>JAWWMO010000121.1:42952298-42965035 GCA_035047845.1 Dendrocincla fuliginosa
GCAGCCCATGGAGGACCACTGGGGTGCAGAGATCCACCTGCAGCCCATGGAGGGAGAAGCCCATGCTGGAGCAGCTTCTCCTGGTGGGACTTGTGACCCTTTGAGGGACCCATGCTGGAGCAGCTTGTTCGTGAAGGACTGCACCCCATGGAGAAATGACCCACGTGGCAGCAGCTTGTGAAGAACTGTTGCCTGTTGGATGGATTCACGCCAGAGGGGTTTGTGCAGGGGCTGTCTCCTGTGGGAGGGGCCCCAGGGGGAGCAGGGGAAGGACTCCTCTCCCTGACAGAGGCAGAAACAACAATGATTGTAGCACCCATTCCCCGTCTCCCTGCACTGCTGGGGGGGAGGAGACAGAACTTGGAAGGAAGGAGGAAGGGTTTTTAAGATTATTTTACTTCTCACTCTTTTACTCTGATCCTGTCAGTAATAAATTTAATTAGTATCCCCACTCTGTTGTACCTGTGATGGTGATCGGTGAATGACCTCTCCCAGCTTTTATCTCAGCTCATGAATCCTTTGTTATTTTTTCTCCCCTCTGTCCATTTGCAGAGGGGAGGGACAGAGTGGTTTTAGTGGTTTTACCTGGTGTCCAGCCAGGGTCAACCCACTACACCATATTAGGCTGTAGCTGGCATGGCAATGAGGAGAGGACTAACCAAATTCTTTTAACAGTAAAAACTTGCAAAGGCCTTGGAATGCACACCTGGCCTTACAAATTTTTAGTAAATTTAGGACTTTGGTCTGGACTTTTTGATGTTAACAAAGAGAAGCATTATTTTTTGAAATTAAACTTTTAATGGTAGAGTTTTCTTTTTGAGTGTGAGAGGTTTTGGTATTCTTGGTGTTGTGCTTTTTTTCCTCATCTAGCATTTGCATTGTGAACTGAATATGCAAACATCAACATTATGTAGATGAGCTTAAATTATATTTTAATGAAACTTCATTGGCTGCATATAAACACTTTCTTCTGACCCATAACATGAGTATACCTGTTCCAAAATATTCATACTGCATTTCTCTTTCTAGTTACAGAATAAAATGTGGTTTGCCTGTGGTAATTTTGTATTCTGTTCAAAACTCAGGCAAAAAAAAAATCAGAATGGGCTCCGGAACACACTGTTGAGTACAGTGTGATCAGAAGTATGTGTTATGCTGACAGAATCCTCTAATAATCCTACTGTGATTTATTCAAAGGGTGAAAAATATCCTGTGTTCACATGATCTCCTTTGCTTTTCAAGAAATATCATTTGTTATTCTCTGTATGTGTTTGGACTAAAGCCACACTTGGCTCGAGTAACTGCAGTTCAACTGACTTCCAAACAGATCTGTCTAATTAACAAATACCAGGCTTAACTATCAAAATTTGGCCATTGTTGTGATGTAGTAATCAATTAAATTTATATTATGTTGAGGTTAATAGTCTACATATTTTTAAATGCAGCTTCTTCATAATTAACTTTTTTTTTCTTTGCATAGATAAAATCCTTGATCTTACGGCTTCAGAGGCTGCAGGAAAAGGCGATAGAGGAAGATGACTATGACAGAGGTGAGAATTGCTCCCCCCTACTCTCCACTGGATCATGCTGCCTGTTTTTTTTATTTGCTTCTTTTCTTCTTCTTTCTCTCTTAATTTTGTTTTATACTTCTTACATAGCAGTTGGTTGGTGTGGAAGACTAGTTCAATGACCTATATTGTTTGTTCTGTTTTATGGCAGGAAACAAAGTAGGTCAGCAGCAGGTAGCAACAGTTTTTATTTTCTTGAGCCACATCACCATGTGGGAAGGTTGAAATCCAAATATCCACCATCTGGATCAACTGTTTTGAAGCAGTGTGACTTTAAAAAAAAATGCAGAAATGAATGAAAGCTTTAAAAGGAGAAACAACAGGCACTGGCTGCTGATGGAGTGAGATTTGTTGCATGCCATGTTTAGTCATGACACTATAACAGGGCTCAAACACAGAAATAAGGTCAGTAGCTATAATAAAAGTGTATGATACTGTCCTGTGGGATTAAATTGATGTCCACTGAATTCAATCGAAACCAGCTAGAGAATAAGGTGATGATACAGTTGCTGGCAAATAGCTATCTTTGAATAGTGTTTTTTTCTTTGAAATGCCTTGGCACTTCTCATAAGCTCTGTGTATGTGCACATTAATAATTAGAGCATCTATTAACACGTGTATTAGATTTCTTGTTGTTTCCTGCTATGGTAGTCTGTGTTCAGATACTCATATGTTGACAGTCTTGAGGTTCTAGGTTAAATTCTTCCCACTAGATCTATAATCAGTTGGAAAACCCTGCAAATGTTTCAGTAAAGTCTGCATGAATATTTTAGAGAATAAGGCTGGAAAAGATAGCTCCTTTCCTGCCACTTTTTTATTCTCAGCTTTTAGGGATTGGGCAGTGGTCAGACTTGTGGTTTGCCTTTCAAAATTAATGTGTGATGCTTTGCAATTGTACCATGACTCTGTTTTCTGGCCCCAAAAGATGTCTCCAGGATGATGAAAATGTGTTTCAATAGTGTGTAGGGAGTAGGTGTGGAGTCCTTTTGCAAGAGTGGTTCTGTTGGCCTCTTAAAGGCTTCCTTGTATATAGGATAAGAGTCTGCTACTGTCACAAGTCATTCTTTTAGTGTGGCATCTCCTAGTGTGGAAAATCTTTAGGTATGTTAAAAGCTAAGGGTGTTTTAGATATTCATGGCTTAATCTCTGTCAAATAGACATTTTTCATGTGTATGTTTTACATGTGTAACACTCATAACTCTTCTTTTTCGAGTGCCTGTGGATTGAGCTCACAGCTGGAGACTTCCCAACAGCTGTGTGCTTGGTGCACATGGTTACCACAGAGTCCTGCTGGGATTCTCTGGGCAGTCAGCCACTCTGACAGCAGTATTGCAGTGTGTCAGGTGTGACATCTCTGTGTGATGCCACATAGTCATTGACCACAGGGAAAGATGATACTTGTCTTGAATCTTGTGCAGAAAGCCCTTGCGTAGTTTTCCTGTGTGCTACTCTTGTACCCTTAAAACAGGACCAGCATTCTGTTGACCATCACTTTATCACCTGCCCTTTCCAGTTACATCCTAGTTATCAAGCTGGTGCCACAGAGAGTGATTTGTAGAATCTTGCATTAATTTCCCTCAGAAAAATGGTCTGGCTGAAATGCTATTTCACCAGCTGTTGTGGGCACAGAGAAAAAAGGTGGCAGCACTACAAAGGTAGCGAAGAGCATCCACAGGTGGGATTGCTGCATTTTCTGTGCTAAATCTGGCATATATAGGCAGAAAACATTTGTCCTGATGTGGGGCTAGATGCTGAGGTGCTTGAGAGACTTTGCCTTGGGTTCTTTCATCCCTTTGAAAACTGGGAGTCCACTTTGAGACACTGTCTTTCTCAAAAAATGCCGCTCTTCATGCATGCATGTGACCATGTATCCTTAATTTTAGCCATTCATAGCTTTTGAGTCCTTGACCTTCTTTCTGTCATATTGGTCTTTGTTCCTCTTCTGATACAACTGTCAACCAGCATTTTTTTGTGACTGCCTTTCATTATTTTCATGTTATCTGAACTGGGTTCCTTAGTTTTTCTTTTGTGAAACATGGGCATATCTCCCGGGAAAGACTCACATGGAGAAGGTGCAGGAGAATCAGAGCTGTGACCTGCCCTCCTCATCTTGCAACGGCAAACTTTCCACCTTTGCTTTTAGAGCTATGTTGCTGCTCCTGGTGGATAACAAAGTCTTCCCTGGTGTGAAGTTTGAAAGCTTATTAAAGAGCTTACAGATTGGCCCAGTACCAATTTCTGTTCAAGTGAAATCTGTAATTAGCCTTCTTTAAAAGGATCTTATTGCCAAATATTGCTAGCAGGGAATGGAATTGCTAAATGGGCAGAGCTGTGATGTGGAGCTTAAATGGCAGTGTATTTTCAGGGAATAGGAGAAACCAACATGGTGCATGCAGAGGGCTAAGGACATTTTAACTATAATGCTAGAAAGAAAATTATGGCCCCTGTAATTTTGGGAATGACCTTGAGTATAGGGTGAGTCCCCTTTATAGCAGAACTGTTTTGAACAGGAAGTGATGGTAGTGCTGTGTGTGGTGGCAACATGGGTCTTGCTCATTTGGAAGTTTTGCTGGGGAAGAGTAGGTCTAGTGTGATGTGAATAGCTGTGAAATGCCCTGTACGTGAAAGAGGTGAGCAGGTGGAAGAGGGGTACGCATGACAAGATTACCAAGTGGAAAATTAAATTGTCAGTAAATTATCATGTGTAACTACTGCTTTGGTGGTAGAGGCTCCTCTTCAGCTTCAACCATACGAGAGAAACTCAAGAGATTTTTCTGACTTCAAGTCTCTGAGTCATCTAGTCTTGCAGGAAAGACACCAATTTTTTTACAGCAGTTTGGTGGGAGGGAGATATGTTAGTACTTAAAATTTCTCAAAGTACTCAGGACTGGATTCTGCTGTCTGCCACTGCAAATTTCACACCTTAGGAAAAGGCAAACATCACAGGTTTGAGACTGATGCTTATCTGCTCTCCAGATTTTTATGAAAGCTCCTGTTGTTTATGGTAACCTTTGAAACTGAAGTGCAGATAAAGATGTGCCCCTACAGAGAGGGAGAAGTGACACACTGTGTTTTTAGTTGTGGCAACAAGACTAGGAAATGACAGAAATAAAGGCAAGGTTTCTTTGACCACAAAGCCAGGGGTAAATACCTTGTTACAAACAGGTCAGGAATAAGAATATATTGGTTTTTCCCCTTTGCAGAAGCACAGAAGATATGAATGCTGTTGGGGTCTGTGGGAGAATATGGTTTTTTCCAGGTTTATGTTTGTGAATTAGCATTTATTTCCAGAATGAGTGATGATTTTTTCAGGGGCTTTTTGCAACCACAAACCTCTGTGTTGTTAAGAGGCAAGGGAATACCTGTTTAAATCTTCAGCTTGTTTCTTATTAGTTTTTCCTTATCTAGGTGAATCTATTTGCTCTTGCCTTCCTTCTCACCTTGGGCTTGAGAGGTGCGCAGCAGAAATGGCTCTTGCCAATTACTCTGCCTTCTGAAGGACCTGCCCTGTCATGGTTAGGGTGTTGGTGTAGAGGAGCTTCAGCCAATTATTCAGATAATTACATTTTTTCACCATATTTTCTGGCAGCGCCATGGGATGGGGTGAGGGATGTGTTTGTTCCGAGAGTGCTAGGGGGCTGCTCAGGGCAGAGGCTAACCCCTGTCCCACGTTGGTGCTCCTCTGCTGGAGGTCACCAAGCACAGTATTGTGAAACCTGCAGGGTGTTTTCTCTCCATGCTGTAGCTGTCATGGGTGGTTTCAAATGCAGATGTTCCTCAGCTGTGAAATGCATATTCAGTGACACAAATCTCAGCCCTGGGATAATTTTAAGTAGGAACCATTAGGATGTTATTTGTTTTACTGCTCTTTCTGTTTGTAGGTGCAAGATATAAGTGATTTTTTTTTTCTGTATTTACTTGTGGTCTCCTCTTGATGGCCACATTAGTGTATATTTTTAAAGCAGGTACAGTACCATGGGAATATAAGCATTTTGCCTTGCATAGTGTATAGGAAAAATTGGTCTGTTCTCCAAGGATCACTTGGAATGTTGTCATGGCTCATTATTCGTGATGGAGCTTGACAGCTCCAAGGTTAAACACACTGCTGAGTACAGGAGGAGACAAAAAAAAAAAAAGACAGTATATTTTTGTGTCTGTGGGAGTTGTGCTTGCAGTGGGAGCAAGTGTATTTTGCTCAGTACAAATCTATTGCCCAAACATTTGAAAACCTTTTTTTGCTGTTCTTTGCTTCTTGAGCTCCTCAACTTTGCCTGGTGCAAGAGGCAGATGGATTGGTAACTGTCAGGACTGAGTCTTGCTGCTGGGCTCCATTAGTGGTTCAGGTGCCATCTTGTTACTCAGAAAAAGGTTTCTACAGAGCTATTGGGGTTTTTTTGTTTGGTTGGCTTTTTTAATTATTTTTTTAAAAAAAAGTTCTTGTAAACGGGAATATGAGCGTACACGTTCATTACTTGCAGCTGGTAGCAAATGCAAATTTCCCTGTGCAATCAGATTGTATTCAGAATTAGGGTTCTTTAGTGAAGGTCATTCATTAGATCGGGGCAACCTTCTCATCAGTCCAGCATGACAGGTAGACCACAAAAACATTTATGCCTGTTGTGGCAAAACTGATGCTATCTCAGCAATAAAAATTCATGCTACATTTAGCATCATGTGAGCCTTCAGTTATTTTAGGTGTTCTCAAAGCATAAACTGTGTGAATTGGTGAGCTGCCATGGACTTGTGAGCTGTATGCTTTGCAGAAAAAAATGCATGTTACTTTTTTTTTTTCTTCCTTTTCTCTTTGCTTGTGCTCTTTGAAACCTCTTATTATCCTTTCCATGGCTCAGGATTTGCAAGGCATCAAGGACAGAACTCTCTGCTGTTTAGGAGTTTGAGTCTCGTTTTGCACATTTTCCATTAATCTCAAGGATATGAAGGGAAAGGAAAGACTCTGTAGCTGTTACTCTTCTGTAGGCTTATACTATAAGTGCACTTGAGCCAGCTGTTTGTTTTAAGGCAACTGTAGACAGATAAAACAACAGAGTATCATGTTAAGTAGGGCCTGGGTTGAGAGCACTGTGTTAAGTGGCACTCAGAGGGAGGTCTTGGACACTTCTCACAGTGGCAGTTGTGAATTCTGAATTTTGCAAAACCTCCAAACTCCTGGTGAGATATACAGCTGTTTGTTCTTTCAGAATTTCTTTTTGTAGTTTAAACTGGAGCAATATTTTTCCCAGTTGAAAGTACTATTTCTAGTCTCAACTCTTAAGCATTTAAACTAATTTGATACTCAAGCAGGTGGGTGGTGTGTTGTTCTTTTCGTTGTCTTGTTTGTTTTTTTATTTTTTTTTTCTGGAAGAGCTATTTGTAGATGAGGATTGGATAGAATCCTTACTTTACTGTGCTTCTATTATTTTGAATTAAAATGCTTGTTTGACAGATGGCTGCTATAACAGGACACAGAAATGAAGGCAAGTTGGCTTCTTTCTGAGGAAGGACAGTAAATTTGAGAGAAGCTGTATCTGGAAATAACTCTTGAAGAATGTGTTACTTTGGATTGGACTTGTTTCAGTGTTCCATATACCTTTACGTATATAACCTTAGCTGTATATTGAGTGAAGCTCTGTATCTGAGGGTGCTGACTTAATAAAAACTGATGGATTCTGGAGGAACAGAGATTCTGTGACACAGGAGACTTACTGTGATCTTGTAACTTGCATTTGCAGGCCATTGACTTGTCAATGGCTTAGGGGTGGATGGAAGAAATAGGACTTTTTGTTACGCCACACTGTCAGAGCTTTGTTTCATCACCAGCTTGTAGAAGCTTCCTGAAATCTGTGGGTAAGTCTTCGGGGGTTTGATTTTCATCTTTACAACTTTCCAGTAAAGCTTTTAAAAGGGTAGGGGAAAGGGCCTGTAGAAATTCCCAGAGCCAAATCTTTGTTGCATGAGTCTTGTTTACCTTGCCTTACTCTGACAAGTTCAGATAACCTCCACGAAAGTTTGTGTGGTTAAGGATTGTAAATGCTTATGTAAAGGCTAATTTAGACTTAATTTACCTTGCAACAAAACAGAGATAGCACGAGCCTTGCAACTCTTACACCTTGTCTGTGTTTCTCTAAGATACCAGGCTGAAATAAAAAGATAAAGTCTTTTTTTGTACATATCCATTTATTGCTTAGTGCTAGCTGAAACTGTGGACCAAGATGCTTCATCTTGGCTTCTGTCTAATAGCAGCAGTAGTGATGTCACTGTTTCTTTTTTTTTCTGTAATGACCAATGCTTGTGAGAGGGATGTCTGATATGCATTTCTGGGTACTATGACTTGTGTTTACTCATTACATACGAAGCACATGCATCTTCAACAGCTTCTTGAAATGCTTTTGATGTGAATCCTCATTTTAGCCCTGCTGATTAGTTTCCATCTCATCAAGCTATGTCTCTGAGGTAGAATAGGATCTTGTGTTGGTCTGCTTATGTCCCCACATTGAAAATGCAGTCATGTTTTCTACACTTTTAATTCCTTAGCCAATACTGGAGAGGAAACTGCTGTAGTTATGCAGTTATCTCGCCGAAACTATGCAGCCTAAATACTTTTAGGAAGTGGTAGTATTTTGTGGGATTCTACTATGCTCTTGTATTTTAATCCTGGCCAGCATGGAGGGGTTCAGGACATCTAGTGTTTCTGGAAGCTGCTTGACAAAAAGAAAATTGCTGAAGTTCTGGCATACTGTGTGCTTGGAAGCTTTCTCTGCGCCTGGCCATCTGCTGTCTAAAACTGATGCTGCTGGCCACCCCTCCTATGGTAGTTGGGCCTTATTTCTCAGTCCATGATGCAGCCAAGCTGTTCCCAGACAGCCTGGCTAGTCTTTTACAAACAAACAAGCATTGAAGAAATATGAACAAAATAAGCAATTATGGGTAATTTAAGATCTTACTTGCTGAATTGCTGTTTGAAGCATAGGGGTATGATGGGTGTAACTTGGGAGAAGTGTTGATGTGTTATCTGGACAGTACCCACTGAATGAGTGAGTGACATGGCTCTCCTGATACCCAGCCAGCCCATCTGCTTATTTTGCACTTGAAAACAAATTTTATATTCAGGACAGACTTATCTTTCCCTTGCTCTTTAGAAATATTAACTCCAGAGAAGAAAATTGCATTTCATTTGCAATATGACCACTGGAGACACCATGGCTATTAATTCAACCAACAAGAAATTGATTTTGCTGCCCTTGTCTTACACTTAGGATATAAAAATTTTAAGGGAAGGGGGACTCCTGCTCTTTTCAATTATTATCTGCTTAATAATGACTGAACAGGAGTAGAAACTTCTAGATGTCACAGTAATGCAAATTCTGTGTAATTGGGCGTTAAAAGATGCTGAATGAATGTGACGAGCATTTGAAAGCAGACATGAAAGTCTTCCAGTGTGAGTCCTCTGTGGAGAACTGATAACACTCCTTCCTGATTATTGGATATTGTCTGGTCAAATTCCTTATTAGGATGTTTTTATTGGAGATCTCTGCAGCCCTTTGATTACTTTCCAAACTTCTCTGCAAAGTGGAATTGCCTTAATTGCCCATGCTGGGTGTGTTCATAGTGCTGCAGATGTGTCTGTACTATCAATGCTTCACTGCCCTACCTTTGCTGTATGCAAGCTTTTGTGTGTTCCTTTCTTATCACTAGCCTATGGAAGGTAAAAGTAATAAATATGCAGTTTTATGGACATCTTTAGTGCACTTACTACAGGGATAGGGTTGTGGCAATGAGTGTTAATCAAAAGGCAAAGTGGGGAAGTTTCAAATTTCTCGCATTCTTGTACAATAGCATGTGTTGGACAAAGACTTAGTGAGTCTATAGCAAATGCTGACTGGGAGCATCCAAACTGACATCAGGTAATGTGAGTTTTGAACTTCTGCTGTTGATATCATCAAACGACTCTAATATTAGGATTCCTGGTAGGTTTTGATTTGAAGAGTGGGAAGTGGCTGGGACATCTTCATGCTCACTGATTTTTTTTTTTTTTAAGTATGAAAAAGTAGATGAAATTAATGAGTTGAATTGGCTTGATGTTTGACAAAGCTGAACAGAAAGCAAGGTGGGGTGCTGTGAGCTGGAAGCATAACTCAGATGTGATGTTGGAGCCAAATACAAACAAAGATGTACAGCCTTTTGTTGTCCAGGTCACTGCAGCGTGTACTGTTGATCTGATTTATTTGTGGGTGTTCATTCATGTATGCCTCTGGCATTGCCAAGTGCCCCTTGGCATGCCTCCCTGCTAATGATAGCTCAATGGAGAAATAACATCTTGGAGAAAAGGTTTTAACATGGGGATTGCTAAAAGCTCTCCAGAGTTCATTCAGCTTTTTGAGAAACTCAGTCAGTGGAAGTAAAGAGCAAAACCGTTTTGGGTTTATACTTGCAGTCGCACCATACGAAGAATCTGTTGCATTGCACCAAAATGTCAGGGAGTATATTGAAACACTTGGGGAAACAGTCTCAATGATAAGACCTGCTTGTAAATGACTGTGTTTCTATCTGATTTATTTTTTTTTCATGATGTGCTGTACCTATAATATTTTTATGCTGTCCTAATATCCAACCCTAAACTTAGAATAGGTGCCAGTCTAAGATCTAGAATATCTAAATTGCAGCCATTTCAGTTTCTGTCCCTTGCCTGAAGAAACTTTCAAAGGGCATGTTGCAAGGAGGTACGAACTGATGTATTTTGAAAAGCTGGTGTACTTGAGTTACACTGAGTGAGAACACACAGGAGATAGCCTCATTTCTGGTGTTCTGAACAAAGAGGTTCTGGTCATGCTATGTCACCTGCCTCACAGAACCTAGGGTAAGAAGACTCAAGATATATAACTGTGTAAAACAAAACAGAAAAACCCAAAAAACAAAACCCAGACAAATTTTTTTTTTCATAATATTGTATAAAATGACAAAATCTTCCAGGGAAAGAAATGCTGAACATGATGAGGAGGAGAAAAAGAAAAAATATTTTGGGAAAAGAAGATGAAAATCCAAAGTAGAATAACTCTAGAATTAAAATGTAATTCTGTTTCAGAGCACTGTACTTGCAGAAGCACTGCTACTAGAATAGCTTTCTGATATAATTATTCTGCCATCACAAGTCTGTTCATGTCTGCCTGTAGAAAAGTCTGAGTTTTGTGCAGTTGTATAGTTCCCATCTCAGGTGCTTTTTCTCCCACCTGTAACTCCCAGAGCATATAAGGAGGAATACACAGGATTCTCTAGGATTCTCTTGTTTCATTTAAATGGCTCCTACATTTCTTTTAGACATTCTTGAAAACTATCATGCAGTTCCGAATAAGACAGAGAGAAATCTGTCAGAGAAACAAATAATCTTCACTCTCCATGCCAGGCGCTGTGCCACTTTGCTTGTTGAGTGAATCCGTGTGTTACTGTATACAAGGAGTGTTTGTTTCCCTGTGCCCTCCTCCTGCTTTCAAAATACTCTTCTTACTTATAGGTGTATTGACTGACCCGTTCAGGCTGAGTATGTACGGGCAGCTTTACATGCTCAGTAAAACAATTACATTACTGTTACTTCTCTGAAAGGAAAAAAAGCCTTTCAACCAAGCCAGGAGAAGGCAAGACTTGCATGTCTGTGTGTGAATGGCTAATGCCTCCTCAGTGCAAACAGATGGGAGTTACTTGGGAACAGTGTGGGCAGCAAAGCAGCTGAGCTGTATTTTACTTTCTTTACTTGAGACACACTTGTTTGTTGAATGCAGGAAAAAAATTATTCATTATGTCAAAGAATGTGAAACAAAGCTTTTTTGGCTTGTTAAAGTGTCCTGAAAAATGCTGCTTTTGCTCAGATTAAAATACTCAGATGAATTCAGTTCCTTTTGAAGCCAGAGCTCACTTATGTAGTGGCTGCAGGATATGTAGGTCATGTGAGGGCTGGAGCCATTCTGAGGGATGATGCCGCAGGCCTCTGCTTCTGCTGGACAAGCATCCCCTGGGTTGTAGCTTTAAGGAAGCAAACTTAGGCCTGTGTTGAGAGGTTTCTTGTACCTCCATGTATGCTCCTGTAGGGACTGTGCTATTAGTGGTATCAGCTGCATTTCCTGGTCTCCCTTGTGTGCAAGCAACAGTGTAGTTTCTCCTCTCTCTCTGGAGTTAGGGGGCAAGTCTGCCTTGCATGCTGTATCTGCTTTTAATTTGTCTAGAAGTCCTTTTTTCTCTGCTTTAATTTTATTGCCTATAATTCCTTAATAGAAACTTCCTTGTGAATGCCTCTAATTATTGTTTAGAGTGAATGCTGTTAAGAGCAGCTAATAATGAACTGAATGTTTGCTTACAAAATCAATTTTTGATTTCAGAAGTTAGGAGGGATGGAAAATTAGTTCTTCAGGGAAGTGTACCTTCCTTGCTTCGAAACACTTTACTGGCTTTCCCTTTCCTAAGAGGCAACCTTTCTTCTGTTTCTGTTAGAAAAGTGAACTTTTATACTCCCGGTTCCTTCTCTGGAGTTTAGTGTGCTGCCTGGCCTTCTCTACTCTTACCCAAGTTGGTTCTTCCTGTAAGAGCTGAGGGCAGGTCAGTGGCTTGTGTGCCTTCCCCACTGCTGGAGTAGACGTCCTAGAAGCTGGTGTGTTCTTAGAAATGATGGATGAGGGTTTTTAAAATTTCTTTCATGTAAGGCAGATGCCTGTAGGGTTCACACTGCTTTGTCTGTAGAAAGATCTAAAGACTTCTTGTTCGGATACTTGGTTGTCCAGGTATGTATAGCTGATGCTTACTAGTTCTAAGGAATGTCGTCTTTCGCACGTGTTTTTATACAATCTTATTTTATTTTCCTCCATCTACTACAAAGTTACACTTCATGTCTGCCTATAATTACCAAAGTCCATTTTTAATATTCAGGGTTTATTTGTCATGTAATGTAACAGCATGTATTTTTTTTTTTTCCTGATATTTCCAATGCCTATCTAAAAGAAATACTGCAAAATGTTACAGATGCTGCAGAATTTTTTGAAGTACCCTTGGGAAAGCGAAGAAAGCATTCATACAGCCCTGATAGAGCCAAAAGGCTACCTTTACCAAAGTAGACTGCATAACCTGTGGAAAAGTCAAGAAAACAGTGTGAAATACTAGATTTTTTTTTTTTTTTTTTTTTTTTTTTTT
>JAWWMO010000121.1:42965135-42994302 GCA_035047845.1 Dendrocincla fuliginosa
TTGGTTGGTTGGTTGGTTGTTTTTTTTTGGTTGTTTTTTTTTTTTTTTTGTTGTTTTTTGTTTTTTGTTTTTTTTTAGTTCTCCTCTGTAGGCCAATTGACTCTTGACAGTTGGAGGTCTTTTTTGAAGTGATATATAGTGTTCAAATCTATCATCTCTGTTTTCAGGCAAGTAGATGATGCTGGGGTCAGTTAAGTCACAAAAATTACCGATTGTCCCTTCTATGCAAAGGAGTTTAAAGCAAAAATCCAAATCAACTTGTAATAGAGAGAGATACAGAGAGGTTGGATCCTCCTTGATGTTAATATTCTGCTCAGCTAAGATTTAACTGTGGCAGACTTCTTTTGAACAGCAGGATAAAGGTGGCGCAATGCTTATTTCCAGTCAAAAAGTGTTTTGTGAGCTTAGGATAAGGTCAAAAAGTAGAATGAATGTTTCAGCATTGCCAGCTCTCACAAAGTTCATGACTGTTCTGCTTTACAACTTTTTCCAGCTCCACTCAGCACTTGTCAGGCTACACGTGGAATACTGTGTTCAGTTTTGGCCCCTGCTATACAAAAAGGATGTGGACAGACTGGAGAGGGTCCACGCAAGGGCCTCAAAGATGACCAAAGGACTGGGAAGCCTTCCATGTGAGGAAAGGCTGAGAGAACTGGGTTTGTTTAGTCTTGAGAAAAGAAAATTCAGGGGGAGACCTTGTCACTGTGTTTCCGTATTTGAAAGGTGGCTACAAAGAAGATGGAGGCTCCCTTTTTGCAAGGAGTCATGTGAGAAGACAAGGGCTAATGGGCACTAGTTACTCCTGGAGAGATTCCAAGTGGACACAAGAGGAAAATATTCCACAATGAGCCCAGTAGTCATTGGAATAACCTCCTTAGGCAAGTGGTGGATTTCCCAATGTTGGATACCTTTAAGGTTCAGCTAATCAAGGTGCTGGGTCAACTTGTCCAGACTGTGCATCACCAAGAGAGGCTGGACCAGATGATTCTTGAAGTACCTTCCAACCTGGTATTCTGTGATTGATTCTGCTTCTTTCTATTGGTAAGGAGGCCAATTTGGCCTCAAATACCTGTTTGAGAGGCATCCCATGGATTTGGGATATGTTTAGCAGTATTCTAATGTGTTCAGTGCTGTATTGCCTGTGCATAGTCTTTGTGCAGGTGATGCTGTTACCATGTTTGATTTTTGATCAACATTTAAATGTCTTCATCCTTTATTGCTCAACTGCTTCCAAGCATAGACAGCTGCTTGTTACTGGAATTTGTGTGAATGGCCATAGTGAAGAAGAAAGTGCTAATTACTAGGATGACCCCAGTGAGAAATACAGATCTGTCAGAACCGTTGTCTCTGGGTGGATTCTGTGCTCTGGTGTTTTTGCACTTGTTCCTTCACAAATACTCTGCTTGGGCCTTCTTCTGGTAAAAGGGCTATGAAACAGCTGTTGCTTTACTGCCTTAACCTTGGTCATGAGGAGTTGCCAGGGCTCCTACTGTGCAAATTCAGCCCCAGCAGATGCTGGTTTAGAAATGAAGATTTGCAATCTTTCAGGTCTGGAAATCGTGCTCAAAGAAGAATGCATTCTGCAGGCACAGGACTATACGAGAAACTTTAGTGACTGTAAGACAAGAAGCTTGCTTTCCTATTTCTCCCACTCTGATGTCATCTGTTCCCATGCCCTCATAACGTTAGGAAATCTGTAGCAGTAACTTTGCTTCCCTATACTTCATCTTTTAGGAACGTCCTTGGCAAGTGTCTCTTGTCTCTTCCCCTGAGTTACAGGTTCTCCCTTTCCTGTGCCCTTCTTATGTATTTACTCAGCCAGAAGGTTTCATTAGCTTGTGCTGCTGCTGTTTCTGCTTTTCACCTGGGCTTGAATTTGCTCCTCACCTGCTAAGTGTGGTCTTCTATGGATGGTAGTGGATATTACCAGACTGCTGCCATGATGCATTTTTGTGGTTGTGTCTGTCCTCGGGGCTGCATGCTCCAACCTGGTGCAATATAGTCACTCTGACGCCTCCCTGTAATCTGAAATCAAGATTAGGGACATGACAACTAGGTGCATTTTTCTTGTGCCTTTGTCTCAATGAGCTTTTACCAGACTAGAAAGCTAATGACCTTTTCTTAGCAGGTGGCATTTCCCTGCATTGCTTTATTTGCAGCAGCCCTCCAGGAGTGTGAGGAACAAAAATGCATGTATAAAAGAAGCTGGAGTTTAAGCCAGTGTACTATTTAGTATGGGAGGGAGCCTCACACAGTATATCTACTTGTGTCAAAATTAGATGCTGGTGGTTTGAATCTCTGCTTTCTGGAAACTAGTAAAAAGGATTTGGGAGATGGTGTGTGTTTCTATGTATTGTTCTTTTGCTGGCTGTGAGTGGTATGGGTTAGATTCTGGAAGGTCATCCTCTGCTCCTAACAGAGTTGTCCCTTCTTCAAGCTTTAATTTGTGATCACAGCGGAATTCTGGCAAAAAGGTGTAACAGGAAGAGAGTGGGTTAAACTTACCCTTTGCTGTCCTGTCGGGAGTGAGAGAACTGGATTATCCTTCTGGCCTGCTCTCTCCATATGCCTTTTGTCCTTGTTTTTCCAGATCTTCCCATTTTGGAAATGTAGTGGGATTGGGTTTTTTTGCTTTCTCTTTCTTCCAAGAGTTGATGGAGGACGCATTAAATACCTGGCCTCAAACACTACTCTTCTTCTAGCTTTCTTGCTGCTTTCTGTTGTTTCCCAGTCTCACCTCACATCACAGAGCACGTTCCTTGAGGCCTCTCTGCCCCCTGCCTGCAGTCAGCCTCTTTTGTGCTTTCTGCTATACTTTCTGCTGCAGCGGTCAATATTTGCACCTTAATCATTTGCACTGCTGTTCTGTATTTCCCTTTTCCTTCTCTGCCTATATTAGTCTGTTGCAGTGAGTCTTGCTGCCTCCAGTATCTCTAGGAAATTCCCAGGCTACCTTTAGTATTGAGAATACATATCTTTGTTTCTTTCTTTCCAAGTTGCTGCCTGGAGCTAAAGCTTCTGATAGTCTGATTGCTCCCACACTCCTGTGTGACTGCTGGCAGGCTGCAGGTCTGGGGGTTCAGCAGGAGTCACACCTTATCCTTACCATCTTTGGTGAACGTCACACTTTGCCCTGATGAGAACCTCCTGACCAGCCACCAGCAAGACTGTAATCCTGTTTCAATCCCTTTTGCTAGAATTTGAGGATATCTGTACTAGTTTCACAGCTAGGGCTAATTGTTAATGGACTTAGGTAAATAATCCAAACCCTTGTTTATACATGAAGAAAATCAAGCATAGCTAGGAAAGGAGAAGCAGCCATAGTACTAGAGAGTATCTTAATCCTTTTCTTAGAAAATAAGTAATTTAAAGAGTTGGGTTAAGTACAAGGGCAAATAATGATTTGCTTGGTTTCCAAAGGAAGATTTATGAAACTGAATGGAGTGACCAGGAATACCTGAATTGGAAAAGAGATTTACATAACAGAATTTTTCACTTTTTAAAGAAGTTTTATGCTTATTCTCTTGTTTAATAACAGTGGAGGAAGAAAGTGAATATAAGTTAGAGTGATGACAGTGCAAATTTTGTGGCATCAGGGAGAACTGTAGAATTTGTTTGAAAAAATAATGCAAGCTTTTGATCATCACTGAAACTTAGTGACTGGAATATAATGTAGGAGGCAAAGGAGTTCTACAGAGGGAAGTATTTCATAGGAGTGTTCTGAAACAATAACATTTAGACTTCAACTTTCTTTGAAACTTTATGCAAATACATTGTTGCATTTTTTTATTGTATTCTTTCATGTATTTGACACGTTGCCTCTTTTACCTGATTTTACCTTCTATTTAAATCTGTTTAAAGAAGTATTTCTGGAAAATTTTTTTGAAAGTTAGCATGAGGGAAGTTTTTCCTGAGGGTTTGTTTCTTAATGTGCACCATAGCATAATGGCATTAAATATAAAATGTGTTAATTCCTGGAGCCTGCTGAAGAGAACAGCAGGATTTCCCAGCACCAGAGGTGTGTGCAGCATTGCAGAAGGTGGCAGACTGTCCTAGTAGGTCTTTCTCTCTGTCCTTTGAAGTGCTGAAATATCCAGTTGTCACTGCTACATGCAGGATCCTGTGCTTGATGGACCTGGGTCTGAACTGGTCTGGCAATTCTTGTAATTTCAAGATTGTTTTTGTTTCTTCTGCTGATGTAAATACACCCCTGTTTTGTTTTATGTACTTCTTGTGCTGGGAAAGGTGTAAGGTAACATTCATAAACTTTTCTTTCTAGTCCTTTATAAAACAAAATACCTTTTTTTCCACAACATAGGGTCATATAACCACTCCAGACTGCCAAGAGACCTCACACTTGAGAATGCCATTGATTTCAGTGAATATCAGCTTCTTTATATTTGGAATATGTAACGCTTTAAGCTTGTACCTCTTCAAATAGGAGAGAACTGGCCAAGGGCACATTTTATTTACACAGTAATGTGTCTATTTGATGAAGCTTCCAAGTAAACAAATAACATTTTCCAGAATGGGGAGGGTTATTCCCCATAATATTGTGCAGTGTCAATGCAGTTACAGTTAAGGCATCCACATCTCGAGGGACATTCATCACACAGAGTGCTTTGTTAACTTAAAAGACTTAAAAATTATATTTTCTTTCTGCTACTACACAACTGAAACGTGCTAGAAGGTAAAACAAACATCACTCCTGTTCTTGCATGTGGCAGCGGAAATGGCCATGAAGAGATCTGAAGAATGCTACTCTGTTCTTTGGCCAGCTTCCAGGCATCCTCTTCCCTATGGAAGTGTTAACCTTTGAAAGAAGGTGTATATTACTCTCCTATGCTAGATTTTTCTTAATGGAGCAATAATGCTTTGAATGAGAGGTATGTGGCTTCAGTTACCTGGTACTGTATCTCTTAGAGTACTTGATGACAGGATAGCCTGATTCTGTTATTAGTGATGATATAATTTCCATTAGCCTCATTCTGGAGACATGCAGGTAGAGATGTTCGTTCAGTACCTTAGGGACAAATTTGCTGCTGTTGCTGGCTAACTTTTTGTTTCTTTAACAGAAAGTTGTTTCTTCTTGATTTAATCTAAAGCATACTTAGGATGCAGGCAGTTTTTAGTTATATTCAGCTAGCATCTGGGAAGTCTAGTAAGACCTAAGCAGCTTTGCAGCAACTGCAGAAGCCTGGTGTTTACAATCAGTGTTGATTGCATGCTATATTGTTTTTGATTTTAGAGTCCAGTGTGTAAAATATTTCTCTTTCCAGTCTAGTTCTTCCAAACTAGTCTTCATGGTACAGGATCTGAATCTTATGTGCTAGTGTTCAATTTTTAATCTTTTGTTAGTAATGAAAGCTGAGAATACACAGAGTTGTATATGAATTGCTCGTGGCTTGATGTAGTGAGATGAGGTGAACCTGAACATCTTCCTTTCCCTTCTCTTCCATCACTGCACAACACAACCCCAGGCTTCCTTGGGTGACAAGGGTCATGTACCTGTGTAGGTTGGGTTGTTGCTCACTTAGCCTTAGGATTTCAGCTGTAGCATTTAAGTGGCCTAATGCTAACTTCTGTATTTGTGTACATTTATTTTATATTTTACAACACACTGTGTTGTTACAAATGATGGAGTGATACTTTGTGAAGAAAAAGAAAAAAGTTCTGATGGCAGAGAATGAATTTTTATACAGGAATAGGGAGCTAAAAGAAAGAAAACAAAGCAAAACCCCCACCAAACCCAAAGCAAATTTTCTTTTTTTTATTTTGTTTTTAATTTTTTTAATTTTTTTTTTTAAATGCTACATGATCATATTTGCTTTTTGTTATTTTAACTTTAGGCTACTTACTTCTGTCTGCTTCCAGTGAGCTTGTCCGTAAAATGGCTGTATCATCACTTGCCATACTACAGTCCTTGGAGTTTTAATTAAAGACTCTAATGTCTGTTGAACTCCCATCATGAAATGACAGTAATTTTGGTTTGTCATGTCTTGCAAAAAAATGTAGTACTTGAAGTGTTTTTTTTCCCTCTATCATGTAGATTACAACAAAGTTATTTTCTGTAGCAGCAATTATTGGATGGAGTGACCTTTACCAGTTTAGACATTGATGTAGTGGAAGGGACATTTTTCCACTTGACCTTTGTGCAGTGTGTCAGCTTGTCCTGTAGCAGCAAATGAGTTGCAATTGACAGATTTGATGGAACACTAACTTGGTGGGAGCTTATTGCTTAGAAGCAGATACGTGTTGAAATGTGGAGCCCCTAGTAAATAACATGATGAAAGTTATTTGCATATCTTCCATCACTAAGGAACAGCTTGCTTAGAAATGGCTGCTGCCTAAACTGCAATTTGAGCACTGGTTAATGGAGATTCTAGTAAACCTTATTAAATAGTGACATTTCAGAGTAAAATCTATTTATTTAACTTTTCTTTTAGTTTTTGTATTACTTTGTAACCAAATAACAATAGTTTTCTATCTTTTAACCTTTCTACTTGTCTTACAAAAGGAAGAGGAATAAAATTCAGATGAACAATTTTCAGTGTGTGACAAGGAAGGACACATTTTTTCAAGAGGATGGCAGGATGTGTGTGTATATATATATGTATATGCATGCCATTCAAAGATGGAGATATATATATATAAACAGCTTTTTTGTTATTTATTGATATGTTAAGGAAATAATGGTCAGATCTAATTCTGGGAAGAGAGAAGATCTGGTTATTGGGAGAAGCTTATAAACACACTCTAGAGTAAGGGTGGATAATGTAAAGTGAGTCATAAACAAAGAATCAAATTGTCCTGCCCCACTGCTCCAGAATGGAAGTGCAGAGGTCAGCTGCTCTTTAGATCTGTTGAAATAAAGTAGGAAGAGGATTGTGCTGGTTGAGGAGAAAGCAAAGGACAAAAGTTATTTCAAGTATCTTGTTATAATCCAGTATTCCTGTAAATAAAATAATTCCACTTCCAAAATATTTAGGAAAAAGTTGTAGTGGAACCCAGGATCTATCTGAGACTATTCAAGTAATGAATTATCATGGCTTTTTAAAACCATTGAGCAGCAGGACTGATAAAAGAGCAGCAAATGCCATCTGTTTGATCTACATATTTTACCACAGTTCTTCTCAAGCTGTCCAGTTGGGGTAAAGTAAAATGGAGTTGAATAGGGTGTGGGAGGGAAAAGCAGCTCAGCTATTTTCTGTTGCATTTTCAGGAGGTATTTGGAAGGGAGAAAAAAAGGTGTTTGTAGAGGTTGTTGTTTACATACATTGAAATAACGAGTAAGTACTACATTAAAGACAATCTGTTCAAACAATTTCAACAACAGGGGACGCTGCTGGACAGAATCAATGTGGGAAGCTGAATAGAAATGCTTATTTTGCTATGGTAAAACAAGACGTGTGGGTGTACTGACACAGTAAAATTCATAGCAAGACTCACTACTGCAGCAATAGTATTTGTTTGTAACTCATGAAGAAAACAGAGATTAGTTGTTGTGAAGCTGTCTGATAATAAAAACTATTTTCTTGCAATGTTTTCATCTGTAGTTTGTGCATGCTACAGAAGATACTGGGCTTTAATGCACTTATTTTACATGCTTGCAGAAGATGTGTAGAAAGCTCGGCTGCAGGAGCTGGAAGCAGAACCTGTATCTGGTAATCTGCAATTCTGAGGCCTACAAAGTGCTCATGCTTGAAAGATGTTCTGCCTTTTGCATGTGGATTCATATTAAAATGACAAATCTCTAATCCTTTCTGGAGCACCTGCTTTTCTGAACCCCTTCTGGAGAGTGTGACAATAGCCAGACCTCTCCCTGAGCTCGGGTTTCTAGCAGGTGCTGCCATCAGGGTCCCGCTCTGCTCCTCCTTCTCCTTCCCCTTCCCACCTGGGTTGTAGTCAACACAGATACTGGTCTAGCAGCTTCAATTTGCAGCCTGGGGAGGCTCCGATGAACAATGGAGAGAGGCTGCTGGAGGCAGTGAAATTTCATGGGCTCAGGCTGGATAAGGCAGTGGGCCTGCATGTAAAATTTTAAAGTCTTGTAGCTTCAACTGTGAAGACTGGTGCAGGTACCTTGGCACTGCTGCATTCCACTCAGGTTGGACATGCAGGAGGCTCTTCTGTGAATCTGCATGCTGCAGGAGGTCGGACTTCTTTGCAGTGGGTGGTCGCTGCTGTTCCCATGTGAGTGCAATCCAGCCAGGCCTCTGACTACATTTGGTGCTTGACAGGGTATTGTCTCATTCGTAACTGCTTTGCTGAAGGGGACATCAAAGTAGAATTAAAGGGCTGTGGAACCTCCTTAGAGACCCTTTAGTCTTCTCCTTACTGACCTCTGCCAGCATCCTCCTGTGCAGCTCTACCCACTGTCCTGTGTGCTTGAGGAGTAACTCTTACACTTGAAACACTTCCAGGAGCTCAGAGCCAGGATGAAAGGAATTTTGTGCATGTGAAAATACTGAAGTGCATATGTGAAAGGAAAGGAGGTGGGGAATAATGATTTAAAAAAAAAAAAAAGAAGCATTCTAGTATCGGGTTTGTTCAAAGGGCAAAGATGATGGGCTTTATCTGCTTTTGAAACAAGATTTAAGAGGCGACTCCAGCAGGTGATAGTCTTTTATATGGAAGAGAGTCTAAAAAGGTCAAATTATTAAAGGGTTAATACAAGGTTTCTTATGCAAGAAGCAGTTCAAATTGTGTAATTACAGCAATCCTTTCCTCTGAGGATCTCACACAGGTGTTAATTAAGCCTAATGAGGCCCCTATGGAGCAATTGTTACTATCTGTGTTTTTACAGACAGAGGACCTAGTAGCTGAAAGAAATTGGGTTACTGGTTTGAGATCCTGTAATGCGCCGCTGTAGGATTGGTGTTCATGGGAGAATACACAGTGTGACTTCAAGCCATGTGGCGCAGCCATGACAGAACCCTTTCTGTGAAAACATGCTGTATATCCCCACTGTGTTTTTCCTGGGGTTTTTTTGTTTGTTTGTTTGTTTTTCCTGAAAGTCTTGGTATGTGTAGTTGCATAAAAAGAAACTGTAGACTAAGGAAAGTTACTCTTTCTATATGTCCCATCTCTTGGAAACATTCAAGGTCAGGCTGGATGGGGCCCTGAGCAACCTGATCTAGTTGCAGATGTCTCTCTCTGCCTGTTGCCCTGGGGATGGGCTGGATGACCTTGAAGGTCCCTTCCAACTTAAACCATGGTATGATTCTATGAAATTTAGAATTTGTCAATCTGTTTTTGATTATGACAGGCAAAATAGTCTGAGATCAAATGGCAGGTTTTGTAAACTGTTCTCTCTTATTGCTCACTTTCTTAGAATATGGCCTTTTCTGGGTAAAGTAGAACAGTGTAACTTTTGGTGCTAGAACAGTGTTGAATGCCAGAAATCGGAAAAATGGCTAGGCTGAGTAAGTTTAATAGTTTTTAAACAGTTTTTGGGTTTGTATCTACTGATGCAGTGTGCTTGGGGAAGGGTATCAGTTTGATTTGATGGTCAAGTTTTAATCCTTGAAGAGCACTGGTGATAAGGAAGAAACAGTAAAATTAGATGTATATATTTGAGATTATGTACGCTACTAAATGCGAGAGTGGAGACCTGGAATACGAGCACACATTGAGCAGTATTGTGGAAAATTTTGAAGGAGAATTTAGGGAGCAAAAGAGGCAGAAAAAAGATCTGCTTTAACCAAACGTAAAATTCTGGCATCCATGTGCTCATCCATAATGAATGGATGTACTGTTTTCAGCTGTTACCTTAAAGACTTCCTTTATCTTTTCTCTGCCCTTTTGTTTCTAGAAGCCTCAAATTTCCTTTTAGAGTTCCCCATTGCATTTTTCAGAGCAATTGCTTTGGGGTTGCATACATGCACTTATATACTCTTTATAGTTCTCTGTGTGTAATGTTCCTTCTATAAGAAATAATATTTTATACCTCTTTATCTATGTGCCTTGCCACAGAAGGAAACAGTGTTGTCTAATTGCATTTTATTTTTGATGGTATTGATCTGTGGCTGGTGGCTTAAGCAGAACTGCAATCAGATTTTTTTTTCGCCTATTATAGTCCTTGGGAAACATTGCACCATAATACACATATACAATATTTAATATACCACACTTCATAATCTATGCTATTTTCTTGCAAGCTTCATCTTAAAGCAACTCTGCATCTACTCATGGGTGTTTCTTAGCCTAGACTTTGTCCTGCTTTATTGCACATTTTTTGCAACATGACTTTTAAAAGTAAGCAGTGTTCCACAAAGATTTATCTTCATATGTTATCTATGCTACTTTGTGACTTTTATCACAAAAAAAAAATAAAAAAATCTTTCAAATGGTGTGCTTCAAGATGGTGTTCTCAATATATCCAAGTTAGGCAATAATGAAGGATCCTTTTCTTTGTTTGACAGCTGGAACAAAGCACTTTATATTCACAATATGTGCTTAGATAGAGCCTGGTACAAAAAAAGTCCCAACATAATCTGACTGTCTCTAGTCATAAAATCCTTGATATAAAAGCCCAGATATAGACCATCAGATTTTTAAATTTCTTTTTTGAGTATTTAGAACTTGCTTTATAAAAATGACAGGTATCTCACAATATAATGAAGTTAGTCATAGAGTATTGCATTATTTCACTGTTAATTGACTCACCTATTTTCTAATCAACCTGTGGCATTTATTCAGAGGCAGCAAGGAAAGACAGCTTTTGGCTCAGAGATGCTCAGAGGAAGGAAAGAGACATAGTGAACTGGGATGGAATCGTTCACAGCTGACATTAGTATACAGCTTATAGTTCATGTATGTGAACTGCACTGATTGGAGACCTCAGCCAAACCTTTTCCTCTACCATCTCAAATAAAAGGAGGAGCTGTATTGCAAGCCAAGGAGCTTTGTGTTGATTTCTGCCCGTTTACTTGTCTTGATGGATCTTTTTCAGATTAGAATTTAATTCACAACAGTTTTCTGTGCCATTGTGCTACATAGCCTGACTTTTTTAAAAGATACAGATTTGACCTGGAATCAGCAGTATATGTTTTTATTTCTGTAAATTCTCATATGTAGTGACAGTACTGTCAGCACTTCTTACAGCATAACGTTGGTATCAAATAAAGTGCACCAGCCATTGGCGCTTTTTCCCCCTTTAATGTATCTTTTGATGTTACTGTAAATTATTTTTATTTGAAAGTCATGTTGGAAATGTAGGCATCTCGGTGGTTTCATTGGAGGCTTGATGTTTATAAAAGGCTATGAAAAGCAGTCAATGGGGCACTGTTTATTTTGTGTTGTGAATTGGCTAAAGGAGAAATGATGTCTCCAAATCATGCTTGTTTGTGAACTCATGTGGTGTTTGAAGGAATTTACGATTGCAGCAAATCTGAAGAGAATGACTATATGGGGTAGAATCTATATGGAATTGTACTTTTAATGCAGTTACAAGAATGAATTATAAAGGTTGCTATGTATGGAAAACTGCCCACTATTTCAGTAATTGTTGTGCATGTCAGACCCTTTAAAAAATGTGATTACTGAAGTATTTCGAAAGTTATGGAAATAGGTATTTTATGCTCTAATATGAAATACTTATCAAGCTCTTACTAGTAAAAACCTTGGTATTAAAAATACTATAAGAACTTAATGTTTTTCAGAAGCAGCAGATTAAAAGGAATGGAGATTAAGCTGCTTCTGTTACAAAATTATTACCCCAATTTTCACCCAGAGTGTAGTCTAATGCCTTGTTCTCTCCATTTGCCCCTTTGGCTGTCTTTTGTTTTGTAGATTGTAAATGTATTGAAGTAGTGTTTGGGTTTTTTTTTTACCCCCTTTTATCTGAGCGTAGTACTATTGGAGCCTCTACTGGAGGCTCCTCTGTGACATGATAGCAGCAAATAATAACTACTTTGCTTGCAGGATAGTCATGTTACAGGAAATTGTAGTGTAAGTTTATCCAGGTAGTCCTGATGTCCTTGAACTCAGCCCAGAAAGAACAGCTGTGTGGATAGTTCAGCCTATATCATTGCCAGTTGAGGAGAAAGTAACATGGAAAGCAAAGTTTTTTCTAACCCTGGCCAAGTAATTTAAGAGATTAATTGTCCATGTTGGGACTGACATTTTCTTGCTGTGCCCCGTATTTCCCAGAGGTGTGCTGGAAGAACCTTTCTGGTTTTGTGGCTTCTTGCTTGTGTTCCTGCTGATGTTGAAAGTAACTATACCTACACCTCAAACCCCGCAGGATTCTACACCTTGTTCCCATAAATGCATCTAACTGTTGTTATTAAGAGTCAGAGAAGACATTACAGATCTGAGTGGCAATCTGTCACTGATACTCCTGCTGTGAACATTCTATGAAAAAGTGGCACGGGTCAGAATTTCTGCTGAAAGTCTACCCTAGGCTTTGCACTAGTGCCCTTCTGGGAAGAAGTGTCATGTACAGCATAGACTTTTCAACATTAAGATGTAAACTGTAAGTGGAAAACTTGATGTTGTGCATTAGAGGAAGCATCTGTGAAACTTCTGAGAAATTAGCTTTTAGTTCAAAGCTAAATGAAGTCTCTTAAATTCAATATGTATTAAAGGAGGGAAATTATTATCTGCCAATGTGTCAAGCTTCTTTTTGTAATAAGTATAGCAGCTAAAATGTCTGTTCTTGTATTTTTTGAGGCTCTGACTTCTCAACTCTGCTGCAACACTGATGTTCAGTACGTTAGATTCTGAACTTTTATGTTTTAAGGAGGCAGCAATTTCCTGACTTGTAATTGATATGAACTGATGGGTGGAAAATGCAGAGCTTGCTGGGAGGCAGAGCACACACTTGAGCAGTAGTTTTAAGAAGTCTCTTAGACAGCGTTCACTGTTGCTTCTCTTGAGGTAACTATTTTGAGTACCAGATTTCCTTCCGCATCTGATTTTTGTATAGTGGTGTCTCATTGCTAGGAAAGGAAAAACAATTAGAGGATAGAAAGCTGATGTTGACTGCAACTACGGGAAGCTTGAGGCATCACATGCTATGTCAGGTCATTGCTCTGTCTTTTGCCTACTCTGATGCCTTGAGTCTGATACCTAAAATCCTGAAATATAGTCACTCAGAGAAAACATTAACAGAGAAATATTGATAATACCTTTATTGGGAGTTCAGAGGCTCTGGGCCTCTGCTGGGCCTACAAAACAAGCGTTGATTCTACAAGGATCTCCATTCAGCATTCAAGAATCCCCAAAGAACCATGCCCCTGTTATGTTACAGTTTTATAATCATCCTAAAAATTAACAATTAACATATTGGATATCTATAACGTATCATAATTTCCATTTCTCTTGGTGGTCCACCCATCTTGTCAGGAATTAGAAGGGTTTGTTGTCTGTACTAGTAGTCTTGATAGTTCAGAAGCACAGGTAGAGTGTGAAATTTCACAAAGTTGCTTTTTCAACTGGAATGGAAAAAGTGTTTTTGTGTTTTGTTTTAGCGTTTTATGAGCTGAACATGAATGTTTAGCTGTGGTACCCTGGGGGTTATAGCCTTGTCTAGAAAGTTTTAGCCTCTGCTTATGGCCCTCCCAGGGACTGATTTGTCCACTGATTGCTGGAAGTAGTCCATGGACCCTGGCCCAAATAACATTTTAGTTCAGGTTAGGTGTGTGAGGTTTTGAAGGACATCTCTCAGTTGTCCCCATTTACTATGTTTCGCTTTGCATTCTTAGAGGAAGTGCTTTTGGTTTTCTTTCGGGCGGGACAATGTGTGAAGATGTGCTGAAGAAGTAACCAGGGGGCCACTATCTCTACTGTCCCTCAGGATATGGGATTACACTAAGCCTAGTCTAAAGTAGGTCTTTCTGAAATGCAGATGTTGAGGCATCTACTGAACTGTTTTGCTCTGCAGGTGTTCTCCTTTTAGTTCACATAGTCAGTAGTGTAGGCATAGCTCTGCTACTCCCGTTGCTTCAGCAGGCTCTGCTAGTGTTTGTTCCCAGCCCCATTCCTTCTCAGAGTGTTCAGAGCAGCAGGTGTGCAGCTGAACTTGGCAGAGGGTTTATTTTGCTGTTTTCCATATGCAGCACTGAATGGAAGGTAGAAAAGGTTGCTCTGTACCAGTGACCAGACAGCATGTGGTAAGGGCTAGCTGGTCAACTCTTCAAGTGTAATCTGAAGTTCCCTTTTACCCATATCAAGTATGTTTATTTTTAGGACTGTATGCTTTTGGTACCGTTAAATAGTTAGTTATTTTATCCTTAAATTAAGAGCCCATATATACTCCAGATGCTTGTAATGCTTCAGTTCTAATAACAGTGTATACCTTTACTTGTCATATTTGGATATTAATTGATCTGCATATTGTCCTGCAAGTTATTTTGCAGGAGACCAATGGTAGTAATTGGTCTGTAGACACCTTGCTTACTAGTCTATTCTCTAGATGCATTTCAGTCATGTATTCAAGCTCCACATTAGACTCCTCAAATTACCAAATGGGGTATGTGTTTAATTCATAATTCAGTTTTTAAGTTCCCTGTTATGGTATATTTTGGAAACCAAAAGCATAGATAGCCTGAGAAAAGTTTCTGGTGGATACATGTCCACCTATTGTCTTCCCCCCACTTAAAGCAGTGAAGAGATCTAAGTGTAGTGTCGTGCATAGGAAGTCGTTTAGCTGACAGATATTAGAGGTTCAGGAACAGGAAGGGGGCACTTTGCACTCTGATTCTTGGTCTCCACTCTGAAGGCCTGCTGCTCTGTGTGGTTGGACATAGGCTGCTAGAGGGCTCTTTGGATCTGAACCTGGGACTTGTTTAGTTATTACAGAATAGGTGACTATCTTTGATACTGAGTATACAAAAACACTTCAGTCATTTGGAAGCATTAAGTTTTTAAGAAAGTGAATGGTGTGGAGGTTACCTGTCTCTGGAAGTATCTAGCAGGCAAGAAAAAACATTTTAGGGCTGCAGTGTGTGATTTATGCATGTAAATCCTGTTTTTGCGCCTTCAGATTTTTGGGGGAAGTGCTGGGAAAAAGGGAGGAGGTTGTTTGTTGAATTGTGGGGTGGGACTAAATGACCTTCCCTAGTTGAACTAGCTGAAGAAACACTCTATTACTGTCCAACAATTTGTAGAATAGCGTGATTGATCATCTTCCCCCCTCTTGGCACAGACATAAATGTATGCAGTGCATAGCAAATGAAGCCCTGTCCTTACTGAAATGATTTTCTCAAATGTTTTTTAAATGATGATAAATAGTTCTGGTAAAGTGAATCTTTTCTTCAAAGGAATAAAACAAGTATCGGAGTACGTAAAAAGTAGAGAGGTAGCCAGATGTTCTTACATGGTCAATTAAAAATTATAGAAATCACTTCTTCTGCTCAAACATATTACAAAACATGATCTATGGAGAGAATACTGTTCTCCAGCTACTGCCTGTCTGAGAACAGCATTTTGTGTATTTCAGGCCTGCACTCTGGGTTGGCTTTAAATATCTGAAGTGTACACTACACAATAAGGATTGTGATGGAGGGTGATTTGAGAGGTAACCACCATCTTCATTGCCCTCCTTTTAACACTCTCTAAGAGCTTAATATCTTTCTTATATTGTGGTGCCCAAAACTGCACACAGTATTCAGGGTGAGGCTGCCCCAGTGCAGAGCAGAGCAGGACAATCCCCTCCCTTGCCCGACTGGCGATGCTTTTCCTGACGCTCCCCAGGACATGGTTGACTCTCCTGGCTCCCAGGGCATTGCTGACTCACATTCAACTTGCCATGGACCAGGACTCCCAAATCCTTTTTGGCGCTGCTCTCCAGAATCTCCTTCTCCAGTCTATACATAAATCCAGGATTGCCCCATCCCAGGTGCCGAACCTGGCACTTGCCCTTGTTACAAGGCCTTAAAAACTCTGCCAGAGCTATTCCTGAGAGATGTTTGACCTAAAAACCAACACTGGTAGTGATTTCCTATCTAACTTTGGCTGTTAAATTTAGTGCTTTTACATATCTAATGTTTTTCCTCATCTCCTTTGCTGCAACTCAGATTTGTACTGAGAATTCAAGCTCTGAGGGAAGGCAGGAATAATTGTATTGCTGCTTTCTTTGCAACCTTCTTCTGTGTAATAGTACTGGAAATGACTCCCCTCAATCTTTATCTTTGCTAGATTGAGGAATCCTGCTTATTTGCCCTCTTTTTCACATCCTGTTTGCTAGACTTCCTATCATTTCCATTATTTTCACTTAATCTAAATTCCTTTCGAGTTGCAAGACTGAAAGCTGGACTGAGATAAGCCTTATTTGCATGGTTCCCTGCTCTGCAGCTGGCACTGAGGTTCTTGGGTCTCTCCATGCACTGAAGATACCAGCCAGGTCAAATGGTGGGGGGTCTCCTTTCTGGGAAAGCTGAATGCTGCAGTGTTCAGCTCAGTGGTGCTGGAGTTTCTTGAGACATGACCCTTAACTGCAATGCAGAAAGGATAAAAAAATCATTTAGTGCAAAGAGGTAAGTAGATATGACCAGCCATATTATTTATAAAATGCCAGTGGAACAAATTATTTAGAAACGTCTGTTACTAGAAACTAATTGAATACTGTGTAAATTGGAATATATAAACCAGCATGCAGCCAAGAATTAATGAGAGAGAGAATGAATTGGCATGTGGATCCCCTCATCTGTTGTCCTTCCCAAAATAGCCTGTTTCTAGGGCCAGGATGGGTAGGAGTAGAATGATGAAACAACTGGACATGCAAACACCGTATGAGCATAATAATGTTGAAGAACAATGACGACATTGTTAAATGGCCCTAGAGGGTTGCCACAACTCCCAGCAAGCCCAGTGGTGAATTGTGTGAGTAAAAGGAGGTGTTGCTGTGTGGTTTGGCATTCAGTGGTCATTGGTCACAATCCAGCCCTTTCAACCCTCACTCTTCTGTTTGTAACAGTGGGTTTTTTTGATGGCTGAGCTTGAAATGCCAAGTGGCAAATCAGCATGCAAATGCTGATATGTTTTTCTGGTCAAAATATGGGATTGGGAGTCTCATCTCAGCCCAAATTTTGGTTTCCTTATGGTAACAGGGATAGGATGAATATGTCCAGCTGTGGTCCTGAAAAATGTACCACAGATGTGGTTCACCTCCACTGCTGAAAAGGTGTTTTGCCTTGGCAGGAATAATATGCACATGGGTACACGTGGTTGTAACTTGGGATGGGGTGCTCATTTCAGCAAGAGCCTTCTGCCAACATTTTGCAATAAAAACTCACTGAGTTTGCCCCGGAACAGTCTGTGGCTCCAGAAGTAAGTTCTATGTCTTTATTCCACCCTGTTGATGCAGAAGCAGAATGGAGATCAATACTAATGGTAGATTATTTTAAAAATGCATCATTTCCACTAAACCAGCAAATACAAACATTCTTAAATCCCCTTTGAGGATAAAGAAAGAAAATAAGCAATAAAAAGCATGCACAGATGGATGTTACTCTGAAAGTAATGTATTGAAAATGTTAGAAGGATTGCTAATTGCACAGAATTGTAGGCAGCCAGGTCATGAGGAAAGTACTGAACTGTAAAAGTTTTCCATTTGCCGGATAGCTCAAAACTCTCTGATTTTACTAATGTATCATCAAAGGTGTTCTGTCTTGCACCAGGCAGTCTTGTTATTTGTCACGTATGTGATTTTGCTAGTTTACTGGCACAATAGAAGATATATGTATGGGAATAATAATGAGCAATTGGAACAATGTTCCTTTGTTTTCTACACAGGGACAGAAAACAAATAAGAAGTAACTTGCATGGAGAAGCAGTTACTCTAAGAAATGTCTAGAGTTATGGTAGAATCAAAACAATCCCTTAGGGACCACTGTTATTGTTGTGTAAAGTTGAAAGTAAAACATTTTGGTTTAGATAAACTAAGCATAATTCAGGGGAGCTTGGGATGTGATAATTGTTTATTGCTACAATTGCGCATGCATTTTGTGCTGAAATACACTGCTGCAATATCATATGTGATTCTTCAGTTCTTCACCTAATAACAATACAGGTTTTTAAAAGGTCAGAATTTAAATGTGTGACTGCCATCTAAGTTTTAAGGCAAACTGAAGCAGTGAAGAGTAGCAGTTTGACTAGAATTGAATTTTCAGCTGTTATCTAGGAAGAAAGCATGGATAATAACTTTGAGCCAATTCTTTGGAGCCCAATCAAATTAAAACTCTCTGAAAGTGCTGGGTAGCCTGAAGTTTTGACCTTGTTATAGAATAAATTAGCTTAGCATTTTTTTTCTTCAGGTAAAATGGGATTGTGCTATTGTTTAATATTTTTTTATTTATTTTTTAGCTGATAAATTTAGACGAAAACTGGAAGAACTGGAGAAGGAGAAAAATTCTTTAAAATTTCAGCTTCCTTCAAGGCATCCTTCAGTTAGCAGTTTTTTGGATAGGTTCCTTACCCAAGTTCAGGCAGCGTTGCGCTGGGCTGCTGATCATCGGTAAGTTTGTTCATTCATTATCATGTAAAATTATGCATCTGTTTTTCTCAAAATGCAGAAAACACTTTATGAGTAATTTTAATAAAGAGTTTTAAGGACCTTGTAACATATCAATATGGAGCTGGTTTATGAAAATCCCATCCTTCCCCTGTTTTTTTTATTTCTGCAAGTCTTTCAGAATTGCCCTGAAAAACATTGATCATGATGAACTGGCAAATTAAATAGAATGTTTTTCATTGATGTTGAGTGAGAATAGGATTGAATCCTTGACATGGCAGCTTGAGCATATGACAACAATGTAGTCTGAGCAATAGTTCCCCATGGAGTTAATTCTGATGCTCCCTTTCAGGCAATGAAAGGATATTTAAATATAAAGTAAAACCAGATTATTTTTTGATATGAATAGATCTTTGGGAGCTTCCTTTTGTGTGCCCCTTGTTAGGTGGCAGTATTGTGCTCAGAACTGTACAGTCACAAAAATAGAATCTCAGCCTTGTCTTGGAGGAATAACAGCTTCAAAGACTGGGGGAATGTGAGATGTGTTGGATGACCCAAGGGGGGTAGTTAGCTAAGGAAAAAAAAGGTTCTCTCTTTCTCAATCTGTCTTTATCTATGCTTCTGGTGACTGTTGTTAGAAGTAAGAAGATGCTTTATAGGTATTGAAAGCTATTCTTTAATGCAATAGCACAAATGAAGAAAGAAAAACCATTTGTTTTCTTGCAGCTTGTACATATAAAAGCTGCAGTGTGCTAGTCAATATGTTTGGGTGTAATTTTCAACAGACATGAAAATTAGATAAAATCAGTGCAGATAATAGGGTTTTTCCTTGCAAAATTTGAGAATTTGAAGGTATTTTTAGCCTCTATTTATAGTATCTAATAATAAGGGAGGTTTAAACAAACTGCACTCCTTCAGAGCTGTTTCCTTCTACCTTCTGAGGCTCTAAGAAGCTCTTTTACCATTGCTTAGAGATTAGGGTACAGCATTCTCTATTTTGTCATTAAGATGTGTTCACTCTGTGCGTTAATTTGTAGTAACAGTTTTGGCTTTGGAGGTGGTTTTGTCTTTGGTATCATAGATATTGTGTCACTAAAGCATCCTTCAGTTACACAGTCTGCTTGTTTATGTCCCTATATAATGTATATACAATATTTTTATATATAAATGTTTTTTTCTGTGGAAGTGTTCCTGTTCTTTATATTATAGGATCTGTAACTCTTCTCTTTGTACAGATGTGAGCAGTGCCATTCTTCAAGGTCAGATGAATATCCTCTCTTCTGTCTTTCGCACACCCTTTCTTTGAACTTGTGTCGCAACAACCATAGTCAAACTCCTTCTTTTTTTTCCTTGCTTGATTCTTATAGCCTTTTACACTGCTTTGTCTGTGGTCTGACTCTCTTGTGCCTACAGCAAGCATACACTTTGCCTTCTGTAAAGGGTTTTAAGACTTCTTTTCCAAGTGATTTTAGATAGCACAATGGAAAACATGTCTGCTTCTTCAAGGAAAATTTGTAGGCTTCAGTTTTTGTTTTCATTTTGAATTGGAACAAAACCAGTTTATGCAGACTTCTTGTGTTTTGAGTTGGTTTTTTTTTTTTTTGATTGTTTTGGTTTTTTTACTTGAAACATTAAAAAGGTGATCAGACTAGCCCAAGAAGACCAGATAATTGCAGTTTTACTGTCGTTAAGCCAGTCTCTCTGCAATATTCTAAAATGAAAAATGTGTATGGCAGGTTATTTGTTTAATATATGAAGCTGAAATTCATGCCTCGGTTTTGTTTTACTTGATTAAATTATGAGTTTTTTCAGTGAATGCATTTGATGTTGACAGAGGATATTGGGGGCAGGTGGTAGCTTATGAACAACATTGTGTTCACACAATCACCCAGGTTTGATAAGATCAGAGAGATCTTCCACCAGTACCAAGTAGGCAGATATGCATAGGATTTCCAAGAAGGTTCTGAGAATAATTGCCTTTATCATGGAATTTTTCCTAAACTTCGAGCAGCCACTTGGAAATTTATTACATATTTCTCTAGGAAAGATGCAGCTCCAGCTTAAAGAAGGTGGCCTTAGAGCTGCTGGGACATGTGATTGGCTGGATCCATGGGAACCTGTAATGACTATATGGCACAGTGGTGGCCTGGCACTTCCTAATACAGATGTCTCTTTGATCTGTGCTGTTATTACCGAAATACAGTTATGCTGTCATTATATCTGTTTTGCTTAATGATATTTAATGCGAAGGTTTTTTTTCAAGACATTCTTCAGCCCACAGAGAGGGAGTAAAGCATACGTGTCTTGATAGTACTGCAGAATAGATGAGGACCTCTTGTTCTACACCCTTGTTAAACAGCTGTGCATGGAGATGGTAATTGCATGATTAATCATGCTTAAACAGACTTGTGATGCGTGTTTTGTATGTGGCATGGATGTATTTGCTTTGCGAGAATACAGTGGGAAATCATGCTTCAAAAACATTCTTTGTTTGAGACACAGCATTTTTGAACAAGATATTGAAAAGTATCAGTAGCTTTTATGTGGAAATGCACACACTTGTCTCTAGAGATGGATGCAGAAAGGCAATTGGCCTTGCAAGTGCATATGTCCTTATGCAGGGACATGCAAGGCAATATAGATTTGCATTGTTTGCAGGTGCATTTTGAGAGGCTGATTATAGAATTGATACTTGACATAATTCACTGATTTCCTTGGGGTCCAGTCATGCAAAGATTTAGAACTGAGGGTTGTATAGACCACTGTGAGAAAACCCACTGACTGCGATTTTGAAAGAACTCGCTGTGCAGGAGAGAAGTGAAATTTGGCATCGTGGAGCAAACACTCCAGATGATCTCTAATGTAGTCTCAAAAAGCTGACAGAAGCTGCAAAAATATCTTTGGCAAGTTTCTAAACTTCTGTCTAAGAGAGATATTTCTCTGTATTGATAGAAACTAGATGCCTTAGTTTTGTCTCTTTCAAGGCAGTGATGGATAAATTTTTGAAACATGAAAAAGCTGGGGGGAGCCTGAAGCTATACAAGTTTTCCATTTTCTTTCTTCAGCATGTTGTAAAAACAGTGTAAATGTTTGAAATAACAAAGCAAGATATGCCAAGGAAAAATCTCTTGTTCTCTAACTGTATCTGTTTAAGATGTAATCGTTCTAGAGACGGAGTGTTATGACTCTAAAGGTAACTTGTGGCATTCTGATCGGTTTAATCTTTTAGACATTGATACTTGTTGATAACACTAATTTTTAGCTTTTGTTATGCTTTTTTTCAAAGGGTTAGACATGAAGAAAATGATCTTTGTCATGAAAAAGAACATAAACTTTTGAGATCAACTTACCAAGAGAGGATGCAGGTTTCGGCCACAAAACGAAACCAGCTTTTTGAAGAAAGGAAACGCTTACAGGTAACTGGACTGCAGAGTTGTCTGTAAGAATAGTGCAGTGTGGGGAAAAGCTTGTAAGCTGTCACACAGAATTAAATAAATTTATTGTAGTAGCAACTTCACTTCTGTGTTGCAATTAGAGCCTTGGCTGTAGTCCAGTTGATAATCTAAGTGATGATTGGAGATGGCAGCCACAGGAGTTGTGTTAATCTCATTACAGAGAAGCAGAGCTGGAAGGCTTGGTGGCTTGCTTGTGTGCTTAAACTTTCCTCATTATCTTTTTAAGCGTGCTCTTATGTTATAATTTGCCATTTTAATATTAAACTGATATGCAGAAGTTTTTATTTAAAGACAAAAAGTTTTCATCCGTTTCAGGTTAGAGTTTACTATATATACATGATTTACTAGCTTTTATTCCTGAAAGATGATTGATGCTTTTCGTGAGGATGAAGGAATCATCATGAAGCAGTCAGCATTTGCTAACAATAGCTTTACACTGACATGTGATGTCACGATGTGGTAGCTTGGCAAATGGAATGCTTTTAAGATGGCTTCTGTCCAATTTAAAATCTGCAAGCCTTTTAAGAAAAATTTAGCACCTTTTTTTCATCTTTCTTCAGAAACATCAGTTTACTGTCTAGTTATGTGTCTTTTAGACCTTGGTGCTCATATTTAACACTGTGTCACCTTAGAGAGCTAGTAGACCTAGTTTTTCTTTTTTTTCTATGGTCTTATCTTGAAATCTAATTTTTTTTGGTACTTTTCTTCCTTTGGTGGACCCAGTAGTATAATGATCTGTGTGTTTGTATACACACAAATATATACATACATACATATATATATATATAAAATTCAGAAAGAAACGGGGAAAAAGCATCTTAGGTGATCATTGCAAAGTCTTAGATGAAGAAATGTCTTTTCTATCCTAGTATTGTTTAGGTTTGTTTTGTCAATGTATAAGAAAAGACATAGTGTAGTTCAACAGCATCAGTGTGCAGAAAACTGATTTTAATCTAGACATCCAGCAGTCACCTCAAGATATTGAACTGGAAAATGCTTTACTTAAAACTCCAAAACAACTAATGTTTTATACTTGCTCCAGATGAATCATTTCTTTCTTTGTAGTTATTAGGAAAGAATTAACCTCATCATTGTACCGGCATGTTATTTATTAGCATTTAATTAAAATTACTAGGAATGCAAGGTTCTGAGGAAGGCTAACCTGTGATTATTGGTTGCTCCTAGCATCCCTTAAGGATTGCTCCTTCCCAAAATCTTGAATGATCGGAAATAATATTTGTTTTGGTTTTGGGGTTTTTTTCCCCCCCAGCCCCATGTTTCTTTACTTTTCCTTCTGCCCTCTCTCCTTTTGCTTCTGCATTTGTCTTCATGGGCTTGAAAACCTGTGACAAGTTCTAAAATTTACATAGTATTGTTTCTACTGCAATCTGTACTTCATGGAGAACACTAGCCTGTAAGTGAAGCTGGAGATTTACCATCAGTACTGATTAGCTGTCATGTTAGAAATACCAGTTTAAGCTCAAATCCACAAAATGAAACACCAGCTTATGTTTAGTGGGATGAATATCGTCTGCTGCTCCATGCTGAGACTTCAGTCCCTTTTATCTGTCCCTGGAGGCCAACCAGGAGTAAATTAAAGGCTTCTTGGCATTTCTAGCAAAAAATGAGGGAGAATTTGAGTTTACTGACTAAAATTTCCATGCTCCCAAGAATGCCTGTGAACTATTCCCAAGCAGAGCAGCTTTGTCTCTGTGAATGCAGACTGTGTGCTTATGGTATCTATTTATGTTGTAAAAATGCTTCGGTACTGACAGTGTGTTTGTAAAACCACATTCTGTTCATCTCCCTTTCTGTTCCCATGTAGGTTGCTTATTGCAGTGATTGCAATTACTACGTTTTTACAGAATATGAAAGTCTTCGTATTAAGTAGGGCCTATTAAGATTTTGGCAGTATTCCCAAACCAGTAACACAGACAGAATTGTCCTTTGTGCACACTAAAAGCCTAATTTGAGACAGAAAGAAACAAAACTGATGTTTTTCATCTGCTGACCTTTCTGTTCTCGACAAATGTGGGTTGAAACATGGGCCGCATCATTCTCTTGTTGCTAAATCTGAAACCAAAAAAAGAGAAAAATAATTGATGAATCTAGTGCACAACACTGTCAGTTGAAATTTTTGAGCCAGCCAACCTTTAAACATGCAAGGATTGTTTCTTCTTGTTTTAAGTGATACTGGAGAAGCTAGTTACAGTGCAGCAAACCTGAAAGTATGTTTGTTGACAAAATGGGTATTAATGAACTAAACTTCACATAAATTACATTGAAAACATAATTTTAATGTTAATGTTTCAAAGTGAAACTCTGAAAAAGCAAAGAAATGCTTTTGCCAAAGTAATTTATCTGTATATAGTATGTGTGTTTTTATGAGTCTTGAGTTATATGAGGCTGCTTTCCCCCCCCCCACCCCGCATCCCTGCCTCATACATTGGTGAGGATGGAAAGTGTCTGTTCAGATATTCAGTATACTATTTTATCTTCATTGCTGAGTATTTGGTCCCAGAACCCTTCTACTGTATACAACAAAACCCCCTGTTTTGGATACAAATTTATTAATTTGTGAATGGGCTCTTTTTACAGTAATAATCAACATGACATCTTAGTGATTAAACAATTTTACCTCTGTAACACCACTTCAAGAGAAGAGATATTCTTATTGCCATTTTACAGATGGAAAATAAAGTGAATTGCCATAAAAAGCCACATTGGTGTTTCTAATATCAGTTTTGTAATACCTAGTTATTTACCTGTTAAATCTTTAGTTTGGAGGTTTTGGTTTTGTTTTTCTTTTTCATTTTTATTTTTAGTTGAACTGAATGTGGTCAGAGCATGGAATTGAGCTTTGATTTCTGTTGAGAGGCTACAGATGGCATATCGGAGAATTCTCTTGCAGGTTGTATAGAAAATGGTAAACATAATCTGTGGCTGTGTGTGAAGATAATAGTTTAAGTGGCTTGCAAGATTTCACAGAGACTGCAAGAAATGTAGAAATAAAAGTAATTCTCCAGTATGGAGACTAGTTTGTCAACTAGTTTGACAAGTAGTTCTTGTTAATTTCCTTTTTTTTTTTTTTTTTTTTTTTTTAAATTTCCTACTCTTTTTTCAAATTCTGGGACAAATGAGTCAAGAGCCATATATTAATTTTGACTCAGCAACCCAGACTCTTTGAAGAAGTTTCCTGGATGCGAGCTATCTGTTGGGTTTTCAAGGAAAAAAACCTGTGCAAGGATGACATGCAGATTTGTGAAGCTTTTCCTGGGGGGACCCCTCACTTCAAGGAAGGCATCGAGGTGCTGGAGCATGTCCAGAAAAGGACAACAAAGGGTCTAGAGTAAGTCATATGAGGATCAGTTGAGGGAGCTGGGATTCTTTAGCATGGGGAAGAGGAGGCTCAGAGGAGTTCTTAGCAGTCTCTACAACTACCTGAAAGAAGGTTGTAGCTGGCTGGAGGTCAGCCTCTTCTCCCTGGTAACTAGTGACAGGACAAGAGGAAACAGCCTGTAGCTGTACCAGAGGAGACTCAGGTTGGCCATCAGGAAGAACTTCTTAGCTAAGAGTAGTCAGGCATTGGAACAGGCTTCCCAGGGAGGTGGTGGAGTCACCATCCCCGAAAGTCTTCATGAAATGACTGGATGTGGCATTAAGTGCTATGGTTTAATTGGCAAGGTGGTGTTCAGTCAGAGGTTGGACAAGATGATCTTGGAGGTCTTTTCCAACATTAATGATTCTACAAGTCTATGATTCTAAAAATTATGATATGCTCTTGCAAGGTACATCAGTGTCATAATGCACGGAGTTTGAACTTGTAGCAAGATGGGTACAACTGAGGTTGAAGTTCTGGCCGTTTTAAGTCAAGAGAGGGATTGTGTGCATCTATTTAAAGTGAAATGTTAATTATCAAAAGGGCTGGTAGCCAGTGACTCTCCATTTACGTGCCGTGCCTGATAGTGGACTAGAAGTGTAGAGGAACCATTGCAGGGATGTTCTGTAGGAGGACAGATAGATGGTTGATCACTTCAGCTGCCAGTCTGCAGAGCAAGATTCTGTTGTCATGGTTGAACCAAGATTTGGGTTTTTTTGTGAAAGTTTTTAACTTGAATAATACCCAAGTATCCTAAAAGTAAAGGATGACTGACAGTGGGTGTCAGAATAGAAACCTGAAACTAGGTGTTGAAATGGAGGTGGTGTCAACCAACTTAAGAATTTTGTGTGTGAGCAGAAGGATGTCTTCTCATTTAATGTTGTGCTAAATTGGACAAGCTTAATTCATGCTAGCTCTTAAGACTTGTATTGAGGTTTTCTAGGGCCAGAAGGGTTTCTTTAGCAGGGCTCCTATAGTAAACTCTCATTTCTGTTCTATGCAGAAAGAAATTGAAGATCTCCGAACAAGGCTGACCATATTAGAAGCAAAAGATCAACAACTGAGAAGAGAAATTGAAGAACAAGATACACTTATTCAGTCACAGGACTCTGAACTGGCTGCTTTACTTGGCTGCATTTCTTTGAGGGAGCTGCAGGAAATAAGCAAGGCTGTGGATGACACTTTAGGATCGTCCTATCAAATTCCATTCAGTCTAGATCTTCCAGGAACAATAAAGAGGTATCTGAATTTCATTTTAGATGTAGAGTCTTGTGTCTTCCTCAATGTTCTGTTGAATTGACTGTCACTTGCTTTCTTCTTGCTTGTGTCAGCTGATTAGCTGCATTCAGACAATTTAACATTTTCTAAGAGATGTTGAGGTTCTCATATTGATGGGCTCCCTCGGGAAGGAAGAGTTTGTAGCTATTTGAAGGTCTTGCACTTAATGTTTTTTTTTATGATAGAGCCACCTATAGAAGGCATGTATCCATAATGTTAATACCCATCATCAGTTTACACTATTTCTTCTTACTAACTGTTGAATCTTTTCCCCCAGCTTGGTAATACAGTAATTAAAACATTTCTCACAATCTGAAAATGTGTATCAGGCACCATTCAAATAAATATTAGAGGTTTTTCTTGCTTCAGTGAACTTATAATAAAGTCTGATGTGATGAATCTTAAGGTCAGACAGTGAATTCGAGGTAGTGAGGGAAAGGATGCAGCCTGAACACTTTTGGGACACCTACAGTTACAGACACAGCATATGGTTCCTTACATGGAAAAAATAGCTACTCTTGGTAGCATTTTGGAAATAACCTCATCTTTATTTACAAAAGCAGTAGAAGCATTTGGGTCCTAGACTGTATTGGATGCTGGTGATGGGACTTTGAAAGAGATACTGCTGCTGAGAAAATAAAAGTCCTGTTTATCCTAACTTGCATTTCTCCCAGATAAGCAATAACTATGTTGCTTGCAATTTCTTTTCTCCCTTCATGTTTATTTGGTTTAGTTTTATGATATTAACATTCATGAGAAAATGCTGCTCACATGTGCTAATTTATACAGGTGGTTTTTTTTTAAAGTCAGCAGAACATTTTGTAGAGGACATATTCCTCTCTTTTGACATTTGTTTAAGATTTTAAATTAGGTCCTGGGAAGTAGTTACTAGAATTAAGTTTAGCTTGTTTTAATAGTATCTTATACCCGCAATTTGAAGATTGAAGAATAAAAGGTCTCAAGCAGTCTGTCTGAGAAACCACTCTTTGATTTGACTTTTCTTAGTTTTGGATTTGCTTATGGAAGTATTATCAGATTTTTTTTGTCCCCCTCTCACATCACTGATGCAACATTTTACCTCTTTTAAATTACTTCAAGGAGAGTTGAATTAGTACTGGTTCAGAAGGAATTTGCCCTTTGTTCTCTTATTAGCACCATGAATAACACAGTCACTTGAGGGAAAACAGGCATTCATGATTCAAAGTGGGTTCATAACTTTCATTAAAGTTTAGAATTAATTACTTTCTGTTAATTTTTAAAAGGTTCAACAAATGTAACTTTTGTGATTTAGTTTTGTTTGTTGATTGACTTTGGGTCACCAGGGCCAATGGTCAGGTGCTTCTGCTCTCATTACCATAGCTAGAGTTATTGCAAGTGAAGACTGGTGAACATCAGGTGCCCACCAAACCACTCTATAACTTCCCCTTCTCAGCTGGACAGGGAAAGGAAAATAAGATGGAAACCAACTCATAGTTTGAGATTAGGTAGATAGCTTGCATGCATGCAATCTCTCACATTTGCTTTAATAAAGGGATAAACTCCAAAGATTTATTATCTACTTATGAGTTGATGTCTGGCCACTTTTCAGAAAGCAGGGCTTCAGCACATGTAGCGGTTACTCTGGAAGGTGAACAAATGTAAATAATGAATGCCCCCACATCCTCCTTCTGTTCTTAGCTTTTGTATCTCAGCAGACATCCTATGGTATGGAATATCCTGTTGGTAGTTTGAGCCACCTGTCCTGGATGTGTCCCTTCTCAAGATTTGGCCCACCCCCAACCTGCTGGTGGTGGTGGGAAGGCAGAATGTTGGAGAGACAGCGCTGATGCTGTGCCAGCACCGCTCAGCAGTAGCCAAAACACTGGTGTGTTATCAACACCTTTCTAGCTACCAATGCAAAGTACAGCACTCTGAGGGCTGCTACGTTAACTCCATCTCATCTAGACCCAATACAGGATGCAAAAATGCTCTTTTGGGCTGCACAAGTAAGCATACTTAGGCATCTGTGACAGCCTTTGGCAACAGTTTAAATCCCCTGTGTCAGGTTATATTTGGGTGTTTGTGTCAAACCCCAAAGCCTTTTCTGACCAGAACTAATGGCAGTGATGTAGATGCCCATGGTTATGCATGGTTACATAGGAGATGGATTCCTTGGCTCAGAAAGTGGAAGCTTTGCATTTGAGGTCCTCCATAACCTGACTGGATCTGGACCTACAGAGTCAGAGGAAGCTTTTACCTGCCAAGGCTTTCAATGTCCTGACAGGGAGTGTGTGCCATCACAGTTCCTAGGCTGGGCCTTATTGTGTCCAGGAATGCAAAAGCAGAAATCTAGCAGAAGGCCAGAAGGCTAACAGGCAAGAGGAGACTGGCTCTGGGAAAGTGGAGAAGTTTAATGGTTATAGCACTCAGCTACCTGAGAGACACCTGGTGGCTGTAGTTTTTGAAGGATTTGGCAAAAGTCCATGAATTAAGTGCTAATGGTTTGAATTTGTGGTTTGTTTTTTTTTTTTTTTTGGTTTTTTTTTTGTTGTTTGTTTTTTTTTTGTTATTTTGGGGGTTTTTGGTTTGTTTGTTTTTTTTTTTTTTTTTTTTTTTTTT
>JAWWMO010000121.1:42994402-43014539 GCA_035047845.1 Dendrocincla fuliginosa
GTTTGTTTGTGTTTTTTGTTTGTTTGTGTTTTTTGTTTGGTTTTTTTTTGGTTGTTGTTTGGTTTTTTTGTTGTTATTTGGGGGGTTTTGGTTTAGTTTCTTTTTTTGTTGTTTTTTTGTTTGTTTGTTTGTTTTTTTGTTGGTTTTTTTTTTGGTTTTGTTTTTTGTTTTTTTCCTTCTTCCCAACATGTTAGCAAAGAACGCTGCTAGGAATATGGTATAATCTGACTGATGCAGCCTTTCAAAGGTACCACCTGCTGTCCATTCCACAGCTCCTCTCCTTTCTGCAGAAGATGGTGACTATCTTTGAATTAAAATCTGCCTAAGTGTTGCATATATGCTATGTTTTCTGCTCTATTGGAAGGTGCACAAGCTGTGTTGGTAACATAGAACTGAAATCTCCAGTCCAGCAGTGAGAATCAACCCCTTGACTTTATCATTTTTGTCTTTTGGTTCTTAAGTCTTTCCCCAAACCACTTGCTACTTTAGGTAGCTAAAAGAATCCCAGCTTGGTGGTCAGCAGCCACATTTCCTGTGTGAATTCTCTGCTATTTCTTTCTTTCAGGGCAGGCTATATAATCAGAGGGGCTGAGGAGAACAAAATGCTCTTGTAATGGTTGCAGTTCTTTAACAGTGAGAGTTTGTTCAGTTTAACAGTGAGCTTAAGCAAAGGGTGATTTCCTTTTAAAGCTGTGCAGTCCATCATACCTCGGGTACAGTGATCTTATGTCTGCATCCAATCACGTTCTGTTCTCTCTTTCTGTAATATGAAAAAAACAGCATGCAGACGGTAAGACATTTTGTTTGGGTGTATTTTCTGTGTGCCTGGGAGCATTCCCTACACAGTCATACAATTATAGAATAATTTAGGAGGTCATCTTGTTCAATTTCTGCTCAAAACAGGACCACAATTTCCATATAAGATCAGGCCACTCAGGACTTCATCTGCCAACTTTTGCATATCTTCAAGGATGGAGGTTTTGTAGCCTTGCCAGGCATCCCACATTTCACCACAGTTATTTGTCAGTAACTCTAGCAAGCTTTGATTTTGAAGAATTGAGAAATGTTAGCCACATTACCCTGGACCTTTCTTGAGGGCTGTTGGAAGGTGAGGTTAAAATCTGCAGGTTAATGGGCAAGGGAATATGTTTTGACAGGGAATTCACACTGAGGCTGAGACTACAGAATGTTGTCGTTTTGCTTTCCAGACAGGCGTAATTGCTCTTGATAAGCTAAAGTGTGTAATCATTATTATAAAATGAGGAAATTGCAGTGCAAAAGCTCTGTTCACTTGCATGGGATTGCGTGGAGATGTGTTTAAAAGGTGGGAGCAGCTGGTGTTGTGTGCACTGTGACACGTGCTAGTGTTTCAACTAAAGGCAGCATACTGATATCAGAGGATAATAGGTCTGAGTGTTTCAGTGTGAGGTCCTTTGTCCTGAAGATTGCGAAAGGTATCAAAATATGTAATTTTCTTATTTGTGACTGAAGTGGACACCTTTTAAAAAATACATGTTTTTAACTAGTGAAAGTTGAGTTTTCTAATTATAAAATAAGACTGTTAATTATTTAACTTATTCACTTTAGTACTGTTGTTTGCTTTATTTGTTTCTTTTCATTTCACAATAAAAATTGGGGAAATCTGTTATGCTTCAATTCAAATTTAGTTTTATTTAGCATTTTCTTTGTTTTATCCATATCTACGGATGCATGTGTCTGTACACCATGTTGTCCCTAAAATAAGTTGCAAAGTTCTATCTGGACTATTGTCTGGGCACTGATTGCTGGTTGAAAGAAATTCAATTAAATACCATTCAAAATATTTGAATGCTCCACCTCTTCCACTTTTTTCATGAAACAATTTTTAATTAGTAGGAATTTGTTCTACAGTGGGTGTGTGTGATTTCTGAAGATAGGGAAGTCTGTTTATGTATTTTAGTTATTATAGTATGGCCAGTTGTGCAAGGAACTGAACTTGTAGATTTACATAATCAGTTCACTCTGCTTTTGTGATGCCTGGAGCTCATTTGAGAAGGATCAATTCAAAGTGAAATACAAATGCTCAGGAGGGTGTAAACCTTTTTATTTGGACTATACTCAAAACATTCAACAACATCAGTTGAGGGCAAAGACTGATAAAGGCAAAAAAGGCATGGGTTTTTTTTGTTTGTTTGTTTTTAAAGGAACTTGGTTTACTGGGGAAAAGTTGGAAGAAAGGCTTTAGGTAGTTGCACGTAATAATTTGGGAAAGAAGCGTTTAGTATGTTCTGTCATGTTTTGTCATTAGGAAAGACTGTTTTGTACAGGTTTTGTTGATCTTCAAAATATATGTCCATGTGAAATTTCAAGTCAAATTAGAGGTTAGCAAGCTGTGTGAAATGACTAAGTCTGAATGTAGCCATGTTTATTAGCATCAGTCTTTCAGCAAAAATCTTAGCTTTAAAGTAGCCAACCAGATTGCAACCTATCCTTCAAAAGATTATTTCTCATTTAATAGATAACATGCAGTCTTATCCAGGAAAGTCCTTTCTAACTATGTGGTTTTAGTTTTTTGTTGACTATTTCTGTGACAATGTGTACATATAAAAAATATTCTTTGGGAATAGAAGAGTAGCACATACACAAAGAGAGTAGAGGGATGAAATGGTTTTGTATTATCAAAAAGTTCATATTACAGTGACAGGCTGGTAATAATCTGATTCTTTACTGGCCTGTGTGTGGGGCAGCAGAGCACTGAAATGTACTTATAATGCCAGATACTCATAGAGTCTTCATTTCTGGATTTACTTCTTGGGTTGTTTGAAGTTTTTTGTTGTCTTCACTGTTTCCTGATATTACAATTTACTGATTGCAAGTAAAACGTGATGTTGGTAGGTAGGCTAGAAGCAAAAATAATCTAAACATTTTGGGTTTTTTTTTTTTTTTTTTTTCCCCCAGGAGAGACTCCTATACTGAGTTGGTCCATGAAGACCCTGGTTGTTTAGTAGACCTCTAAGCACAGAGCATCATTATCTGACTTCTGCCCTCATTTGGGCCCTTTAATGCTGATCTGATTTTATTTTATTGAGAGCTTAACACAGAATTTTAACACTGTTCTCTGCAGTAGGAAACCTGTCTTTCATTATGCTACATGAGATGAGCCAAAATGTGACTACAGGATTCTTAAAATACAGCTGATACCGCTTCTGCTATTACGGTTAGGTATAATGAAGATGGTATGGAGTTCTGGTTTTTTTCTTTCTTTTTTTTTTTTTTTTTTTAATTAAATTATAGTTCTCTTGTTTAATTGATTGATTTTATACTATGTGCTACAGCTCCACACACAGTGGGCTTGCAGCTGAGGAGCAGAACCAGAGAGGATGTTCTCTGGCATCTGAGGAGAACTCTGCCCTGGAAAGACCTCCAGCCCCCAGAGGTACCCTCCTCACAGCCAGCTTCCTCTGCCATAAGGGACTTTGAAGGGAAACTCCAAATTTCTTATCAAATGTTATAACCCAACTCGAGCCTTGATAATAGGATTGTCTTGCTTTCAGCTAGTCTCACAGCTGAGTTGGTGTTTCAATGAGGTCATCATCTCAGCTTTCTCAAAGAGGTTGGCTATAGTCTTTTGTGAGAGGCTAAGACAAGTCATAGGTGAAAGAAGAGGTCTGCCTCATCTTTTGTTATTTGACTGATTGGGAGGCTCAGCTTTCTTTTTATACGTAGATAGGTGTTTTCCTCTCCGTTTTGTCTACCTAGGATTAATTTCATTCCTTTTTTCTCTGCCTAGGATTGAAGGGTTGACTCCATGTGGGCAAGTGGCTTTATTTTTATTTTTCTCACTTATGGCAGCAACTCTAGGAGGAACTGTGTACTGAGAGCTTGGCATGACATACAATGCCTGTGCTTCAGCACATAAAGTGAATTTGCTTCCTGTGAAGGTGTGAATGTCACTCAGAGGTTCATAGTGACTCTGATCCCACTGGGGCCGGTGGGGACCCCTGTTGCAGGGAGGAAAAAGGGCTTATGCAAAGTCTGCTCCCACCCTGAAGGAACTGGCCTTCCTTTGGAAGAACAGGAGGGGTTAAAAACGCAGCAGGGAAAAGAGAAAGCAAGTCTACCAACTTGGAGGACAGAGCCACTTCTGGCAGCCTGAATTATTTTGGAGCAATTTTGGAGGCATATTTTTGTTCTATTAGAAGGAAAAAGTCCCAGCAGAAAGATGGGTTCACTTGCTTGAATACCCATGTGTGCAGTGTAATGAGGAATCTGGTTTTCCCTGCTGAGCATCTGGTTCCCCCTGCTTTCTTGAACAGCATCCAGTGGGACATAGCAGCCTATAAATCCCGGGCCACATATGTCCTGATTCCTCTGGGTATGCACACAATGAGATTTATTTCTCTTTAGAGAAAAATGACCAGCTGCCCCAATCAGTGTATGATACTGAATCTGTTTGTATATAATGAAGAGAACCAGCTAGCAACAACATCCAGGGACAGACTCTTTCAGTCAGTAAACTAAAATAGATGTTATTCTTAGGAGAATAATTGCAGCTGCTGTGGGCAAGCTCTAGTTTTTGTGCACACCAGACAGATGTAGCAGAAGTATAGGAATCTATTGATACATCAGAAAATCTGGGAAAGTATTAGATAGGATGTGATGAACTGCTGCTGCAGATAGCTGTTTGGCTGTGCCTTTGTTTTCAGTGGGGTGCTCCTGTTTCAGGTAGCAGCTGAAGCAACAACTGCCTCAACTGCCCTGCAGCACCAGGTGGCACAGGAGTGGTGGGAAATACTGAAGCATGTGAATGGTTGGTTGGAACAGACAGCCAGTTTAGCTGTCTGAATTGTGTGTTACTGGACTGGATTTCTCAATACATGGCAATGAAAACTGAGATTGGAAAATCATCATTAGAGATGCCGTCAGCATTCACAGGTGGCTGTGAACTGATAGTTTCTGTTGGAGTGATTTTATATTTGAAAATGCAAAACCATACTGAGATGCTGCCTCAGTCCTATTGTGGGCATTAAAAAAGCCACTTATTAATCATTCTTATAAAAAATGGTGAAGTGTCATCTAATGTTCTGATTTTTCTGCAGGACTCCTATTTGGGGCTCCTGTCTGCCAGCACTGCAGCAAATAAGAGTCATCTTAGTTTAGAGTTTTTAATGTGTATAGGAACTGGGCAGGATGATGAGTTTTTATAGTCATATAGGTATAACTCCTTCAGAGTCAACAAAGACAAGTGCAGTCACCCAGCAACCCATGAGTCAGTGAGAAATGTTATTGGTGAGCTGGGGTTATACAAACATTGGGAAAGTGTGCTTCTAGTCTGACTTGTGATAAATTCTGACTAGGGAAGCACATGTATTGAAGCAACCCTTAACATAAAGCAACAGTGAAGAAATATATGTCTGCAAATGATAGCAAGAAGAAGAGCAAATTACTGAACCAAAATCTGCTCTCTGATGGTTCAGAGCTTGATGCATAATTCTGAGTTCTCATTCTTATTCCTTGGAGAACTCTGTAGATTGAAATGTGCGGAAGGTCCAGTGCATCTGTACCTTAAAGTAAATCTCTTGATATTTTTTTTTGTCTCAGATTAATTTTTGAAGTTGGAAGCTTTCCAAGGTGAGACTTCGCATTTTACTTCTAATTCAGGTGACTAGTCCTTGCAACTGTCAGAATTTTCATTTTCAGTATGAATTAAACACAACTCTTCTTCTATTTAGTGTCAAAAGTCCATGCCTCAAGAGCACTGTCAGGTTTAGATAGAGAAATTGGATTTTCAGCACATCAGTTCAGACATTTTGTGTTTTTGTCATTGTTTAACCAGATTTCCCATAATATAGAAGTTTTCTGTGGGCTGCATTATCCAAGGAAAAATCAGAGTTTGTTTAGAAAACCCTGAACTATGTTTAAAAAATGATTTTGCTTCCCATTACAGAGATACACTGCTGTGAAAATGTCATTGTTTAATGTCCCACGGATCATTGCACACAGATGAAAAGGAACTTGTGTTCTTGACTGAAAAATTGCTTTCCTGATGTGGTGATACTCAGATACGTAGCCTAGACAGACTTATGAGCAGATTACACAGAATGAAAACCTTGTTATCCAATGTCTTCCTTGATTAGATAGAATCAAACTTTGTGGTAGAGAATTTCAGAAGAAAACAAAAAGTGTTGTTTTACCTTAGTGCATTTCATGCAATCTAGCACTGAATGTTCCTAACTGAGCAGAGGTATAGGATCAGCAACATCCTGTTTGTCTTGTCTTTGTAAAAATCAGCACATGGTATCTGTAAATAACGAATCTGTTGATCTTACTTAGGAAAACCTGGGGTATAGGTATGTTTTCTTCTTTGTTTTCTTTTTTCCCCTTTAGTCCTAGTTGTACATGTCTAGCTTAAAGCTGCCTCTTGTTAAGTATAGTTTTGTTCAAAAGCTTTTTTTCTGATTTGTCTTCAAAACTTTCTGAGATATACCCATCGAGGGAAATGTAAAAATACAAGGAAGCTATTGATTGATTTGATTTTGTATTGTGGATTTCTTTCCTAAAGGCCAAGCAAACTCCTTAGACTTAAGATTTTTTTGTGGATTTTTTGCTTTGATGTAGACTCTTAGATGTTTACACCAAAGTAGTGCTTGTGGTTTCTTTTGCAAAGGACTAGACAAAAGCTTTTTTTTTTGAAGGTCATCTTCTGTTAGCTGTTAAAAGCAAGATGGCAAGTATAGGGCTTGGTTTAGGTATTTTCATCTTCTGAGACAGTACAGCTTCTTGTGACTTCAGAATCGGAGGAGGAATCATGTTAGAAGACATAAAGTTGTAAAAGCCGTGCTCTGTGCAGGCTGCGATCATTAGAGTGAGGTTGTCCTTTGCAGACAGACAGTCTCATTACTCGTGGGCCAAATTCAAACTGTAAACTGTTTAAATCTGCAGATTTTTATCTAGGAAGGAATACATATTCACATAAACTGAAGGTTCAGCCTATCATGCTTTCTCATATGCATACAATCTGAGCGTGGGCTTTCTAGACTGTTGCTCTTGAATTAGAAATTCAAATGTGGGTAATTTTAAACTGTTCTGACTTGTGCTTACTTTTAAAGGAATGAAAGTGCTTTTTGCTAAAGCACTATATTGTGATGGGGAGATAACAAGTGAAATATCAAGATCTATAATAGTTTTCTGGGTGACAGTAATGTAAAAGAGTATTTGCTGTTAAACGACTCCTGTCTTTCAGCATCTTCAGGCAGGGACCAGAGATGGCACCATAGTTTCTCTATGAAAAACAAGAATTTTCAGTACAGGATTTATTTTTTTTACACTGTACCATGTGTGTAGTATGTTCTGTTGTGCAGATGTGGGAACTGTATTCTGACTACATTTTTGGTTACTGTATGGATGTTTTATTATTAATACAGGAACTGTTACTGTTTAAGCAGTGTGTATATTTATATATCTTGAATGTGTAGAACAGAATGACTTGCCTTTTGCCCATTTGCATTCTTTGAATTTTTTCTTAGGAAGCAAAGCATAAATACATAATAGCCTGGTATGCAAAGGGAAGTATACTAGCAAAGTGGAAGGAAAGACATTCAGAGCATGCCTTCCTTTAGTAGAAAGCCATTCTTCCCAGTATTGTGCTAGTCAGCCTTCCTCTGAACAAAGCCACTTCCATAGTATCTGTAATTCCTGCATGCAATTCATAACTTCTCAGAATATTCTTTAAAAGGGATTTTGAATATTACCTATTATATCATGACATTTAATATCCTCTGTAGTCATGTGGGCCTGTGATAGAGCGAGGAATATGTGAACCAGACCACTCGATTCCTAGTCTTCCTTCTATCTCCTGTTGCACTGAATTGGTATGAACATCATTATCTTATGAGGTTCTAACTGTGTTATTGCAATTCAGCATACTCAGTAGCTATTTTTCTTTAAGGTCAGTAAAATGAGATGAGTAAAGGTCACTGGCTTGCCTGGAGTATTTGCATCTTAAAATTTTTCCTGTAGTCTGTTAGTACATGCCAGATCAGCCTCAGTTCCTGAACATGCAGCATTCCCACATCCTCCTGCAACTCTGTAGCTCAAGCCCATGTTTTGTCAAAGTATTGCTTCATCCATCATGCAGAAATTACATCATTCCTCAGCTCCTGCTTTCCTGTTCTGGTCTAGTATGTAAACAATGAGACCCTAGGATACAGCAAGTCGACGTTCCTTTTTTTCTATGCTCGTTAGGGATCCTAATGTGTGTAAGTCCACTGCAAGTCATTTAAATGAAAGGCCTATGTGGCATCTGTATGAATGAAGAAATTGAACATGGTGTATGGATTGCTGTGGGTTCTGCAAGTGTTAAAACCCTTTATTTTCCTGCATTTTTAGTCAGTTAAATTTGCGTTAATTGAATTCCTCTCTTGTTCTAGTCCTTCCATCAGATGGGTCAAGAACTTTGCATTCTCTGTGATGGAGTTAGCTTACATTGAATTTGAGAAGTAAGTTCTAAATGGTCCTTATAATGGATTGCTAAGATTGTGAGGACAAGCTGTCAAATTCTTGATTAGCTGTTCTGTCAGAGAAGAATAGCAATGAGTCAAAACTATGGACATCTTCCCAGGCAAGAATTTAATGTTATTCCAAGGAGCTTTTTCTAAAGCCATTTACCCTTGTAGTAATACCTAAAGCAGCTTTTAAGCAGACAGAATACCCCTCTTAAAATGAAATATGATGCTCCAGGGTGCTTGTAAAAGAAAATACTCTTTCTGGTTCAAGTCACATGTAACAGATCATGGCTGTTAAAGCTCTTTGTCAGTAGAATGAATCAGTATTGACTGCCTGGTTTCTCTTGTGGGTCATTAGCTTGTCAGTTAATTGGAAATCTTGTGAGGGGCTTCTCTGTGGTGGTGTTTTGTGGTAGAAGGAAACAACCTGGGAATAACTGTAGTTAAAAGCTGTGTGTAGTTGGTAACTATGGCTGGTTTGTACATGGTTTTGATTGCTGTGCGTGCACTGTTTGATGGGCTAATCTCTAAAAGGGATAAGGGATTTCTATGGTATTGCTCTGAAGGCTAACAAGGACTTGGAAAAGGATACTACTGTGAAATTCATGGCATAAATAATAAAAATACACTTGTAAGAGTCTGTGCGAATGCTCTAACTGTAATAAAAGGATTCTTTAGATTCCAGTCTGTGGATAATGCAGCTGTCACTAGTTTGGGTCAAATTAATTACTTCCTAATGATATCCTTTATTGATATAAGTCAGTTTAATAAAAAATTCTCTTAAAACTATAGTTCTGCAAAATTCTCTTAAAACTGTCATTCTGCTGTCATTGAAATGGCAGTGTTTGGTTCCTTATTTGCTTTTCAGTGACTTGATAGAGACTCATTGAAAGGACATCTGAGTATGAAGAGGGTGCTTTTTCCCACTCAGCACCTGGTCCTGAAAGTTTGCATGGGCTTGTGTGTCCTTGTTAGCAAAGCAGACCTGACAACTGGGTCTTAGTTTGTAATGCTATTTTGGATGTATTGTTTCAAAAGAAGTTAAAAATTGATCTCTGTTTCTGTTAGCTGTGTGAGTTCTGCAGGGCAGTGAAACATTGTATGAACCTGGGGGTGCTTTCTTTGGGAAAAGTAAACAGATAAGAAGGAAGAGCACATGGAAGAGAATAGAGTTGCCATCTATATACTGTTGTTCTTCTGGCTATAACTGCACTTTGCATTCTATTATGTCCTCGGTCTTTAGAGTTGAATTTTATAAAGCAGTTTCAACACAATTGGGTCAGTCACCCATTATTCATTCAATTACACACTGCAGCCTTGCTGCTCCCCCTTGACATCTGTACACAAAGCCCAGCTTCTTTTACATAACCTGACCAACTCAGATGCCAGTTGTGGAAGATACTGAAAGTCACTAGGAGCTCCAAAGCATGAGAACAGAAGTGGCTAAATAGTTCATTCCGCCTGGCATGCCCAGGGGCAAACAGGAAGTTGATAATGGCATCGTTACACGTGAAATACTTTTTGGTTTGCACATATATTGCTGTAGAAAAGGGAGAAATTTGAGACTACTGTGTGGGAAATGTCATTAAACCACTTTTACATAGCTAGCCAGCTGCATTTCTGTTTGTTGCCTTACACAGGTGTTGACTTACACTGTCATGAGCCGTTTCTGAGGGATCTGCCTCATCTGAAGCTGATCCCCATCATGATTCCCATGATTCCCATCCCTGTGCTGGGATGGGAATGGGGTGACTGGCCTTGCTGGGCAGTAGATCAAAAAGGTGTGTGCTTCATGAAGCAGAGTATTAGGGAAAGCACTGCAAATATCTGTCTCATTAATGTGATTAAAAGGTGCACTGAATTCTGCCTCTGAGGTTGTTTCAATCGTGTGTGCAGCTGGGCAAGATGGTCCAGTGTTTCTAGAGGGGATCAGCCACTGAGTGCAAGTCCAACTTCATGTGCTTTGGGATTCAGAGTCATATAAATGCTGACTCTTGGAATAGGACTTAGCAAATGCTGTGCTTGGAAAATAATAAGGAGCAGGTTCTCAAAAGAGAAATGAAACTTACAGAGGTAGGCAGCAGGAACTGTGTACATGTCAAAACAGGCACTCTGTCTTAATGTGCTTTCTAAATAACAGTGACTTGTTTCTTTCACCTGCAAAATGAATACAACACTGTCTTATCAAGCAAAAGTATCACTGAAATAAATCCAGTGATGTTTCTGAAATGTTTGGATATTTCAGTGCTGAACACTAAGGAAAAGCTTAGAAATTAATAGTTCTTTTTTTGGAAGAATAGTAACAGTAGGCCATGAGAGAAGTGCAGTTTTTATAATGCAGGTAAAAAAAAAAATTGAAATGCTGCTGGTGGGGAGTGCTGACTGTCATGTACAGAGAATTGAGGTGTCTGACAGAAAAGAAAATAGCATGTGATAAAGTAATTGAACACTGTGTGAAAGTGTAAGCCCACTAAGTAGGAGGGAGGGAAGTATTAAAGTTGCAAAAATAATCTCTATCCTAACTCCTGATGGTTGATTTTTACTTGGATTTTTTGAACTTTATGTTAAAAATGTAAATCATGATTTTATTTACAAGAACCAACGGCACAGGTTTACATCAGATTTGGTAATATAAAAGTAGTAAATCTACTTGTTTATAATATGTGGAAGACAACTTTGAATTAGTTCATGTAAGTGTAGGTGTGATGCCTCAAATTCAGACCATTGTTGAATCAATTTGGTAAATATTTGGTAGGATTTTATGGATATGAAGAAACAGAGTAGTGGTATTTTATATAAATTACCATGAGAACAAGTGACTGGAGTTGAACTTTTCCTGGCAGAGTGCAAAACTGGATTGTAAGAGTCAGCTGTAAACCTTGTGTCAGAAATGCCTTTGTGTTAGGTGTTTGGGTGACAGTCTAGCAAAGCACCAGTCCTGAACACTGCCAGGGACTTCTAAGACATGATTACACAAATAATCATTATTGTGTCTCAGATAGTAGGTAAAATCCATGTACTCATGATTAAAGAACTGTAAAGGTTGTGTTGGTTAGTCATTAGCAACATTGAAACTAGGTGTAGTTTTTATCTTGTTGTTGGCTCTGTTGTGTTAGTACGAGGTGTCTTAAAGCCTTATCTCTATACGAAAATGTGTCTTGTGTAGCAGACTGTGTTGAGCAGAGGTCAACTTGATTTTATTTTAATCCCTTCTAGCCTTCAGGAAAAAGAACGATTGTTCAGCATGTCCATTAAAGAAACTACTGCCAAAGTAAGTACATGTTTTCAGTTCTTCAGAATATTTACAGAAGCAGATTATGGGTTGCATCTTAATAAATTATCCATGTTTTAGAAATGTTGTTTTGCGGTATTCCTTCTGAAAAGATTCTGCACACAAGTGTTTTTAAACGTACACCAGAAAGCCCTCCCCAATTTTTTATCTGAATGGGCCACAGAGATTGGAATACTTAAGGAAGCAGATGGAGTAATCTCTTCTTTCTCGGCTTTTTTAGTAGTTAGTGTTCAGTCCCCTTGCTCAGGTCTCTGTTCAGGAGCAGACTCCTTAGCTTCATGAAATAAAAGTGAGCTCTGGTCACAGCTGAATGTTTTCAGTCTTAATAGAGTGCCTCGTGCTTTCCTACCTAACTGGCTTTGTTGGTGTGAAGGGAAAAGCATAAGCTAAGTATCTTGTTTCCCTACACTTTCATGAATAATCTAGGTAGCAATCTCATTCTCACACCCCTTAAAAAATACAAAGAAAAGTGATATGGCATATTTAGCGTTACTTTTGTTTCTAAGTGAAAATACTTTTCCTTTGATGATCTTATTTCTCTTGGCCTCATTTCAAGAAGCATAATACTAAAGTTTTCTTTTTCTTTCAGAATGGCTCAGTGAACCACAGAGCATCTTTACTCCATGAATGCTCTAGAAAATAAAAGATCCATTTACTCTAGCTGATTCCTATAGATCCCTGAGAAACAGGAAGTGGAAAATATTTCTGGATTTTGATCAATAATGAATTTGTGCTCTGAAATAAACTTATTTTTCATGCCCTTTTTCGAGTAGCACTCACCTAAATCAATGTTTTATCCTTTATAATCTGTTCTTCCTAATCACCTTGACCAACACTTCTAGTATGCACTGTTAAAAAGATTGTTTGAAGACTGTGTCAATACCATTCCTTCCTTCTCCTTTATTTTGAGCTCATCTTCTCTATTTCTTGCTTATGCCCACGTCTTGGGAAAATTAGTATAGACCATTATAACATGATGCTTTCTGCTGTGTTTTTTAAATGCTATGAATAAAGTATCAAGGAAGTTATTGTAACAGACCTACAGCTCATCTACTAAAATGGCTGAGTTAATCAGTACCTCAAAGTGATGTGTTGTTTCAAGCTATTTGCAAACTAAAACATAAGCTACAGAATTTGCCTTCTCCCCAGAAAATGTGCCTCTTGAGGTTCTATTTTACAACCATAGTATCTAGAGACTTTTTCAATAGGAGCTGAAACATTGGGTAACAATAGTGAAGTCTGTGAGGTAGAATTTCACAGCTTGCTTATTTCTTTAAATTTTCAATAGATAAAATATTATTTTAATTTCATTCTATTCCTATGTGATGGCTTTTATTTATTTGAGAAGATAAATAGGAAGCATGTAATGAGACCCATCCAAATAATTTACTATTTAGTTTATTCAGATCATCTCATGCTTTTATTTTCATCTCAAAATAAATAGAGCTGGTCTTTTAAACCTTTTTATTGTATGGAGAAAGCACTCATTTGTCAAAAGTCTTTTCTTTCCCCCTGTGCCACTGGCATTTCTATGGCCTTTTCTTGCCTCATCTGTGTTGTTTTCAGCTCTGGCTGCAAAAGCTAGGTTTTGCCTGCTAATGAAGGGAACAATGTTCCTTATTCACCATCTATCTTCAGAAATTAATATCTGCTTTCACTAATGGCAAAATTATGCTGTGTGGGAAGCCAGGTGGACTGTTCTTCCTTCAGGCACTGTGAAGAGAATTTCTTTATCTTTTCTAAAGCGCTGTTGTAAAGAAATGTGAAGGTTATTCAAAACTTCCTTTTTTCTTCAGATGATTGGAGGACGAGTAAATTCCAAATGCTTTCATTGCTGTCCTTGTGCCTGTTTTTGCTGCACTAGATGAACATCATATGCTGGCAAGATGGAAAGGAATGACAACGGGCAAATTTACTTTTGATATTTTGCTGCTTTTCATCTTGATTCCACCCATCTTTTTTAACCAGCCTCCTATCAGGTTTCGGATAGACTGCCTTTTTGAGTAGTGTTTGTGTCTGAACACAGATTTGTAAGGTACATTCCTAAACAAGAGCCTTTTTTTTTTTTTTAAATCTGCTTTAAAAAAACCTCACAAACCACTGAAGAGGGTTTTATAATAGATTCAGTAATACTGGGCTGTAAAAAAAAACTTCCCTGAAACTGAAAGGGAGGTTTTTTTAGACTTGGAGCTTGTTGGTCTGTGGGACATAGCATAGCTGGTCACTGACAATAGGGAAAGGTCATTGCTGGGGCCACAGGCACCTGCAGTCAGACTGATTAGAGTAGAATGGTGTGTTCACTATGAGCAAAGGATGCTGGCATTGTGAATGTTCACCATCTTTGTTAGCTAAAAAATAACCTTTTATTAGTAGCTGAATAAGCTATTGTAATGAATAATAGTACCTGTTATTAAGATAAAATAATTAGGAAAAAATGGCAAGAATTGGAGCATGTAGAGTAGATATGATGTAACACAGAAGCAATGCTATTAGTTTAGGGGATATTACTTTGCCTTTCCCAGTTGCTCATTTAGTTTTGTTGAACTGTGCCATATGATAGGCCTGAAGATTAATGTTGTTCATTTATCTACAGAATACATGTGACATAGATACAAGCAGAGGCTCGGCGTGTACTTATCTCATGTTCCAGAAGACTCACCTCTGAGTTGGAGGAACTGCTTTTCAGCCTCTGGTCCTTCCATTTGGTCCATTAATAAAGAGCACCAGCAAGCTTTGTTCTGACAGTAGTGCTTACAAAGTGGACAGTGTTCACTAGAAACTGATTAAACCTCCCAGCTTATTTTGCATAATTGCCAAACAGCTGTCTAGTCATAATGACTTTAAGTTACTACCAGCATGGGATATATTCATGCAGGTTTCCTGGAGCTGAAAGATTCCCGATCTAATTGCAATTCACTGAGCCATTCAGTGCCCCTAAAGAGAGAGCCCTGCTTAGAAAGAGTCATTAAAAACTTTCAGATTTATTTTGGAGATGGGAGACAGAAATGGCCTTTGGGTTCTTTGGGCGCATTTATTCACCTCTGACAGGTTTGGGGTTTTAAAAACATTTTAACTGAATTAGTTGCTGAGTCACTTAGAAGGGGATACTGAAACAAAGTGAGATATCTGGGAATTGAAAAATTATAGTAGGTGCAGAAGTGATGAGATATATATGTTTTTAAATTAATAAGATGACTCTGAAGTCTTTAGTAGCAGTTACTGCTTGGAGAATAGTTCTGTTGAATCAAAAAAGAAATATGACCCATTTGTGATTAATAGATAACTTCAGCTAAAGGAAGAGGGTATTATTAATTTAAAAGAATTTACAGTTAGTGTCATATCTGAATTACAATACTTTAATTGTACAAACAATCCATTAGAACTATAACACTTTTGCTCTTAAAAAGTGAAGTGAGAGGTGTGCTTCTGTTAATAAGCATGGCACTTGTTTTTGAGGGGGAAAAAGAGTGAAGGAAGGCTGGGAAACTTTGCTCTGGAGGTTTCATTTCACATCTTTTCAGAACTGGCCTGTGCCTATCTTGACTATTGCTTTACCCTCGGTTCCAATGAGTGCAATGTTTTCTTCAGTGTCAGCTACAATTTCAAGCAAGTGCTTGACATCAGCCTTCAGAACAAGGGCTTTGCCTTACTTCAACGAAAGATTTTTCTATTTGTTCATTTTGCTTTCCTTCCTAATTGCTGCAATATGGAGTAAACCCCAACATTTTTGAATATGTGTGAATTGTGTGCAGCACACAGAATTCATACGGTTCTTCTGAGGTGGCAGTGTATACTGAAATGTAAACTATAGAAACAGCTGAACTTCCTTTATATTTTTTCCTCTCCTCTCTCCATGTTTTTAATATCAGCCCTGACTGATTGCTGAAGGACCTCCAGTTAAAAAGGCAAAAAAAAAGATAGAGGGAAAGTCAGAAACCTGAATCCCAGTCATCTCTGTCTCCCAATTGTGAAACAAAGTACAGTATCAAGGTGGTATAGCCTTATTTATTGCCTGTGCAGAAATAAGGCTGCTTTGCCTTTTTTTTTCCAGTTAAGATGTCAAGCATGTCAAGCATCTTGTATAAAAATTGCTGTACATTGTGTTATGGCATTTTAATCTCCAAATGTTCGTTTATTTATGCTCCACTCTAAGCATCACTGTTTATACTGGAATTGTACAGAATTTGTAAGATGCAACCTCAGTATCTAGTAGTGAAATGTGTCTTCTCTCATGCAGGAGCTTGTGCTAATACCTTTCCCTGTTTTTATAATAGAATGTGCACAAAAGCCTGGAAATTTTGATTCATGTTGGGTATTTCTGTAAAGACATCACTTTTTATTAAGCTTTTTTACCTTGCTGCAGGATGTTATGTCATGTCTGTAAACCAAGAACATTTGAAGCCCCATTTCAACTGCCTTATACTTTTACTTGAATGAATTCTATATCATGGCTGTCTGCCTCAATTTAGGTTTGCACAAGTCAGAAACTCTGCAGTACTTTGAGGAGGAAGGTCAGTGATATTGAGACTCAACTACCAGCTCTACTTGAAGCAAAAATGCTGGCTGTTTCAGGTAAGTTTTAAGTGATGAGATGGATTAATATTGATAAGGGATCTATTAGAGCAGTTACTAACCCCTTCATAGAACACTTTTTAGGAAAAGTTGTTGATGTGCTTGGGTAGGTGCCTTACAGTCATGGGAAGTCCAGCAGAATTAGGCTGTATTCTGTCTTGTGTAGGGTATTCCAGGCCCCTCTCTGCAGTTTGGAACTACTGGCAGAGAGGATGCTGTGTAGTGGGCACTAAACATGCAAAATACATAGTATTTTTCCATAGGTGAAATTGGTATATAAGTATCAATAGCTTTTCCTGGACTCTACAAGTTGCATGCTTAGAGCTCCCTAGCTAAGTTATAAATTTATAACTAAGGTATCACAATTACAAGTATGGCTTTAAACGACACTTTAAACTAGAATATAGTAATTGGCAGCTTCTGCTGTTCTGATCATTAAACAACTAATGTTGGCAGCAAAGGAGCAATTTTGTCCTCGGAGCACTCATGCATGTTATTTACAACCAGCAAAACACTGAAATGTGGTTACAGAATCTGATCCATACCAGCTTGATGTGCCCCTTGCTTGGGGTTACTGCACTGTTCGCCAAGATAAAAAGATGAAGCACAGTTCTTTCTCTTAATTTGAAAGATGTGGGTTTTCTGATTCAGCAAGTGGTTTGCAAATGTTTAAGTAGGTGTCTCTCTGCTAGACACCTGCCTAAGAGAGGAATCTGAGTAGACGGGAATGTGGATTGGAGTACAAGTTTTCCAGTGTTACACCATGTAAAGAAAGGCTAAAGGGGTTTTTTGTCTGTCAAAGTGAGATATTGTAGCTCTCCATAGGTGATTTATCTCCTCAATTATATACAAGCATCTATACTGCACACACAGATTAGTTTAAAATGAAACCTTGTGCAGGGTCACATGGTTTGTTTGCCAGACGTGGATAACGTCAGGCTTCAGCAAAATCCAAAAGGAAGTTATGGCTCAGATCTTGTATTGGTGCTAAGTATGCTCAATTTCCTTACTTCTCATAATACCTTTTTGAAAATGGAAATCCTCTTCATTTCTGTGTCCACCTGTAAGCTGAGCAATCATCCTTCCCTACTCATGGGCTGTTCAATTGTAGGTAATTTTCTCACTCTCAGAAATGGGGTCAAAGTTTTCCGCAGCCATTCTATGGCTTTCTTGAGAACAAAACGTGCAACTGCTTCATGCTGCCAGTAGGAAGCATTTGGCCAGGAAAGCTGTATCTCAGTCTGACACTTTGAGAGAGTGAATGACAACTTGAGGATGGTTTCCAAAGCATTCATAGCAGTATTTTATACTTGCTAGCTCTTAAGAGGTTGCTTGTTTCAGGAATGAATTCCAAAGGCAAGTTAATGCTGCTGTTTCTATGAACTGTTTTCACAGTGCTTTGACTGTGACTGCTTTCCTATGCTTTTTAAGAAGCATCTGTGCAAGTTCTTTGTACTGATAAGAAGCACTGTTTCTTATTTTACTCTTCCTCTGAAAAACTCTTACTTCAGGGAATTTTAGTGACTGTGAATGGTACAGTCGTGACTTGTTACTAAGGCAGAATTCTAGATGGCACTGATTGAAAATCAAGGACAAAAGGTAATTTGGTGACAGTGAATACTGTAATTTCTGCACCTCCATTTAAGGTACAGATACATTTAGTCAATATGGTGTCACTTGTTCATGTTAAATGCAGAGTTATATGCAGAGGATACAGGGGAAATAGAAGAATAAAAGAAAATTATTTCTCTAAATATCTGAAAGTAAAAAAAAAAGAAAATTAAAAAAAGAAAAACCCCAAACCAAACCTGAAAAAGCCAGAAATAGTTCAGTCTTAGAGCATGACATAAATAAAATCAGAAAAACCAGGATGCAGAGTGAATTGCAGCTGGCAGAGAAGCAAGTCAGGAAGAAAAATTTGGTAAATGCAGAAGAAAAATGTGGAAGGAAGAGATGAAAATATTTGTGGGGTTTTTTTGGTTGGTTTTTAAAATTTTTTTATTTTTACTTAAGACAAAAGACATTGAGTGATGGATAATACAAAGAAGGCTGAATTACTCAATTTTTGTTTATTCCTGTGTTAGGTGTAAATGAATGACACCTCTTAAATAAGTCATAATTAACAAGTAAGTCTTAACCCTCTAAATACTGGGTAAGATTTAAGCAAGATACTGTGTGTACATATCTACTGATCTGTCAGTCAGCTAACAATGTTCATGAACAGCCTGGATATAATGAAGATGGAAGAATGTTCATTTGGGTAATATGCAATTATATAAGGACAGGCTTGAAATAACATTCAGAAGGAACTATAGTGTGTGTATATGTAAATATGCAGCAATAGTAAATGTTGGTGGTCATAGAGGTTTTCAGTTAGTCTGGAGGCATCAGGCAGGGATAAATGTCTGTTACTGCCACTTTTTTTTCTGTAGCAATTGAATAATTCATTCAAACAGTTTTCTCAAAAACAGTACTAATAGATACTGGGAGCAGATGTTTTTCTCTATACAGATGTCACAGCACTTTTGTTTAGCATAGCATTTTTCTTGAGGAACCAGTGAAAGTTAAGTGACTTTGGAACAGTGACAAAGCAAAAAGGTAGCTGTATCACAAAAGTTAAGTGAGATGAGCTTGAGAATATAGTTATTAAGTTATAATTAGTTTTCAGAGCTTACATGTGGTAAATTAATGATGTGGTGGCTTGGAAAGCATTGATATATACTTCAGCCTTTAATAGCTACCTTGATAGCTTCAGACAACATTTGTCTTCTACATGGATGGTATTTTCTAATCCAAATACATTGATTTAAATTATTGATGTATTTGCAACAGAAAATGTAAGAATATAATTGATCTTATTTTTGGAGAAAAATACCACAATAAATGCAATGTAAGCATAACAATTCTATTAGTCCTGTCAATACAATACATTAGATTTTAAGGCTGTGTGATAAATGACACTGTAAAGACATGAGAGACTATGCTATGTACATAAATGTCTCTCCTCCTTATTATTCCATCCTGGGAAAGAGTATAAAATTAATTTTAGATGACAGTTTGTGAATATTTGGATTATTTGAGGCCATAAAATAAATACAGTGGGTTTAATTAAATCCCAGTGAGATTTCATATGGGAAAAAGAAAAGAAGCCCATACTTATATTTTCAAGAGGTATTTCTATCAGCAGTTGCAATTCAGATCTTTTATATCAGCAGCTCACTTTCCATTGGCCTGTTGTGACAAATAAGTTGCAGTTAATATTCCTGAGATGCTAGTCCAGAATTTTCCTCCACAGATAATTAGTAGAATCTTACATTGTTCACAGTCTTTAAGTCAGTAGCTTTAGGTAATTATAGCTAACAAGTACTCCTGGTTGCATGTGATGTTACTATTGACATACACATTTGTAAATACTCATTGATATAATCTTATAGTTTAGGATCTAGTAGGTTTTTTGTTTTGGGTTTTTTTTTTTTTTAATTCCAACAAAATACCTTAACGACAGTCCTTAGAAACCTGCATGTGATTATTCTGACAGTTGCTTCTTATAGTATCTCTTAACATATTCATAAAAATTTTGTCATTAGTTATGGGAAGAACATGACAGTACATGATACTCCTTTATTTTGCTATTCTGTGACTACTTAGCATGAAATTTTTTGAGAGAATAAATTTCAGATGAAATAATTGGAAGTTGATAAGAAAATTCAAATAGAATAATGTGTAAGTAAGTGTGAACATAACAGTAGAAATATTATTCAAACTTATTTTCATACTTTGGACAAGAGCA
>JAWWMO010000121.1:43014639-43093347 GCA_035047845.1 Dendrocincla fuliginosa
TCAAACTTATTTTCATACTTTGGACAAGAGCAAGTTATATAGGAGAAGTGATGTGTTTCTCATTTTTCTATAGTGAGAAAATAATTTGGTAATAGGAGGGAGGATGCAAACTAAAATGAATTTTAATGCTGTTTTGTCTGTTTCCTGTATGTGAATAAAAGAGTTTGTTCGATATGTTTTGCATTGCCTTCACAGACTCTTTCTGAATTTTTTTAACTCTTGAGAATGCGTAATAGCATGGGACTAGATAGCCAGAAAGTGGCTTAGCAGGGAGCTAAGCAAGCATGAATGAATTACTGAATTCATTATGTATTCTCTCTGAGATGCATGTCATTAACTTTCCTTATGTCTTTGCAAATACAAATTAGATCCAAACACAGAAGTTAGAGTGAGGTGACTTGTAGGTAGTTTAAAAAATGTTTTTTGTTTCTTAAAACTGTCTGTACCAGTGAGAGATCATGTGTCATCATCCATAATTAGCGCTACCTCTGTTTCATTAAATCCTGGCAAGTGGGAGCTGCTTGGAAATGCAGTTGTGGGATGATTTCCAGCAGTACAACATGGAGTTTTTCCCTTTGTCAGTATAGAAGTATAGTTTATACATAGCATGACATACATACTAGATAGCACATTTCACAAGACTTACTGTGAGGGCTGTTGCCTCTTTGGCTCTCTTTGTTCATTTAGGGCAAGTTTGGCATGGCTCAGAAAGCAACTGTAACAAAAAGAGATTCCAGCTTTCCAGCTTTGGTGCTAAGTATTTATTGCTGTTGGGAATGAGTATGTTAGAAAGCGGACAGAGCTATCAGGCTGTAAGATGCCAGTGGAGACTGAGGGACATTTTCACCACCCATCTGTGGTTTATGTTAATGTCTTGTTTTCATGCTTATGCTGTAGTCTGTTGTTTCATACAGAAATATGTATGGTATGGACATACAGTTCTTGGCATGGTGTTGAGTTCTTCCCCAGATATGCCACATAGAGATTTTAATTTGTGTTTCATTGGAAGGCAATGCTGCTCCTGTTCTGTTTTTATTTCTTTTTTGGTTTCACTCCCCCCCACCCCCCCAACTTTTCTCTTTCTGAGAACTGTTGTTTGGACATCTTGTCAGATGACACAGCTGGTTCCAGACTTCCCAATTCCTTCTTTCTGCAGCACTCTGAGTTGATGGATCAGAGGAATATTGAGATTAATTCTACTTCATGGCTGTAATGTCTGGCTCCTGCATACAATGTTGTGTATTGACATGTCTTCCCACAACAGTTACTTTATGCTCCATGAAGTACAATTTGTCACTGTGTGTAGGTGCAAACGATGTACTTTTTGGCACACCTATTAACTCATTTGAAACATAATGCTAGTGAGTCCACCAAACCAACTCTTAAATGGTCACTCAGACTTCAGTGAGCTATGTGTTGTGGTTTATCCCCAGCCAGCAAATAAGTACTGCATGGACACTTTCTGCTCCCAGTGGGAAGGAGAAATTGAAAAAAAAAGGTAAAACTTGTGGCTTGAAATAAAAAGAGTTTAATAATCAAAACAAAATAAAATATAATAAAAATAGCAATAATAGTCATGGTGAAAAGGAGAGTGAGACAGACATAGAACCCAAGACAAGCAAGTGATGCAAATACCAGTAAAGAGATGTTCACCACTCACTGACCAATTCCCATTTCTGAACAGTGATTGGCCCCTTCCAGCCAACTTCCCCCAGTTTATATACTGGGCGTAATGTGCTGTGGTATTGAATATCCCTTTATTGAGCTTGGGTCAGCTGTCCTGGCTGTGTTCCCTTCCAGCTTCTAGTGTACCTGCTCACTGGCAGAAACTGAAAAGTCCTTGATTTCAGGATAAGGAGTACTGAGCAACAACTAACACATCAGTGTGTTATCAGCATTATTCTGAATCTGAGTCTAAAACACAGCACTAAAACCACCAGAAGAAAATTAACTGTATCCCAGCCAAAACCAGGACACTGTGCTGTTTGTCTTTTTAGTCTCATTTCCAAATGAGACTGCTGAATGTTACTGCCTTTCAGTGAACTTCAAAGGTAATTTGTTGTAACTGAAGTTCCAGCATGGTATGTGACCAGACAGCAGAAAATCTCTGCTTCTGTTGCAGAAGTCAGTCATGTAGCAACTTACTCTCTTTCTCTCCAGTTACCTAAGTGGCTATCCATGGTGCAGGAGAGAAGGTCAAGTTATCTCTTTGGCAGTTCCTTCTCTGGGGTTATGTACTCAAAGGAGACATGCTAGATGGGGAGAGCTGTGAAGGGAAAGTGCTGTCACCCCATGGAAAGGCTGTGCTGTGGTCTGGAGGGGGTGTGAGAAAACCCCCAAGGAAGAGGACAGTGATGTCTCTGTACTGAGAGGAAAGGTGTCCAGCAAGGCAAGGTGACAAACCTTCTGAATCTCAGAGCATGCACTTTTGGGGTTTATACCTAAGTGACATGAATATTTCTCTCTCAGGTCTTTCTCTGGTTTTCTTTCCTGGCCTGATTAGTAAAAAGGGGGTTCATGATTTCATGCAGCCTTCAGAATTGTGGTGATCAGGTCTGGGCTGTTGCCCTATTCTCCGCTAGTCCCTTCCTCTCTGCTGGTAGTGATAGTGACTGGGGCCAAAGGCAGGAGAAGAGGGGAGATGTAAAAGAACCAGATATTGAAAGGCATAAGGTGAGTGGGAGCTCTGAGGGAGAGGGAAATGATTATTTGGGGAAGCCTGTGTGCGCATGTCTGTGCTGTTGTCTGACCCTTGCACCTTGGAGTCCCTTTCTGTTGGGCATCATGTTGAAAGAAAATTATACGTGACTTGCCATAACCATTTATTGGCTAATGCACGTAGTAAGTTGCTGGCACTAATGTGCTCGTGGGCTACACCTCCAGTACAGGCACTTGAGAGCATCTGGTGGCCTGTCACCAATAACCATTGCTCCTTGGCACAAGTTGGGTCCCAGTATTGCTGAATTGCCATCTTCCAAACTTCTGCCTTTTTCTTCAGTGTATTTGTGCCTTATTTATAATGTTCACTTGAGCCTTTGAGTTGTTATTACTGATTTGAAAGGTTATTATGCTTTATTTGTATTTTTTTTTTATTTTAATTATTTCTGGGTTGCTCTGTGGCAACTGATTCAGTCCAAGTACAAGATGCTCTCTATGGCTGAGAATTACTTGAGAATTACTTCTCCAAATGTATGTCTGTGGGGTCTCTCGCCTGCTTCTAGATGGCAATTACCTTTCAGAATCACATCAATCATTCAGTTGTGTTATGCTTCATAAAAGCGTTGGCACGTTATTGCTTAAAAGCAATAATTGCAATTCAGATATGCTGGAATTCTGTAAAATGTTTCAGGAGATGGTAGACTGTCCCTCATTTGCTGTTTATTTTTTCAGAGGTGCAAACACACTGGCAGTGCTTCCAGCATCTTACATTTCTGTCATGTGTTTAGCTTTTTCTCTTTTACTTGTAAGTAGATGAATGTTATTTATTTTCTTCAATTTCCTTTGTGGTGTTGGAAGCACTTTGTATTCTCATTAGTTGCTGGGTAGAGGATTTCAGCCTTGGATTCCAGTGTAGTTGATAAACACTATGATGGCAAATATTCTAAGCTAAAATGTAAATTTTCAGTTTCTTATGAATTATTAAAGGTAATGCTGTTTTTCTATGAAGAATTAATGTGTAAATGATGGTAAAGAATGGCCAGTCTATTCTTTCTTGCATTCAAACCAGTTTGCAATAAGTATGCTTTACTATTAATACAAAAAATTGCTCCTTTGTTTGTACTATAGTGAACATAGTTTCAGTAGGGATGGGACTTATCTCTGTGCTTTAAGCATAAATAATGGCAACTGTGAGTGTATGTAATTTCTGCCATAAATATAAGAAAAAATGTGAATAAAAAATTTGTGGGCTCTTGTCTTATATTTGAAGGGGGAAATATTTAATAAAGTTTAATTAATAACATGTTTGTTGGTTTTTACAATATGAGGCAGATTTCAAAACATATTTTTAGTCAATTTGTTGCTGGCAAATGGTATCAGAACAATGGTATTTTACTTCAAGGCTACTAAATGGACAACAATGTGCCCAATATAGGAAAATCTGACCATGAGCTGTTAAAATGGGCATGAGTTTATGGCATGTAACTATATATATAAAATATATTTGAAGTGCAGAGAAATATTTGCCTGTAGTCATACAAGTAGAATCTTAAGAAGAGAGGAAATAAGGTAAATATATACTAGTTTACAGTAAGTAAAGCCAATTATATAGGTACTTTCTGCCTGGGGATTTTTTTTTCATTACAGCATGGGTTGTTTTGCTTGATTTGGCTGGTATTTTTGGCATTCACATCAAGCCGCTGGAGCTTACCTGATGTCACTCTCTGTAGAGAGTGGGTTATGAAGGATGCATGCAAGGAGAGAAACCCAGAGGGCAAGATTAAGGAGGAAGTTTTAACTGTTTTTTTCTGTTGCTGTCTTCTAGATAATGGTAATGTTCACTCTCTCAAAGTGAAGTGTACATACACAGTTCCTTGCAAGCATGTTATTCTACCTGTTCAGAGTTGGATGCTTCAAATTTGCTGCACTAATTTGTACTCGGTATGTTTATAAGAATTTAAATACAGTGGCTTAAAATTACACATGTCTAGTAAGCGTCACTGTGAGACAGGAGAAAAGATGGGAAAAGTGGCATTTTGCTATCCAGCCCCCTTTATAGAATTCCTGTCTCATGTCTTGTTTTAGTCTAGAATCTCAGCTTTGGTCTTCGACTATTAATTCTTTAACTTTGTTGTCTCTGTACAGCTTTTCTGAGCAACCAGTCCTTCAGTTTAGCTTCAGTGATTTTAAGTTTTCTGGGAAGAGTTATGTCTGACTTATATCACCCAACTAGAACTCTCTCACTAATATGATTGTATAAAACATAGCTCTGAGTGGTTGACAAAGTAATAGTTACTGCGTTCACTTAGGCAAAATAATTATCATTAAAAAGAGGAATTTTAACATTTTCAGGATGTTATAAAATACCTTGACATATGTCTTTAGAATGTTTCTGTGGCATCCAGTGTGACTTTGCCCTCTCAGGAGGGCATGCTTTTTAATACTGGCAGCTATGGATTATATATTATTTTTTTAATCAACCTTCTTATAGCATTTAGAAAGCAGTTACTTTGGTTGCAGTGATTGAGGTCAGAACTCACTGGTGGTGCATGAGGTTTTATATGCTTTCCTGCGTTTTCACTGCAAACTTTCAGACATTTCAGTTGTCATGTGAAGCTGCTTCAGGTGGGGTGTTTTTTTTTTTCTTTTTGCTTTTGGGCAAGTATCTGATGCCATTTCCTTATAGCCTCAGTTTTGATATAAACTTCTCCTCTGGGAATTAAGATCCATTCAGAATGTATAAAACTTTCATATGCAATATCATACCTTTTTCCTTCCTGTCTTCTGAAATGTAAGGGCAGGCTCCAGGTTCTAATGAGGATTCTCTTCCCTTCATGTTTTATTAAGGCTCCTGTGCTTTGATGCTTGGGATGAGTTCAGGTGAATAAAGCTGGACTTAAGTCTTGTAGCCTTAGAAGCATCTGCCATTTTCCCAGTGATTTTGTCTTACATATCTTCCTGCTTTATTTTGCCCATTTGGAGGCATGACAATAAAATTAGTGCTGTTGTGTCCCAGTAAATGCATTAGTCAGCCATAAGAGCCTACTATTTGTAAAGTATATATATGGTTATTTAATTGTATAATTCATTGTAAAACAGAACTGGCAAACAGGGAATTAGAAATATGGGACTTTTGACCTCTTAAAGAGAAACAAGGAAGTGCCAGCTTTAAACAAGAGGTTGACTGAAACTGCCTTAGCCTTGGGACTAAAATAAACCCCAAAACACCACACATAAAGCAAGACTACCATACTTAGCAGTCTTTAAATATTCAGTCTTTAAACTTATTTGATATGGTATTTTCCAAAATTTTGGAAAGTTTAGCTTTCTTTTGGCACACCTGCCCTCATATGGCTTCTTGAGTTTTCAACAGGGTGTTTCCACTGGGAGAATGGTTGTAGTTGTTTTCTGGAAGTGCTTCCATTCACTCTTGCGCTCTGGAGGAAGGGAGCCCCTCTTGGCAGCTGCTGGTGATGGTTTGCCATCTTCTGACCAGTGTAAATACTTGCATACAATTCTTGCTTCCTTGTCTTGAAGAAACTGAACAGCAGCCAAACTATTCCTTTTTACAACTTTGTGACTAACAGTTTTGAGACACTAGGTCAAAAGCATATAATGCCACAATTTAGGATGTGGATTGGATGGTTTGGATTATGTCTTAATATTTGAAAATAGACTTTTAAATTGATCTGTTGTGTCTAAGCAACAGTTTACTATATTCCTGAAACAAACCCCAAAGGAAACCCTTATATCTGAATAATACTGGTGGTATTCCAAAGTGATTTCAGGAGCCTAAAGCCATTGTCCATACTTCGGAAGCTGATGAGACATATGTGTGACTGGATGTGTTTTATGTTAATATTTACTTCAGGGCTTAATCTTCTCAGTGTCTTTACTTACTAGATGCCTTTAGATACTAGATCATACCACTAATTTTTTTGTAAGTTAGGATGATGCCAGACTTTAAGTCTTGTGCTCAGGATCCTTTTCCTTGAATTGGGCTATTCTTTATGGAAATTATTTTTGTCAAGAATTCTTTTGATTCAAGTGTGGTTGGGGTTTTTTGTTTGTTCACTTGTCGTGTTTCTGTTTTTCCCAGCCAAGTATCTTGAGCACTGAAAAGGCTGAGGTACAGCTATATATATGTAGCATTGTAAGGGTTTACTGCTATTTAAAAATAATGTAGTGCCTGAGTATCTCACTGTCATTTTCTATGTATTATGGAAGACTTCTTTGTGAAGTAAAGAAACATTCCTGCTGCTTGTAAAGATGGTTTAGAGAGCAGTTAAGTGGGCAAATGTTACTAGGCTACCCTCTAAACCACTTGGGAGTTGAACTTTTGACTCTGGATCCCTGTCCAAAGGAGCCAAACTTTTTTTAAAAACTCCAAAGCAGGGTGAGCTGGTGCTGCTGAGGTATTCTCCTCTGCTCTGGGGTTTCATGCCTCAGGGAGAGCCAGAAGCGGAGAGTTGTGACTTTTAAATATGTTCTCAGAGAAGAACATCTCCCAGTGGTCTCCGCATGAGGTGCATGCCATTTGCAGAAATGCAGCGTGTCATTTATAAGCTACCTTCTGGTGCTTGTTACAAACAGCAGCACAGTGCTATGTTGTTCAGGGAGGAAGTACTTCAGAGTCTAGCAGGCTGACAGCCTTTATTTCAAAAGTACTGTGAGCTGAAGTGTACTCCAAAAAGAATATGGTCAGACAGGTCACACCACAGTGATCAATGAATTACCATACGATATTGTCTGAAGTGTGAACCATTAGGAACAGGTTTCCTGCAGAAATGTAAATTGTATCAATAATTAAAGACAATATAATTTCTGTGTATATAAGGTTAAATCAGTTACAATGATTATTTTTCTTGTAATATTAATGAAATGGATGCTTGCAAAGCAGATTTTCTTTTTCTTTTTTTCCCCCAAACTCGTCTTTCAGTTGCTATTGGGGAGTATAGTTGCCTAATTTCCTGGGATTGCTATGTAACCTACTGATGTTGCAGGTGTCTACTTCATTGTCTTTTTCCTCTTTCTTCCCCCTACCTCCCAAAAAAACCCATGCAGGAAGTAATTTTGGCACTGCTAAGGATCTTGCAGAAGAAATAAGATCATTAACATCTGAGAAGGAGGGACTGGAAGGACTCCTCAGTGAACTGTTAGTTCTGAGTGCCAGAAATGTCCGAAAATTAGAGAGAATTAAAGATGATTACACCAGACTGAAGCAAGAACTTGAACAAGGAGAGACTGCCTTTGGTAAGTAGTTCACACATTTTTACGGCTTTTTGCTCAGTCCTGAGCTCCAGGAAGTGTGCTGGGTTTGATGAATCGTTCTGCATTTTACAAAACATACTGATTGTTCTGAGGAAAGTTTGACCACAACCTAGATGAGCAATATACACAGTATCCTCTTAGCTGTTTCCATGGGAGGTGAGGGAGGCCGTGTGGGAGAAGGGGTTATTCCAGTGATATACAGTTTTTTGAAATCTGTCTTATCCCAGTTCTCAAAATCTTTCTTTTCTAAACTGTTTTTATGATAGCGATGATGGTACTGTGCGTGTATTCACATACTGAGGAACATGTAGTTTTTTTAAGCAGAAGCAGCAGATGTGGCTGGCTGTGACAATAGGAACATGTTTAGTATATATATATTACTAAATGTTTAGTGTGTGCATATATGTAACATACTTTGTGATGGGTTTGAACATATGAGGTGGAAGGGATGCCGGATTCTGAAAGCAAGAGTTCTCATAGTAAATTTAAGTTTGAGGGAGATTTTAAAGAGCTTGCCAAAATGCTGCTCTCATATAACTATAAGCAGTGTGTTTGTGTTGTAGTGTCATGGTGGAACTGGGGAGGTTGGCTGCAATTACTGGGAAAGCTACTGACAAGTTATTAAATAGCCAAGTCATTCCTAGGCTTCGCTTACTCTCTTGTCTGCTGTACTCTCTCTTGAAGTTAAGCAGATAAAGCTTGCTGAACTTCAAGAGAGCCTTGCTGCTTGCTTAAATGAAAAGGCTGAGTAACATTTGACTGACTGCAAATGAACAGTTACTATAGTTACCTCTAAACAGCTCAGTCTAATTCTGAGAGTTGCTTTAAAGCTCTAGGGGTCTTTCATTTTTCAGGATCTTATGAGCAGTAGGTTGGTTGAAGAGAATAAGATGCCTCTTTGTTACAAGTATGTGAAGTTTCTTCATAGGCAAGTGGATAAGCAGAGCTGAGAAACAAAATTATTTATAGGCAACTGGATACATTTAAGAATGTTTTAAAAATGAATAGAATGGTATATATTCTATATATAGAGATAAGAACTTGCCTCTTTAGTATCTAGATGAAAATTTTAAAAATGATTCTTCAAATTTAATGCATCGTGATACAAAACCACAAGTGCATACAAGGCAATGCTTTCTCTTTGCTTGGATTTGCAGGAGAATTGAAAAGGGTTCTAACCTTCTAATCAGTCCATTTTGATTCTCTTTTGATTTTAGGACAATTAAACTTCCTATAATTCACATTCACATTTCTTCAGGGTTTTAAATGAAGCCTGTTCAAGGCTTTTGCTGAAGTAACAGAATTTGTAGCAGTTCAGACTCTTTTTTTTGCGTCTTGCATTTTTTTTAGCTGTAAGGAGATGTCTTCTTGGTCTGATCAACTATGCCACAATTTATAACATTAAATTTCAAAATACTGGGTGTTTACTATGGGGATTGTTCTTTTACTTTATTGTGATTCTGTGGGTATAAGGAGAAACTTGTGTGAAATAAAACTGTCATGCAGATACTAGTCAGAGATACTGAGGTAAATTGAGACATAAATTGAGATAAACTGAAACCTGAGGTCTTCCCTTTTCCTTGTCCCTGTCCCCTTTACATGTGATCTACAGTATTTTCTTCTTTAACAAATGGAAACTCTCTTAGGTTTGAGAACACTAGCATGTGTTTGATACCATTGCATTTAACTGAACATAATCCTTCTGAGGCACTCTGGAAAGCAGTATGCAGATGGGGTCTTGAAGAGAGCATCCACCCTTATGGAACCAGTGTTATTTTGTGCAGTGCTTTTATGTTTAGAGAATAAAGCATAAAGAGTTGGAATACAATTTTTTTACCATTTGTTTTTGCAGTTGTTTAAAAGAACTGTAGATAAGTGTGTTGATTTTGTCTGCACTGTGAAAGGTGTGATTTAAGCTGGGATAGCCAAGCTGACTTACTTCACAGCCTCGGGCTTGGCATTTCATTTATGCCAGTAAAATCTGTTGCTGCAGAGAAAGGCAGTTTTGCCTTTTCCTTGTGTTCCTGCCCCATTCCACACAGCAGGTCAGTGTAGACAAGAAACCTGATGTGAGCTGGGCATTAGCATGCCATTAGCATGCCCATGTGACCCACCAGTGGGTGGTGGAACTACTAGCAACAGCACGAAGGCACAGCAGAGCTGTGGGACTTCTGATGGCAAGGGGTGTTGACCCTTTGCTTTTGGTGACTGTGAATTTTGAGAGTGTGTAGTCTGGCAGGAAAACAGCTCCTATAATGCTTATTCATTGAGGGAGTAGGGCACCACAGGTTCAGCTGCTCCGTGCTGCGAGTAAAATTAGTGTGAGTTGTACCATTGTTTGGTGCTGCCCATTCTTGATTAGTTTGACTTAAATCTACAAGCCAGAGAGAGAAACCCTTTCTCCACTTAATCCTACTAGCTGAAGATGCTGATGTCCTCTGTGTTTTGTTAATCTGTCTGACCAGCATTTATTAGGTTGGCCTGAAGGGCTCTCTAACTAAAACAGCAAAAATGATCAGGGCTAGGCTGGCTGATCTGTGTCCTGGTGTGTAGTGGGGAGGTACCTATGATTCTTCCTTGTGTGTTATGCTTGGCTTTACTATGAAATAGGTGTTTGCCCATAAACTAAACATAAACTACAGAAAGCAACGCAGAGAAAGAAGTCCCTTGGTCTTTTTGTAGTAATGGGACAAGGGGGAATGGCTTCAAACTGAAAGAAGGTAGATTTAGATTAGCTTGTAGCAAGATACTCTTTACTGTGAGGGTGGTGAGGCTCTGGAACAGGTTTCCTAAAGAAGGTGTAGATTCCCCATCCCTGAAAGGGGTTTAGGCCAGATTGAACAGGGCTTTGAGTAACCTGGTCTAGTGAAAGGTGTCCCTGCCCATGGCAGGGGAGTTGGAACTAGATGATCTTTGAGGTTCCCTTCCAACCCAAGTCATTCTATGATTCTGTGATTGTCATCTTTAAGGACTTATCCTAATTTAACTAAGTGGGTTTGTAAGTCCTTCGGTTAGAAGGAGATGCTTAATTTTTCTTCAGTAGAGGTAATCATATCAGCTAGAGCTGTTGTCTTGTCAGTCTTGCTTATGAATTGTTTCCAGGGCATAATCCTCTACTTTCCCTGCATTGGGAGCCCTTCCTCTTTTTTTATATAGCACCTTAAAAGCCTCTGCAGGGGTATTCCCATAGAAGTTTATTTCTACATCATCTGCAACTTGAATTGTTATGTTTTGTGCCTGTGAGATTCTTGAAAACTTTTTTTTAAAATTAAGGTTATACTGCTTTGTATAGAAAGCATTAAATAAAAAAAAAATAGATGCTAAAATGTGTATGTTTGTCTTTCTCTTGTGTATAAATTGGTAACCTATTTTTTACTTCATTAATAATTGTTGATTTCTCACAGTAATGCAGATATAAGGAAGCAGACGTCAAGGGAAGAGACTTAATCACACAATAATCAGAGCTGGAATTTTAAATAGGACACATCATTAGCATGTTAATGAATTTTCTCACTCTGTGCCAGCTGCCCAAGTATAAAAGATATTGCAGATGTAGTGCAAAAATCAGGCTTGGCTTACTGCACTGAAAGCTGTCAATGCTCTCTATAAAGGAAATTTGACAAAAAAATCCTTTCTTATTTTTAGAGATGCTCAAAAATATGTTTTTCCCACTGGATAATAGAAGCATTGACAAGTAACTCTGTATTAGCATTTGAGAATGAATAGTATTAATTTTCCCTTTAGAAATTGACTTTCTTCTGAGGCCATTAAAACCACTTCTATAGAAGTGATCAACTTTTATTGCCATTTTATAGATAGGAAGGCCAGACACTTAGAGGTCATGTAATTTTACCTGGAATGGTGGTGAAACAGTGTCCCGATTGATGGTCTAACATCAATCCTGATTGAATCAGTCACTTGCAATAAATAGATATGGAATCAAGGAGTACTGTTATTCTGTGTGAGCTTTACATTCTTCTGGATGGCAACCTAATACATAATGGTTCTGGGAAAAGATCTTTCACTTGACTGTTGACCTGCCTTATAAAGTCAGAAGGCTCTGTTATGACGAGGAGAACTGCTTTACAGCCTGAAACAACCAAACTTGTGTTCCAGACAAGTGAAGCTTAATTACTTGCCTGTCTGCCAAACTGTTGGATTGCACTTATAAATCCTTGCTTGGGTTGACTGGTGTGTGTAACCCAGGTCTGGAAATGAAATATACCATCTTGTTGTGGTTTTCTCATTACCAGTACCGATGGGTAAGTTTTCCTGCTTCATCTGCTGAATTTGTTTTCTGGCTGCTTTCAACCTTTTCTACCCCTATTACACTTTTGGGAAAACCTCTCCTGGTAAGTAATGTATGTATGCACAGAACTAGGGGGGACCATGTTTCTTGATCAAATTGCTAGGTTGTGCTTGCCAGGTCATGGTAAGTAGAATTTCTATAGTGAATTAATTTCTAGAGGAAATATAATGTAAACACTTTCATGCATATGAAAATAACTTTTTAATTATTTTTTAAAAATCCTCTTGTTTGAAGGCTGACACTTCAGTCTCTACTGCTCAACTCTTGTTGGCATCCTTGAGTTTTATTGTCTTAGGCATTGCTTGTGTAAGTCCTAAAGCTCTTACCAGCCTGCTTGTACAGTAAAACTTTCTGGAATTGAACAGATATATTTATTAAACAATTAACTAGATATAGCAGAGGGGTTTCTTAGGAAGCTGGAATTTTCCTTCATGCTCAGTTTTTCTTTCTTTTGTTCAATACAATCTGCATGCTTGCACAGAATGTCTTATAGCTTTTTGTCCTCATAATAGAAAACTATCCTAGTCCATTTTTTAATTTGCTTTAAAAAAAAAAATAAATCTGTGTTTTGGCTTAGCTACTTAAAAATAAAATGTGTTCAGAATGTATTTAGAAGAATAAGAGAAATTCTACTAATCTTTTTGCAGTCATTGTTTCAAAAGCTGCATATTTGACAGTTATGGAGGATGCAATTAATTAGTCTAAAACTTAATATTGTGTGGAAAGCAGAAACCACTAGTGGTGCTGCTTAGAGTAATACTGGCTATTGCATACTGAAATATTTATGAAGAGCAGCTTCTGTGCTCCGTATACAATTGTACGGGATGTGATTTATCAAACTGCTAATGACCATTTACTGCAAAACATTTTTATTCTCTTTCAAAGACATTTTTATTCTGATAGGCTCAACAGTGAAAGTCTTATAATAGAAACACATGCAGTGTGCTTCCCACTGTGAAACCTACTTTTTTGTTTGTTTGTTTGTTTAAATATTTGTTTTTCATAATAGCCGTTATACAAAACCTTCTCTATTTCTTACCGTAACTGATTTTGGTAATGCTTTTTGAAAATGTCTAAATATTGTTAACAGCTTTACACCGTTTTTAATTGTTGCACAAAATACCAACTCAGTATCTGCCTACAGTGTGACCAGAATGATTCTGTGTTTTACTTTACTGATCTTTCAGGTGGTCGTTTTCATTTTCTTCCTCAGGACTAGTTTTTCTGCACCAAATAGGCTTTTCATGTTATTTTTGAAGTTCATCCTGTGTCTGAGCGATTATCTGATTCTAAACTGAAAAGCTGAACCTTTTGATTGCTTCTGTTTAAATAAATCATTAAAGGAGAACCACACAGTGTGTAACAGATGGGCTTCCATGAGGAAGAAGCTGCTCTGAGTCTCATTGTGTGTCCACTTCTAATCTGTGCAAGGTTGTTGCGTTCTGCACATCATACCTGTGTGAAATGCTTGTTGCCATTAAAGTGAGTGGTGAAATGGAATAGCTTATTGCTTGTGTCTATGGCTATCTCTACTTAAACAGTGATCTTGTCAGATTTAGGCAGCGTTCAGTCTATTTAGCTTTCACAGAAGGTATAAACCCCTTGGTGGTGATGCAGGAAAGGGACTGACACTGCAGCTCGTAGCATCCTTTATTATGAGCTGACGTTCAACTGATGCTCCAAAGTAGCACTTGGCAGACTTCTGTTAGGCAGCACATAAAAGTTGCATCAACATAAGAAAAGCATAAAACAACAACAACAAACCCCCCAAGGAGCCCAGTCTTGCAGAGCTCCTTTTGTGTTGTCTTGGCCAAATACAGCATGAGTAATTACCCTCTACTTGTTGGTATTCTCTCTGCTGTTTCATTTGAAAAATTGGTGTTTCTGCATTTGCATGGGCTTGTACTGTTATGCTTATTCTATGCTTGTTTGTATTTCATTGATTGTGGGCATAAGTCTCACTTTCTTGGGTCCTTTTTAAAGCACTTGACATCTTTTAGGTTCTATATACCCACATACATATTTTGGTCTTATAATTCTCCAATGGTAGTAACTGTATATCAAATTATCAAGTTTTGAGGATCAAATTCAGAGGAATGATTTTCATTCCATGTCATGCTTCCACAAAATCATCCACATTATATAATAATGTTAAATAATATTTAAGTAGTTGAAAGAGGGGAAGGGTTTGTGGGTTATGGAATTGCTTTTTTTGATAAGTATTATAAGTAGAATTTAGTAACATGTAAAGAGTGAGTTCTGCTAGGCATTTCCTGTAACTAAAATCTCAAATACATTTTTATTTCAGGTGTCCATTTTTGTCAGGGTTGAAAATATTGGAAACCAGTCTGTTTAAACATAATTAAGTTTGCCATATGTCTTGAGTCACTTGTAATTGTGTTTCTTATAATGGTGATTATAAAGGTCATCTTGTCTGGTGGTGTTTATTTAAATATGTAAAATACTTTGATTTTTCACTTGGAGGATAGAGGTTTAGTTTGTATAAATGCAGTGGAGGTATTAAATTTATTCCGTATAATTAGATGCAAATATGTGTAATGCAGAAAATATGAAATATCTGTTCAGGCAGCTTGAACTGACATAGCAACTTGGTTCAAAGCCCACCAACATCTGTAGGGATCTTTTGATCAGGGTCTTTCTGTGTTGATGTTCAAAGGTGAGCTTCTCATCCATCTCTTTCTTCTGAGATCTGATGCTAATAAATTTATTGAAATGGTTTATGTATCTGTAATACTTTGTAGACAGCAGTATGATGTAATTACATTCAGCATAATAACTTCTGAAATGACCCCAAACTGATTTTTCAGTCATAAGAGGTAGTTACATACCAGGTGCAAGAAATAGAGGTGGGTCTGAAGTTTCATGCTGACTCTCTTCAGGGAAAAGGATGATTCCATCTTTAACTAGGCTATGCATAGGCGCATCAAGGTTTTGTAAGTTAAATGCCACAGAATTATAGAGTGGATCTGTTAGAATTATGAATGTAAAGTGGTGAAAAGTGTTTCTGAATGGTTTCCTGCTGCAATGAGAGATGGTCAGCCTTGACCTCATAATGCAATGTGCATACTTGAATGTGCTGATGTACATACAAACAAGCAAACAAAAAGTTCTGGTAGTGTGCCAGGCAACTTATCCCTGTACATTTAAAATGCTGTTGCCAGCTATATACACAGTGCGTTGAACTTTTGGCGTGGCTGTCATATCAAATTATTCTTAGTTTGTTGTCTCTGCTCTAGGTTTCTGCATTCCTCTGCTTTTTAGTTCAACTTTTTCAGCTGACTGTGTTGCAACAGAATAAGCCTGAAGAAGCAAGGCAGATGAGTAAATTTGAAATTACTGTGGAAGCGTATACACCACTAATATTAACCTTTCTTCATTAGATTGTAGTTCTGCAGCTGCATCTTCTGAGATACTGGGCTCAGACTGAACTTTCACAATTTTTTTTCTTAATGTCTCTCACTAGTTTCAGAAAGAATACGTGGTGCTACGATTCCGGAAAGCTAGGATTAAAAAGAGTAAAAAAAGTAGTGTCTTCTCTTCATTGGACAGATGAAACAGGTTCCCACATGCAATTCAAACTACTTTCTCATGACATTAGCCCTGGTGATGACCAACAAACATTCTTTCAATTTTGCTACTTCTGGAGTTTGAGCAGATCATGCCATGAAATTTGTTTTATTTCTTTGTCTAACTCTCTTCCTGATACTATACAGCTGCTGTTTCTATATGCTATATTAAGAGAATTTCAGTTTTAGTAGGAAGATCCTGTGTGTGACTGGAGCTGCTCGCAAGGAGGCAGAAAGACCTGTCTGGTGGGTGAGGTGCTCAGAAGAGGACCAAGAGAAGTGATGATCAGTGTAGTTACACTTAACAGATAGGATCAAATTAATTTTCAAAGAAAGGTAAATACTGGTTTCCTTTTCTCATAACCAAGGTAATGGAGGCACTCAGATAATTGTTTTTGTCATTCTGTTCATTTTGCCATTTCATATAAGTAGTGCCTGTATGTATTGGTCAGGACCTGTTGGATATGGGATTACAGTGTTTGGCAACGTGATCCTGAAACATTTAATAGGTTGAAAGTACAAAAACAGTGTTTGGTCTCTTAAAAACCTGAAGCTGTATTGAAAAAGTCAGTGAACATTCAGGTCTAGCATTCACAGGTTTCTTTAAGTTGAATTCCTTTTAGTTTTTATTCGTGTCATACAGCATGGTTTTGCTTTGTTTTCTTTATTTTTTTTGACATCGCTCAAGTTAGATTAGAATGGAATGACGTTTTCGGGTCCTAGAAATGTGCAAAGGGCTCTTAGGATACTTCGCCTCCTTTAGTTTCTTTCAAGGATGAGCATAGAGATGGATAGAATATTTAAAAAATAGTGTCAATTTGTTTTCAAGTAGTACTTCAGGGAAACCAATCTCAGGCAGTTATCCTTCAAAATATTCAGACTTTCTGTAGATTGAATATAAAAATAGTGCAGCATTTTATTTGCAGTTAATGTTTCAGATTTTATTTAATTTTTCTAGCTATAAGCAAGAAAATGTTGGTTTGGGTCATCTGGGATCACTGATGTAAAATAGATGTCCTAGAACAGGAATTATACTACTGCAGAGTGTGATGACACTGTTTAACCTTTTAATTGCAGGTAGTTTTCAGATGTATGAAGTTTGATTCAAAATCTTAGCACATTAATTTATTTCCATCCCAAAGTTTTCATTGGAAAGTTTGGATAACATACAAGTCTAATTCTATGATTGCATAAATATATACAGTTCGTAAAGAATTTTACTTTCTTACATCAGTGGTAAATTTACCTCACTGACTGAATAAAAGGTCAGGTATTTATTTTTCTGAGGTATTACCTTTAGTCTTTGCTTTAATATTGTCTGGCAATATTCAGATATAGCATCTAAGAGTATGTACATCTAAGCAAAAGAAACCCTTGGGATGCCATTCCATCTGGAATACATGATTTCCCTCATGAAATACAGGAATTTTTTCCAATTTTTGTTCCTCTTGATGGTCAGATACAGAGTAATTTCTGTGTAATTCTTTCTTGTTCTATTGGTTTACAGCTTTCTTTGAGTATTTGCAAATACTGTAGCAAAGATAGAAGCTAAATGAAGGTTTTTGTGATTAAGATATTGTAAAACAGGGAAGTTATCAGACTTGACTGACTTTTCACTTAATAATTATAAAGTGAAAAGTGACTTTATTCTGTATAGCGTATTACTTCAGTCACTACAGGGCTCCACGCATGCTGCAGGCTTTATACCCACAGATACGCAGAGGTATAACCAAATGTGGAGTAATTGATAATATTTATCAAAAGATGGGGGAAGTATAATACCTGATGAGAAACCCTAAATAAAACCACTGAAATTGCAGTCCTCTATAGAACAGCTGAGTTTTGTCCTGGAAACTATTTTAATGCTATATGTATTATTCAAAAGAAGACTTATCAATAGAAAACATCTTCCAACTGACACCTTTTACCAAGATACAAAAGTATAAATGCAGAGAATTTAAATGGAAGAAAGAGAGATTATTTGTTCTGACTGTGATTCCCCAGAGAAAATGTATTTACAGTTATTGAGTTTCTTCTCTTAAGCTTTTAGTCTTTTTCTGTACTTCCATTAAATCCTAACTGATTACTTTGAGGCACTGGAAATCTTCTTATTTAGAGCAGAGTTAAGTACCTTCTATCTCATGTTCAGGAACTGAAAGTTTTCATCCAAGAATTTTCCTCCTCTGTCCTTGGAGACATAAATTGGAGTAAAAACCAGAACACCAAAGAATTGCTAATGCCTGGAGTTAGGAGCTGGAACTCTGTGTCCTTTGGTTTGATTTCTTTTCTTACTGGAGCAGGAACAGGATTTGCTCATGTTTCAGTTGATTTGGGCCAGGGTTTCCTTGTATGAGGAGTGGAGGTAACTACTGTTATTGTTGTTGTTACAATTCAGTTGTGTGGCCAGTGGTCTGCAGACTCAATACTTAAGCGTGGGAGAGAGTAGCAGTAGGCTATACTAGAAAGCTCAGGGATCTTGTCACCTCCACTTGCAGAGAATCTGTGGCCCATGCGCTCGTGCTTAGTATTATTTCTGATTGCCTGCCAGTTTTCAAGTGACAGGCAAAGATCATGCAAGAAATACTTCAAACTGGTTATTCAAAAGACTACCTTTTTTGTTGTTGTGTTTGAACCTTGGTTTATTCTCTACACAAAAATATTGTAGTAGAATATAATTAGAGCTTTGTATGATGCTAACTTAAAGGAAGATTCAGTCATTCTATTTGTGGATGATATCTTTGGTTTGATGTGCATGTTGAAGGCTTGGGTAAAGATAAACAGGCGTGTTTGCCAAGCTGCATAACATTAAACAGTTCATTACCTGTTGGAATTATCAGCTGGAAGACACCTTGCATAATTTTGACTACAACCTTTATATGCTTTTGGCTGGACTATTCCTCTTATCTAGTGAGGTGCATTGAAATATAATTAACAATGTGAGCTGGAAATGACAGGCTGAAATTATGTGTATTTTTGTGCAGATAAACAATTCTATATCTGCATTAGAAGTCATAGTAACATTTTATCTACTAATTTTTTCCCAGTTCCTGTGTTCTAAAACATTGTACAGAGAAAAATTATCTGTGCTCTGTGCCAGAGAAAAGCTAATAAGACCTTAGCTATGTCTCCTGTAGGCTTGACTTTAAGAACCTTTGGAAAATATTAAATCCTGCAGAAAACAGAAGTAGTTGTAGATATTTTGTATTCTTGTTTTTGAATGTTTTGTTGGAGAACCTTGAAAATACATGGAGGCAGAAATTCTGGTTCATGGAGATCAGTAGGAGCCTTGCCTCCAGTTTCAGCAGAGGTCAGAGTTTCTCCTTTGGCATTCTCCTACATTGAAGGTGCAGCATTCCTTTCTGATCTGAGCTGCTTGGGTGCAGATCCTCTTACTTTGATGAAAGTACTGTTCACATAGGAAAGAGCAGAACTTGGTGAGAAATTCTTTTGCTGGAAAATCTTTCAATTTTATCACAAAATGATAATTTTTGAAGTTGGTAGTCCTCTTCTATTAAAGAAGAATGAGTTATTTCGTAGTTTTTAAGCTAAATGCTAATTGCTGTTGATTTTAGTTCAGTGAACTTACAACCCTTTGACTTTCACAATTAATTTATTATTTTAGGGTATTGTTTCAGGAGAAAAATGTTTTTACAAGTCAGAGCATTTGCCATGTGGCATTTCCAACAGAATCACTTGTACCATTTATTCTTGTTTCTGCAGTAAAAAATGACCTGAATGAAATCTATTGCTCTTGTATTTTCATGTTTCCAGTGTATAGTCTTGTGGGTATATACATGTTCTTGATCTAGCTCTTGACCTGTATAAACGTTCTTTGATCTAGTTATCAAAATAAAAATGTGCTTGTGTCAGCAGAAAAATATTAAAATCCCAGTGTAAAGTTTCTTCCTTCTATTCAGTACCTGTGAAAAAATCCGAGTACCAGTGTAACATCATTGTTAATTAGCTATGATGTTGTCAGCCATGTTCTCAGGTGGGAAGACAGTATTCCAGTTGGAGAGATACCCTCTAGATAAGTCTTAGATACTGGCTGAAATATCCAAAATGGTGTTGTCTATTTTTAGCACCTTAGATTGCAATGCAAAGGCATAGATGTGAGTATTTATTAGCTGAGCTCTTTTTTTTTTTTTTTTTCTCTTCCATGTCTTTCATGTTTACTTGCTAAGCAATGACAGTCTTGGGAAAACTTAAAACTAACAAAATTCTAGAGAGGAACATAACTATTCTAGCAGCTTTATAGTGCTGAGCAGAGCTTTTGACAGTTTCTGCCAAGTACTTGGTTTAGTCTTTTGCTAGCCTGAAAAAGCATGGATGGTGCATCTGTATCATAGCCTGGAGATGCTTCATGAGCAAATTGGCCAATAGTCAAAAAGATTTTGCCTGCAACCTACCTGCACTATGGATTATAGACCACAGGAAACTGAAAAATAAAGACCACGTATCTAAATAGTTTTTGTCAAGGGGGCTGGTTAAAACCAGTTGCAGGAATGAACCGTCTCTGTTCAGCTTAAAGAACAGAAGTCTGAGATTGCTTGGTGGCTGCCCACAACTACCTGCTCAGAGACCAGAACTGATAGTGGAAAGATGACTATGGTGATAGAAAAAAGCAGAAGTGATTATTTCTAATGGATAGTGATTGGAGCTTGACATCTTTAGATTAAAAAAAAAAAGAGTATTTTGCCTTTTACAGGACAATTAGATTTTGCTAGAGTTCAGAAAAGATTGTTGTAAATTTCCAGTAACTCTTTGGCTTTTTTCATATCTAGTTCCAGCTAGAATCAATTCAGAAAAGTATCACTGCTTGTGTTTTGCAGATGAACATAATCAAATGCAATAACTTCTGTTAGACTTAGAACTTTGTTTTGTGAATATAATGATAACTAGAGAAGCTATTCCTATTTTGGTATTTTCTTGGATGAATAAAGAACAATGCAGAATGATAATACATTCTATTGCTGTTACAATTCATTAGGTTCTGCAGTAATTCCTCGTTCTCTTCCTTCCTGCTTTTCTTCTTTAATTTTTAATTTACTAGCTCCCAATTCTTTTCAGTCTCTGCATGGTTTATTTTCTTCTCCAGCTTATATGAAATAGTTTTCTTACAATTCAATAATTCATCGAAGTTCTGTTTATCTGAGCTCCTCATCATGGGGAGCACAGTTTCACACCTTTTCCAGGATTGCAGAGTTCACCAAGGCCACATTTTTCTCTACCTGATTTATTTATTCTTCAAAGAAGATGCCATACACAAGTCTTCTGTGACCTGTTTCATTCCTCAAAGGCACAAGTATGTAGGTGTTTGCTCATTCTTATGTGGCTCGTATTTTGCCTCTCTTGGTGACCCCTGCTGAGGTTACTTATGTACTGTATGAGTGGATGGGTAAGAGAAATGGAGACTGTAGGAAAACACTGAACACTCTTAAAGCACAGAGTGTTTTACAAGCTGCCTGCTTGACCTTGAAGACCAATATTCGCTGGTCTAAATGGAAGATGTGTTCAGTTTTGCAGGATAAAGGACCAGGACGGCCAGACCTTTTCCCGTGTTAGAATACTCTGTCACAGCACTAAGATGCTGAATTGCAGCTGAGAACCATCAGGGTATGCATTTATTACTTAGTTCTGTTTTTGTAGCATTCACCTGTAGCATACCAGGCACCCTCTTACACCATTCAAAGAAATGCAAAGAAGTAAGAAAACCTATCTTTTAAAATTCTCTTGGGTTTTGGGAGTTGTTTTAAAAGTTCTGAACCCCCGAGTCAGTTATCTTTGTCATCTCTATATGTATTTTATACTTTCTTTCTAGCATTAAATGTTCTGCAAAGCATGTACTTTAGTACTTCTTCATCTCTGTAAATGCCAGGCATTTCTGCAGCAGAAAAACAAAGTTTTGGCATCTAAAATCTGGGCATTAAGTTGTTTGTATTTCTTGTTTTCATTACCCTTAATTGTTCTCCCTACTTTTGTTATATGTTTACTTTCATTGTGGGCTGTCAACTTCCTAAGTCCAGTTGACATGTAGTTTTCCTTTATTTATCTTTTGTCTTTTTTATTTTTCCTTATCTCTGAAAATTTTGAATTTTCAGTGTTTTTTTTTTGTATTTCTGTATGTGCAAAATAATGTCATTCAATTTATGGTGCTATTCTCTCATTTCTAATAGGAACCATATGAATTAGAAAACTGAAGTAACCTTCATGGGCACACTTTGTTGTTTATTTAATTTTCTGTTCTGTAAGTTACTTTTGTTACCTTTATTTTTCCCCAGTTAACTGAGCTTTCTACTTTTGATGTTTAACTTTACTTCTGAAAATACTGGAGACTGGTTCCTTATTTCCACATATCACAAACCGGAGTAAGAGATTTTTTCTTTCCATTTGCATGATTTGTGACTTTGTAGTTAGGTGGTTGCTCTAAACATTGCCAATGCTTGCTGACAAGTAGCTTTTTCCAGCCCACAAATGTAATCCAAATGGGAAGCCATTTATCCTTCTTTCTCTTCTCCTGTGGATATACCTTCTCCCTATCCCAAGAAAGTTCTTTAGGCTCTATTTTACTCTTTTTTGCTATTTGTGCTGTACCACCAGGTACTAACTGACTCCCTGGTCCTGGTGGCAATGTATTTGAAGTTCTCAAGCAGGAGACCCATCTCTGTAATGTTAGATCCTTTTCCTGTCCCAGAACAGGCAGATGATGCAATGAAGTGCCTTCAGTTAAAATACTGCTCTCCCTTGCTTTAAGGTGGTCTGCTCTTGTTAATGATAACCAGGCTAGAGACAACACTGCAGTTCTCAGTTGAACATGCACTGTTGTACAGCTTCCTTATCACAAACCCGGTATCTTTTTTACCCTGCCTGTTATGCCTATTTAATTTAGGTTTGTGGTGGGGTAACCCGGCTTAGTTGTGCCATCACACATCACAAATGTGCATTTCTTTCAGCAGTTTTTTCCAGGTTCCCATCTGTTCTTTCAGTTCCCTGTTAGATAAAAGGTCCATGTTGAGCTGTGATGAAGTACAAAGCTCTCAAGGCAGAGTATGATGATCCCACAGAGGAGTATTTTTCCTGTATTCAGCAATAGGCAGCACAAGATGACTTGGCATTGGAATTATTTTTTCTGTCTGTCTTTTTCTTCGCCATGGTGTTTTGTTGCTGAACAGTAGAACTGGCAATAAACTTCTATGCCTAAGATGTATCTGGGAATTACATTAGCTGTTAATTTTAAAAAGGCAAAAAGATTTCTAGAAATAACCTATCTAACATGTTTGTTTAGTGAAGAATTCTCCTTCAGTACATAGAGTATTCTTCAGTGAATAGTTTGAGACTTAGTATTGTGAGCTTTTAAAGTTATAAAATAAGGTAAAAGGCATAGTAATAGAAGAGTTGCTGTCAAAGAATAACTCTGCAATGAGAGGTTAGCTAGGAAAAGTTATATGACTGTCTAGCAGTCAAAGGTCACTAGTACAGGAAAAACTCATTTAGCTTTTGTTCCTCATTCCTACTCTAGGTGATTGCTTTCTTCACATGTTATTTTTGTTATTTTGGCACACTATGTGTGAGTGACAGCAAGCTCTTTAACTCTTCCCAGCTTTGGCAACCATCCCCTTGCCTCTGTGAAATGACAGTCTTTCTGTAGGTTGTGATAAGACATTCTTTAAAAGAGAACTTAATCTGCCATCATTTATTTTATTAGACTGAAATATGTTCATGCTGCCCCCTTTGCTGAGAGTTAGTGCTCCAACAATCACAGGCGAATCTGATCTACTGTAAACAGATATAACAGCAGAGTAAATTGGTTGGAAAACGTGAGCAATTTGCTAGGAAAGAGAAAGTAATATTAAGTTTAAACTGTTGTAGCATTCATTGGAATCTTGCACCGTGAGCTCCGACAAAAATGAGCTTAACAAAGTACTAGGAGAAGCCTTATGCAAGTTTGTTATTTGCCACTTATTTTGTGCCTGAGTTATGAGAGACCACTGAGAGGCACTTCCTTGCCTGGTAGGGTATGGCGCTGGCTCAGCTGACTTGTGACTCGTAACAAATCAGTTGCAATAAAGAAGAAAAAAGGAAAGAGGCTGTTCCTCCCATGTCCTGAGGTGGCAGCTGTGATTTGGATACTGAAAATAATTTTTTTTTTTATCTCATGAACTGGAAAATTGAGAGAAAAGGGAGAAAAAAAGCTTCAGTGGAAGAATTTAAGTGGTGGCAGGGAGGAGTCACAAAAGCACGGATGTATTTGAAGATATAGTATTTGGAAGAAGCTCGTGATTTAGTAATGCATGAAATGTTTCCTGCTGCCAAAAGCAAAGCTTAAGTCTCCTCCCCTTGCAAACTTCCAGAGTCAGGTGAATTCAATTTCCCCCCACCCTTAAATGAGAAGTGGGAGAAAAGTGGCCCAGCACTATCTCAGTGTGCAATATCTGGATTTAGTTTCTCCTCCTCGAGGATTTGAATCCTCCAGTGGGTGGTGGTTCCCCAGTAGTTGCACTTGCTCTGGGGGAGGGACTGTGCTATCACCTGTGTCCTGACTACTATACTAGAGCTTTCTCCTTTTAGGGGTTATAAAACTCATCCTGCTTTATCATTCATTGCTTTTCCTAGTGCAGACTGTCCCTAGAGTCATGGAAGTTGTAATTATGCAATTTATATGATTTATTGCTTGCACTCAACAGCCATTCTGCACTGCTGTTTCCATTATTTCTGAATTGGATCCATTTGAAAGTTTGATGTTCTTACAAATATCACATAAATATAATTATAGGTAGTGTAACACTATTGGCCAGTCTCATTTGGGAAAGAATTAATTTCAATAGAAAGTATTTTCTAGAATGATTTAATTTGGCGAGAAGCCTCATGCTTGCTGAATTTTGTTTGGCATGTGGGGTCAAAGTGTCACTATTTCCATACGCAGGAGAGGTGCCTTACTGCAGCGTTTGCACTGTGAGAAGCAAGCTCTGTACTTGTTAAGGCAGCAAAAATCAGATTATACGTTAAAAAAACCCAAAACAACAAACCAGAAAAAAAGAAAGCTCTTTTTAATACGATACATTTTCCACATGATACCGTTTATACTGCCTCCGAATGTTCCTTTTGACCTTGGTGAAAGGCTGTAATTAATCAGCAATTAGCGCGGCGATGTCCTTTCGGAGGCCGAGCGCCTTCCCTGCCGGCGCGGCAGCGCGAGGGGGCGGCATTGCCGCGGGAGACACGGGACGGGGTGGGATGGGATGGGATGGGATGGGATGTGGTGTGGTCCCCCCTTCCACAACACCCCCGGCAGCATCCCGCACGGAATCCTGGCCGCAGCTTCGGGTCACCAGTCTTGCGTCCTGCGGCAAAATGCAGGCTGGAATAAGATAAACCGGCAACTATTTCTTGGTAGCCAGGTGTCCTCTTAAAACTTGATTTAAGGCTGTTATTCTGGGGTTTGAATTGCGTTTTGTTCTGTCTGGGTTCTTCCTGAATGAGCACCTTGCTGTAATATTCCAGATGGCTGTCGCCTTAACAACAGATAAGAATTAAGAATGGTAATAGGGGATATTTTATTTAAATCCACCTCTTTATCTTTCATTACTTATTCACATTCTATTATACCCTGGTGCTGTATTCAAAACACTTGAGGATTTAACAAGGGGAAAAATAACCATTAAAATTAGGATATTATGTCAGCACCTTTCCTGATGGTAATTTTTTTAAAGCAGTAGTGCAGTATGGAAGAACTGGAGCTGTTTCACATGGAGTAGGATGCTTCACAAACTCAAAATTTTGTTTGAGTTGTGTTTGTAAACTGAGGGTTAATTCTGAAAGAGAAAACCAACTTACATAATTGTGTGGGAAAGCATCACAAACAGGTATGCTTACAGACCTCATGTGCGCTGCTAAAGCGGTGCAACTGAACAGAACCTTATTAATCACATCACTAATAGACCCTTAAAATATCATACGAGCATACCACACCTTTTGTGCAACTTCTACCCCTGCATAATGGAATAATGATACTCTGTTTCCTATATAACTGTTCAAAAATTGTACTGAGAAGTGTGAGGCATTTTCTTTCTTTTAGATGCTGAATGGAAAAGTGCATCATACAGTCAGTTTAATAAATGGAACTTATTAAAGATGTTTTTTACAGAAACTTTGCTAAGTTTTGTGCTTTACTGGAACATCACGGAATATTTCACTGAGACTTCTGACTAAAACTTCCTAAAGACAAGTATGCAAAACAAGTGGCAAATGCAGTGGTCTGGGAAACTGGATATCCATGTTCAGGACCATGCATGGCTAGATTCAGTGATATTGAACACTGGTTTCCTCAGACTGAGGTGGTGGAGAAGTAGAGAGGTCACAGTGAGCCTTTAGCACTTCTTGGCCTGGCACCAGATTTCCTATGATAGATGGATCTACCTTCTCACTTGTAAACAGACATTTTGAGAGAATTAATATTCCTTGAGACAGAGACCAGACAAGTCTGGGCATTGTCTGACCTAACTTGAAGACATCAGAATGCTTCCTTGAAACTGAATTATCATCTCTGACCACTGCTGGGGTGCTGCAACATGGAATGAAGCCAAATTTTGAAATGCCTGCAGAGTAATGAGTGATTGAGGTACGTGAAGTGCTCTTTAATAGAAAATACGTTTCCTCAAATGTCAGTACAGGGATAAAACAAGTGGGGTACACTGACACTGCTGTAGATTTGTTTCTCTGTAGCCACTGTGTGCAGAGGATTAGCCTTCTGTTGTGATAATTTTTACTGACAGATGTGGAAGTACCATTTTCTTTTATTGCTTGTGGGATCGGAAGTTGCTAAGAGTTTGTTTCCTAAGAACCATGCTTAGTTTCAGAAGGACAGTTGAATGCTTTAAGTAATTGCTAAGGAAAGGCAGGCCCTTCAATATCTTGATTTCCATCTTCAGGGTGAATTTGATTGTCAGGTTTTTGAGTGGTTGGTACTCTAGAAAAATGAGTGTTCGTTGCCCTTCTTTCCTACAGTTACACCTCAACCTGCAGTAGTATTTTATAGCTTAATGGGAACTGTGCATGAGAATTAGCACTGCATTATAAGCATGGCACTTGAATTCTCTCTTAGGCTTGTTTCCTGAAAGTCAGAGTTTAGGTTCATTGGAATGGTGAAATGGAATCAGCAGGATGCTGTAATGTATGCTGACTTTAGACTATCATCTTTGTAATCCATTAAAATGATATATATTGTTAATTATTTTAATAGCCCTCAAGTGTCTGTCTCTTGACTACTTACCTTAATACAAACTTTTAATTCTAGCATCTGTATTACAAATACAGCTTCAATTTTCATGAGTGTTATTGCTCTCCTCTATCTTGTTATGCCCATACAATCTATGATGCTGATACGACGTCAGACTTACTATGTTTGAACTAGAATTCCATGACAGTGTGCTAGGATGAAAAAGTTTTTGGATCTGTATCAACAGGGAATCTAAAAATATCAGTAATTTACCAAATACATAAAATATGTATTGGGTAAAATCATCCGTTTTGATGCACTGTCTTGTAGAAGACATTAATTATTGTGTAGAAGAACAGCTGATTGTTGCTGGTAAATCCAGCCTGGCATGTAGGGAGTAGAGGTATAGAAGAAAACACCCTGTAACAAGAACATGGAGTCTTCTTACTTAACATGCACTACCTGTGTGCTTTGGAGCTCTGCAAAATTGCAGGATGCAAATGTGTAGCTAAAAGCCTCATTGGATTGATCGAAACATTTATATAACACCTCTGATCGATGGAGTGAAGACAATGTTAAATATGTTTTAGGGGGAGATATTATCTGTGAGAATCAATACAAATGTTAAAGGCAAATTAGTGTTTCAGAATATGATTGTTATGTTGAGGTATGCAGTCATTTTCTTTTCAGTGCTAGTGTTGAGCCTTTTTTTTATCAATAAAAGGAAAATGTGAATTGCATAGTTGATTGTACTGAAGTCTTCTTTTTCTTTATTTTTAAAACAAGTTCACTGTACCAGTTCTGTTGTAAAGAGGATGGGAAAATCTGCCACCAGACTTTCAGTTGGATTACATTGTTGTCTGGACTTCTCCCGTTTTAATTTGGAGAAGAATGCTTGGTATAAAGTGAAATGTGAGCAATTTTAATGAACCCAGGTTTTGGAAACTTTTCTTTGCACAATTAAAATGGTAGCTAAGGAAAGAATGAGAATAGTCCACAAAAGTTGTCATCATCACCCATCTATCTTAGAAATATCACGTGAGAGAATTTCAAGCTGTTGGGCAGGATGTAGAGCCTGTGTGCTCTAGATCCCCAAAGCCTTGCAGTCAGCAGTTTCTCTTCCTATGGGTTTATGTGACATATCATGAGTTAGGTCCTTAATAAAAGACCTCATCAAGTATTTTTTTCTGTTGAGTATTGAGTACAGCAGTGTTTTTCTCCATATGGTTTGTTTGGTCTGTGTATGCTGGGACACATCTTTGTCTTTTACCTAGAAAAGTTATTTAGGTGGACAGAAATTAATTTAGGTGACTATTCTTAAAAAGCTGTTCTGAGTGTACTTGTACATGTATACAGTTAATCTAGCCCATCCAAAATGCCTTCCCTGCTGTGCCCTAGTGCCTGCAGTTTACATTAAGACTGGACAAGTTTAGGAATATGAAGCCAAATTTGTGTTACTATTATTTGTGCCTACTGGGAAACATATAGTGTCATAGAATCCTTGTAACATGCATCCACATCCCTGTCTGTATACATGTAAGTAATGTTGTCAGTTCAGAGTGCAACTGTGGATACAGCAGCACCATGCAAAACTGTTTAGGGTTGTGTTTTGTTTGTTTGGTTTTTTCCCCCCAGGACCTAATTTTGCACATTTGGCTGTTTCCAATGTGCTTTTCCCAAGGGAAACAGGCGTCTTCTGGAGGGGTTTCTATAGGCATACTTATGGACCTCTGACATACAGAAAGTTTCTACCAGGTCATAGAAACCAGAATTTCTACATTTGTATTGCAGTTTTAAGGTTTGTGCTGTGAACACAGTTGAAAACAATTTATGAAGATCAGTTTAGGAAAAAAAAGCAGCCCTCGATGACAGTATGACCCCCTGAAACACTAAGCCATAGATTTGTATGGAGCTTCTAGAAACAGGATGAAATGAGGGAATTAGGTATGAATAGGCTGAAAATATTAGAGGGTGATACAAAAAGAGTCTGGTAGTCTGTTATGAAAACCTGTAGTAAGCAGGCTACTGTGTTACAGTCCCCATTTCAGCTGGGTTGATTCCTCAGGACTGTGATGTGAAGCAAAGTTCACATGGAAGCTGATGTGAAGTCAGCACTGGTTCATAGTTTGCCCAAGTGGATAGTCTTGTGTAAAGATTCCAAAAAGTTCCAAAAGTTGATTTGCTGCCAGATATGGAAAAGATTAAATCTTTGAAACTATTTCAGAATATTCAGACTATAATTAAATTTACCTTTAAAGATTTTATGAGTAAAATGCTTTTGAGGAGGAGTTTGTGGAGAGTCCATATTATGCACAATAATGAATCTGTCTTATAAATTATCTTAGCATAGGTGCAAACAAGGTAAAGTTATAGTTAAGCTAAAAATGATGGTTTGATCTTCACAATAAGTTTCAAGTGCTGCATAATACTGGGGAAAATGTTTCTTAGCATTGATTGGCTTTGCCCAGAAAACTACATTGAAATTTTAAGTAATCTTTGGCTTTTTGTCATTTTAATAATGAAGATGGTGTGGTAGCTCAGAACTTGGAAGGGCTAAATTGTGAGCAGGGGGTCTCTAGGGCTGTCAAAACAGTAGAGTTAGTGGGGCATTTGTAGAAACTCTGTGGGGCTCATTGTTTTCCCTTTGTCTATGAATTGTCTTCTACTTTTTGCAAGAACATGTACATACTAACAGAAGAGATAGCATCTCTTTTTTTTTCCCATGCTGCTGGTCACCACTCCTTGTACCATGAGTTCATGTTGAATGCAGATGTTGCACATTGGTTTTCAGACATTTCCGGTGTGGTGAGCGCAGGGATGTACTTTGAACTCCTAACCAGAGAGCCCCGAGCAATGTTCCATTTCCTTGTTTAATTCTAAAAAGTTGGGAATTGAAAGCAACAGAATAATATTGGCCTTTATAGGGAGAGGTTTTCAATTGTATATTGACTCTAGTATCTAACACCTTGCATGGTTGCTGCCACTTCTCTTTTTCTTCACCTCCCTTTCCCTCCCTGCAAGTTTTTTGCCCCTTCTTTCACCTGATAATGAACTTATTCAGACACTGATGATTCTCTTTGGGTCTTTAACTGATTTCTAGAGAAAGAATAAAAAAAAAAATATGGTAATCTTGCAAGGATAGGGTTTCCAATGCAGTCCCAATTTTGGGGGTTTTTTTTGGATTTGTTGAACTACACCCTTACGTGTTGTTGTAGAATAGTATGCTAAAAGTGATATGGACAAATACAAAATCACTTGAGATGACAACAATTCACCTATCCTTCTTTATTTAGAACTTGTTTCTCACTAGTGTTACAAAATCTATCTGTAGTTGTTGTTGATTTAGCCCGAGTTTTAGGAGTTACAAAAAATATATCTGCAAGTGCTGCTTGACATTTGTGGGGGTGAAGCTGGCAGCAAGCTAATCTAGGATGCAGTTGTGTGTCTTCAGTATCTCCTTTTGCTTGGCTTGTCCAGTGGATCAAGTTATCCCAGTTGCTGAAGTCTTGCTGGCTTCAACTAGGATTTAGGCTGTTTAATGACATAAGTGAGTATAAATAGAAGTTTTGCATCTTACTTTCGATATATTGCTTCCCCTATCTTTCTGAACAGTTTTTGAAAAATCTTGGATCATTGTTTAATGAAAAGTGAGTAAAAAAACTATTTTTCCATCTCGGTAAAGTCTTGTAATAGTCTTTTTAAAAGAAGTGTAATTCTCATACTAAATAAAAATTTGACAGGAGAAATAAATTTCTATGACCAGAAAAAGTCCTAAGTTATCCATCAAAACCTGGGTTTCATTTGCTTTGCTTATTAAAGTTTGCAAAACTGAGCCAGAGAAATGCAGTTTTCTGAATATGTATTTTCAATTCTTCTAGCTAATTTATCCTTGGAAAGAGAAGCTACAGTGCAACTGTTTCTGAAGTTAGCAACTCTGTAAATGCACACAGCATTTGAAGGCTGTGGCAAATGAGGTAGGAGTGTTCATCTCCCGCACTGTACTACTTTAATGTAAATTGCTTTCCTGAATATCCATTTTGCCTACAGGGAGCACACAACAGATGCTTCATACGCATAACTGGGATCATTTAAAAAACAAAGCATCTCTGTAAAACATGTCTCTTCCTCGGCTATCAGTATTTCATTTGATGCTGGCATTACTTCTCAGAGGAAGGTTCATCTAAGAGCAGCACAGGAAGCATCTCTGCCTAAAAACAAATGTTCAGGATGGTAGAAATAAGTTGTTAGGGGTACATGATTCCAAGCTGGAATTTGTAAGTGTGAGTCTGTAATATATTCATATGTGTGCGAAATATTAAATATTAAAAAGAGGAGTTTGCCAGAGGAGTGTCCAGGTGTGCCATGCAGGCTGCCAGCAACTTGCTGCCATTGATCTTATAATTAGGCTGTGGCTTATATTTTAATTTAGAACACCTTAAAGGGCAGCATATAATTGTATAACTATGTATGTCCCTATATGCTCTTTGAAAAATTAACTTTGGCAGATACTAAAATGGAGAGCAGACTTGTTGGCTCCTCACATGAAACCTGCTCCTATAAGAGTTTCATGAGCCAAAATAGTGTCAATAAATAGTGAGAGCTGTGAATGAAACATTTGCACAGGAAACAGAAAAGTACACTGATCTTGGATGGTTTTAAGTATACCTCTAGTGATAAATTGCTATTTGAGAAGTGATGTCTGACTGTGCTTTTAAAGACGGTATCACTATGCATGCAAATTGTATGTATGTGTCTTTAAAGCACTCCTCATGAGTGCTAAATTTTAGTCTTAGTATTTAATTTATTCCATTTCTCAGTAATTTGTATTCTCTGACACTCCTTTTTGCTGTTTTCTGCACTTGTCCAAATGATTCTTTTTTTTCCTGTGTGTGTGTTCTGAGGTATTTTCTGTGTTTGTAAAGTTCTTTTTCCTGAAAGAAGTAGGAGTTACTCTTCTACTGGAATGTACATGAAGACTCCTGTTACTAATGTAAGAGTTCATCCCTTGAAAATGATACCGCACAGTGTATGATAGCACAGACTTCTTTCCTCCCTTGGAACTGGCTATTATTTCTTAAGCACTGTCAACACACTCAGTGTTGTGTGATATAAAGAAAGAAAGAGGATGGGATTTCTGCCCCAAAGGATTTGCAGTCTGTTAGATGCACAAAACGGATTAGATAGTGCTAAATATGGCACTGGTCAGGTGCACAGATTAGTCTGAAGATCCCACAGATCTCTTTAATATAACTTCCTCCTTTGATGGATGTAGTCTGTGTTTTAATGAAAGTATAAAAATACTCTTGTCTTCCCTGAAGACCTTACAAAAAGCTACATCTGAATAACTGACAGGTAGGATCTATCATGCCAAGTTTAAGCTTATTGCTAAGCCAACATATCTGATAAAGATGGTTTGCCTACTGGCAAAGAATTAATTGGATTTCATAGTTTGAATCCTTTCTTTTGCTCCATCGTTATTATCATGGAGTTACAGGAGGTAGAGATACAAAGGACCTATTAAGTCATCCAAGCAGTAGGCTTCTCAAAACCTGCCTTCTATTGCCCTTCTTTTTATCTGGATTCAGACCTTTCTTAATTTCATCTTTTTGTTCCTAATTGTATCTGTTTTTTGCCATCCTAAATAACTCATTCTCCTTATTGTCATATATATCCTTCATACACTTCCTTCAGATATTTGCAGGTTGTTATTGCGTTCCCCAGAAATTTGTTCCTTAGCCAACCTTTATGCAGTTATCTTTTAACGTCTTGGTGCAATAACTCTCTTCAGTCTTCACTTATCATTTTTGATGCATTTCTAATAACTGTCTAATGTGTTACCTTTCTGCTAATGAGATGTCCAGAGCTGAGTGCAATATTTCTTATGTGCTTGTGCAAGAGCTCTGCCAAGGGGGACTTTCAGCTCTCTGCTCCAGGAATTCATTGACTCATTTATGTTAGAAGAGATCTTCAACTGCTAACTTAGCACCGCCAAATCCACCACTGAACCATATGGATATGCAAATGTGGACAAACCCCCTTGAGCTCTATTGTGCTGTATTGTATTGCAAACATTGATTGAAATGGCAGTGGCTTTTTATCATTTCAGGTGGTAAAGCAATATTATGTGTGTCTTTCCATGCAACCGTGAATGGGGATTTCTAGATATTTATCTACTGCAGGAGTGAACTATATTCATCAAAAAGATCTGTTTCTTTTATCCCCTCTTTATAACATAGACAATTAAAAGCTGAAAAGACAAGTGAGGTTAAAATAACGTGGAGGCAATTGGCAGTGTGCTGCTGCTGATCTCCCCTTTGAACATCTGCTGGTGCCCTCAGGGGAATATGGTTGAGATAGGACTGATTTCTGCTGACTCATTAAGGTTTATTAACACCAAATTGAATATATTGGCAGTAGAGGTGTCTCTGGGGAGCAGCTAGAAGAACTGGTACTCTGTAGATGTGCCTTATTTGTTTGTGATTCAAATAAATAAATCCTCACACTGGGAAAGGTGGGGGGTTGCAATAAGGATGTGAGGCCTTGGGAAGGATAAAGGAAGAGTGCTCCTGCAGTAAACCCTCATTATTTCAAGGTGCACTGTGGGAATTGCAGCTGTGATTCATATCCTGTGTGTAACAGAAGATAAAAGATGGAAGAGTGATGGGAGGAGGGAGAAGAGGCCAGTGAAGTGCAGCCTGTGCTTGTGGTGTGATCCTGGGCCGGTGCCCCATGCAGCACAGCACCGCTTCTGTCAGCAGATTCCAGCGTACAGCTACGGTTCCCAACAACGTTGGAGTGGGTTTAGAACCAAAGGTGAAAACAGATGGTCTGCAAGTGGGTTTGATATTATTGTGAAACAGCAAAGAACTAAGCTTGCTATGATGTGTTAAATACATTTTTTATATTTAGCTGCTTGTGTCTTCTCACTGCTGCAGGAGCTATGAGGTCATCTTCTGTTTTGGTTTATTTGACTGATTCAGTTTAGTGACTGGTTTGTTTAACATTGAGCAACTGACTGAGCTAAACTACAGAGAAACTTGTTCCCCCTCTTCCAATCTGCAAATAAAAGCTTTGCTCTGATACATTAGTCTACCAGGGTTGTAGTCTTGGAATAACTGGAGGCTCAGGAGTGATTGTGTCTACACCTTAGTTTGAAGCAATATTTCCTTTTAAATAAATATTTAAATAAATTTAAATTTATTTAAATTTAAATAAATTTAAAATGCAATTTTTGATAAATGTAATTTCCTTCATATGTATGGAAATTATTGGATGTAATTTATTTAGGAAATTATTACCATTTTGCAGTGGGGGTTTTTGTGCCTTTTTTAAAAAACTCACTTTCATTCAAGCAGAGCTTGGTGGAAGTATATTAAAGTCACTATAGAAACTTATCTTACTATTTTCTAACAAAATAAACAAAGACAATATAACTTACTAGAATTGTATCTTTATAACTATTTAAATAGTGTTTATGTCTTGTGCTCTCTAAACTTGCAGTATGTATTCTGACATACAGCCTGATTTGGTTGTGGATGGACCTGTTTCAGTGATTGTTGTGCAAAGAGAATCACATCTTTTGAAGATTAGCTAAAAAGTAAAAGTGCTAAGACTGATTTAAGGTCAGGCTGTCTTCTAATTACAGTACTGTAGAACAACATGGTAGCTTTGCTTCCTTGCCACTTGTGTATTTGATGTGCTGGTATTTGTGTCTTTGGTCCCTGCATTCCTGTGCAAGGCTTGTGATATTGCAGGATAAATTTTTCTTATATTATTCATTTTAGCAAGTAAGTGTTGATGGGGAGCGTCTGACTGGTCTCCAGGCTGGCAAACTGTAGTCCTTGTTAGCACTGCTTTGGGATGGTTTGTTCCAGGTGTCTGGGTTAGTATCCTGGTATTTGGGATGGTTGTTTTTCAGGGTTTAGTAGTCTTCCTCAAGTACCTATTTGGAGGCAGACCCTGGTTTTAAGCAGGAGGCATGGTATGATGTTTTATTTTGCCCTAATTTAGAGCAAGCCTGGATCTCCTGATAATGTGAAAGGAAGTTAGGCCTTGCCAGACGTACCTAGTTCCCATTTTTGTTGTACGTGATCACAGATGAGTAGGCATGTATTGTTCCCAACCTTCTGGCTTGCTGAGAGCAATAGAGAAGAACAAAGAGCAAACCTGCTTGACTCATTAGTCTAATTCCTTAATTTTTCAGTCAGCCTTGCATATACAAAATATGAAAAGTGTATTGAAGCAACAGACACAAACATCAGCCTTGAACTGCAAAGTGTCTTCAACTTCCGTGCTTTATTCAGTGTATCTTACTCGGGGATACACTTATACATGCTGAGGGAAAATTAATCTGAATTAGATTAACTGAAGAAGAATGAATGCTTTGCAAGCAAAGTAGCATCAGTCTTCCAAGTTTCTGAAGGGTTTTCAAAAGCACAAATTAATTAGTCACTCAGCCCCTCTGAGGTAAATCTTCTTTTACATGGGGCTGAGGCCAGGAGAGGCTGTTACATCGTTTAGTCTGTCTTTGCCCTTTGTGTGTGCCAGGCAAATGCTTTCTTAATGTCTCTCACAGACAGCCTAATGTGGCTTTTCCTACTGGTCTTTAAGAAGTTATTGAGGTCTTGATCTGAAAGAACTAGATGCTTCTAGATGCTAAACCCTCCAGTGCATGGTACAGCACACCATCGTGGGTAGGGGCACCCTATACAGTGCTTGGTGAGAATTAGTGCCTTGGATGGGGGTCTGCAGGAACTGCTTAGGGCTAACCATAAGAAATGCTGAGGAGGAAGATGAGTCCTCAGCCTTGTGTTTCTCTAGAGCTTTAGATATTTAGCCCATACCTTTATGGAAGTGTTTCTTTCTATTTGAGTTCATGGACTGTTGTCTTCTCAGGAAGACAGGGCTAGGTATGGGCAATATTTAATTTCTCTTATCTCTTGGAGGGATAGAGACTGACAGATTTCACTTTTTTTGAGAATATCCAGACTGCTAGGGAAGGGGAGGGAAGCTAGGTTTTCTGCCAGTCCTTTTTGTCCCTACCCAAAAGGATACATAATAATACTTTCTGGTGATTTCATCTTCTTCTCTAATGAGCACTGGAACATTTTAACTTGGTACCTAACACAGCTGTTGAGCATCCTGCTCTTGCCAAAACTGGGTTACTAAACTTGTGGGGCTTTTGTGGATGTGGAACATGAAGGTTAGCGAACTCAGAGGCACGTTGAGTGTTTTAGATAACCAGCAAATTACCAGAATAATTACAACATCACTTTTTGGGATGATGAGAACTGATATTTCAGAAGCTTTCCAAGTCTAAAAGGTTGTTAGCATTGTATCAGAAATCAGTATCTAATTACTTTTTTTTCTCCTTTATTATTGTGTCATTTTAATTGTCACATAATGATTTTGTAGTATTCCAGAAGAGGCAAAGTGTGTAATTCTTTTATTTTTGAGAACTTAAATGACCTTAGTGGCAGAATGGATTTTACAGTCCCTACTGCTTATTCACTTGCTGAATTCCAATCTGTGATAGTGAAGAGTGGTGTGGTGGAAATATCAATGCCATCATAAGTGAAGAACAGTGACTTTAGAAGGTAAATAACCAATTGAAGTCAGTTAATTCTGTAATAAATTAAAAGTCAGGACTTGCAAAATGGTCTCTTATAAAGTAGCTGTTAGGATCTGGAGGAGCCAGTTCTAAATAGATCAAGCTTCCTATTAAACACTGAAGTCTAACATTAGATTTTGTGGAAGAGGAATTCCACACTTGATTCCAACCCTCTCCCCCCCCCCAAATATGACTTGAAGACTTGTGCCACTGGTTTTAACTATTCGCTGTGTTGGTTAAGGAGCTTGGTTCATATCAATCACTTCTGAAGACGCTGTCAGGGAGATCTCAACGAAATGTTTGTTTCACATCTGGTAGGTCTTTAACTCTTAATAGCAGTCAAGCAACCTGGTGGCTACTAATACGCTGGTGATTGCTTTGTTGTCACTTCAAAATGGATGTGTCAGTTATCTTCTCATGCTTTGCGCTGAGTGGTCACATCAGCCTTTGCACTGCAATTGTAGTTCATTTTTACTATATCCTTTTTAGTCATTGTTCTGGATGGCATCTTTCCGATGAAGTTGCTTTATTGAACCTCTTAGAGAAAATTAGAGGAGGAGGAGATTTGAATTGAGTGGTTAATGCAAAAACGTGCTTCACTAAGTTACTGAGAGAACTACTTTTATTATGCTCATTGTTACACCATGTATGGATATGAATGTACTGATCATGTATCAAGCAATTTTTCTGCAGACTTGCATTTTTTCTGCTAAAGAAAAGAATATTATGTATTTGTGTGTGTATATCTTGGTTTTGGTTTTGAATGCTTTATTTTCAGCCTTAATTCTGTCGCTCTTAGCCGCGGTAGAGTTTTTTTGCATTCACACCCTCATTGCACAGCTTAGCATGGATGTGTTTTGAGTTATCCTTCAGTGCAAGTACAGGCTTTTTTCTTACAAAAGGCACTGAATGGATCATTCTGCTTTCCTCCCTCTTCCTTTTTCCCCCCAGTCTGCAGCATATTTGTGTTGCCTGAAAAACACCCTTGATGTGAAGTTTTGTAGAAGTTCATTATATAAACTCTAGCCTTGGCTTGCTCTCAGCTTTCTGCAGTGAACGTGCCGTGGTTGCTTTATTCTTCTTCAGTTTGTTGTGATAATGAGTTTTGATACCTTTTGTGGTATCTTGTTCATTTATCTGGAACAACAAAAGGGGTTATAACAGATGAAGCTGTTGTGGGGGTTTCACCTAGGTGGTAGGTCAAGTCCATCATTGTATTTGTCTGCCTGGGTGACAGTGAAATAAATAATAGTAACATGCCCCCTTTTTTTTTCTTCTTCCAAATCTTTTTATGTTTCCCTTATTATTAAGGGGAAATTCCCCTACTTCTCTCCTGAGAACCTGGGAAATTGCTGTGTGCAGCTCCTGTGTGAAGACTTTATAAGCATTTGATTGCATTGATTAGTTCAGCAGAATTCATGTCCACAGAATGAAGCTGTTGTTCATCTTTTTTGTCAAGTCTGCCTAATTACAGTGTTCTCCATTTTTAAACAATGTATCAAGTCACAGGTTTTAGTTTGAATGTTTGTTTGCATCACACCCTCCTTATTTACCTTTGAGATATAGCTATTGCTGTGTGCAATAATGTTAATAATCAGTAATAACCTATAAAATAACGAAACCTGGAACTTCTCCAGGTCTAAATAGCATCAAAGAACTAAATTATAACTTTCTACGCTTTAGATGTCTTTGCAGTTCACGTTTGTGCTTACGTATCTTGGAGGTACTTCCTGTTTGTTAAGACTAGTACCTATTTCTTACCTCTGTAAGTCAAGGCACAATATTCTAATATTGCATTTCATCCTGTCAGTCCTGCATCCCTGTGGCTTCCCTCTCCTCAGCACCTGTGCATCCTGAGAAAAGAAACTACTATAGGTGCTAATGTCGTACCATTTCAAGCTGTCTGCCCTATGAACTTTCCCATGTTTCACTAAAAAAAATTAATAAAAATAGTAGTCTGACACTCCAGTCTCCATGAAGGGTAATTACTTTCTGCTTGCCTCTATTACTATTTTTAGTAAAATGTGTGACTAGAGTGGGAAGTACTTGGAAGATGATGCAGACTGTTTTTTTTTCAAGTAAGGAAATTTCTTTGTGTGTTTTTAAAAAAAACCCACAACAGTGACTATAATCTAAACTATAATTAATAACAAATTAAGCATGAAAGAATCCTGTGCACCAGCACAAAAGCTTTTTGATGAATATAATGTTCATGTTGCAGCATTATCCCCTAGTTCATGGTAATGATTAAATTTCAAAGTATCTAAAGAGAAGATGGAGCAACTGTGTTTTTAATGAATCTGTAATGAGTTCTAAGGCTGGGTAACCATGCGGAGCTGAGGGATTTGCATAATAATTATTCTAACTGGACTAAGACTATAGAGCTCTTTCCAGAAGAAATGGCAATTGTTGTAGAACTTACTGAAAATTTTGTAGCTTTTGTAAGCTTAGCCAGCAATACCAAGGATACTAAGGAAAAAGAACTGTAAGAGATATGCAGTGATGGCACTTTATTCATGCTTGTGTCAAAGTGTGCCTGAAAGCAATGGACTGTATAATTACAAAGAAATAAATCTGAATTTTATACTAATTGTGTCTTCTTCAGCCCATATTAGGATTCAGAAGTAACTGAGAATTTTAGAGTATAGGTCAGTCTCCCCAGCATCCTTACTCAGATAAAATTAGACAATTCTTTTTTAATATGAGGCTCACCAATAAAGGAGAGAGATTATTTAATTTCAATTGCAGGAAGAAGATCTTTGCTTAGCCCTGTGTTGCTGCATGCTGACATTTGTGGCGTGGTTTTATTGTTGTTTTGTTTTGTTCAATTGTACTTTCTACTTAAGTTCTTACAATATACAGTGAATGTTTCAAAACTGCATTCATTGATTTTCTGTAACATAGTAAGAAAGAGCTCACACATTCTATCTTGACTTAGAGCACTCAGAATCCTCTAGTCCTAAAACAGTGAACTGGAAATTCTGATTTTTTTCTTTTTTTTTTTTTAATTAATATGAACACTGAATTTTTATCTAAAAAACTCACCACACCAGTTGCACAGTTTTCCAGGTGGACAATGTTTTATAATAAAATTACTTCATCTATATGCTGCCTGTCTTTGTTTATTCTGTCAGGAATAATTTTTCACTTTGTAAAAGTGTTGCATTTTTTTACCAGTATCAAAGGGCAGCATTAAAACAAACCTCATCTCATCTCCATATGGTATGATTGGAGAACAGTGGTACACAATGTTCTGCTTGTGATTTGAGACACTGCTGACCTAATCATTTGCAGTAACAACTGTGACTGCAAGAATAAAGCTCTTCTTACTCTTCTCTTTGATTTTTTTTTCTTCTCCATCAGATGGTCATTTTGTGCTGCTTGGCCTCCTCTCATAGGCAGGGTGGTTCTCTTTCTGTCAGGATACGTTTTGCTTTGATTTTCTATGGCTTCACTGATCTGATCGTATTTCTCCAGAAAGTGCTCCCTAGAGCAATTTCAGCTGTTCTCTGCCTCCTGATGTTGCCCCACTTGGCTGCATTTTTCTGGGTTGACCCTGTGTGACTTTGTTGGATGTGAGGTGCTCTGACAGTACAGTCAGCTTCTGGGGAAAGTTGGCAGACAGTGGGACTAAAAAAAGGGAAAAAAATGCAAAGAGATCCATCTCTTTGGACGGTGGATGTGGCCCAACAGTGAAGGGACAAAACATGTTTTAAAAGCCTGTGTGAAGTCAGGTGGTTCCTTACCAAGTATAGCAGGTATTGTTGTATTTCATTCAGGTATTTTTGCCTTCCAGAGTTACAGTCAGGCCTCTCTTTTTCTTTTTCCTGTGCCCTGGGTGTGAATGTACCATGGTGACTCATTAATCTTACACTGATGAAGGATTGAGGACAGCAGCTGCCGACAGTGCTCAGAGCAGTTTTTGTATGTCTGAGGTCAGCAAAACCCACAAGCTCACCTCAGTCTCCAGCTGCAGGCTAATGAATTAGTTCATCTCAGTGAGACGTGTGCTGGCCTCCACACTGTCTTGTTATCATGGTCAGTCTGGCACGAAGATACAAATTCCATTTTCTGAGCCCCCATCTTCAGCCAGAAACCTTGAGGTTGAACGAGGTCAATATTTCATATGATGTCAGAAAGTATGTGGGTTAGCACTGCACTTACACCAGTCTTATGGCTCTAGGACTATACAGAGGGACCTGTCGTTTCATTAAAACCTGATATCCGTGAAGTGCTTTCTCTGCATCAGTGAAGCTTTTTTTTATAAGCTCTTTCCCATGTTCCAAGTCTGGAGTAGACTGTGTCCATCCAAGGTGATTTGAACTCGTATTCAGTTCAGATTTATGTAACTCTACTGCTGAACAAAACCTCTTGATACCATCAAGAATGGTGAATGACTTGATTAGGAAGAGAAAATCTCATTGATAACCTTTCTATTTTCTTGAAGAATAATCTGGCTTCTTTGAAGTAGCCTTGCTTTTTTGAATTGTTACTGCGGCATTATTTGTGCGTGTGACTGTACTCCAAAACCAGTTTTTTTCTTTAAAATGTGGTCTCTAACAAGCTTTATCAAATACTCCTTGCTTCAGTGCAACTTTAGGAGTATTTTGAGATTGAAATTGATGTTTTCTACAATAAAATGGTAGTGTTTTGAAACTGCCTGTCACAGTTTTTAGTTTATCTCAGTTGAAAACAATTAAGAGATTAGCAAGTAATGATTTTTGTCCTTAATTCTCATATCAAAGTTGTTTGTGCTAACAAGATAAAATGCATTCTGAGGCAATATGTGCAAAGACTTGTTTATCAGCAAGAAAGATAAAGTTATCCTCATTTGACCTGAAATTTTTCCTTTGTTCTCTGCTTTTTCTGGATACTTCTAAAACATTAAATGGAAAAATAATTTATATTTGAACTGCACTAGCATAATTTTATCTTCTTGTTTTGTTTATTTTTTTTAATTGTTTAATTTAAAACAAATATCTAAGAAGTAAAGGGAATATTAAAAAAATAGTACTGTTCTTTCAAAAAAAGCTTAATGCTACTGAGAGTCATATATTTTTAAGTATCACCAGAGACCAGTTATTCAGTAAAGAAAATGGTGACTTCCTACGTTTTAAACTAACTTCTTACTTTTTAAAGTACTTTTTAAATTCACCTGATTACTTGTATGAGAGTAGCATGAAGGATATCCCACAAGAAACTTCTTGCTGTAGTTTTACTATCTCATTTAAGTCAATTCTGTGTATCCCAGTTGAACCTCAGAACAACTACATTTTGTATCTGACTTCCCCTTCCATACCAGCTGTCATTAGAAGGAGTTCAACCCTATGACCCCTTGCTCTCTCCTTGTTACATCTTCTTATGCCAGTTACCTACTGTGAACCATGAATGCTCATCAGGAGTTGAAGCAGTAGGCTTTCAGACTCTGTCTAGGAGTTTTTTGCAGGTGGACAAAGGAGCTGTGATTGAGGCAAAGAGATTTTTCACTTCTTTTCTTCCAGTGGCAGTACTATCTATTTGAACTCTTTGATTCAATCTGCAGTGCCTCACCCCATCAGTAATTTGTTCCATGGATACAATCTTCTAATTCCTGCAATGAAAGTTTTTCGTTTCTTTATAAATTCAGAGTTTTGCTCCTTGTTCCTCACCACAATTTAAAATGATGCTGTCTTTAATTATCATTATTTTTTATACAGTATGGTGATGATTTGGGGCTGTTTTGAAGCAGAGCTTTAGTAAAATCATTGAATGCTATGGGAGGTTATTGAACTCAAAATCCATTATTTTCAGAGAAAATATTTAACTACTCAGGAAGAACAATTAAAGGGAGGTCTCAGAGTTGTAGTTTTGTTCCCCAAGAGCTGGAAGTGCTGAGATACTGATCTCAAGAAAAAAAGGATACAAAGCCATTAATGAGAGATTTAGTAACTGAACTTACTTAAAAATGACACATCAGGATGAGTAATGGGATGGTGATTTTTTTTTTTTTCTTCCAAGTGTTCACATTTTCTCTGCCATGGGGACACTTTCTGTCTCTTATGAGGAATATCACACCTAGATGAAATGGAAATGCTTGAAACTTGTATATCAAACTTGATTTGTGAGGTTTTTGGAAGATTTTGGTGATTTTAAGATGTCAGTTGTGAAGAAACTTGCTTCTGCTAAGGTGGGTCCTTCCTGGTCCTTGTGGGTTTTTTTAAATTGATTTTTGAAGATGTTCTGTTTTTCTTTTTATCCCTTTTTTTCACTTATAAATCAATAAATATTTAAACTTAGCTGAAGCCGGTTGAAACAGAAATAAGTTAAGGTGATTTTTGAGTGCTCTTAATTTTTTTTTATTAGTTTTACTAGAAATTCTGAAAATATTTTGCTTGTAGACAGAAGAATTTTCATTAAAATTATACAGTGAAATGTGAAAAAAAAATTGTGACAATAGGAAGAAATCTAATCAGAAGTCTTGATCTGAAATACCATTTGACTTGTGTTTGGATTGGGTGTTCCCCAATTATGTTATGCCCTGTGGCAAGTAACTTGCCTGTGATGAGTTGTGCTGATGCAGCACTAGAAACACCTGTTCATGCAGAGATCGACCTTTGTATGTGTTGGCCATTTAAGCATGTGAGGGGGTAGTAGTGTTGAGCTGAAAGCATATTAAGTAATGCAAAGGATTTTGCTAACCTTACTGTTATCCGCTAGTCTTTTGAAGATGCAGAGACCTTAATATCCATGCAGAACAGACAGGGAAATTGTTTTGTGACAGGGGATCTTCCCATTTCTCTTTTACTGTCTTCCGCCTTCTCATCCTTTGAATCTATTGGATTCAAAATGAAGCATTCTGGTACCACCTATTCCCTCTCTCTGCAGCATTTCCTGTGCTTATGATATGCTTTGCCATGTCTGCTTTCCCATAGGCTGCCTTCCCTACCAGCCCACCTGAACTGCAGATGTCTGCATGTGATTTCTGGGTTAAGCCCAATTCTGACACTAACTCTATAGGAACAGACACAGTTGATGCAGATACTTGAAGCTGTGACTGCAGATAGATGAAATACCTTTTTTAACAGCCTTTGAAGAAGGGTAAGTAGAAGTACAGAAAAAAAAAAAAAAAGAGGAAAAAAGCAGGTCAAAAGGAGAGCCCCAATGAGAGGAGTTAAGAGTTTGTTTCTGTGGTATGTACCAGCTGATCAACTTTCTGCTTTGACCTCTGAAAGTTACAGTCTCCCTTTGAGGAGAGTTTGAGGGCCCTCTTGATGGGTGTTGTCAATCACAGTCGGTCATCAAATCTGCCACCTAGGGTGCCCTGCCCTCCATGAAGTGTTGGCATGTCCCAGGTTTTCATTGGTGTCAGGGGTGGTAATCCCTATGCAGAAGGCTGGGAAGCAATCCCCCCAAACACTGGCTCTTTCTGGTATCAAGGATATCCCCAGTGAGTTTCTCAATCATTCTGGTCCTTCAGGTGACATGATGATCCAGCCCATCACCTGTGGTGAAATATTCATTGGCAGTATGCAGCATATCCTCCTTTACAGCTGAGGATGGGATTTGCTTTCACCTCCGTGATGCTTTCAGAAATTAAATACGAGAAGTAGCCTGAACTTTGATTGTGTTTAATAGACTTAGGCTGTGGGTCTGTTGAAGCGGTGTGCAGTTGGAGCAACAAACTGCGCAGTTGTGTGCTTGGATTCAGCTCCTCTCTCTGATTCATGTACTCTTGGCTGATGTTGAGACATTTTCCATGTCTTTCTGGGTCTGTTTGTGTGAAATGGTGAAACTGTTTCTCTCTCCTTGAAGAGCATCACTTCAGTTTTGGGATCCAGCAGCAAATGGTGCTTCTTTAAAGGTAAGATGCTGAGTGGAATGTTAAGGGTTGGAAGGGACCTTAAAGATCATCTAGTCCCGACACCCCATGCCATGGGCAGGGACACCTCTCACTAGACCAGGTTGCTCAAGGCCTTGTCCAACCTTGCTTTGAACACTGCCAGTGTTGAGGCCACAACCTCCCTGAGAAACCTGTTCCAGTATCTCACCACCCTCACAGTAAAGGATTTGTTCTTAATATCTGGAAGAAATCTCCCCTCTTTCAATTTTTACCCATTCCCCCTTGTCCTGTCACTGCTGCTCCAGATGAAGTCCCTCTCCGCCTTTCCTGTAGGCCCCTTCAGATGCTGGAAGATTGCTATGGAGTCTCCACACATCCTGCTCTTCTGCAAGCTGAACAGCCCCAACTTTCTCAGCCTGCCTTTGTAGGGCAAGTGCTTCAGTCCTCTTACCAACTTTGTGGCCCTCCTCTGGATTCGCTCCAGCAGTTCCATGTCCTCCTTATGTTGTGTGCACCAGAACTGTACACAGTATTCCAGGCGGGATCTCACAAGAGCAGAGAGTGAGAATCACCTCCTTTGACCTGCTGGCCACACTCCTTTTGATGCAGCCCAGGATTTTTGTTGACTTTTGGGGCTGTGAGGGCACCCTACCAATTCATGTTGAGTTTTTCATCAGCCGTCTCCCCCAGGTCTTTCTCCACAGGGCTGTTCTCCATCACTTTTCTATCCAGCCTGTAAGTGTGCCTGGGATTGCCATGGTACAGGTGTAGGACCTTGTACATTGCTTTGTTGAACTTCATGAGGTTGGCATTGGCCCACCTCCCAAGTGTGTCAAGGATGGCACACTTGGTGGCATCCCTTCCCTCCCATGTGTCGACTGCACCACACAGCTCAGTGTCTTCAGTGAACTTTTTGAGCGTGCACTCCATCCTACTGTCCATGTCACCGGCCAAGATGTTGAACGGTATTGACCCGACCCCTGAGGGCCACCACTCCTTGGCACAGGAACTTCCTCAGGGGACAGGTTGCATGGAGCTGTCATCTGGAGGCTGTTGGGTAGGGAACATCTGATCCTGGTCAGACGCCCAAGTAGCCTGAGAGCTGCTCTCTGTTTGCTAGCAAGGAATTCCCCAAGAGGTCCTCTATTGACTATCTTGATCAGTCCAGAAGACGCTTAATCAGCTCACTGTTTTAGGCAAAAATTAGAATCCTCATGATGTTTTAACAGGTGCAGTGGACAAAGTACACTGACAAGAGGCTGAGATTTGCCCTAAAATATAGTCCAGCCATACAAACTGTCACTTTGGTCTGAAGCTTCTTGGTCTGAAATAGTTGTGGTTCCCATCAGCTAGAATTCCCATCAGGGTAACCAAAGTACATTGCTGCCTCCATGCTTTTTGTAAGAAGAGTTTTCCTGAAATAGACTTTTTTGAACAGTGAAGGATTTTATTTTCTCTGTTGTCCATCTGGTCCCTTTACCCACATGTGGAATGCCATGATTACCCAGTCCACAGCACCAGAGATAGCTTAAGAGTCTTTAAAAGCCAGCAGAAATCTGTGGAAAGGATTTATAGCTTATTAGGGCACCTGTATAGTTTTCTCTGTCTAAACAACCTCTGCATTGTCGTCATTTCTAAGAGTGAAATTGCCCTCAGGGAAAAATGAAGTCCATCATAAAAATGTACTTGAGAGTAGCATTCCCTTCCTAGAAATCACTGTAAATTCAAGAAGCCCTATAGGTAAATGCTGAAGCCACAGAATCTGGTTTTTGGACAGTTTAGGTCAAAAGAAGAAATATTAAGGTAATTGGTGAAGCAGGACAAGGACTTTTATTTCTGTTATAAGTGGGGTGAGATATATCCGTGTTGTACTGCCCATGCCCCCGTAGAAAGCAGATTGCATTAACACCTTTCAGAACTGATGGAGTCTCAAGACAGTGCAAATCAAATAGAAGAATTTCAACGTAATTTAATACATTTGTTGCTAATTTCTTTGCTAAGGAGGGTGGAAGATAAAAGGTTAATCAAAGATGATTCTTACTAGACTACAAGGTGATTTTTATGGCAAGTTGACAGAAGCTGTTGCACAAGAGTTTCTTTTCATTTCCCTTTGTTTTGCCTGCCTCTCCACTCCTCCTTGCACCGTGCAAACTTGGCAGGTCTGTCCTGCCATCTGAACCTGGGAAGTCATTACATGCCTGGCTGGCTGCAGTAGAGGGCTGGCATGCCCCAGGAGCTCAGGGCAGTGGGGCAGAAGGTGGCACTGTTCACTCTCTGCAGGGCTTGAGTGTGCTTCTGGTCCTGAACTTTCATGAACCAGAGATTCCTCTTTTTCAAGAAAGGCATGACAGAAAAAGTAGAGGAAAGCTCCTTAAATCACAGAGAGCAGATTTTAATAAACTGTTAAGAAACCCAGGAGGAAGAGGTAGCCACTTCAGGCAGTAGGAGTTGAGTATCAGAGTTTTGTGAAATGACCATGCCTGGCTGCCTGTTGACTATTTGGCCAGATCAGCTGACCAATTGCTCTTACATGTCATCTGATTTGGTGAGACAGCAAGTGTTCAAAACTGTTACTGAAAAAAAAAATAAAAAAATTATGCACACATCAGTATGTTAATGCTTTTCAGAGAGTTGTAGCTATCCAAAAGTCACGGACCTTCCCACAAAAATGTATTTGGAGCAAAGATGCAGTGCCAGAAATCAAGGTAGGCAGCTGTATTTTCCTATGCTGACATGCTCCATTTTGCTTTAGTGAAGCAGTACTCACTTCCTGCTGCTGATTGCAGTCTTGTGCCCTGTTTAGATATCTTTTGGGGAAGACTAAGGAGAATGAAGTTATTAAAAATCTGAGCTTGTCTGCATTTGTTTGAAATGAATCATTATTAAGCAATTCTGCCTCACTACTTTGTGGAAAGTATTTAATTGCTGCTACTCAAATGCATTTTCTTAGAGAATGATTCCCCTTCGGACATCTCCTTTCTCTTTAGACAATTTAGTTTTAAAAATGCTGAAAATTGGAATAATGCACAGTTAGGAACAATAGTTACAATGCTCATTAGAGAAATGATAGCAGACGGACAGTCTCATGCGAGACACAGAGAAAGCAAAGAGAAGCTTTTTTCACCCCTCTTCTTTGCCCTGATCCTCAGTGGGTGCACCTGAAGTCTGACACAAATTACCACACATTTATATATCTGTATATCTTAAGGGGAAACTGCTAATGGAGATTTCTGTGAGATATAGAAATGCAGAAGGACAAATTTTATTTTTTTTTTATCTTCTTCAAAACAAAATATTTGACAGTTACTCTGCCTCTTTAATGATTATGAAATATGATGGAAGACACATTAGCCATCAAAAACACAGTGGAAAAGAACAGCAAATTGAAAAGCACAGTTGTAATTGAAATCAGGAAAGAAAACAACTCATGAGCTGATTTTAAAGAATTTGGAGAATTCAAATTCACCTGAATAGTTCTTCAAAGACAGATGTCTTTTTCATAGTAGATCCTATTGAATCTTACAGTAGTGTTGCTTCCTTGCCTCTGTAAATTCATTTGTGCTTGTAATTGAAGACTCCTAAGGCTAATCTAAGCCTTCCTGTGCTACTAAATAGGTAGATACAATAAGAAGGCAATTGATTTGTGTTACTCTACCTAGTTTCAGAAGCACTTATACTGTATCTCTTTTACTTTTCCAGGCACTCCAGTTCATCTCTTTTATCTGCTGAGTTTTCATGCAACAGTAAGCATTTTATAGTGCTTACTTTCCAAAACATGCCTTTTGTTTGTTTGTATTCTGACAATATATTCATTTTCTTTCAATTTACGTATGCTTTCTGATCTTTCATGTGTTACTGTCTTCCATATAAAGCATTTTTTGCCCAGCTGAGTATTCAGGAGTCCTTGCCAGCTATTTATAATTCACTGAAAGCCTATTTTCTGTTTCACACATCAGTTTGCATTGCAGCAAGGGTGGAATCTGTTATGTATTTGTGTGCCATTTTCTCTCGAAAAGCATGTCCAGTGTCTCACACAGGCAAATCCTTTTGTTCTCACCACTGCCACCAGGAGGTTTCAGCTGTTTATCTGGTCATGCACAAAGACCTGAAAGTACTTTGCAGAGGTACTTAACTCTAACATCTAAATTTGTTTTCTAGTGTCTCTTTTCTTTATAGTTTTCTACCTGGTCCTGCATATATCAGAGTAAATTCTTTTGGGACGTGTGAGAAGCTTTAGTTAGTTCTGCTCCTATAGATCCATTAGGCTGTTGTCTAATGAATTAAAGAATTATAAATATTAATGATGAAATATCTGTGTCCCAGTTCTATATCTTAGTGTGTGAGTAATGATCATTTTTATACAGTTGACTATAAAACCTGTCCATTGAATGAGTTCTACTGTGTAATTTGAAATACCATAATTTCATTTAAGATAAAATGATTTTGAAGTTGTCCAACTGTTATTTCAGGTATGTTTCTTCAGAGAGTAGTAATGGGTTAGCATTTTTAGAATAAGCAGACTTATAAGGCAGTTACGCTAAAATTTCAGAGGCGTTACCACAAAATGATCCAAGGAACAAATCTTAAGGTCATTTTTGGCCAGGTGGAGTTAGAACCCCTGTACTGTGCTGACTTGATGGCTTGGTAAGACTGACCTGAACTGACTTATAGGGTCAATTAATGGACTTGACCAAAATAATATCCACTGGCTCTTTCTGTTATTTTTATGTGACACCTTCAGGGTTCATCAGAGTTGTAGTTCTGAGGTAGAACTTCATTAGAATACTTCTTTTTATTTTTTGTCTATATGCTTCTGTTCCAGCAGTCTCGTCCAAAGATGCTATGTGGTCTCTGAAGTTCATTAAGTTTGTTAACTACCACCATAGTTATGGGTGTGGGTATGTACATGTATGCTGTTTACCCAAAAAGTAAGTAGTCCTACAGTACTTGTTACTGGGACCTTCTGCCTCAATTTGTTGTGCAGTTGGTGTGTTCTGGGTTTGTGTCTATGAAGTAAACTGAATAGCTTTTGTGTGTTAGTTGCATTTTCATGCAAGCAGTATATTCTATGTTCAATTGCAGGATCCTCCATGTCTTCCTCTTACTCTCCTGTTCTTTTAATTTGGATGGGAAAGAAAGTGTTGCTATCAGATTCTGAGGATTTCCACACCTCTTATAAGTTAATTTTGCCCCCTCCTTAGCACAGGCCAGTACTGTTTGTCAGGCATCAGGGTCACCAGCATCAGACCACACTCCTGGGAGCTGAAACATTCTGGCTTCTCCCAGAAGTGAAACCAGACATCTTTTGAGAGGCACTTAACCCAAGAAGAGGATTTCCTAGAATTCTAATAATATCCCTTATGTTTTTACCCAAAATACTGTGCTTTGGAGCTGTGCTAATTGACCTGATGTTCTGGGTTTAGACTCATGGTAGTAACCCTCAGAGCTAATTTACACAATGTTCTCTGAACTGAACTTGGTAATGCAAATATAATGTCCTATTAGCAAACTGTGAGTGGTTCCTACTGGGATTTGTACAATGATTCTGAGCTCATTATTCTTGTCATTCAATACTGTGGTTTAGTAGAGGAAAAATAATTAAACAAAATAGTACTTTAACTCCCAAAAGGAATGTAAAATCAACAAAGTTGAAAACCCAGAAGTCTTAACTTGTGTTTAATATATACACTCAGTGGAAAGGAGGGGGGAAGCAAGGGTGTGTGTTGGATACTCAGCATAGCTGCCCAACCTAATTGGATGGAAAAATTGATACCCAGTGAATCACGTTTTTCCCTCAAATGATTCCATATTTCTCTGAATTTAAGACTGATAATGTTACATGGAAAATGGTTTAAGAAGTATTTTCTTCTAATCCTCCTTTAAATATAAGTCATCTTCCAAAAGTGTTGCTTGGGGATTTAGCTGTATGACTCCTACTGATATCACTGGAAGTTTCACGGCTAAAATGCATAAGCAGCGCTTTGAAAAAGCTTCTTGCAAGGAGGCAGCACTGTGGAAGCATTGCTGTGTGAGCACTTCTCATTTCTACAGCTTGACATGGTGTTAGCAGCAAAATGTATGGGGGATCTTAAAGTTCAGAAAACTGTTGAATGCTCCTCAACTTCACATAAACATAGAGTCTGGTACAAGTCCACTTCTGTTAGACTGTGGGCAATCTGTCCCAGCCTTCAAAATTCAGTTGTGAGGGAGGGAAATGGCAGGAAAGTTGCTCTAATTGTTCAACTGTCATACCAGTGAGTCAGTCAGGCAGCAGCTTCATTGTAAACTTATGTCCAGTGTGGTGAGCTGTGGCACTTTGCTCAGATTTGAATGGAGTGCCCTAGAAAGTGGGCTGTAATGAGCACATCTGCTGCAGACCGGTTCAGATGGTGTTTCCTTTGACCTCAGTTCTTCAGCAGCACTTTTGAACCTGATCTTCGTTATGACTTGCTTTCCCTATTTGACTCCCTCCACTTCTCTTTTTGGCACTGCTCCCATGTGTTTCTGGGCAGACCATCTCTTAGGCTGTTAACTGCCCAATAATTAGATTGGATACCTGAGTAGGAAATCCAAGTCATCTTCTCCATTTTCAGGCTTTGGGACTGGTGGAAAAATTCAGTCCATAGGTTATGTCACAGCCCAGATTTGTTGTGGCCCATCTGGTGGACAATTCCATCTGCCTGTCCACCTTTTTCCCAAGGAATGATGTGAAATGGATGGATGTTGTCTGTAGAGCTGATTAGTTTGTCCTGACAGTGTCCAGAAGAAGTAAGAGTTATTGCTGCTCTTGCACCTCACCTTAGTGAGAAGAGATGCTTAAGAGAGAAGGCATGAAATCCTAATTGTGTACATTTTGGAAGAGCCTCAAATACTGTTCCTGCTGTAAGTTTTGAGATGTTTTGAAGATTTGGACCTTGATTTTCACCAGAATTGAATTTCTGCCTCATGTGTTCAAAGCTTAAGAAATTAAAACTTTCCAGGTGACACTTGAAAACTAACTTAAATCATGAAGATTAGATCAAGTAAGCTTGTGAATCATATGTAAAGAACATTTGGTATTAGAAAATATTCTATTAAATTACTGTAAAAGTCTACATCAGCCATTGGGAAGTTATTTCAGCGTCACAAAAATGACCAATAAAGCACCCACAAACTGCTATCTCAGGGACCCTTACTGGCTTGTATTTAAAAGCTTTCTTTTCTGGAAGTGGATTAAACACTGGAAGTTCAATGTGGAGAGCAAAACCAGAAGTAAAATTCCCCGTGTTGTTGAATGATTTATACCTTAAGTGAAAGAGCAAAGTTGACAAGACCTGAAAAAGAGGAATTTGAAAGGCAGAGTAGGGGAAACTAAAAGGAAGAATGGAGGAGAAAACGAGACACAAACAACATAGGCTTAGGAGTTGGGGAGGGAGACAGTTTGAGTCATATGGCAGACAAAATGTAGAAAAAAGAAAATGGTATTAAAAATACAAGGAAAAAAGTCAGCTCCACCAGAAATTGTAATTTTCAGGGATTTTTTTTTTTTTAAAAGCCATTGCATTAAAGCATTGTGCTGCTTTGAAGAATGAGTTCACTCATCCTACTTACAATATAGCAGTGCTGAGACTTGATATGAAGGGCAAGGTCTTTAATTTCCTTCTTTTAGGGGCATTACATAAACAGAGGTCTTAGGGTTTAATTCAAATAAAAGATTTTCTATTCATGTTGAAACTATCTATTTCAATCTAGAAAGAGATTTTGGACTAGTAATAAAACTGCTTTTTTATCATCTTTCTAAGAAAAATATAAATTAAGGGGTTTTTTGGTTTTGTTTTTTTTGTTTTTTTTTTTTTTTCAAAGGGAGAGAAAAGAAAAATCTTACAGGGAGCTCATATATTTTATAGTTTATCCAGATAAGGGGGAGATGCAGATTTGTGCCTGGTTCTAGTGACAGAGGAGGGTATCACAGAAAAAAAAAGATAGGAAATAGAGAATTGCATAGATGAAAATCACATAGTAATTTGCAACGTAGTAGGTTTTGTCTTCCATTGGAATGTCATTGGAATCCCTTGTTTATTACGCAATGTAAAGTGGTGGTGTGTACAACTAATTTATAAATTGTATTTTATCATCCTGTGGGAAATCTTATGCCTTCATTGTGACCACATTGACTTAGAGATATTAAAGCTGTCGCTTTCAAGAACTCTGGTGTAGGACATTAATAGGAAAACTAAGAAAAAATATATAGTGTAAGCAACATTTTCAAGTCAACCAATTAAATTAATGATCCTGTCTTGAAAGCCGTTCAAAAACATCTGCCCACTCAACAGTGTGCCCTTGTGTCTCAGACTCTGCCCTTTCGGGTGCTCAGGATTAGCAGAAGCACTTAGTGCACATGCGTTCTTGTAGGTACATCTGTTTTGCTCAGCTGCAGTAACTCTCCCAATTACATTGTGTAAATCTCTGCCCCAGTTTTGTGTGTAAGTAGCAAAGAAGCTTTTAAGGCATCACTGCATGTTCATGGCCAAAAGCATCATGTTTACATTGATATGTCAAGTATAGCCAAATATTATTGATGGGTTTAATGAAACTCATAAGCAGTTTGTGCAGGTTGCATAATGCTAGGAGGAGGAGGAGGAAGCAGCCAGGGCAAAGATATTAGGGATTAAGGAAAGTGATAAATTAAAGCGGTCTGCTTCACTCCTTGTCCCTGAAATGGCTCCAGAACAGCATCTGCTCACCCTCTCCGCTGGGCAGCTTCACATTTCTTCATGTTTGGGAGGCCTGTAATTGCATTGCAGAAAGGATATGTGGTATAGCCAAGAGTGGTTAAAGTGGCTTACAAAGAGTTTCTGAAAACTTCAGTGTATGTGGGACACTTCTCTGTATTTCTGTCTCATTGTCAGCTATTCTTCAGAAAGGGAATTGCTGCTTCTCTGAAGTTTGAAGACCTGTTCTAGATCCTTGGAGAGAATAACAGTACAAAAACGCAAGGTAGTGCTATTTGCAGGTATCATTTTAAGCCCTGGTACAGGAAGTCCCTGCTTTATTTGATGTCATTTCAAGGTTGTTAAAAAATAGCTTGCAATGCTGAATATTCTTTCTTGTCAGTATTGCAATTTGAATTACTTCTAACCTTCAGTATATACCTCTGAGCTCTGCTTTGCTTTCTTCAAAATAATCTAAAGGACTGATGTCTTAGCAGCAATTTGTTCTACTATGAAGATAGGTGTTTGTGATTTTCCTTTGTCAGTGATAACATTGGCCTTTTTTAACACTTTTTTTTAATTTTTATTCTTTTTTGTTGTTGCTGCTGCTTTTCAAAGCTCTTAAGCTTGTGTTCTGCTTTCCCTTTAATCTCTTTTGGTAACCATATTCTAGAGTAGCATTTAGGAGCAAATTCCCTTTTTTTTTTTTTAATTTTATTTTTGATGTGCTGCAGTACTGTGCTTTTGTTCTGTAAAGAAGTTTTGAGCACAAACATCTTCTGCATTAAATAAATATATTTTATCATCTGACTGAGGACTGTCTGTAGGTGCCTGGGTTCTTACCAATTAGTATGGCCTGACTAGCCAGCATGTTGAGCTGGGGAGAAAATAATTAGCAGTATTAAGACTGGCATGAAATTTTGCAGAGCCCTTTTGGAAAAAAAATTCTGGAGTGCTTAGAGTGATTCAAAGAAATCTTTGACCATCTTTCCTTTGTGACCTTAAATTAAAAAGCCAAAGTGGGTTAGTAATTTAATATAATTTTTTGGTTGCAATTTAAGTACTAAAGCGTTAGATGTAATACTGAATATTTGAAAGTTCAGCAGAACTGCCACTGTGGGACAATTGAAACCAGCTACTGTGTATTTCAGAAGCCTTGATGTTGTTGAATGGCTGTGCAATATGACCAGTTGCCTGTGGATCATCCATAGTAGCTGTAAAATATCCTCTTAAGCCAAAAATTGAATTTTGATTTCACTTTTTTATAGTTTGTCCCCTCAGACAAAAATGTTTGACCTGTTCCTGCTTTTCATAATATAAGCATTAGGTGTTGTCAGTCATTGTCACAGAGCTTAGCTCTTGCATAAAGCCTAATTGTTCTCTGTTGTTTGTCTTGGATAGCTATATAAAGGACTCATTCTGGGTCTTTTTATCTTATCTAACAGTGTTAAAATAAATCTTACTTCCAGGAAAAACTTGGGGCAATTTGAGTAACAAGTCTGAACTCTTCTGGTGCCTGTGCACATGTTGAGTCTGGTTTCCCTGTTCGGCTGTGTAATGGTTTCCAGATGAGATCTTGTGACTGCTGACAATCTGCAGAGGGCAAGCTGGACACATGGTTCTCCTTGATGTTCAAGCTTTGCTTTACGAGAAGAAAGGAGAAAAGAATCTTTTTTTTTGCTTTGTTGAGAGAGTCTGAACTGATGGTTAAGAGAAGATTGAAGTAATAGGTAGCAAACAGGCAGAGAAGAAAACCGGGTAAGAGAAAATGTGAAGAAAATGTAAGCAGATTGCTCTCTTTCCCTTTACCTTCCCCTTCATTTCTCCCGAACTCCTCAGTGGAGAGTGGAAGGGAAATAGGAATGGAAAGTGAAAGGAAACGTTCCTTTTGGTTTTTGGAAAAGACATGATACTTTCAATACTAAGGGAGGTTAACAAGTTATTGTGTAACAAAATGTGAACAATTATTTGTGTGGCTGCAGGGAAGCAACCAAAACAGGATGGTCCTATCCAAGTGATGGGATGGGAGAGTAAACCTCAACCCTCACCTTTCCTCTAGGAGAATTTTGGAGCCTCCCTCCCCCGAGGATGTTGTCAGTGTGGACCTCCAGCATTCTTCCAGAAGCAGTACTATGCAGTCACTCTGGAGATAGAAATTGTGCATGGATCCATGTGTCAACTAATTTTAAATGAAGTAAAACCTGTGTGTAATGAAGAAAACCTTTATGGTGCAAGTTGGCTTATTTATGTCAGCAGCGCAAAGCAGAGGGGGAGTTTGGGTTTGAGTTCAGATTTCCCTGCAGTGACAATGTTACCATCTGGTACCAAACACATGAAGAAGTAGAAATGGTTTTCTCCATGGTGTTCTGCAGCCAATTTAAAACTCCATTTGGTGCACGCCAGTAATTTTGTAGCTTTTGAATCATTTGTGGAAAACCAACCAAGCCTGTGCTAGGGAATCTGCACCTAGTCTATGGTTATTGCAGAAAAAAAGTTGGAAGGCCACAAGGCTGCTTCCAGACCTGGGGCTGGACAGGTGGGTGGTCTTGTACTGTTTGCTTTTTAATCCTCTCTACACTTTATATAGTCTCTTAAAGTATCAAGGCAGGTCTTTTGTTGTGTAATTATGTGTTCTGGCCACTGCTGGGCCGACATCTCACCTGCTGCCCCTTTAGTTTAAAATCAGTATGGTTGCTTTGATACTGCGTAATAAAACAATTTATAAAATTTCAGCTGATGTTTTCTTTAAAGGTAGTTTATTTGCTGAAAGTAATTTGCCTCTTTCTGCCTGCTGTCTCCCACATGTAACATGGAAGGAACCCTTGTGTTGGTCTTGACAGATTTTACAGAAATCTGAAAGAAGCTCAGAAATCATGTGAAAGTATGGTAATTCTCTTGAATTTAGGCAATTTAATCATCACAGAACTTGAAGGGTCACCTGTCTCTTTGGATGAAAAGTACTGCATACAACAAAGAAGATTCATGAAGCAAATTCTGGGGATGTCTGTTTCTCAAATGTGCCTTTTTATGCAGGGTGGTTTCCCCCTGCTCCTGTAACCTCTGCAAATCTTTTGTGCTTTCCACAGAGAGACAGAATTGTCAGTTGTTACAGGCAGAGCTGCTAGCACCTCCTGTCATTTCTCTTTGTAAGATCTATTTTCTGGATTTTATTTCTTTGTCAAACTTCTGTTCATGATAAGATTTTCCATACTTTATATCCTTACTGACATCTAACTTGAGAGCAGAACATGGCATCTCTGTTAAAATCACTATTTTCTCTACAATATCTATGTTTAACTGTAATTTTTTACATCAAAGGCAATGTATCACTTGTCTCATTGCAGCCTCAAATTCATTGTTGCACCAAGGCCTACAAATTAAGGCATCTGTAAATATGTTGAAAGCCTTCTAGGCAGAGGCACAAGCAGAAGGAATGTGTTCCTTGCCTACTTCTGCTGTGTGTAAAATAATGCCATCTCTCCAAATGAGCTGGTACTTGGCCTGTATGGGACCTCCTAAAGAGGGGGAGCTGGTTCTCCTGGGTTTGCAGTGCCCACCCACTCCCAGAGTTTTTAGAGGTTAGACTACACTTCTTCCTGTTCAGGATATACCAATGTGTTTCAGAGAAATTTAGCAGTAGACTTTCTGTATCCACAGCTCCAAAGGGAATTTCCTGAGGAAGATGAGTTGTTCCCACTTTACTTCTAGTCTTTTCCTGTTTCAGTGCAGCGTAAGTGGGAAAATGCTATGCTGTCCTGTGTTCTGCCAATTTTGTATTTCTTTATTAGTCATCATATATTTTTATTACTTCCCCTATTTTTTCCATAGCTAGGGGGTATGGATTGGAAGTATACAATAAGATTTTAAATATAAGGGTGAGCAAAGTGTTTTAAGACAGTGGTGCTCCAGATAGAACCTTTAATTGTTTGTTTTTATATATTAGAGAAGTTGCCCTACAGTACCAGAGCAGTTGACCATCTAGTGCTGGAGAGGCAAGTGACACTGATGGAAATCTTCATATGGACAAGACACAACATACTGCATCCATCTGAGAGCTCTGAAAGCAGTGGAGTGGCATTTGACAATAGATCCCTGAAAGCCCCCTGTTCTCTTGTGGGATGGGATTATAAAATCAACATTACTGAATCATCCAGCAGTTGCTGCAGACCCTTTTCCATCTATCAGACCGACTGAGACTGTGTAGCAGCCCTGCATAGTACAGCCCTGCTGCTTTCACACATCTCAGTCCCAGCAGAACCGTGGTGCTTGAACTGCATGGCACCTCAAAGCACAGCTTTCCATTTGTGTGGGGTGACAGTACCCTATTCTCCAGGCCAGCTGTTTTCAGAAGAAGGGAAAAAACCTTGTGATTGAGTTATGGAATCATTTCCAATTAGGCAGAGAGTATTTTCAACTCCATCAACTAAGATCGGTTTATGTCTTTAAATGTCTGGCTTTAATTTCTTACATGTTCAGGACCAATTTTGGTCTTTCCAGTTCAACTTTACGTAGTGTTTTTATTTATGGAATAGCCAGTCCATTTGCACTACTAAATTTTGGCCACCTCAAATCTGGTGGCAGTAATTTCCTCAGGACAATTTTGTGCTATTCTGCAATGGTATTTTGAGCATTAGCACATTCCTTTGAACAAACCACAATTTCTGGAAGAAATGGGTAGTAACTATGTATTTTGGTATTTACTTCATTATTGAAAGACAGTCAGTGAATCAGCACAGAATTTCATTCCCCTTTTCTGAGTATTTGCACTTCTTTATCAAAGCAGTTATTTTCCTCTCTTTTATCCTGTCCTTTTCTGTTCTTTCTACTTAAGTTCCTTGGAAACAATGCACTGGAGAGAGGCCATTGTTCTTCACACAGAGATTGGTTTTTGGGTTTTTCCCCCATCTGTCTGCAGGATGGAAAATTCATTAACATTCTGTAATCCAAAATCTCCTTACTGGGGCTTGATAAGTCATCTTGACGTGTAGTTGAGCAGCTGAGACATCATCTCTGAAGTTTGACTGTCTTTTCAAGTTAACCTTTAAATATATCGAAGCCATTCTTCGTTTTTTTTTCAGATCCCAACTTCACACATTAATGTAGTATGTCTTTGATGACAGAAAAGATCAGAATAATTTTCATAGAATCTTTTTCTACTTTTGCTTTTCTCTTAGCATTAATAACAATATCTCCATTGAAAAAATAAAATAGTGACAGGACAAGCAACATGTCACCCTTGTTCACACCTAATTCTGCCCTCAGAGTTTGCCTCAGGTGAATCAGTGCATGTCCGTGCAGTTACTTTTATTTTTATATTATTCTTAAGAGACAAATCTCATCCTAGATACTTCAGTCAGGAAAAAACCTTATTAAAGCCAGTGGGAATTTTTCTCTATCTGACTAATATAGTATTTGAGAAGGAACTTAATGCTTGTGGATCAGAGAGGCTAATTTTGTAGATTTCTGATTCATTGTGCAGGCAGGTAATGTCTGGCTGTTTTTTTCATGCTGGATCCTGATCTTCCAGCAGCTATTGCAGCTCTTCCAAGCTTAAATTTTGTGTAAAAATGTGTGCTCGCACTATTCATCCATACTGTCCACCCATTAAAAAAAAAAAAAAAGAAAAAGAAAAAATACCCCAAAATAATGCCTTTTAGAGCAGAAGGCAAAAAATTAACTTTTGACTTTGTATCTCTGGGATTCAGTGCATCACTTGTCTGGGACAGAACTACAGACCTGTAGGGTAGCACTTAAAATTTAGCTCCTGTGATATTGACTACCATTTTTTTTAGGGCTCTAATTCAATTTTCAATACTCACTCCTCCGAGTTGCCAAGCGTCCACATCTGGAAAGTCCATACAAACACTGAGTTCAAAGTGTCTCCAGGTGGATAGTCGGTTTTCAGAAAGTTTTAGAAAATATTAATTGTAGAATCAAAAGCATGTATCATGGTCCATATGTCTTTTAAAGTTCAATTTTTGAGGACTAAAGAATAAAAGACCAAAGAATAAAAGCGATGATACACTTTCATATGCAGGCTTGAATAATCTTTATAAGTAATAGAAATAGCGTTACCCCACTGGGGGCTGCCTTCAGATGAGAAATGACATGTGATGTTATTTTAAAAGAACACTATGTAGGTTAATTATTGAAAGATATTTATGCAGCTTCTAAAATGGCAGATTTATGCTCTATTATAACTAAAAGGCCACCACAGAAGTTCACTGCTGCTCGTCAGCTCTGTCTGACCAGGCATGATCCCAAGACTGAACTTTGTCTGCTGCTGTAAGGAGGCAGAAAAATTTATCATAAAATAAGAGAAAGAAATGCTGACTCACTTTTCTTCAATTAAGATTTCACAAGAAAAATTTATTTTTAGTATTTGCAAATTCTCTGGTGTCTGATCTTCTGTGAGTATTTATACTTCTTTATTTTAATAGAGTATTTATACTTTATTTTAATAACTCCCCTCAAGGCCAATGTGAGCTAAACATGTAAATCCCCAGAGAACTGGGGGAAAAGGCAATCCCATTCACTTAAATGTAAAAATAAACCATTTGGCATGCAGAAAACAATCTCATAATTTCCCCCCCCCCTCTGTCATCTGGTACTTTCTTGGCCAGATTGAAGACATACACAGCTTCCTGTATGCATCTTTTTACTTGTAGTGTTGGTGAATAGATTCATTAAATTAGAACAAAAAAAATCTGCTAATTTTTTGCTTGTCTTCTATTTCAATGGATGATCAAAAAGGCTGAAAGGTTTTCTGTATTTGTTGCTGTGCTGTTTGCAGTTTGTTGTGAGGGAAGTAACGTTAATCAGATTTTTAAGCTTTGTTTTCCTTCCAGCAAAATCTCCAGGTCACAGCTTTTCCAATTACATGCAGAAGAAGGCAAGGAGACAAAGCTAGTCTGGGGAGCTTTCTCTTTCAGCAGCAAAGTTTGCATTTCTTTTAATGTAGTTAAAACGATTGACAGGAGAGAGTAGGGTTTAGTGATGTGAGGTGGTTTCCAAATGAGTGTTAGCTTTTTGCTGACCTACTTTTTACTAGTGGTGTATTCTTGTCCATTACTTTTTGTCATTGAATAATGCTGATATATTAAGCTATGTGCTTCAAGGGCATTGTAAAATTGCATGTAGGGGCAGGACTGAACTGTGAAAGTGTGAATTACTCTATCAGATCAAACCCAATTAAAAAGTGACTAGCACAGCAGGAGAAATTGAAAGCAAGGTTTATCTTTCATGTAATGTAAGAAGTCACTATATTTGTTAGAAACAAAGTGAGTGTGAAACAGATTCTCCACCTCTTCTCATGCTTCTCCAAAAATTAATAATATCTGCTGACCTTATTATCCAAAAGAATAAACGCCTGAGTTGTGACAGCTTGTGTTGAAGAACACTGTGACAATGGTAAGAGAAGGGGAAGTACAGCACCTGTACACCTTGAAGCGATTTGCCTGGAACTCAGGTCAGCACATTTGGGGTTTGATGGATAGGGAGTCTGAAAAAGGTGTTGGTCATTAAAGTGTGTCATTAAAGGAAGACTTGCAGTCTTGCAGACTCTCTGCAGTTCTGCAGGAAGTGTAGGAATTAAAGCATGATAAGGAAACTGAACTTCTACTAAGCCCTGTGGTTCTTACAGAGCTGCTACAAGCTAGGAATTTCCAGTGCCATTGCAGAAATCCTTATAGAACCTTTTGCATAACATCTGCCAGCACTCTTCTAATGGTCCATTGAATCTGTGAATGTAAAAACTAATGCAGTTTTCTATGTACAATATAATATTGCAGAATCCTGCTTCCAGAGTACTGGGGTTGAGGTGCACTTGGTTTTTTTTTGTTTGTTTGCTAATCCAATGAACTCATCAAATAAACACAGCACCAAAACAATTAAAAAGTAAATCAACTTTGCAAAATGTGTTCTTTTCTTGGTATTGGGTTGCAGAGTGCTTCAGTGATGTGTGACTGCTGTGTGACCAGGTGACCCCCTTCTGCAGACAATCAATGTTACACTGACCCTGATGCTTGCTGCTAATGGTATTACCTCAGTGTGCTCCTGTGTCTGTGAACTAAACTTTAGCACTGTTGATTTGATTAATGCTGAGTTTTCAGGTTAGGCTTTAGTGTGTGTGACATGCTACTTTGTGAAGAAAAAAAAAACAACAAACAAAAGGAAAAGTGAGAAATATGCAAAGCACTTGTGTGTAAGCTGTGCTCGGAGGCACTGTATTGTAGGGGAAAGGGGGAGATGAATGGGTAAATTCACAGGGTACCTGATTCAGGTAGCAAATTTTGCCTGTAAAAGCAGTGATGCTCTGTAAGATGCATCTTCATATAAAATACATATTTAATCGATGTACTTTGAGTTAAGACATTAAAAGAGACCAACTGATTTACCAGACCTGAAGTTGGCAAGCAGCTGTTAAGAAGGAGAGAAAAGTGATCATAATGTGAAATTGGCTATTATCTAAAAGCCTCCATTTTCGTGGAGGAGGTTTATCTTTTCCCCATTTGTACCACTGAAGAGTGCTAACTGTCATCTGAAAGAATGACTGTATTATTGTGTGTTATGGTAAGTAGTCTGTTGGAGTTTCTTCTGGGTGAAGAAGTTGTAGGGACTCATTCAGACAGTATCTAGGTCTGAACTTTAAAAATAAACTCATGAAACCCCCCAAAACTCTAAACTACAAAAAAAAAAACCACTTAAATTTCAAAATTCTATGGAGTGCTATTTCTTTCCATTCTATGTATTTTTGGTTTTATCAGAAAAAGTTTGATACAAGATTCATGACATTTTAAAGGACTGTTATGCATTTGTTAGGCTTGCTTGCTTCTCCTAAAGGTAAAGGGGAGGACTTGGCTTGTGGGGGGTGTTACTTTTTTTTGGGGGGGTGATTTTTTTTCTTTGTTGAGAGGAAACTTCTACAAACTGTACCATTTTTCTGGCACAACCAAGGGGTTGATGCATTCATTATTAGATATATTATTGTAAGACAGATACAATAGAAAAAAAGGGTGAAGACACCCACACTGTAATTTGAATGTGAAAAAGATAAGTGGAATTCTTATTCCTGACTGATATAAGTAGAATATGTGGGTAAGAGTTGAGTTGGTTTAAAAAAAAAAAAAAAAAAGAACCCCCCCACCAAACTGTACAGTTACACCATTATCTAATTTTGACCTTTATTTTGTAGTGACCACTGTAAAAGAAAATGCTGAGAAGTACATGGAGATTCTGGAGGATAAGCTACATAGGTAAGGATGACATCATGGAAAATGTTAAAATCTTAAAAATGCAGCATTGATATGCATAAAAGTGTTAGGGAACTTGCGTTAGAATAATACCAAAACTAGTTCAAAGTAGAAAGGTCCACAGGTGTTAAGACCTCTGTTCATGACTCTGTGCAGCAGATTTGCTGCCAGCCTGGCAATGGGTGCAGGTAAAGGAGAGAATCACTATATGCTCCAGTGCACAGGTCTGCGCTGAAGCAGTGGTGGTACAGCCAGAGAATGGGCATCATGCACGAGGTTGTTGTGTCTCACTCCAGCTCCGCCTGCAGGCCTGTAACCAGAGGTGTGACCTCTTAAGCACCCAGAAAACCCAAAGTACTGGAGATGACAGCTTGTTGAAAAATCCCCCCTCTGCTACTGTGCAAAACCCAGTTCTGAGCAGGGCCAAGGAATCCTTAACCAGAATTTTGGGCATCTTTAGCAAGTAATGACATTCTATGTAACAGTGTCATTAAAATGCCAGTTTGGGGTATTGTGGAAAGTGAATAGAAACCAAGATGTTAGTAGTGATATTTGAAGAACCAAATCCCAATGCAGAATTTGCAAGTTTTTATGGCTTTGGTTTTATTTTAAACAAATTATAGCATTTATTTATATTCCCTTCTCTTGATGCATAAAAGGGGTTCTACATGACTCCCTTCAACTTTAGGCTTTTTCTTGAAATATGATTAGCAAATATTACAGTGCTGTTGTAATGGAATCTTTTGTGTTAGTGACCTTTTCCTTGGACATCTATATTTGTGTTGAAAAAGGCTTTCATAGGTAGCAATTGGAGTTTGAGTCCTAATAAAATGAAGCACACCAAATTAGCACCATTTCCATTACTGAGCAGGTATAGTTAATAAATTATTGCCCTCACTGGTTTTTTTGCTGTATTGGTAAAGGGAGGGTTATATATATATATGTATTGTTTTGCTCACTCATACTTTTGAATGTAGAAGTATTTGTTTTGCTCAACTCTTAAATTTAAAAGTAATTCAGGTCTGAATGAAAAATGATGGAAGAACAAGCTGTATGTATGCGAGCTGCCTAAGCCCTTCGTAATAACATTTATACTCCATATGCTCCAATGCATAAGTTTAAGACAAGTCTTAAGGACTTTCAGTGCATTGTCTTTTTGAAAACCATGGTCTCTATTTAGTTGGTACAATACTCTCAGGCACATGGTGTGACTTTGGGCATTGTCCTGTGCAGGGCTGAGTTGTACTAGATGATCCTTGTAGGTTGCTTCCAACACAGCGTATTCTGTGTCATGTTTTGATGCTTCTAGGTTGTATGGATTTAACTGACATACCGGGCTCCCATAAGGAAGTAAATTTCTATTTAAGTGTTAAATTCTTCGAGAATCTGTGTATTTTTTTTCCTCCTTCTAGGGACTTACCAGATAGAATTTGCAGTTGTTGTTTATTTTAACTTATTTATTGGAGGTGGGGGGTGTTGTATATTTTTGGGTTGTCTGTCTGGACTTTTCTGCATCCGTTTCTTAAATTGCAACACCTTTTTATGTGTATTGATAGGTGTTTTAATGAACTTGCAGAATGCTTTTTTATTTCTCTTCCTTTTATTTGTGTAAGAAATTTCCTTGCTGAACTACTGCTTGTTTTAGTCTAAGTTCTCCATTGGAGCTGGGCTATAGGTTTCAAAGTTTTACTGTTGGGGTAAATGTTCTTCCTAGCCTATGCTGAGGACACAAATGCGTCAAGAACAAGAATATTGCTGCAGCTATAATGGTGCACTGAACATGCTCTTCAGAGCTTGCCATCAGCTTCTCTACCAGACTGTTGTAATGTTGCCAAGATTCTAAAATTCCCCTTCCAAACGTAAGAATAAAAAAAAAAAAAAAAAAGAAAAAAACACCAAAAAACCCCCCAACAAATCAAACCCAAAATCCCAAAACCAGCACTTCCCTCACCCCCAGCAAAACCCTCTAAAAGTCACCAAGTAAATTCAACAAAATACTCCCCTCAAAAAACTCATTTCAGTTCAAGCCAAGATCCCAGATGGTGAAGATTCAGTTCTGAACCTGTTTTTCAATATGTGCAAATGGTATTAGTCTAAAAATAGTTCATCTCAAGCAATTAAAGGGTAAGAATTTGTTTTAATATTAGTGAAAAGAGAAAATCTGTAATGTTTTTATCACACAGAAGTCCCTAAGATACTATGTCATGAAAAATATATATAAAGTGGTTATAGGTATTTATTTTTAAAAGGTTGCTTTCTTTTGTTTCCTTTTGTTTGTTTTTTTTTTTTTTTTTTTTGTTTGTTTGTTTGTTTGCTTTTGTGTCTTAAAGTAATTAACTATACCTGCTTTACAGCTTGAATGAAGAAAAAAACCCAGGCAAGAACCCAAGAGCCTTCCCCAACCACCCATGCTTAGGGAAGTAACTTGAGAGTCTTTCTCTTTTTTTAACCTTCATATAGATGCTCAGGTTACTCCTTTATGTATTTTCCAAACTAAAGAAAGAGTCCCTAAGGGAAGTCTAAAGAATAAGTTTTAAGTTTACATTTTTGACAGCGGTAGAATTTGCATCTGGCTCATGGATGCACTTTTAAGGATGCTCTTGAAACCAAAAGAGGATTAAGTCTGGGTATCATGAATTCAAATAAGCCTCTAAAGCTTTCCTCCAGATGAAATATATCATTTTCTAGGTAATGTTTCAAATAGAAACACTCTAGATTCAGAACTCTCCAATTTAAAATATTGCTTCAAAGTAAAGTAGAACTCCTAGAAATGTAATTTTGTCCACATTTGCAACAGAAAAAAAGTAATGAAGAAAACTCAGACCAAAACAACTTTAATGAGGATCTGAGTTTTAAAAATATCAATTTTATCAGTTAATTCCCCCCCCCCTCTTCTTTTTCTTTTGCTTATTTTCTTAAGAAAAGTTTGGAATATATTTCTCTTGATTTTAGGTGGAGGGAACCTAGCTTATTCACTGCAATATCTTTTGGGAAGGTGGGGCTTTTGGTGGGCTTTTGTTGGTTGGTTGTTTTTTAAACAAATACAATACTTCTTACTGGAGCCTACAAAATGCATCTGTTGTCAAGTGGCTTAATAGAATATGTTTGATTAGGAGCACTACTCTTCTGGTGCCTTGCACCTAAAGAAAAAAAGGAAAGTATGCACTGACAAAAAGCAAAGTATGTTCAGTTTCTACTAGTTTCACCCCAAAGAAGGCAAAACACCCACAAAGTATACAGATTACTTGACACTGTTTTTTCCTTTTAAAATATATGTTATATCTGGTCAGTGGCTTGACAGCTGTTGAGAACAGCATCCTTCAAGGAAAGAATAAATAAATAGCATGTTTAATAATGCTGCCGGTTGTCTCTTTCCCAGTCACCAATACATATCAAGCCACTCCTCAAGTTTATACATTAAATCACTAGCTACTCTTTTGAGACTGTAAATACCATTGCCATCGCTTTCATGGTAGACCTTGCAAATCTCTTACCTTTTGCCAGTAAACAGGAGATGTGCAAAAGTGGTCAGAGCTAGGATAAGTGTGTTCAGTAGAGACGTATCTGTATGAAAATCAGAAGTGCAAGAAGTTTTGCTCAGATAACTTCAGCTCATCACCTGAGCTGTTTAGGAGGGATTGTACAGAAGTTTACTATAGTAGTCTGATGTAGCTCATTAAAATTCAGCTGACCATCTTGTGGGACCCTTGTTCTTTCACAGAAAGTGTATTTTTTTTTTCATTTTACTTCTTTCCACACCAAATGAGGGCTCTTCTGGTACTTTATATCATTATATCATTACCATGAATAAAGTGGGCTTTAACCATTCAGCTCTTTCAAAGAACCATCAGGTTCTACCATATGTGAGTTTAACTCATGTAAGTGGTTGAGGGTCATGAATTGTGCCTAGGAAAGAGTGCTATAAAACTGTAAAAGCAGAAGGTTTGGGTTGGGATTCTGTGCTTAAATGCTGTCTCCTAGATCAATACTTAGATAAAAGTAGCCAGATACTGAAAATCGTTTGAGGTACCAATAAACACCTTTCAAAACAGTGTTGATGGAGAGTACTAAGTTGCATTTGTTTAGATGTGGGAATCCAAGTCCAGACTTGGCATTAGGAAGTATTCAGTTGGTTTTGAAGGTACCAATGAAATTGCCTGTCTTTTAAATGCAGAAGAAACTTTTGATATATATTTCTGCATGAAAAGTCATCATCTTCTGAGTTATTTGCTAGCTCTTATGTATCTCAATTTAAGTCATGTGACATGAGTCATTGTGCATCTGTCACATTTTACATGCTCCCTGTATCTCATTAAATCTCTATCCTAGCTTCCGTCTGATTCCCTTTCATTGCAGAGGGCTTGTGAGAATATGTGTGCATAGGAAGATTGATCTGTATGAGAACTGTAGTTGATAGCTGGAGAAATGAAAACAAATGTGTAGAACAAGATAAATTTTTTTTTTAAATCTTTCAGGTCATTGCTCTTGCAGAAACTGGTAAATGTTCCACAGTAAATGCAGTTATCTTAAAAAGTGCTGTGGAAAAACTGAAATTCAGTTAAGATCACCGAAACATGCAATAAGAAGACCATTTATTTCAGCTCACTCTTACCTTTGGAGACACTGCTGTGCTCTTCTTGTAGTAGTAGGGGGGAAATAAGTCTTCCATTCCATTATTTTATACCAAAGACAACTAAGGTTAAATTAATGGTGCAAATAAGCTTCCTGAGATTTAGGATGAAATAATAATGCTTTTATTTTCAAGTATCCATCTGATATATACCCATAGAAATACATTTGGAATACATTGCCCTTGTGAATGAAACTTATTAGAAAGTGATAATCTGTGAAAGTTTGCACTCATAAGCAGATGAAATAAATCTGATGAAATTGTTAGAAGAGTGTGTCATCTGAAGATTTTTATTTTTTTATTTTTTTTTTTTTTTAGTTTGGATGCTGTAAATGATTTGATAGGTGCCCTAAGAACTGGTTTTATCTGGCATACCAAATATTTCCTGAGTGGCATTGCATGTCAACATGAAACATTATGCCTGACCCATAGCCTAAGCAATTTCTGACAGATGTGATACATAATGAAGTAGCATCTCACAAGTAAAATTACATCTTTGGGGGAAAAGGCAGAGAGTAAATAAAACATCAGGAGAAACCAAAGATCTTGGGACTATCATTCATCCTTCTGCAGGCACTCAGAATGCAAGAGTGAGACCTGTCATGGAGAGCTGCACCCTGACACAGCAGAAACCCCAGAAGGAGCTGCCTTCATTGCTAATTAAATAATTAGGCATTTAAAGCTTTCTCAAGACTGCAGTAATTTTCTGCAGTGATGTGAGGTCCCTGCATCCAACTGGAGCTTGTTAGCCTCCTGAACCCACCCAGAGCTCTGTTTGAAGTCTCTCACTGTACTGTTGAAGAGCAGCCTGTGGTAGCCAAGCCTACAAGCACAAGCTTGCAAATATTGAGCATTTTCGTGACAAAGCCCCTCTTTGGCCATGTGCAGACCCTTATCTTCTGCAAGGGTAAGATTTCATCTTGAGCTGTTAGTGCCCTGTATGTCATGTTACCAAAATCCTGATGTCTGCCATAGGAGAACTGCTGTGCTAAGGCTGCTGAGTAAGGCTTTCCAAAAGCTTTTCCCTCTTGTATATGCAGCAGCACAGGCTGCTTGGGAGTGCCAGATGGCCTGTGGTAATTTAGTGTAACCCATGACCCACCTCAGTTGCATTGAGGGCTGTTTCAGCTGCTCGTAGTATCTTAGGAGTGCACTGATAGACTGAAATGCTGTGTTTGCCTGCCTTCCCCCAGGACTGTGTTTTTACTGTACTGCCAAGAGACCATGCAGCCCGATCCTTGCTGGATAATGATCTGACCTTATTTTGCTTACCAGCAGTTCTGCTGCTGGAGTGTTAAATGCAGGTTAGACAAAATACTAGATCCTTCTAGTGACTCACTTAGACCCTTTCTTCTTCCCAGCTGGTCTAAGTCATACACAGCTGTGAGAACATTAGCTCTGAAATTGTGAGCAGCAGACACTTTATATGCATTGATGCATTCCTTTATATCTCATGGCCCACATGGTGATGACTTCTAAATCCCTTATCATAACTGCCTCAGGCTGGAAACAATTTTTTGTACCAGCTGATGTAAAGATGACATTTCTTGAGCTGAGGGAATTTAATGTGATTGTACTGTTCTCTAGGCCTCAAAAGATTATTCTGTGACTTCCATTCATCACAAAAACAGGGCTTTTAAGTGGCTTTTTCTAATTCCCAGATAGGAATCATGAAATTATTTTGGTGGAATAATATCATTCAAGAATAACTGGTGACAGTTACACAAAGGTGTTTTATTGAGCTATTTTCTGTGCTATTCTGCAAGAAACAGGAAACAGATAAATATAGTAAGATGCAGTACTGCAATGAATGTACTTTGCCATTCTTGAATAATACAACACCTGGTAGCTTTGCAACTCTCTTTCACTGTTTGTCTTGGGTTCATTTTTTTGTTGAGTGCCTTTTTTTTCTTTTTAACTCATGGATACACAGTATGTAAAATATCGTGGAGTCTTACCCTGATGTAAGTTGTGCTCATCTTCATGGTTCCTTGTTCGCTGAGATGTGAAGGTGGTTGTGTATGACTAGGACAACTCGCATTTACTGAAGAAGCAAAAATGTAGCCCAAGGTCTGTTTTACCTGTTCTCATCTGTGAATTTGCTTTTTTAAAGGGTTTCAGTCAAATGTCACTTGACTAGTTCAGAACAGATGTGGCTGCAGCCTGGTTGCTCAGACTGCTAGGGCATGCATACATTCCCTATCAGAAACAAGGTTTTCTCATGCAGGCAGTGTTTCTAATGCATTTGAAGTTGTCATCTTCACTGAGATCTGTCCCTTCAGACAAGACATCTGATATTCTGAGAGTCCCATGCCTTAAGAGGACAAGTCAGGGTTAAATGCTACTAACATCACATTCCAGTTTATGTGAAAATAAACAGTCTTATAAGTTATTCTCTTCCCTTATTATTCATTCTTTCAGCTTGCATACCACTTGTCTCAAGTCTTTATAACATACTAAATTTCAGAAGTGTTTTTGGGAACAGAGCTGGTATGAATGCTCTGAACAGGGACACTGAACACTGAAAGGACAGTGTTTCAGACTGCTGATGGTCTTGAAGATGGTCTTAGAGCACATCAAAAGAACTGCATGCCCTGGCAGATGCATAGCTCTCTTTCTCTACTGTTCCTGTCTGTATGAGGTATTTTTTTATAAAGTAACATTGGTTATGTAGGGGTAGTTTCCCAAAATGTGTTGTTTGCTCATGACTTTGGGCTGTTATTTATCTCCTTGAAAAAATGCCCTTGGATGGCAGTAAAATCACTTGCGTTGCCTGCCCTTGCAACAAAGCACTGCAGAACTCGGCTGGTGTAATTAATTTATGTACTGAAAATTGGGAACATAGTTAGGAGTTGATGGTGCTGGAAGTGAATATGGTACATAACTTGTCAGATATGTAAATTTGGAAGAAATCTTTGCATGCTTCTGTGACACCTGAAGGCATTCTGTCTGAACTACGGCTGTTCTACAGAGCAAAATAGTCTCTCTTGAAAATAATGTATAGTTTTATTGTACTGATTGGGCACTCAAAAAGCCTTCAAATGCCACCTTTGCCAAATAACCTGTTGAGTTTCAGTAACATTGAAAAAACACTGCAGTGTCACCAAACCCTCATGGGAACAATCAAACATTTTGCTTTGGAGAATCAGTTCTCCTTGTTGTAAGAACATTAGCTTTGTTTTAGTTACCTTGTTTTTCAGTCTGTGTAAGAGATGCTGTTGTGAAAACAGGATTATTCTTTCTTAAAGGCTCATATTTTCTTGATACCCTTCTCCAGACTGAAAATGGCAACTCCTATCCTACTACTTCATTTGCTTTGGAAAGGTTAGGGTACCATGAATTGAGAGATTATCACTTCAGACCTATAACTGGTAACAAGAATGTAGAAACTTGTGAATAAAAGTAGCATTTTAATAGATTTCTATAGGGGAGGGGAAATGTGGCAAGATCCCACTGATCTTTTGGTACTATAGTAGTGAGGGAAGTTTATTTGCCCCAAATACTTGTGAATAAAAGGAGCTGTGAATAATGAAAAGCAAACTGCTAAGTATGCTAGTTAATAAATTACAGGTGATTTTTTGCTTGCTGTATTGACCCAGACCTATTTAGGCCATACATCCCCTTTTTTTAATAGTTTTGGAAACTTCATTTTCGCAGTGATGAATCCAGTTAACAAAGAAGAAAAGCTTGGGTATTTTCTCTTGCTCTATTTTCCCCCTCTGCTTTAAATGTTTTTTGTACTTTCTTATTTACTGTTCTTTAATTGATCTGTCTTGAAGTTACCAATGTTACAAAGGGGGCTTTCTGATTCTCCTCCTGTGGTTTCCTTTAATTGTGGCTCCTCTGTCTCCCTTCATTGGACTTGTCTCATTTCCACTTTGTGTATTTTATTCTTTCCTTTGTTTTGTTTCCAACTTTATTCCTTAATACACCTATTTTTGCATATCTCCTTTGTGTATCGTGGAGACAGGAGAAGTTTGGATTGTACAAATATAATAAAGCGCTTGCTTCACGGAAAACCTATTCTCACCTTTAAAACACCTCAGGATACTTTTCAAGCTATCTCAGACTGCATGACCACAGTGCAGGTTTTCAAATATTCCTATTGTCTTCACAATGACTTATTTGAAAATATTTGCAGAGTGTAGTATCTTGGAAGCTCTTAGTAAATTTAAATAATGTCGGGAGAAATTTGTTGGTATTGCTTCCCAGAAATGGATTAACCTAGATTAACTTGGTCTGGAGGAAAAGGGAGAATCTTCACTATTCCTTTCATTTCTGGTTTTGAAAAGTGTAGCTAATGTCCGGAGGGGGTGGAAAAGAAAATCATCTCTAGTGGAGCAGTTTGTGATCATGTTTCTACAGCATAATGTGCATTATATCTTCAGTGGTATCTGGTGCCATGTGCTAGTGGAGATCCTTTGATAAACTTGTGTCTTATGTCAGGATGGAACTCTTGATTCCCAATCTGTAATTGTGTCTTTCAGCAATGACAGAACTAATCTTTATACCCTTGTATGGATGAAATGCATATTGCATAAACAGTAAAAATGGAGGAAGGCAAAGAACGTAATCTGCTTCTTTCACCAAGTGAGAGAATATACCAAAAAAACCTAAACCAAAACAAAACCAGACAAAACCCCCCCTGCTGCTTCTCTCTGTGGCCTCTGCAAGATAGGATATAACTGCATTGATGGAACCCGCCATGTCTTTTCTGGCAGTAACAAAAATGTTCTGAATTTGCAGTCATAAAATGAACTCTTGCTACAAAGAAAGGAGAATTTTGTTTAGATTCCTGAGGAACCATCTGCTGGTTTAAGATGTGGAGGGAGTTTTTTGCAGAAAGGGAGGGATGAGATAGGGAGGCTTTTTAGTCCAACAGTAGTCTGGGAGAAGGGGATGTAATAAAAAATTTACTTTTCCACTCTAAGTCCTAGAAGACAATTAGTAGTGCATCAATGTATATTTGGTATATATTGTGCACTGAACATTTTTTAAAGACTGACTTCCACATGAGATGGTAAGAAGTGAAGAAGGGTACAAGAATTATAAGCTTAGACTCCGTTATTTTTTTTTTTATCATTATTTTTTTTTTTGGCATTTTGCCTGTTTGGAAATGCTGTGTGTCACAAATACTGATTTTTAATTGGGAGGTGGGGGAACTGTGGCACATGAGCATACTGTTTTATGAGAAGTAGCAGAAAGCTCTGTTCTTTTTCGCTATTCTCAGCATTGAAACTAGACCTTCTTAGAAAAAAAAAAAAAAAAGGTCAGATTTGAGGCCACTTTCCATTGCCTCAGAGCTTTAGGAAAAACAAAGCACATGGTTGAACAGCTTTTACTAACTCTCCATCCATATTAATTCAAGTTTCATCCAGGGCTTTTTCCAAGTTACTGAATTAACTTCAGTAGTTAGTGTGCAGCATTGTCAAAGACAACGTGACAGGGGATTTTGCTGCTTATTCATGGAAAAGCTTGCCCACCTCCCCTCTTCCCTCCAGGCTCTTTGTCTTCCATTCTTTTTATTCTTAGCATAGCAAAAATCATCAGAGGGTGAGGCTGGGCCTTCTAAAAACATTAAGTATTGCCCTTGCATAAAAAGGAAACATGATGAAAGTTCACAGCCTCTGTAGCTGGTTAGTAATTGTGTGTTTTGTTAGGATTTTGGTTTTCCTCTATGCCTTTTTCTTACGCTGCATTGTTCTGGTGCTGGTCAGTCATGCCTGCAAAGCTGGAGTCCAACACTGCTGAAATTCATTAATGTCACTCTCTTGTGATTTAACCTCAGCCAGCCACCAAGCCCCACACAGCCATTCACTCATTTCCCCACCAGTGGGATCAGGGAGAGAATCGGAAGGGTGAAAATGAGAAAATTCATGGGTTGAGATAAAGACAGTTTAATAGGGAAAGTAAAAGCTGCACATGCAAGCAAAGCAAAAAACAAGGAATTCATTCACCTCTTCACATGGGCAGGCAGGTAGATGTTCAGCAACATAAAAGCAGACTGTCAGGTGAGAGGCAGTGTAAAAACTGGGGATTGACGAGAAATTGATGAAAAATATCCACTTATGCAGAAGACTGTTTCCAGTAATTTCATGGGACCTTTTCCAGTCTTACTCAGAAAAATGACTGTAAACTCTTCAAAGTGCTTCTCTTTGCCCTTCGGCATCACCTGTGCCTTGCTCAGCTTTGCCCTGCTGGTGACTTCTCTGTGAGCTGATTTCGTGTCAACCTCAACCTATTTCGTCTGTGAAGATATGACTGTGTGAGGGGAGGGAGGGATCTGCAAAGCTGTTTGTCAATTCTGAGTCCATTACATTGAGCTTCCACTCTCTTACCAGGTCCTCTTTGTGGCTGTTTGTAGGTGAATATGTGTAGCGAGAAAAGACCTACTCCCTTCCAAACTTGGCAAAAAAATAGTTCAGAGGTGGATGTGTATTTTCGTACTGCTACTGTTTTTGAATGTATCCCTGCAGACAAGACTCAAAATCAGTTTGTGCGTTTCTCAGAGGCTTTGTCACCTCCCTTGAGCAGGATTGTCATCAACAGTAGTGATGGGTGCAGAGCAATCAAGGAAGATGAGGATGGATGCCTGACATCATCTGCCTGCTGTCCAGTGGTGCTGCTAAATTCTTCTGTCCTGTCTTTGGATGATAGTTTGCACAAAGCCCTGGCTGGCCAATTACATAGAAACATCATGATACTTAAAGAAGCAGAAAATACAATATTGCCATCTGCATAGCATGTGTATGAAGATGTAGCATAGCTCTATCTTGCATGCAGATAGAGACAGTCTTACTAGCAATTGGAAGCTTTCATTACTTAGTGCACTTACTGCTGGGAGTGTACTCTGGCAGTCTGGGAAGACACACAGGGCCCAGAAATTTTACATGTGCTGTCAGCAGCTGTGCAGGCTTCATTTTAGCTAACAGGGTCCATCCAGGGAGGCTCTGTAGACCTTGCCCTTTTTCTGTTGCTCTTTTTGATCCAGAACAGGATTTGGCTTCTGAACTTAGATGACTCTGCATGATTATGACAGAGGCACCCCTGGATGTTTCAGAGGAACTCAGTAAGCATGTGCCTGTTGACATCAGTAGTTGGCCAACACTCTAATTTTTTCCAGGTGTGTCTTCCTGGTTATAAAAGCTGAATTTCAAGGTACATTCCCTTGTGATGACAATATATCATCTCTTCTAAAAGGGCATTTCTTTACCCTGTTTTTTTTTTTTTTTATTATTGTTATGTATGCCTAATTCCTGTTCAGTCAGGAGTACAGAGTGATTCACATTCCCAAATTCACTTGACACTGAAAGTCTAAATCTCTCATCCTTTCAGAGAGAGAAATATGTTATAAACTGTTGAATATTATATCAGAGAACAGAGGCGAATACAAATGATGGGAGAATTGTAAATTCCTTTGATGTGTTTCTTAACACTTGTGGTCATAGACTATAATAAGCAATAAGAGATCAAGCTCATTATTCTGATAGCTTTGCGATAATGCGTTCTTCTCTTTTTATAAATAGCCATTGCTGCTATTGCAGCAGTGTGAATTTGAGGCAGCTGAGAATGTGGCCTCAATGCAAATGCTGTGCTTTCTTCCTGTGGCATACTTTTGGAAACAAATGTATTTTCTTGGATTAGAACTGGTTGTGACTTTGAAAGCCACTGAATTACTTCAGTTGCAGTGGAATTCACTAGAAGTTGAATCCTTTGGGATTCAAGCTCGAGGAAGTATTGAGGGTTGTGTGGCAGAGCTTAAATAAATATGTAGATTCTGAGATGCATGTTTTTTAAAATTGGAGACTAATTCGTAACTCTCCTTTAAATCTGAATTGGGATCAAATATTAAATAGTGCCGAAAAAATATCTCTTTCCAGTTATTCCCATCTACCCGACATTAGTGGCATTGTGGGGCTTTGCTGTTATTACAGGCGGCAAAGGCAAGCAGGATGCAGACTGAGTTACCAGAGTTAGCACCATATTTGAAGGTGCTTTATCAGATTATGAATGAGGTGGATGACAAACTAGGGTTGAGAAGCTGGCTTTATGTGGACTGCTTAATAAGAAGAATTCCCTGGTAGCTTTCTCTTCATCTATCAAAGTTAAGTTTTTTACTCTCAGAATAGATTATTTGTAATAAATGTTTCAGTGGAGTTAGGGGCAGAGGACCATTCCTTTTTTTAAAGAGAAATAAATAGCCCTGAAAGCAGGTAGTAAATTTTTACATTATAGATTAGGTAGTATAGTAAAAATAAACGGTACAGTAAATATAGGGATAAAATTGAATAGTAAATTCTTGCTACAAGATGCCTCCCTTCTTCCCCTGCAAATTACCGTATTTCCTGCATTTGACATGTTGGCCCCATTCCTGTATCCACCCTGTGTTAAGAATCAAAGTGAAAACATCAGCTGCAGCAGTCTATCATTTTGTGTTTCCAGTGGAGATAATTTAAGTTTAACACAATGATGGTGAATATTGATAGAAAGATGACAGGCCATGATTAAAGTTCTGTTCCAGGTAAAATAAATGGCTGGAGGATTGACGAGAAAACGACAAAAATATTGTTCAGTATTGTGTGGTATCTGGTTTTTTAATAGCACTAATCAAATGGCCATTGTTGGTTTGCACTAGAAAAATTGTTCTTCCTCTTTGTTTTGAGCAGGTCTTTCAGAAAAAAAAAAAAAAGGCAGACATAAAATATGTACTTTTCACATAAGATACAAGGTGGTAGTTCTGTCTTTAAGATGTTGTATCAGGATGGATATTTTTTTATGGGTAAGGGAAAGATGTCATAATTCTTAGCAGACTGGCTTTAGATTTCAGTTTAGATGCTAATCTTTCAATATACTGGATGCAATAGGTATTGTTTTACTGAGTGGAAAATATTGTGGATTATGAGTGTAGCTGCTAAGCTTAATTTTTTAAAAAAGCATTTGACAGAAAATACTGTCGGATATTAATATTTTTCTGTTTACCAGGATCACTGTGAGGGGCCATTTTTACATGAATATATTTCTTATTTGTGGTTATTAGCTTCTTTCTATGAAAAATTCTGAATGTCTTAATGGGAAAGAATTTCTTGAGAAATATGAAGGCAGTTCAAGTTCACAAAATCACATGATATGCTGAGGTGGAAGGGTTAGCAGCTTTTGCAAGGTCTGAGAAAATTCCTTAGGAATCGTAGAATCCATCATAATAGAATGTGTTTACCTTTTTTTCCTTAGTTATACAATTTGAAGTGTTGGTGGTGTAGCCTCTTTATACACATGTACAAAATGCCTTTAAAGACACTACCTGGAGCTACCACAAGTAATAAAAGGGCAGTGTTACCTGATGGGCACCAGCACAGAGAGGGGGAGGAAATAGAGGCAGTGAAGAACAGGGTTAAGTTTATGCTTGAAAGGAGTATAAAGACCTTCAAGGCTTGTCCCTGTGGCCAGACCTGTAGAAATGCACCAGTCCTGGAGTGAAAGTTGAGATATGGGCAAGGAGAGATATGAAAGAAGCAAAGTCTGGGCAACAGCAGTCTGAAGGACCTTGTGCAGTGTTTCAACATGGTGTTTTTCCTTCTAATGTAGTGTTGTTACACTTCAGTTCTGTTCTCTTAGTGTTTTTTATACTGGGCCTAGAGTGACCATAGTGTTAAATATCTCAGATGACCAGATATCTGAATGTATTTGGGGTTCTCCACTAGGAATTGTCTGAAATTTGACAGATGTGAGCAGGGAGGGAATTGAACTGTTGCTCTTCTTTTTGCTCACAAAGCCAACAAGTGAGAGCTCCTAATCCCAACATAACTTAGACTGTGGTGGGTGTTCTGTAGCAGTGTCATACAGGTTGGATCACTCAACAAAGACATAGATATCTGGCTCCAGGTACTCTGTTTACTGTACCTCCAGATGTACTCTGTCCTGCCGTATCCCTTAGGAGATATGGATGCCATAGCCACTACATTGAGGACTGGTTTGGGGGCTTTGCTCATCTTTTTCCTCAAATCTGCCTCTTCCTGCACGTTTGCCTCTGCTCCTGGAATGCTGTAGAAAGCAGAGCCACTGCTATCACCCATTCTTCCAGGTGCATGAAAGTAGTGTTCACAACTCTGTGCTGCACTATCATGTCCTGTCTGGGTGCACTGGATGTCTTTTGAATAGGACTATTGTGCAGAGAATTTGAACATAGCTATAAAGTATAGATATTAGAACAAATAGCCCAGAACAAATTTTTGAGGTGTTGAAGATGTAAGTTAAACGGGGACTGTGAGGATTGCTTTCTTGGTCTTTAGTGGTTCTGGTCCAGAATATTCTCTAGTAGGTGAAACACCACATTTAAAGTGGGTCAGCTACTTGTTGTTTTCTAGATGTTATTGTATGTTTTATAAGGGAGAAGGCAAGGTCAGAGAAGCAAATTTTTTGTGCCAAAGTATGGCAAGCTTCAGACTCTGCCTGGGAGTTTTAGCTAGCCTTCAAGGCAGATGATAGAGTGGGTTTTCATTTGAGAGAGATATGTGTAGTCTCCTTCTGTCTTGTTTTCACATGGAGAAGTGTGACAATAGTGCTGAGCAGCAAACAAGTGTTATCAATGAGCTTTTAAATAAGGAAGGAGGAAGAATGTCTCCCACACTGGGGGACAGTCACACAGTTGGAACCATGTGAAGTCAATTCACGAGATTTTTCAGCTCCTGAGGAGAATGCGGCGGAAAGACACAATGCAAGGAATTGAATTGTGAAATTGAGTTTATATTGAAGGTGTTTATAGGATTAGGGAGACTTGTAAGAGGGAAAGGAAAAAAAAAAAAGTGTTGATTTCAGATATTTAGGAAAGGTGACTTTCTAGTGTGCAGGCCAAGGGGAAAAAAGGTTGTGCTGTTCAGGAAGAGTCCAGGTTTTCTTTGTTCTTTTTCCTACACCTTCTTTCTTCTTTTTGTTAAGTTTATATCAGCTGAGTGCTGTGGTCTGGTAAGCCCTCGATTTGCCCTTATCATTCTGTCATTGCACACCAGTCACACAGGGAAACCAGGTTATGTGCCTCCTTCCTCTTAGAGCCTCACGTGACTCACTGATAGGCACATTGTAGGGCTTGTTTTGTTCCACATGTTGGTTGTAGGCATCTTAAAAATAACAGCCAAAGAGCAAGAACTGATTAGGCTGGAAACATTTTTTTTAATGGAGAGAAGCAAAGCACATTCCTGATGTAGTAAATACATGTTAAATACAAGAAGGATTAGTAATGCATGACTCTGAAATAAATGGTGGGTTTCTGCTAACAGGAAAGCAATATGGTTGCCCTCTTTCCTCTACATATTATTACTGGATACTTTCTTTTGCTTGCCTCCCTTGTTCCCTGACTGCATGGCTATTGCCTTAGGAAAGACAGAAAAGACATAACTAAATGTTTAGTAAAAAGAGTTTGTTCCTTCCCTGTGGGGCAAAATATAAATAGAAGTGAGTGACCAAAATAAAGCAAAACTTTCCCTAGTATGTACAATAGTTCACTAAGGAATGGGGATATAGAGCAAAGTCTTTTGGTTCACATTGTGATTTTCTGCAAGCCTCAAAACTTACCAATCATTTTAATTGTCATAATGAAAATCTCTGTTCTTTCTGCCAGGCTATTTTTGTTGCATTTCATTTGCTTTGCCTTTTTTTTTTTTTTTTTTTTTAAAGG
>JAWWMO010000121.1:43105151-43228342 GCA_035047845.1 Dendrocincla fuliginosa
TGAAGTATAAAAGCATACAAGCAGGCTGGGGCAGAATAAAGGGTAATAGGAATTTCATCTGAATAAAAATACTGGATGTTTGTAATTTTACACTATTTTCATAAACAAAAATATGTCAGATCCTAGTCCATGTATTTAAGAAGGCTAAGACAATTATGTAACACAAGATGCATTTCCTGTGAGAAAAATCTGCTTACATACAAAAATCTGTTTACCTACAAATTAAGAGTTTGGGTAATATATGTGTAAGGAGGGTTATACTGCGTCTAAGACTGTTTCAGTCTGGTCCATTTTTACACCAGTATGCCTTGGGGTGCAACTTACTTCTAAAGGAAATTTAGTATTCAAGCATTGTATTCAGTCAGCAAATAAATTACATGAACAAGTAACCTCCAGTTCATCTTCTATAATAACATACATGCCACCTGTCAAGTACAAGAGCTCAGCCAAGCAAATATTAAATAAATAAATACTGCAGTTTAGGATAGCTATTCAGATGAGGCATTTCTTTAGATTCCCACCACTGAATCCAAAGACTGGGTCAGCTGGAATGCTCTAGGGTAGATAATCTAACTGTGAGACCAAGTTCAGATTGTTGACCTTGTGTTCAAGGAGAATGTGACATGAGAGCACACCTAGAACAGACTGCTTGGCTGTGTGTGAGTTCACCATAAATAAAAACAGGAAGCCTTGAGAATGAAGATGAACTTTGCAGAAAATGCAAATGTCCTTTTGTGATCAGTGAACTTTGCTGTGAATTAAAGCAAAACTGTGCAGGTGCTTGTGTCCACAGATGTCACAAAATAGAGGCAGGTAGTCCTGTGGGATAAAGGTAGCAAACAGCCCTACTGTCATAAGGGCAAAATACTGAGGGCACCAGAGCTCGCAGGTATACAGGGCTGCCACTGCAGAAGTATTCAACAAGAGCTTAATATCTTACAGTCCTCAGAAGAGGAAGAAACTGCCCTTTTGATGTTTTTTGGGGGGGGGGAGTGCATAAAAATAATAGAAAGCAGTGATACAAATAAAGGCACTGGAAATATGTTAGACAGCCAGGCTCTAACCATACTGCCACAGCTGGATTGATGTTGACTTTCAGACAGCTCTATGAAAGCTTTGTGAAACTGTCAGCACCCTGTTCCATGTTAAGGCTTTGCCACAACGTTCCTTTGACATTCTGGTTCTCGAATCCATTCTTGTCAGTCTCCCCACTGTCTGCAGGACAGCAGCCAGTTAGTCATTCCAGATTTTTGCATCTTAGTGATTCAGGAGCAGAGATTGGACTGAACCATACTAGGAACCACCTATAAATGATACCCAGCTATGCTGACTCCTTGCACAGTGGGGTATTGACACTGGAAAACAGTTTAGTGCATTTGTTTCTTTTTCCAAGTCCTGACCCACTGTGAATTTTTATTGGTAAGGCAGTAAATACCCTTATCCTCCTGCAGCAGGAACTGGAATTGTCCCAGTTTAATTAAATACACCAGTACAGTAGCGTGCTCTTATTTTGAGAAATCTGCAGTTGGGGAAGACCTTCAGTCTACTAGGAATGAGAATGGGAAGACTGCTGTCAGCCTACAGCAGGGCGCTGGAAGGCAGTGAAAAGCTCTATTCTTGCATAAATGGTTTTCCAAGGACACTTCTCTGTAGCTCTAATGGAAGATAAATGAAGAGAAGAATTGCCAACATCGGAATGTAATTCTGTTGAGTCATTTAATTCTCCCATGTGGTGTTGTATCCCTGTGGAGGAGGGAAGGGAATTAATGCAAGCAAAGGGAGTGTGAGGGAAGTGTGTGATGTTGGGAAGGAGGTAGCTCACAGTTGCAAAACAGCTGTCTGGAAAGCTTAGTGCCTAAATTGTTGTATATGAGAAAATGGGGAGTGTGTTGTAGTGCTGAAGTCTCCTAAATATACATAAAGAGGTTGTTTGAACAAATTAGCAGTCTGTAAGCGGAAGGTGGCAAGAGCAAGAGCAATTGGGAAACAACCTTGATCCCTTTTTGAGAAAAGGTGAATACCTCCATGAAAAACTCACCTAAACAAATGCAGGGAAGAAGCAACAAGCGAGTTTACATGGGACGAGCTCTGTAGGAGGAGCGATCAGCAGATGATCTTTGGTATTCTCCAGAAGACATCAGGTTTATAGTGCAGCATTGTCTTCTTTTGGTGTAGAAAAGAGCAAGCAGAATCACAGAATACATATCTATGTCAGCAGCTCTTCAGTGGCTCAAAGGAGTGCTGAAAAGGAAAGGACAAAAATGTTCCTAAGAATGACCCTAAAAGGGTACTCTTCAGTGTAAGAGTGAAGCAGCAAGACCACTGAGGACACTAAATTACTGTAAACAGACGATGTGAAATTACAAGGGCGTTTAGGGAAAAGTTAAATGTAAGGGATAGGTGAAAGAAAGCATATGTGTCTTCTAATAATGAAGGAGAATGAGAAAAGAAATGAGATCAGAATTATTTTCTTACTTCCTTCTTTGCTTTTGGTCTTTCTAAAAATGATAAGCTATGTGCAAATATATAGTGGTCTTTGTATTTGCTACAAGGTAGCAAGAGGCAAACACAGTAAAGGATCCTAAGGCAAATGAGATGTGCTCAAATCAGGCTAGACTTGTGAAATTTTTTCTGAATGCGTAGGAGCCAAGAAAAACAAACTCCAAACCATTAACAAGCTTCTTTGAAAACTCCTAGAGGAAGCCTGAAGTCCCAGGGGATCACTAAAAGGCAGACTTGGTATTTGCCTTTAAAAAGGAGGTAGGCCAGGAGTTTTATGTGCCGGTCAACATAATTTCAATTAGGATTAGAATTCCAAATGCTCTCGGTAGATTGAAAGAATAGCCTGAAATCAATAAAAAGGGATATGTTAAAAGACAGGTGCAAATTACATTTGCGGGAGAAAAAGAGTCCAATTTATGTATACAGATGGTAAATAGCTGCTAAGATGACAATACTGCAGAAGAAGAATCTAGGCTTATAGTGGATTACAAATGAAGTGGGACTCATTACCTTCATCGTGTTTAAGAAAGGGCAAATGTCACTTGCGGCCTCATTAATGGGAATGTCAGTTGTAAGACAGAAATAATTACTGTGCTTAGCTGAGAATGCCAAAGCCTCCAGAGGACTATGGCACTAGATTGGACACCTCAATCTATAGAAGACAGGAAGACAGTGAAGAAATGAAGGAAAGGAATAGAAATAAAAGGTTTAGAAATCCTCGTCTGGTTGAAAGTCAAAATCTTCAATCACATAAGGATAACGATAAACAGGACAACTAGTAGTTATAGTTGTGTGCTATTTAAGGGCAAAACCAAATGTAACCATGTTGATTTGTAGCAAGAGAAGTTTGCGGGAGGAAAACTTGTTCATGGCAAAGGCAGTTTAGCCCTGGAGAAGTACCATGCAGCCAGAACCGTCAAGTCCCTTTTCAGCTGCTAAGAGCCAGGTATAGAGACACCAGCTGAGGACAGTCACAGCAGGCTTGGTCACACTGCAAGTCACAGAGTAGGCTTTGGTGGCCCCTGGTTGCTTCCTGGTCAACCTTGCCATGATGGTGTTGGTCATAAGTAACATGCATTATTTTCAGACTCAGAGATTAGACCTGTTCTCTGTGGCCATGTTGCCTTCCACATCTGCAACAGCTGCCCAGGACAATACACATGGGGCAGTAAATCTGGGGTGCAGAGCAGGAATGAATGCTTCCTCCACCTGCACTTTGGACATCTCATGGCTGTGTAGCTCATTATCTGGGGGCATGTGTACTTAGCCTGCATGTGACTGAAGCATCTGCTCAATCAGGACAAACATATGGATGGTTGCCTTTTGTTTTTAGAAATTATTTAAGAAATGCCCTGGCCTGATGTTCTGTAGTTTCAAGAGCTGACAATTACCATTAACTTCTGCAAAGGTCAAGGGTAAACATACAGCACTTCTGCCAACAGTTGGTCACTGTTCTAAGCCTTGTGCCATAATGTAAAGTATCTGTCTACAAGGACAACTTTTTGTAATTGTTACTTATGTTATTTTGAATTATTTTAACTGTTATAGGAGAGAGAAAGTTTAGTACAGGTGAAAGAAATATGGCTTTGACTCTGCTGAAGGTCTTCTAAGGCTTGTATCTCACTGGGATTACAATATTGCTATTTGGAAGTAAGGCCATGCCTTTTTACTAAAGTTCCTCTATAGGAAGAATGAATTCCAAGGATGTATTTGGGAATCATACTTTTCAGCCCAATGACAAAAGACTCTAATATAGACTCTGATCCCTAATAGAATTAGATTAATCTAGCTACTACAATAGTTGATTCTTCTACATAAAATTGCTGAACTGGATTAAAGAGCACAGAAGGTGCTTGCTCTGGAAAAGCTGATCGAACATTATCCTTGCGGAATGCTGTTGAGGAGCTGTTGCTCACAGGTGACTAAAACGATTTGTAAAAGAGTAAAACGAAATATAGAAGAATACACCAGGAGCCATTCCCTCTGCTCTTGATGCAGTATGCTGATGTTCCAGCAGTGCATCAGCTGGAACACTTTTATTACTCTTTCTTGTGTCAGACTCTCACATCTCTGGGAAAGATTGAGAATTTCTACTTTGTGTGAGAAAGCAGAAGAATTTCACCTTGAAAATAATTCACACCCATATTTGTGCTGTTTTCACCTGCTTAAAGATTTAGAGGGGAAAAAAAATCATAACCAGCTACATTCCCTGCTCACAAAAAAATCCATAATGCAATATTGCATCTCAGCTCTTCTCTGACTCTTGCAATCTCTCCCAGCTGCTTCCTGAAAGTGCTGTTAGAGCAGAAATAACCAAAGATGTCTTAAAACCTACAGCAGCTTGTAGCAGTGACATAACCTACAATCCTGGATGAGTTGTATTTTATTAATACGTTGAGCTTGAGGCAGAGTCCACTCTCCTCTCAGAGATATTGTTGATCAGTGTAAAGTGCCACTTTCCAACCAGGAGCTATTCTGAATAGTTGTGTATCACTGACAATGGTTTCCCTGCCTGCATTGGCAAATGTCAAATAAAAATGTTACCAATGATGTTACCAGGCATGAAAGGCACTAAGAGAAAGCTTTTCTATCTACTTCTCTGGGTTATCAAACTTTTTGCAAATGAGGCCTTGAGGGCAGAAACTGAAACTGGTTGAATATTTAGAATTATTTTTGTGTATTTTTGAAAGCAGTGTGCATTTTTTCCATTTTCATATATATGTGTTCTGGAAAATTGTAATTTAAGTGATGATTCCCCTGCATTTGTCATGACACCTACAACTAAGTTCCTGCAAGATAATGCTTGTCTAAAGTATTGGAGGAACTCATTTCAAATAAGAAAATGTAGATGCAGAAATAGTTTATCATTACGCTATTATGGCTGTATTGAAGAGAAATTAAGCTGCTGTTTGAAATGACAGCTATGTGAAGACCTGATTTTCTTTCATGTAATTAATTTTTCTCTGTTAGAGAAAAATCAATGTCCAAAGGTAAAGCTTTCTCTATGTGGTTGTAATTTTCGATGTGCTTTCAGAGTACTCATGCTTTTTGCAATTTACTGACTCTTTTAGCCAGAGACCTAAGGTTTTGTAGGCAACTGTCATCTGTTCTTGCATGCAGGTCACAAAATGATTCCCTAAGAGCTTTCTGTTGATAGAAATGGCCTGTGTTATCCCACTCCATAACAGCATATGGAGTCCTGCTGGTATCCTGAATAATAATTTAGCTGCTGGATGGAAGATTTTTTTCCTCATCTTCTGTCCCCAGTCTTGAGAAAAGGACGTTCCTAGTTACTGCAAGGAGAGTGTTTTCTTTCTTCTCCCTTGTTCTCATTTTAAAAATGATGAGTTGTTTTCACATCTCTAAGTTCTGTGGAGTGTTGCTATAGATTCTCATGTATGGTAATGTCTCTGGAGATGTCAGGTCTTGTGCACAGAGCCATGGACTCAGCCCTTGTGCTTCTCTGCATCTAAGCTGCGGGCATTTGCAATATAACCTCTCTTAACCAGCCCACCTGTCCAGGGTTTGGGCTGCAGCTGGTTGCATACCTGTGCAGTCTGCTGGACAGCCATGTCTGGCAGAGGCCCTAGGAAAGCAGAAGGGCCAATGCTCTGTGCCATAACAGAGGGCGCCAGCAAGCAAAGCCCTCATCGCATTTGACTCCACCTATGCATGATGTGATGCAAAGTGAAAGGATAGCACAGAACTGAGGCCTGGTAAGTGTGTTTATCAAAGCTCAGTTTGTTTCACAATGGGTAGCATTCCAACAAGTATTAGGACTATTTATTTGGAAGGCCTTTGATTGAAGGTTTGATTTTTCTTAAGCAACCACTGATGGTTAGTCTTACAGCAGCAAAGGACCCCAAGTACTATCTTTTACCAGAGAAAAACTTTCTGTAAATTGTATATGGCCACATGCTGGGTTTATGAATGAGTGCATAGACTAGGTCTAGAGAAAATTCAGTTTTCTGGATTCCAGCTGATAAATTACTCCATTTTTTAAAAAAACATAGCTCCAGTAGAGCTTCATCTTGACTCCATAATTTTTTCTTACAAATAACCCCTGTCATTCACTGTAGGCAGCACTATAGTGCCATGGGAGGGAGAGGAAAGGTTTGTCACAGAGCTGCACAAATTGACTGAATATTTTTTCCCCCTCTTCATGTTTGCTGCTCATGTGGATCATTTCTCAAAGCACTACTCACTGAAAAATGTAAAAGATAGAAATTATTCTTGTGCAGTGTATCTGAAAGAAAAGTTATGGGAAGAACTTTGAAATGGGTATAAAATACAAAAAGTATTTGTATAAACTATAAGCAGAGAAGCATTGTTTTTGAAATTTTTGTTTGTTTAATGATAACTCAGTAAAAACACATGGTTTCGTCTTGTAATCTCCAAGACTTTGATGCATTTTCTCTGATCAGTTGAACAAAGTCCCCAAGTATTCTAGCCAGATTTTTCCTCAAAAATGTAAGTGCATTTTGTGTGTGTAAGAGATACAAAAAGTGATGCTGCTTGAAATATTTAAATTACCTAAAAGTATAAATCATATTTACATAAACAGCTTGAAATTTGGAACCTAAATGGTGTGGTCAGCATGAGACTTCCCCCCCTCGCTGTGGTGAGACAGCAGGGAAGAGGGAGAGCAGTTTGGTCTTCACACCCCTTTAATCATCTGCTCAAGTGAGATCATGACTTTTTTCTGCTGGGAAGTAGACTGAGACCACAGACTCATTCCATTTCATATAGATCACCAATTTTTTATACGGTAACAGCTTTTTGTCTGTTTAATGGGAATTTGCTTCTAGGCAATGTCTTTTGCAAAGCATCATGTTGCCTTACTAATATTTTCCCTTTATTTTGATGCAAATTTGATGTAGAAAAGTGCAGCCAGCAGCAAACATGCTTTTATTTTTTTTTTCTTTTTCAACTTTCTGTAGGAGTTCTTCATATTTTCTGCAGAGTTGGGAGAAAAATGTGAAGCAATAAGTGAGAAATTGGCGCATCTGGAAGATCAATTGCAAAGTTCCACCTGCAGAGTTGATGACGGAGTTATTCATATCCTTTTTGTTATAGCTATAGACATGTATCAATCTATCTAAGTATGTATGTGAAATACTTGCCTTTCAGATTCACGTGGAATCCTCGTTCTTGTAGAATTGATAGATTAAGAATGGGAGAGTTGATTGTTTTGCTGAAATTGGCATTTTTGTGTAGTAAGTTTTCCTACAGTGCATTTTCTCTGTAGTCCAACTTTAATTGATTTAAATAGAAATTAGTTCTTTGTAAATTGAGATTAGGCACTGAAACGCCTTTATTTTACTGTTACAATCCTTTTGTTTGTAATGCTTCTTTAAGTAAATACACAGTGCACCAAAAGCTGCATGGATATAAGCGTTCATGCACCTGCATTTCCCAACATGATTTAGCTAAATTAAATGCTACATTATTGACTCAGACTGTGTATACTGTCACATATAGTTTGAGGTCTTTTCATTTAAAAAAAATGGAAAACAGATGTATCATGTGGCATTTTACACAATTTAATCGGCCTCTAATACTCCACTGCAAGTAACCAGGTGAGATGTTTTCTTATGCAAGCTTATCTCTTTCTGTGCTTCATCTGTCAGTATTTTTTTTTAAGATAGTGAGATCTTTATGAAGCATTCACTGGGCATTTTTCAAAATTTCAAAATTTAAGAGGACAGAGTTTTGTTTAATTTGTAACTTTCATAAGAAAAACATATCATAAAAGAGATTTTGTTCTTCTCAGAAAGGGTAAAGAGAATAAGAACCAGTGAGGCTAAGGAAGATGAGACCACTTACCTGATTATGTTTTTTGTGAAGAAGAGGTGTCAGTCAAGGGGATAATGAAGAAAGATAATAAGTTCAGGTTGGAGAGATTAGCAGAGGAGCCCGTGAAGGCACCTGGAGGTGAGCTGAGGTGATGATGGTGCTAGAAAGGATTCAGTTCCTGCTAAGCTGAGGTGGGGATAGTTTAGAGAAAGGAGGAAAAATAGTGTGTGAAGATACTACTGTGTTTTAAGTAATTGGGCATCAGTTGCCAAATCATTGCAAAATTCCTATTCTAAGAACTTGATTTATTTAAAGGTATCAGAAGGATAAACTTTCAGGGGTGGAGGGAGGGGAGAATGGTGCCAGGTGGGGGAAGGTTGCATCAGAGGGGAGAAATCCAGTGAGCAATTTGTTACTACTTCCAATCTTTTCTAAGCATTTCAATATACAGACAATATACAGAAAGATTTGACATTCAGTTATATTTACAGTGGGCATACTTGGTTGTGGGTGCAGTGTCTAATTCCTTTCTCCCTTATGTTTATTTTCTTATTGGCCCTAACAAAAGTACACTTAGGGTTGGAGTTATGGGCTCTTTGCAGGGGATTTAAATTAATGACCTTCTCAACAGTCAGATCTGGTCATACATATAATTTACTAGGTAAGGTGAAATAGTCTGGAAAACTGCTTTTTCGGTTCCAGAAGATCATACACTGCAAGTATGTCAAATAGTAGTATTTGTGCTTTCTGTGGACATGCATATTTCTTCATAGCTGTTCAAACTGCAAGAGTTAGTTAAAAAATTAAATCAATCATAGGACGCTTCAGAAGTGTTTTAGATTAGTCTTTGTTTTAAGCCATGGTTGTCTGATAGAGATCTGATTTCCTCTATCAATGAAATTCAGCTCGTGTTATGCACACTCTGTGATATCCTGGTCCCAGCAAGACCATCAGTCACAAAATAAGAAACCGTGTTTAAAACGTAGGGATATACAAAGAAGCAGTTCAGCAATTCAGCTACCCCTCATTAACATTCAGTTGCTATTTCAGAAGTAGTCCAGATCAATGTGCATAAAATGTTACCATGTGGTACATGTAATCACTGTGCTATACTTCAAAAAGGAATGAGAAGAATAGCTACCACAGTGCTACAGACCTGTAGATTGTTGTGGGGATTGTTTTTTAAGTAAAAACTGCTCAATGCCTATAAAATAAACTGTCACTCATTGGTAACTTCAATATATTGCAGGAACTAGCACTGAGATAGGAGACAGCAATTAGCCTTAGTAGAAGAATTTATGGTTAATAGATGTATATGTTGTTTGCATGGTAGTTTATTTGGTTTTAAATAAAACAGTTTCCTATTGCAAATATTGGACAATTATGCAATCTTCATTAAAAATCTGTAGAAATCTGAGAGCAGGAGCTTTAAAGATCTGAAATTGTATTGAAAGCAGGATAAGGTTTTCGAACTCTTGTTCACTGGTTATTTTCACCCTTCCCATCATCCCCCCAAAAAACTGCCTTGCACATGGATGTTACAAATTGTATTAGGTCAAAAATCTAACTGGGGTTGTGCAGATGTAAATTAGTCCTGTTGTGTGATTATTAAAAGACTTTTAAGGACTCCACTGAGAAAAATAAATTCCTGATGCTCTCGAGCCATTTGCCAGTGTTTAGTGTGTGTCATAGCTTTGATTAATAATTAAGTTTGAATTAGAAGGAAAAACCCAGATGTCATTGTTTTTCGTTCTCTGTTTTGATGGGATAGCATACTTAAATCAACCATGCTGCTCATCATAATTGCCAGCATGACCTGAACAAAGGAGAAATTCAGTGATATTTCCTGGTCCTGAGTATAGGCACAGACCTACTTGCAATTCTAATTTATTATTGAAATCTTTCACAGCAAACATTAGACTGTACTTTTGTACAAAAAGCATCAAATAATGGCGGGGTGTGTTAGAGCTCTCTGCAGCACTATGAGATATCTGCTAAATTCTACACAGTATAACCAAATAAACCCACAAAACATTCAATTATGGTTAATCATTAGCGAGTGTATGAAAACAGTCCACATCATTAATTGGAAAAACCAAAGGATGAGAGATGACTCATTCTGATGTCTGCAGAGCTGATGAGAGGTGTTACTTTGCTGACAGTAAAGGCCTGGAATTCCCACTAAAATTAAATGGAGCCTATATAGCAATTTCACAGTCATTTTTGTTCTTAATTAGCAGTTACATATTGATAGACAATTTGAATGCATGTAATAGTTCTTCGTTTTGAAAATGCTTTGTTGAAAGAAAACTTGGCTGGAGTATTATTATAAAAGCAATCTTCATCCCTTGCCTCAAAATGGACATTTTAATCAGTTATTTTGAAAATAGAACTTTGTGCCTAAATGTTCGTTAAGCATTGCAGGTCACTTTAGTAACCTTTACCTTTATCATATGGCAGACTCTCATAAAAGTCTTGCTTTACACCAGATTAGGTTTTCAACAGAATTGGAAGAATTGCAGAATTTAGAGTTGTCTGTACCTCACTGAGGAATCTCACCCTGGGTGAAACTGTTAAGAAATTTTGGGATCCCACAAGAGTGAGAGGTGGGAATGGTACCCTCTTTGATTTCATTTTAGATGACAGGAGTGTGAGCCCTTCCCACTGCGAGTAACATTGAGAATCCGTCTCTTTCTTTTACTGTGGAGCCCACAGCAGCAGCCAGATGGGACCTCACCAGTGCTGAGTATAGTGAAACTATCAGCTCCCTCCACCTGCTGGCAGTGTTTTCTTAATCCTGCCTGGGAGGATGTTGGCCACCTTTGCCTCAAGAAGTATTGCTGGCACATGTTCAGCTCTGTCTCCCAAGGGCTCAAGGACTTTTTCTGCACTTTCCAGCTGGCTGGCCCCTCCATATGTACTGGTGCCTGACAAGTGCAGGTAGGTGGTGGAAGACAGCAGGACTAATAAGTATTCCTAGTTGAAACTGGGTTTTGCTTGTACCTTGGATACTGGCTCACTATTTTGCAGCACTGGCTAGAGAATTTAAGCATGAAGAGCACATTTGCATGTGGGCCCATGCAAAACTGTTATTTGAAATTTTAAAATGGGTGAAGCTGTTTATCCAGTTACAACCTCTGTATATGGATAGAGATTCCATGCTCAGCCATATACCATATTTTTTACTTAGTCGTAAAGACTTGTTTGACAGTTACTTGTTTACAGAGGATTGTGGTATTATTTATGAGGTTATTGAAACTTGCTTCAGTTAGACTATCCAGTCATCTTTCTCATTGCTCCATCTTTCTGTTGGTTCGGGGTTTCTTTCCTTGTCTTCCTCATTTTCTTCCATCCTTCAAGATTTTTCATCCACTAACAATGAAGCCTTTCAATTTTGCTTTTTCTCTCTACCTGAAAAGAATTTTTTAATTGCTTGGGATATTACAAGTAACAGCATGTAGTCAGAGACTACACATCAAAAGTAATTAAATTTCAGAGGCTTCATGGTGTTCATAAGCTGAAGAATTTCTGTTTTACCAGTTAGATTTTCAGCAGAGACTCATGATTAAGTTGCAGAGAGGTGGAGAGTCCAGGACCATTTATAAGAGGATAATAACGCTTCTTACTTCAGAGAAGATGCAAAGCATAATTAATTTGTCCTTGTACACTACTTTGAGATCCTTGGATAGGAGAAGCTTTGCATGTACTGCTATTATTTGTAATCAGAGACAGAAAACCTTTAGATTAACAGAGCTGTCCAGAAATTTGAAGTGTGCCATGAACATTAAGAGCAAAGCATCCTAGTAAATGCTTGCAAATACACAAAGATGAAATTCTGAGGAACTGATAATAGAATCAAAAGCAGCCGAAAGACTTCTCAAAGGCATAATAATGACTTCTGGAAATAGCAGTGATTTGTATAATTTTACCACAGTCCTGTCTAGTTGCAATGTTTCAAAAGCAGCTGCTCACTTTTTACAGTCACATAACCTGAGGCTGTCTTTTTTTCTTGACATTGCATTGACTTCGGGGTCAAGTAAAACAACATTTCATAACGTATGAGCTCTGTAAAGGATGATGCCTGTCCTTTTGCATTATCCTTTCTGTGCATTGTATTTTTGAAACTGAGTTGTTTCAGTGTCATCCTGGTTCACTTCCCTTCAAGTGAGGTTCATGACATACTGCTAGAGAGGAACCTATTGGGGTCTTTTGGGGTCCTTGCCTTTCAGCCATACCTGTACAGGAGGCCTCAGTGTGGTTGGGATGGGCACTAGGGCTTGTTCACGTAGACTTGGTTATTGGTTTAGCATTTCAGCAGGCTCTGACTTGTCTCTGCTTGCTTTCCCCTCCACATAGTGTAAGCTAGGAAAGAAAAGATAAGGCTGGTTGTCTTGTCGAGCTACACCCAGTCCTTGCACTTCTTTCAACAATTAATAGTCTTGTTGATGTAAGATTATTAGCAGAAAGGCCAATATATTGATAGTACAAACAGTGCTTATTCCCAGGAGAGGCTAGTCATAGAACAAAAAGCTGTGCTGCATAGGAAGCCCAGCCACTTAAAGGTGTGTGCACATGTCAGCAGTTGCCACTCTCTCCATTCATGTCCCACCTTCTTCTGCCAGTGACTGCTGGACCCCTTGTGTTCTAGTTGCCAGCACCTGACACCTTCCCCTGTCACTGTGGAGCTGGGGAGAGAAGGAAGTGGAGGGTCTTTTTCAGAAGCTGAGCCATTAGCCATCAGTGCATTCTTCCTGAGTGCATTGCAGGAAACCTGAACTAGGCAGAGGCAAATAAAATGTGGCAAACTCTTTCTTAACCAAATGAAGCATTTTATACTGAATTATTTAATACTTTTCAGGTGGTCCTCTTCCTTTTGGTGCACAACAGTACAACCTTGCTACTGTACTCTTATGCTTTTCAACTTGTTCAAAGCATTCCCTGTGGAGTCTTGTATAGATTTATACTTTTATGTTCCACACTACAATTATATTGATAATTCAGTTAACATTAAGGTTTTCTAGAGAAAACACTTTCTCTGCTATAAGCTCATTTTGCAGCTTACCTAGATTACCACCCTGCCTTGCATAGCACATGCTGCTGAGCTCACTAATGCCACACAAGCTGAAATCACTTGGCTTATGTCTCAGGCTGTTCTTACTGTCCTTTTGCCTTCCCCTGTGGTCTGATCCACCCAGGTCTGTTTCTCTATCTTAAGAATCCACCAGGAAACTCACAGCTAGTGCTGCTGCCTCCATGGTACAATTTCTTTATCTCCTTCCTTCCCATGAGAACAGTCTCCCCCCATCCCCTCCCTTTTTTAAAGTGCTAAATAATGCTACTTGAGAACTTGAGTTTGCCTGGATTTTTCTTTTGAAAGCAAGTGTGAGAAATTTATTAATATTTAATCCAAACAATTTGGAAGAAGTTGAAGCTACAATTAGATAGCCGTGGCCATCTGTCATGAGCAGCAGAATAAGAATTTACTTAATAACTTGGAAAGAGAAAAGGGACTGCCAATCACCTATAGATTATTCCTTAATAAAGCTTGCACAGTCTCTGCAGAGGGAGATCCAGGTGGTGAAGGAGACACTCCAGACCGTGCTGGTGCAACTTCAGTCAGCCAAGGAGGCAGAAGAAGAAAAGGCTGGAGACTTCCTCTGTGACAGCTGGTGTCCAGGAAAACAAGACTTGAAGGAATAATGAGCAGAAAGAACTGGTAGGATGACATTAATTCACAAAGGGCTGCTTTTAGTAACTGAATACTGTTTTACTAAGCCTTAGGGAATCTCTTCTCTCCCCTGCATAACTAATAACTAAATCAATTATGGAGAAACAGAGCCTGAAGGTCTATCATCAGAAGTATGCTACACAGCCTCGCATGTTTTGGCACAGATTGGGAAACAGCTTTTAGAGCAGAGCAGCTCCTGTAAATGTGTAGATTACAAATTGATACACTTCAAGTGAGTCTGCAAAGTTGCCTTTAATGTCAGTGAAATGCTCTCCTTGGAGACTCATAAACAGTATCTGTCTTCCTTTACTCATGGATATATTTTTTCCCCTGATTTAAAAATGCAGCATTAAAGCTGTAACATCTAATATTTCTTGGAAAATAGCTGTAAGAATAAGACTTTTTTTTTTTCCTTTTGGCTTTAACTGCTTTCTTACACTGAATATATTTTCATATTCGTGCCAATAATTAAATCAATAGGATGAAATTCAAGCTATCCAAGTTCTTTCAACTGAAATTTGGACTTTGTTTACTCTGTGGTATTGCATATTGTGGAGGTAGCTAATAGCAGCCCCTATAGCAGTAGTTTAACTTGCTTTATTTAGGTATTAACATAAATTTGCTTTAGTATTAACAAGGGTTGTAAAGCAAAAAAAAAAGTTCCTTACATTTATATTTTGTATGAAAATAAGGCATTTAAGTTTCCATGTAAAGATTATTACTATTACTTTGTTTTTCCTTATAAACTTAAGAAGGAATGCAGATTTTTTTTTTGCAGGACACATATGCCTATATATACACACATATACTTAAACACGTTTTTTAATAGAAAATGAAAGCAATGCTCAGCTGAAGCCAACAATTATAAATTACTTCTATTTAGATAAAAAGAGTTAATGCCTTCAAAAATTCATTGTGTACTCTTACTTTGATAGCAGTATATCTGTGATGTCATAAAAAAATTCTGTTTTTCTCATTTGTTTCAGATGGAGATTTTTTTAAAAAAAGCACCACTGAATTGTTTTTAATCCAATAGATGAAGAAAATGTCTTGCAACTCGGTGCTGTACTTTTTTGATGCTGTTTTTCTGCCACATTTAGAATTACTTTTCTCTGCTACTTCAGTTACTTATTTTATAGCCACCTTGTGAAGGTTTTGGTAAATTTTGAATGTCATTGGACTACTTGGAAGATTGCATTCATTTCCTTGTGTGTTTAAATACTAGTTGAAACTTCTACCTCAATGTTAAGTACATAAGGAGGGAGGAAAAAATGTCGGGCATCTAAGACATACAAGAGGATTATAATGGCCTTCAGGAGCATGCAGTTGTCAAACCAGGGCAACAGAGCTCAGGGGGTTTCTATAATCATCAGATCGTCAGGGTCAAACTACAACACTGTGATTCAGAACCTGGTTGACTTTTCACATTGTGTAAGATACAGGCCATCATTCATGTTGCCATACTCTTGGCTCTTGAGTTTGCATGGACGCTGCTACTTTGTTCTGATCCTGTTTCAAAGGGAGATCTGTTGCTGCTCTGCTGCTGCTCTGACAAGTCCCTATTCAATACCTACCTCCCTAGAGTAGCTTTGAGCTGAGCAAAGTGTTTGTCTCCAGCTCAAGGCAGCCCAACAAGCTTGGGTGGCAGCCTGCAACACCCTGACATTGAGCCCATGCACAGGACCAGCTCCACGGGAGCCCCTGTCTGCCAGAAAACACTCATGGAAACCCACATGATCTCAGGTAACGAGAAAGAGAGCACAATGACAAGCTAGAGCTCTTGAAACTGTTTCTTTGAGACCTGCAAAGTTCCTTGTGAGTTAAATACTGCAGAGCACTCAGGTACTGAGCTTCCAGCAATAAGCACTGATAAGGGACAATGAGGACAGTCCCAGAGATGATGGCCAGTACACTAAGATTGCATGATACTCCTCTCTAACACACTGCAGTGTGTGTGGAGTTTTGTCTTTTGAATAATTAGTGCCTGCAATGTAAATAGTTGGTAAGCCCCAGAAGTGCCTAAGAGCCAGGATCAGCCACAGCTGCAGTATGAAGTCTGCCTCCTTGCAGCAGCGAGGGCTCAGCAACAGGGATAATAACCAACCATCACAGGGGCAGGAAAACAGCAGCCTCATTCTCACTAGCAAGATTTCTTGAAGACATTCCCATTCAATTAGAAAAACCTGTGTGGCTTGTGTTTTGAAGCTTCAGAGCTCCACTGCATTTTAATAAAAACTCAACTTAGGCAACCACCCTAGTAAGACACTGAACTCCTGAGAAGGGAAACTGAATCAGTCATCATTCATTTATATTTGTATCTATTAACATTTATTTTATACTTAAAATTGACTACTACTACATTAATTTATTATTCCATTAACTTCACTATTTGTTGTGGGAAGTTAGAGCCAGTAATCATCCCTTTTTTCAGATACATTTGATAATAAGCATACTAAAAAAAGTGTACTATGCAATGTATCAACTGCCTTTTATCTATGGATAGAAAACTTTCAAATAAAGAGAAGTATGTTTTTAACTAAACCAATGTCTGTTCACATTCTGTGCAGTGTACAACATTTTAGAAATTTCATCATGTGGACTGGAGGAGAGGAAAGGAGAAAGAAACCATGTGTGTGACTATTATTGTGCTGTTGACAGCAGTCATTCGTCTGCTTGGGGGAGTCTGTTATGCCTTTTGGAAACTGTCTAAAGACATATTCAAGACTAGAGTCTGACTGCAAAACATAGCTGTTTGCAGTATAAGAGGGAGAAAGAAATATCATGCAGTGAACTATACAGACAGGTAAAACCTGCACTCAGGTTCCAGGTTTATTCTTACTGCACACAACTGAATCCTGCCTGCCCTCTCTCTGTTTCTTACCAATGGATGGGGGTCAAGGGAAGGGAAGTATGACCATGCACTGGCTACAGAAATATTTGAGGCCAAAGGCATACCCTTAACATGCATTTATTGCCATGATTAGAGGTAGGAGACTGTGTATGGTGTTCCAAGGCCCAGTTCCACACATTTTTGCTAGAACTCTCACTTCCAGGTGGACTGGTCTCCTACCACCTGCAAACAATGAACATCACCAGATATAAGTCCCTTTCCTGCCCAGGAAATGTGCTGTGCCTATCCAAGACCTGAGACTCAAAAGGTTTGAACTGTACATAGGCATAAAAGGTTTGGGTGTTAACCTTCCGCCACAACAATGGAATAATAATTTAGATTAAGACCTTAAGACTGAGCCCAACCATTCACTGATCACTAAACCATGTCCCTAAGTGCCACATCTACACATGTTTTAAGTACCTCCAGCATTGGTGACACTACCACCTCACTGAGCAGCCTGTTCCAATGCTTGGCAACCTTTCAGTGAAGAATTTTTTCCTAACAACCACCCTCCCTTGGCTCAGCTTAAGGCTATGCCCTCTTGTCCTATCACTTGTTACCTGGGAGAAGAGACTGACCACCAACTTCTGCGATATCCTTTCAGATGGTTGTAGAGAGCAGTAAGGTCCCTGGAGCCTCCTTTTCTCCAGGCTAAACAAACTCAGTTCCCTCAGATGCTCCTCTTAAGATTTGTGCTCCAGCCCCTTCACCAGCTCTGTGGCTCTTCCAAAGCACTCAGAATGGACTGCTTGAGGAGAGCTGCAAAATGAGGAAGCAACTCACCTCGAGCAGTCCCTTCCATGTGCTTTGTAGGAGCAGCTGATTGTGTTGAATATAAACATCCCCCCCACCATCCCACTGTAGAAACATGTTCTCAAGGGACTAAAGGAGAAAGCAAGTAAAGGACAGCACCCCAAAGGGTGATTAGCTCCAGCCTAGTATTTCTTTTCTTCACAATCAATTAGCTAATCCATTCTTTCTAAAGCATGACAGCTCAGGCTTTTGCTATCATTACTTGTTAAATCAAGATAAGTGCCTCTTTTCTAGAGCACTGGAGAAGGCAGTTCAATAATGGGTCCCAGATAGGCAGTAGTGCTGGAGAGAGCTCCAGGGTGAGATTAGAATAATCCTCATGTATCCTCTTAGTTTACTATCCTATTAAAAATGAGACTGGGACCAAGAGATTTTTTTAGTTAGTCTCAGAGATTAACATGCTACAAAGAAGCTCTAAAATATTACGCTCATATGAATATTTTTCTGCACTGCTGAAGATGATAATACAAGTTTCTGGAGAAGTATTAGAAAAATAAAAAGAAAAAAGGGCCTGTGAATGTAGGAAATTCTGCCTGAACCTGAACAGCAGCCAAGCCAGCAGCCACAGTAAAGCATTTCTCCCAAATTTCTAATGAAGTCTTGAATATGAGGCCTGGGAAAAGAACATCTGGTGTTGAGTGAGTAAGGAAATGTTTGAGTTCTGCACATGCATGGCATTCAGTCACACTGTCCTTGTTTTCTTGTATGGAAGAGCAGTGTCTTTGGGAAGAGGGTGTTGGGGCATTGTCAAAGACACACACAATGTCAATACATCACTAGGCAATTTGTTCTTATAATCACCCTCAAAGTTGAACAAGAAGTTTATAATAATAAGCAGCTGTACAGGAATACTAAGAGACAAAAGAGAGAATATTAAACTAGCTAGGAGAGGCATGATAGATCTCACTGGAGAAGTGGAAAATTAAGATACCATTCCACAGTGACAGTCCAATTTATAAGAAGAAAACAGCCTCAAATTTATTACTTCTGACAATGAGGCTTTGAAACACCAAAGGAAGGACCTCTGTGTTTTCTAGTCAAGTAGACTCAAGATTTTAAGTCTATCAGTTCAGTCCCAAAACCTAGAGCTTTGTGCCTACTCTTAGGCTTCCTGGTAGCAGCAGCCCCAGGGCAAGGCTCAGGGTCAGCAGCAGGGAGCCAGGCACAGCTCTGCATGCAGCACTGACAAGTCTACAAGCACTGCCACCTCTCATGTGCCTCCACAAAGTAAAAGTGGTCAAGGTTTCAGGAGAAGAGATACAAGAACACATTTGAAGATTAGGACAAACTAACTTCCTTCTAACAGAAGGCCAGCAAAGTTCAGTACAGACAATTTGCTAACTAAAGCTCCAAAAGGTGACCCATTCATGCCATTTAGTATTTACATGGAGAAAGACTTTCAATGCCTACTGTTTTTCTTCATCTAGCAAAACCCTATACCAGGTGGAGGAAAAAAAAAAAAAAGGTTTTTAGCACAGAGCATAATCATCCATTGAAGCAGAAAACTCTGTCTCTCAAAGTTAAAGGAAGGTTGGGATTGTTTTTTTCCCCCAGAAATTGTGAATAATGCCATTCTGCACTTGATTCAGAAAACACCACAATCCAAGTTTGTACAGCCTGCATGATACGTATGGCAGTGAGTAATAGTCACAGTGCTTTACCTTAAACATATGCATTTTACTTAATGGCTTAAAAAAAAAAAGGTACAGAAGAAATGCTTTCATGAAGTGTTATTTGGCTGCAGAGGTGGAGCTGGAGGACAGAACAGCTGGGTGTCTGCAAGTTGGGAAAGCCCATTTATCTACTCTCTGATCTTGACCTTGGATCAAAAGGGCAAGTGAAACCAAACACTAAGGAAGGCCTTATTGTAAATCATTCCTGGGAAGCAAAGACTGAAGCTATTACAGAATGGTTCACAGCCTGACTAGGGAAGACTGGGGTTATGAACCAAATTTCTTCCCTCCCAGATGCAGGCAGGTTAAATGGACCAGGGACATATTTCATGGTGTAGTAGCAGGCAAGACAGGGTGATGCTTGCACCAGATTTGGTGGCTGAAGAAGCAGAGGCAGCACCAGCCCATTTGGACTGCACTCCAACCTAAAAGGCAGCAGAGCCACTTGCAGTGCTGAGGCTGAGCATCCTCCTCTGCAAAAAGAAAAAATGAAAGAAAACCTGCCAGCATCGTAGCCATCAGGCACTGCTTGTCTTGGCTCATTGTGCTTGATTTTGTTAAATGAGAAAGAAAAGGTGAAAAGAACACCCTACCCCTCACAGCCATACGTGATTTGTCATTGTTAATTTTCTATAATGAGCTATAGCAAATGAAGCCAATCTCCCTCAATTAATCTTGATGGGAAACGTTTCTTCTGCGTCTCCTCATCAAGTACACCAAATTCTTTGAATCTATACATGCTACAACTGTACCAAATCCCCGAACTGCCCATGAAACTTCTCCCTAGCACTGTGAACAGAAAGCAGCAACACAGAACAGCTCTTCCAGTACTGTAATATTCCCTGGTTATGACATGGAAACAGGAAGGCATCACCAGCTTTATTTCCTTCTTTCTCCTGTGTGAATTTTTTAATTCTGAATTGGAAATCTACTGATCTACTGTAGTGAAAAAAAACCCAAAACAACGCACACACGCACACAAAAAAAACCCCAACCAAACAAAAAAAGAAACCAAACACACACAAAAAAACCCAACCAGCAATGCTGTCTCCTTAAAGAAAACTAGATCACCAGATCACCTGGTTAACGTCTCCTCTTCTGTAGCCTTAGTTTTTTGACTTTAGGAAGTTCTCCACAGAAGTTATATTGAGGTCAGCAGAACAATCATTCAGGGATTTCTTTATTCACTTTCTCCATAAATTGGTAACAGAACCTGCTTATCTTTTGCTAAAGATACTAGTAAGCTTTGAGTTTTGCCTCCAGCTGTTAACAATGACTGTGTCATTTATTATGGAACATAGTATTTAGGTCTAGGAGTTGAATCAATAGAAGAAAATAATCCCAACTTCTGTGTATGGACAGTCCACTACAAAAACTTAAGCAAAGTGTCTTGTGGTCAAGAGCTCCCAGTGTGCTTATCCTTCTCTCCATTCAGTCCACCCCTAAGGTAAAGACTTGGACAGACACACATGCTTCACATTCATCCCTCTAACACCTTTAACATATGGCTTGTGCATGTCCTAAATGCTACACCAATTTGAAAGAAAGGAGTAAACTTCATACTGGAATTCAAGGATTTTTCCCCAGTGCTGCTAGTTGTCTTTTTGTTCCAGCTCTCCTCTTTGATCTCTCTGCACAGCATCCTGCCTCTGCCTTGGCCTGGCACATCAGCTCAGACACGGGTGGTTGGGCAGTCCTCACCCCTGCACTCTGCACATGTGTGCAGGCACGCGCACCCCTCCTTGCACTCATGCTCCATCCAAGGGAATAAACAGAACCCAGATGCTTTACCCTGACTCCTTTGGGTCAAAGCCTGATGAAAGCCTGCTGCTCAGGGGAGGCAGGCATGCTCATCAAGGATTGAAGATCCCCTGAGTTCAGGTCAGAGAAAGCCCTTTTCAGCTGAGTCTTGCACACATCTGCCTTTTCAGAGGTCAAAACCAGCCAGGCAGAGAGCAGAGCCATTTGCCTCTAACCCTATACCCAAAGTGTCCGCTAATCTTCTCCCAGTCCCTGCAAAAACCCTGGCAGAATATTACCAGACAGGCAAGAAAGTTTACTTCTATGGGTTGAAGTAGGAGGCAAAAGGTATATTTTGGGCAGGCAGGGGCTTGCCCCAGCAGTTCCCCCAGAGGAGCTAATACCATCACAGAATCACAGGAATTGCTGCAAGACCATGTTGGCAGCACAGGTCTAGGCTCTCACAGGAAGTCATCAGCTACAATGGTATGTTCACACACCTTTCTCATCTTTGCAAAGGCACAGCAAGCTCATCTGCCTGGAGTTACAACAAAAGCAAATTCAAGAGTCAAGAATAGCCTGGATCTCTGTCTGACCCTACTGAAGCTGAGCTGTGCGAGCACAGGCTTTCAGCACCTCACCGTAGCAGTCTCAGCCAGAGTTAATTCACTAGTCCTGAGCAGGTACTATGTAGCTCAATTGCTGGTTGTGGAAGACTTCAGAGAAACAGGAAAAATGAATCCCTCATGCCTTATAGGCAACTCCGAACTATCCCCAAATAATTAGCAGTGCTGCCCTCACTGAAGGCAGATGAAAGGGCAGAATTCTCCCACCCGCAGGGCTTTTAAGCACATCAGTGATTTTGAGAAAGCAAACATGAATCCCTAGTAAACTTTACCAATGCCCTTACAATAAAAACATTGCATACTATCAAGGCTGTCCAAGCTGAGCTTTCTAGTCAGGCTAGGCTGAAATCTACATGCCTCTCTGTTCTTGCTGAACCCAACACACACCAGTCAGGTCTACTGGCCAGTCTGTGGGAATCCCCTATGCAAGGGTGCACTGTGCATCTGGCACAGGATGTTCAGACCCATTTTTTATGTATCTCTGTGACTTTTGACACCCACTTGGATTTTGAAAACACCTACAGTGCTTCAGTGAGGCTTGGGGTATTTGGAAAGATATCATGGTCCTCTGCAGTTAGGCGGAGCTTTCCATAACCCTGAATTGATGTAGTGGAAATAAAACTTGTAAGACATCCTCCATGAAGCATGTGGCATAGGAAAAGGCAAAGTTTGTGTGACTACACAGACTGCAAAAGTCAGCACCCACTGGAGGTCAAGTCTTCCCTTACAACTTGGTGACAAGATTTCAGCCATATGCTCTTGTAAATCTCAGTGTGTTACTGAATGCAGCTTAATTCTCACTCAGACTGAACAAGTTGCCTCAGCAGGAACCTGGTACTTCAACTCCCAACCATTGGTTGACTTATAGTTACAGTGCTCATGTCAAGACTCACCAAGAGGTAGAACAACTTCTCCCATGCTACTTAAGGGGGTTAAAGAAGGACTTGACAACTTTTACTACTGCTCACGTGGAGGAACAACATTGCTTTGCATCTGGGAGGCATAAGTTTCAGCAGCTCAACTTCCCTCAGCCTCAGCTACTCCCCAAGAGCCTGATACTGATTTTCAGCTTTCCTTTACACCTTCTGATGCTCTCTGGTTTCCCCTTGCAGATATGCACCTTGTCTAGCAGAGGATAGAGCACAAGAATCTATATTAAAACAACTGTCAAAAGAAGAGCTTCTTCTGCACTTTATTATACACATTCCCACTCCACTCTTTCCTAGGCTGAACACTGAGTCTTGAACCAAACCCCACCTGCCTTTCAGGTGTCACATGCAATCTGACAACTTTGAAACATAAACAATAGTTGAATTTGCTTTAGCAGAGGGAGGGGACTAGAAAGTCTCCAGAGGTCCCTTCCAAACCCAATCATTTTGTGAAAGGAGGGAAAAAAATCCCAGAAAGCAAACAGCACTACTGTGTTTAGTTTCAGATCCACCAAGTGTTCCCTGCCACTTTTAATCATAAGTCAAAGTAATCCTTTAAGAGGTTTTGCTGGAGGGAACATTAAAGTGTGCAGGATCATGTGGAGTTCTCCAAGGAGAATCACAAAGTGATACCAAGGAAAAAATGCAGGCAAGAAGTGTACCACTGACATGGCTCCAAAGTTCTGCTCTTAAAATGCTAGAGAAACCTGAGATTAGACAGATATTGACACAGGATTCTTGCAACCAGTCCATTTCCAAATTGCATCTTTACAAGCAGCACTGTCCCAGATATGAAGTTTAGTTACAAGCAACAATTTACAGCCTCTTTTGGAGTAACAGCTGAGCTGCTTAAGGAAAGCTTGACCTAAGGTGACAAGAAGATAAAAACCTCCCATGTCTGCAATCACATCCCTACAGCATCTGGACTCCTCTTGGGCCCCTCATGTGTCTTTTTCCTTTGAAACCAGCATAAGACAGTCCTCTCTTAGTTCATCTCTTTTGTGCTCATGAAAGAACAGGAACGATGACATTTGGCACACAAACTTTCACCAGAAGGTAGGCATTGCAGCAGTAAAATACAAACCTGGCTCCTTCAGCTCTGGGACAGATGTAAAGCATTCAGAGGGTGATAGAATTTTGCTCCTCTTGCTGTAAACAGAAAACAGATACAGGCCAGACACTACAGAATTTCTACAGGCTACCTGCATGTGACACTTTTCATCCAGTGAAGCAGGAAATGTGAGGTAGGTCTCTTTAAAGGGCACAACTTAGCATAGCTAATTTTTTTGATCCCTTTAAGTAAGGGCTTATAGGACCTCAGTGCCCATCATGCCTTTCAAACTAGCAGCAATTACATCATCAGGACTAGCTAGCAGACTCTGCCCATTCTCTCTTTGGAGAGCATAATATTCCCAGTTAATCCACAGGGTCATTTCCTCCTTCCCTACCTCTCATCCCTTTGATACTAATAATTCCTATCTGCACACACAAGACCCTGTTCTCATCATGATATGGGCTGATTAACTGAATCTGACACAGCAATGAGCTGATAAAGGTATGTCTACGTTTTCTTATTTAATGTAAAGGCTGCAGTTCTTGTGCCAGGAAAGCTTCTTATAGTGGCTGGGAACACATTGGATGGCCTTGCTGCTCTGCACCACTCCATGATGCGAAAGAACTGCTGTGCACAAAACAACAGGGTGTTCTGCATCAGGAGATGCCAAGGGACAGAGCAGGACCAGGGCCAAGTCCACATCTGCCTCAGAAATTACTCCACCACTGAATCCCCAACATCCTATTGAACCGGGTCTTACTTTAACACATCAGACATGTTTTGTATGAAAACTCTGGCACATCCATATCTGTGTCATGTGTCATTTGTCAATGCTTAACCAATTTTAAGGTATGTCTGTGATTCTATGAGCCCATTTTGACCATAACCATGCCACAGGTGGTGCCAAATAGTCTGCAGACAAGGATTTCTGAGCCCCACTGAACCAGGGAACAAGATGAACATCCCCAGCAGTCCTGGCAAAGCAGCATTTCACATGCCATTTTGAACCACAGATATTAGCTTTCTCTGCAGATTCTACTGGGTTTTAAACTTCAAGTGCTCTACAAAACGTGATGGTTTCTCTTCACCTTCTCCCCATTCCCCACCCTCAGGGCCATATTGCCCTCCTCTCTACTTCCAGCTTGAAGACTTCTTAACGAAGTTTCAATACTTCTCTTCACTGTCTGGTCAGCAGTAAAGAGATAATACTGAGGAACAGACACTGTCTTCTGCCCAGAGCAGATACACTGATTAAGACAAAGGGAACACTTTATTTTGGGAAGGTACTTCTTAGCTTTGTCAGGACAGGGAATACTAACAATCTTGGAGCAAGCCAGGACCAAAAGACTTATCTCGCTCTAGCACCCAGCAGTCCACACACTCTGAACTAGGTCCAGACGTGGCTGTGTTAAGCTACCTGTCTGTCTGCACCAGCATGCTGAGTGTCTGACATGTGAGTCAGTGTAGGTACACCTGTCTCTTCTCTTCTCCCACATCCTCACTAGAGGTATTGAATCCCACTGCCACCAAAATTAACAGCAATTACAATCGCTGGACCAGGTCCTAACTTTTGGCCTGACAAAAGAGCCCAGGCAGGGTACTGAAAGCCTACGCATGTTCACAAAGGAACACATGAAGCTTGCTGAGAGAAACCCTTCTTTAGGCCACTGTGAAGATGCCAGCATCTCATAGCAGATGGCAGCATCACATACTGAAACATTTTTTAAAGCACTATGTGCCAGGAAGCAGTCACATCAGGTAAGCAGTTCACAAGCACACTGAAGTTCAAAAATTAATTTACTGATGTCCCAATACTTCCCAAATGGCATTTGTGAGCTCTGCTGCCTCCCCATTACTATATTGCTATTTTGGTGTCCCCAGTAGTCCGAAGATGCATTTTATGTGGGTTTTCCCTGAGTATGGGTTCCTATAAACACATGACTATTCAGAAAGGGTCTGCAGAATTACTTCCCAGCACAACTCAACTGCCTTGCCTGATTCTGTACAACTTTAAAGAAAGCACTTTGAACAGATTCAAGGTCCAACAAGTTATGGTTGCAGAACCACAGGAATGTGACCTCCAGTAGTTGGCTTCAGACAACACTAGTAATGCAAGCTCCGTAACACAAAACATAGTCCAGCCAAATATTGAGCTGGTGTTATCAGTTGATGTTATCCCATCGCTGTTCCCTGTTAAGCTTGAAGTGTTCAATAGTAGATATGTTAGATGTTCACTCCACAAGCTGCTCCAGCATCCCCAGTTTCAGGAGGCATGGAGGATGCTCAACAGCTTAGGGAAAAGGTCAGTTACTTTAACCCATGCCCTCACCCCTTGATGTCGATGATTTTTAAATTTGTCTTTCAGTCTATTTAATAACATGTAAGGTGTTCCAACTTGGCCACAACCTGCTTGAGTACAGGTGGATATTTAGGTAGTCACACACATCAACAGCCTCTATAGAGAATAGTGCTCTTGGATGAGAGTATGAAAGTGTTCCCTCTGTCCCAGCAGAGACATTAGCAAGTTAAAAAATGTCTCAGATAAGTGGGTACTGTCAGGGATATGCAAGCAATTACCAAAGCCAAGAGGGAGAGCTCAGATTCAAACAGTGAAATGCCAGTAAACAGCCTGAGCTGAGCCATCCTTTGTGGGGACTGGGATTCTGAAATTGCAGCATTAAGCCAAAGAATGAGGAACACTACAAGTCAAACAAATGAAGCTGGAGTGAGATTAATCTCAAAGGTGAGCAATGTAAACTGTGATTGGTGATTTTAAGATTGCTTGCATCTGCATAATCAACACTACAGTAAGAAAGTGGGAACATATAAGTAAATTCCTGGATTATATTTAAATAAATTCCTGATTATACAGTCCCTTAAGGTAAGTTCAAAGGATGGTAAGGTTTTCCTGCCTCCTAAACATGCAATTGAGACTACACTCCCACAAAAGACAAATTATTGCTGTCAAGCATAACCCAGACTGGGGGAGGGCAGCAGCACCTTACTGGAAAGGTCCTACTGGGATCAAGGCAGAAAAGCCACAAGACACATACTAGCACATCACAAAGCACTACCTGACAATGCTGTTTCTCTAGCCTAGCATAGCCAGGTCCCATGTGCTACAAATTCATGGATTAGAACAATCCATACAAACATAATTACAGCTCTTTATGGCTCTTAGCAAATTCTGCATACTGGCCATGTGCAGAACTATGAGTACTTTTGTAATCTCATTTTCTGATTTTTTTTCCTCCCTAAAAGCAAATCACCAAGTCTTCCTTTTCCCAGACTGAAGTTTGATGCTTTTGATCTCTCAGGACTAAAGACGATATGTTGCCTATCACAGAAGCTTATTTTTCTTATCTTTTCCTCCACATTCCTTTTAGTCTTTATGGCCACAAGAAAACATTCAGGACAGACAACAGGCAATGAGTTTTGTAACACCAGTCTGATTTTAACTGCAGGCCTGTCCCAGACTTAGCACAAACACCATGTTCCTCTCAGGCTAAGTGCCATGTGTGGGCATAGCTGGCAAGGCCCTGGACATTAGGATTGTTACTGTAAAAGAGGGGGTTGTAGCTGGCCCATGCCAGCAGGGTGTACAGAACAGAAGGACTATCTCTTTGCCCTGCCCTTCCATCTCAAATGCCTTGTGCAAGTGCTAGCTTAAGGCACTGCAAACATGAGACACAAGCACAGAAAAACAAGCAGCTGCCTTCTCTTCTACAGTCAGGGAGGAAAGGCTGCCTTTTGAGATTAAAAAGATCTCCCTGGCAGGCACCCTCATCTGAAACACCTTCCAGTGGCCAGTCCAAGGCCTGGACAAGCCTGTGCCACACTTGCCTCTGACCCTACATACATCTAGTTTAGGTAGCTAAAACTTAGGCAGGGTTTTTGGGTGCCACAGCTAACCCAGAATCTTTGCTGTCAGATCTGTGATCTGCTCATAGAATACACATGGAATTCCACTATCCTTGTATTTTCTCCACCAAATCTGTTTCCAGTTCCTCCACTTGAGACCTGGCCTTATGTTTGGGCATTCCCAGTGCTGGACAGGAAGATCACTGTGCCGTGTGACACTACTGAGGAGGGAGAGCACTGATAAAACTGGCAGCTCACCCTAGCAATGGTACCTAGTTATTCTGGGAAGGCAGAGGAGGAAGGAAAGCTCCAAGACCAATTCAGCATCTCTTACCCACAAGCTTTGTGGGAAGCCTATGAAGGCCACACAGGTAACAAGCTATCAAATGTCAGTTCACCCCAGAGGCTGCTTGAGGAACAGGCAATTAAAAAGCAGTCGTCAGAGGAAGTTTCCAACCTGTCATCTGTATCAGCCTCCCAGACATCATGTGGGGGTGTAAATGCTGGCACAGGATGCCCTTTCTGACAGTCCCGGATCTCAGCACTCCCAGAGCAGATGGGGAGGTAGCCCAGCTCCCTCTTACACAGCCAACATGCTCCATCTCCACACTGCAGGGACGCAGGCAGAACTCACTTCCTCTGACCTATTACAATAACAACCCCTGTGATGGAGGCAGACAAGACCTATGCCAGTTAATAGCAGTTATAATGAGGGAGAGAAACAATCTTTTTTACAGTTGAGGTCGATAACAGGGCTCCCATGGGCACCTATGGAAAGCAGATTAGGACTGTTACAGGAAATTAAGACGTACACAGAAGAGTGTCAAAGGAACCCCAGAGAGGAGTTTCAAAATTCTTCTAGCCTGATGAGAAATGATTCACTTATTTTCCCAAGTGGATTTTAGAAGAAAAAGCAGAGTTGCACATATGGTAGACATGCCATGCATTCACTGGTAATAGGCAAACCACAAGTGTTACTTGCCCAGCTGTAAAGCTCTTCTCCGTACAGATTCTTGCATCCCTAAAAGATAGAATAGAATTCCCACCTTCCCCTTCAGCTAATGGACACCTTGCTGGCAGAGCACTTCACCTGGAAAACAAGTAGGGAGTCATTAATAACTAGCCTTATTCCCTATCAGAGTATCTGATGCACAGCGTTCCTTTAGCACAGACTCGCAGCTCAGAAGTTGGGGAGCTGCCCTGGCATCTGAACCAGAGTTGTAGCCCTGTTGCACAGATGCCAGGAGCCCTAAAACCTCAGCTCAGAACAGGGCTCGAGGCATGCTGGACTGGATGAAAAAACTCTTTCTGAACCACTGACATTTTCTTCAGGCAGAGAGTTCTTAGCTTCAATAAACCATATCGTGGCTGAGCTGTGCAGTGCCACTAGTTGGACTTGTAGGTCCCTTCCAATTCAGGACATCTTATGATTCCATGATACACTCTCAGCTGGTGAGAGTTTATCCCTTCCCAGTGTCTACTAGTCTCCCCAGTCTGGAGTCACAGCTTCAGTTCTCTCAAGAAGAATCATATCTCTGTCAAGCCTCAACGGCCATTAAAGCAAATTCAGTGCCAGCCTGGCTTCTCTGCTTTCAGCACGACCAGCAACTGGTCCCTTTTTGGGGCCAGTCCTCTCCCAGCCCTTGTGCTCAGGGCCTGCTCACTCTCCCATCACATGCAGATGGCCTCTAGTATGGCAATTAGTATCAGTTCTGATTTTGCTTCCTAATGCGAACATGCTCATTTGGGACAGAAAACAAACAGCCTGCCTGACTTCACCAAGCAGCCAGGTCCCAAACAGTGGATGTTGCATTATCAGCAAGGACCACATCTGAGTACTGGCTCGTTAGTTACCTGTCCACTAGTCATTCAGAGCAAACCAAACAGAAATTGCCCATGGTCTCCAAAGAGCTGCTCCTTTCTAAGTTCAAGGCTCACCTGCATTCACTGGTTTTCAACACCTGAAAAATGTTTCCTTTCCCCTTTGAGGCAGCACTTTGTTTCAAAAGGCAGGTCTTGAAAGCCAATTTTCCAGGTAGCTACATTAGGACTACCATATATTTCAGTTTAAGCCAGAATAGTGTAGTTTTTCCCATGCTGATGAACTTGCCTGACAGCACAGTGAAGCAGGTAGCATTTATAGACCCAGGAACATCAGTGTATACATTGATACTCTGGGCCCTATCACCTCCCAATTGTGCTTGAACAACAGAAACCCACAGACCAAAACTCACTCAGGTAATAGTATTTCAAGTGAAAAAGCAGGACTGTCTTTGTCCTCCATGGCAGCTCCTTACTGCACCCCTGGCTGCCAAATGTAACAGCACGACCAGGTGGCTGGAGTAAAGACTCTGCTTCTCATTTATTTGTGGAAGTGGGAACTCCACAGATAAAATAGAAGATAATAAAAAGAAAACAAAACAAAACACTGCTCCCCTCTCAAAGAGTAGTGAACACCTGTGATTATATTTTCTCAGCTACACTTCACTAGCATCTGAGATTCTATCTCAATGGGAATAGGATAGGTGTATTTCTTCTATATTGTCTCTTTCTGTTTTTCTTCCAGGAAGCAAAGAGGCATTGCTGATTATCCAAGGAGAGGAGTGCTCAAACTTCTCACCAGTTTCTGAGGAAGCTGCAGGTGCTATGACATGGGAAGATGAGGATCTTTCAGATCAGGTGCATACTTTGAATTAAGTTTGTTCAATTTAACAGCAGCCTGGATCAGGGCTCAGAAGGTCCGTGGCGAAGAGTTGAAGAAAATGACTGCAGAGCAGAAAAAGGTTTGGCTGTCCCAGGAAGAGCCATTCCCCATAAGGGCTGAGAATGAGCAGAGTCAAGTGGAGTGCAAGGTTCTGTTTTTGACCATCCAGTGTCACACTGGAAACATCTCCATTTTTAAAGAAATATTTCATAGAGGATACTCAATGAATTGGTGATGGCAAAATCCTCAAGTGCCTTCAACCTTTTAATCTGACTTTGAGTCCTTTCAGATTGATTTCCCAGGTATTGTTGCACTTGCTTGTGGCATCTCGAGAAGAAATTCAATTGCAGGCTTTTGTTCCATTTCAAGAGTAATCTCTTATATTTTCTCTTTTGCTGTACTTACAGTGAAAAGGCATACTTCAGAGCTTTTTTTGAAAAGCTGACATCAAAACCCATCTGAGATTAGCAAAGTGCATGCTTGCTATATAGCTTTAAGGACTCCAGAAAGCTTCTCCCTTATTTAGCTGCTACATTCAGCTTTCAAACATTGAGCAGTCTGTCTTACTGCTATAGATATCAGGGGCAAATAGAGAAAGGACAGAGCAGGAAGGATGCAGAGGATGCCCAATACTTTACCACACAGAAATATAATAGATTTCAAGTTAGAGCTCTCATCTGTCCCAAACACACACAGAAAATGCAGCAGGGGGTGAGGAGGGGAGAGAAAAAAAAGAAACAAAGAACATTTGTGGCATGCAGGTCATAGGTAATACATCCCTTTTTCCCTTACTTCATTGGCTCAGTCACAGAGCATCTGCAACAAATTAATTTCTCTTGGTGCATTGCACCCCCCTTGGCTGCACACAGGCCGTGTGGTCAGCATCTGCTGCCTTTCCTTACAAGTTTGTGGCATGATTTCAGCCACTCATCACAGTGCCTACGACTCTGGACTTTCAAAGTATTTTACAACTGTGTACAAGATGGATCTTCAAACCCAAAGCTGAGACAAGACCTACATGCTAAATTCCATACACTGTGCAGATGAGAATTTGAACCTGGCTCTTCCTACAAGAAAAGTTAGGTACAAAACTTCAAAGGACCCACATCCCTTCAAAAGCCATAGCATTACATCTTCCTAAGGAGATCAGATGATTAGGTCCCTACTGTGGAATGCTGTTATTTTGTACATACTTTTCTCTGCCATTTCAAACGCAAGGTAAGATGTAAACAATTTCAATGACTACACATTTTTACTACCACGGAGCAGCAGCTGAAAGTTATAAAGGAACAATGGTCTTGAAATTGCACACTAGAAACCCTGTAGAAGTACTGTTACGTAAAGATTTTTCTCTTAAAAGAAGTAGCAGCTTAAAGCATGAATTTCAGTTTTAGTGTCATTTTTTGAAGATTCTTTTACATGCAAGGTGCAAAGCTCAGAAGGACCCGATGCAAACAGGAAGAGGATGCAAGACCTATAAACATAGAACTGCCAGAGGTTGACGTGAGCTACAGCAAGTCAACCACAGATGACTTTTCATCCTTTAAATTTCTACTTTTCAAAGTTTCCTGTTGCAGACAGGCCCTTCCTCCTTTGTTAGCACCCCCTGTTTAGTTTCCTTTGCCACCAGCTCAGAGGAACAGACAAGCACACAATGCAAACATGCTCCAGTTAGAAATTAACTCATCCAGCACTATGGTACAGAGGGATAAGATTTCCCTTCCAGAAAAGGGGTGTGAGGGGATAGTTCTGCACATCAACATCCCACCACCACTGGGAGGTGCCTGTGGAACCTTGAAGGGAGGAAAGGAGCTAGTGAAGGATGGGGGAAGAAAAGCAAAAAACTAAAACCAGAGTGCTCACTTGCTGAAAGGCCACTACTGAGTGGCATGCAGTAGCCCTCTGGAGACCCGGGCTGAGTGTCCAAACCCATGGGCAGGAAGAGCTGCCTCCAAAACCTGGCCTCACACCAAGTCAGCTGGTGCTTTTGGGAATTTACACCAGGTCACCTTGATAACCTGCCTGTTAGGATCTCCTTGTTTCAAACCTGTGCCTCAGCTGGGTTTCCGCCCAGAGTTCAGCATGGCATCCCCTGGCTGCTGAGGCAGGACGTGCACTTCCCTCCACTTCTATCTGCCTCTTCAGTTTTCACCAACAGGAATTGCTGCTCTGGAGCATCACATTACGCTCAAGGTTGTGGCTACAGGACTCCAGTATTATTTACATTTTTTTCATTTACTTAAGTCTGAAATAAAGGTTGAAGTCTGAAGAAGGTTGGACAGGAAATCCTAAACATTAAGCAAAGGATCTGGGATATCTATCATGGGTTTTCCTCTAAAAACCCAAGAGTCATACTGCTCCTTTAGCACGTGCAGAGTCTGAGCTCCCACACTTAAAGCCTCTCTGCTATCTAAATGCTTCCTCCACACACTTGCCCTTCCTGGCTGTTTCTCCAGCACAACCTTGCATTTTCTTGGGATTTCCTTCTCACCCAGTACTTCACAGTGCAGTGCAAGTAGAAAACTCTGCTAGGTAAGAAGGAGAGATGTTTTGTCCTTCTTTAACAGAACCATCAGGTCAAGAGGTGACCCAGTGCAGGTGTTTGTGCTCTTATGACTGCAAAGCAGCTCAAGGTGAGCAAGAATAAACAAAAACAACCCCAAAAAAATAAGACCAAAAGGTACACCAGCAGTAGTATTACCATTTACAAGGGGTGTGCATGTGACTATTTGTACAGAATGAGAGGCAGCAGATAGTATTTTGCATTTCACTGGTAATACAGATGTAAATTGGCCTAGCTTTAAAGGCTTTCATCTGTCATTTAATGCTTTAGCTTCAGAAAAGGCTACAACTTCTCTTTAATGACATAGGTTGTGTTCTGTATTCATCTTTGCTGAGCACTAGGAATTGCTATGTGGGGGAGAGCTAGCAGGACCAAGCTTCAAGTGAGGGGGAAAACTAAACCAGCAACTAAACCACATTTTCTTGAGGTAATGCAAGGCTTTCTCTTAAGGAGGATCCCCCAGCAGCTAAGCACTGAGGCACAGGATTTGTTTGCAGGTGTATTGGATGGCAGTGCTTGCTGGAACCAACCTGTATGCATAGACTTCTCCAGGCCTGTTCCCTACCTGACTGGAGCAATTCAGCAGGAGCCAGATCACACCCTGTCCAGCCTATGCTGCAGCCAGTTGTCACATCAGGACACAGGAGCAGCACAGGAGCATCAAGCAGCACAACAACATGTTGAGAAGCTACAGAGGAGGTTGAGACAGTAGCAAGGACAAGCTCCAAGTGCCAAGTCATCCTTACTCCTCCCTGTTACTCACTGCCCTTCTGGAAAGCTTTCTGCTCTGCTGGTACTTGCTGCTCTCACTCAGCAGCAAGAATCAAGTTCCTGCCATCTTTGTGGGAGCCAACAGCTTTCCCTTCCACACTGAGAAGAGCACCTAGGTGAAGGCTCCTATTAATCATTTTCATGAACTTGGATGAGGGAATTAGTGTCGACAGAATAAGAGCCATCAGCCAACACAAAGTTCAGCTCAGATGGAGGCCAAGTTGCCTTCCAAACATGGTAAACCACAAATATGAAGGACAAAGCCTTCCCTTCCTGTGCACCTTCTGCCTTACCCTGGATCCTGAAAGAACAGAGGGTGGACGTAAATGAGGGGCCCTCTTTGACTAATTCTAGACTTGAACAGGAGCCAGAAAATACTGGAAACAGATGTTTTTAGGGGAATATATTTTTTTCCTAAAGTTTCCCATCTGCCCAGAGACACTGCTTACCTGAAATATTGTCTGAACTAACATTATATTGCTATTAGAGCTGTGCAGGAAATCTTTTTACTATCCTATTTAAAAAACCCTTAATTTCATATCCCTCCAGAGGAAATCGTGCTTTGTTAGTCTTCTTACTCAAGGAAAGGAAAGCAAAACAAAATAACAAAAAACACATTAAAAAACCACCCATGTTTCCCACCATAGCTAGTAGACAACCAGTTGTGCACTTCCTTGGAGGAAGGTTAGAATTCTTGATTGCCCCAAGTCAGAGAGGCTTTAACCTTGCGTTTTCTATATCCCTGATAATCTCATGGGTCCCCAGGCTGATGATACTACACTAACAATATGTTCAGGAGTTTTGGGCAACCTGAAGTTCCCAGCAGGATAGCAACCCACCTGAAGCCTGACCTGTACTATAGAGTTGGAATAGGGAAGTTCACAGAACTCTTCTTGGGAGTAACTCAGAGCCATGGAAACTGCCAAAATAAAAGCAAAAGAGCCTTCTGTGGTGTTGACAGTCAACTCCAGATTGTTACTTTGTTACTCCTGGGTAACAAAGTGTGAGAGATCACCAGACTTATGCAAAATAGGAAATAACGTACTGAAGACAGGTAAGAAAAGTGCCCCACCCTGTTCCCACTGTACTTCAGTCTAAATGTATTAATCTTGGTTATGAAACTTGAGAGGGAGTTTCACACCACACAAATTCAGGGATTCTTCCAGCTCACACCTGGCTTCATAAGCTGGGATAGGTGAGCCCCACAGGCAGGGCAAAACCAGTTTGTCAGCTTTACATAGGGAAATGGTTGTGCTGATAAGAAGGAGCTTTTGAACCAGCAGAGGCAGACACCCAAGATGAACAGCTACTGTTATAGCCGAAGTGTTTTGGAAAGACTTTCAAAACTGCTGACCTAGAAGAGGAGTGCTGGAAACTATTTGTCATAGTGCTTTGTAGTTGTACAGGAAATCTGATAAGGTAGAACGTTACTTCCCTGAGTGCTCTCTCCACCCCCTTCTTTACTCACATGAAGGGAACAACAGGAATATATTGGTGCAAGGAATTCTGTAGGTGGTTCCATAGAGCACTTGATTAATTGCCATTTTTGCCTTAGACCTTTGTTTCATATCTTGAGGAATAACACTGAAGGCAACAGTGCATATTTCAAAGCATATAATGCTCCAGCAAAAACAGGTTAACATCTTTGGGCAAAGAAATAAATATCTTAGTGTTATGGATAGCCAGATCCCAAGATTTAGGTCCTCAGTTCATGAAAAAAAAAAAAAAGAAAATCTATTCTCAGCATCTTTAACCAGCCTGTGAAGCATAAAGACCTTTTACAAAGAAGTTGTCATACAGACAATTATAAGTGGCAACAGATTTGACCTGCAGGTCAGAAACAATAGATTCATTTTCCCCAATCTAGGTTGAATCAGATTAGTGCTGACATACCACAGCAAGAACTCAAACTACAGGCTATCCTTTCCATGACAAAACTGAAACAAACTTACACATGTTCACACAAAGGTTCTTTTATACAACTTCAGTAGATCCAATTAAAAAAGCACCAGAAATTAAACAAAATATTAGTTCATTCATACATCTGTTAATGAGTGCATAAATCAAGGTGTCTCATATCTATTATCTCTAACATAATAAAAAAGTGACATTGTACGATTTTTTGAGGGGGCATATCTAGTCACAGACCTTATTTTTGTCTGGCAACACTAATGTAACATTGGAGTAGTTAAAGGTAGTTCTTCATAATACTAGAATAACTCTTGATAAAGTCCACAAAATCCTAATTTGCATATGCTCAGCAGAGAAAAAACATTTTCAAATGGGCAATTTGAGGATTGTTTTTTCTGCCATCATGAATCAGGTTGAAAAAAAAAATTGTATTTTTATTATTTGTTCACAAGGTTATTTACTAGAGCTCATTAAAATGTGAGTACTCACAATACCATGACCAGGGCTTGACTTCAATCACTCTGCCAATTCATTCTACATGGAAAGTGTTTGTGCCCATTTCAAACTGTGGAGAAAAAAAAAAAAAAAAACAAAAACCATGGGTTTAATAAAGGAAAAAAAAGAAGTCATTGACTCATGGGCTTACTGTGAAAGTGTCCGGAGGTTCCAAAACCTGACAAATTCAATTACATTAACATCACACTTAACCTCCCTGAAAAACTGGTCTCAAACAGAATACAACAGAAGAAGAGGATAATTTTTTTTTTTTTAAAACCAAGTTCAGGTACCCCTCTGATCAACCTTCCTTTTCACTATTTGCATGGCTGTGGCACTTTGAAGCCAGAAATTTTTCTATGCATCCCCTTAAATCTCAGGCTTCATTATCAAATGCTCACCTGTTGCCCATTATCACAGCTAGAAGCTTCGAGAGCAAGCATCCCTCCCTGCCCTTCCCAACCTACCACACCTGTAGTATGCATTTCCTTCGCAAGCCAACCAGTAACAACCTCTTGAGTGGTTTTAAGTTTGGTCTATCTTTTTTCTCCTTACCCCCTCTCTGTGTAGTCTAATTCTTTTGTTAAGGCTTGTAGAGCATGGCCTTGTCAAAGGCTGCAGCAGATGGCAGAGATGTGTTGGGGAATGACAGCACAGACAGCGCACATGAGATCCACACAAAGGAGCACTGAATAGCAGCAATACTAAACTGTGGCATCATTTATCATTGTAGAAGGCAAGACATAAGGTTATCTCAAGGGATGATTTGAAACTCCACTGGGCTCTTCCAACTATCGCCCTGCAATTTTGGCTATGGAGCAATTCCTTTCCCTGTCCTTTAACCTAGCTAGTTTGGCACTAGAGAGGGGGAAGCATCTTATTGCCCATGTAAATCTCTATACAGTGAATTGACAATCTCACACAGCACTAAGAACTAAAGTGTTCTTAAAACTAGGAAAAAAAAAGACACAAGGCAAAATTGCCTACATGAAGCCAACAGGGTAAAAGTCGGGGCAGAAAAGGAATGAGCATCAAGCACTGCTAATTCTTCTGGATGATGCTTACCCCCACTTGCAGAAAGATTGAACAAAAGCAGCTTTCCTTTGAATGCCAATCAGCTCCTTTACCTGATACTCTTTAATCTAACTTTATACCCTGATTACTGCAATTCTGCCACATTTAAGTGATTCTCTGAAGTAACACTGATTTGCTCACAATACTGCTATTTAGCAGCCAGAACATCAGAGTGATATGGTTTTGTTTTGATTTCAATTCAATTACCAATAGAGCAGAAGATGCAGCACAGAGCCAAGATATGCACAGCACAGCTGTGGCAGTGGTCACACACCACCAGCTCAATGCCTTCCTTTCCCCAGCTTAAAGTCTTCCTGGAAATACTCCTTTGCTGTAAGGCCCTGGGCCAATGCAAGTGGACTCACACCATTTACACAAGCAGACCCCTGAGTATGAGAGAGAAGCTTTGCTTTCTGAGAAACTGATCAAGACCCCTGTTCATCAACAGGGACAAAGTTGGTTTCTGGAAGCAGCACCAGCTGGAGAGATTGTAGGAGGTGGGGTTTAAGGAAAGGGAAATACCATGTCCCAGAAGGACACAGCCTCTTCACATGAAAGAGATCTGACAGTGAAGATTAAAAAACAGTTCAAAAGAAGCAATTCCCTTTTCAAAGGAGAAGGGAGGAGTCACCTCAGGCCAAACCAAGAACAGCTCTTCCAGCAGACCTGTTTCAGGCTGTCCAGGACCAGTCTCTCCAACTGAAATGGATGGGTGTCCAGACCTCAGCAAGGTCAAGAAAAGTCTGACTAGAAAAAGACTACTCTCAAATTTAACTCTACTGCAAACTTAAATATCAGAACATCAGGACTTCAATATATAAAGATATAACTGCCTCATCTGAAAGGAATACTTTTCAAAAAACTTTGCTGCTCAGGCAGCTAAAGGGATACTCACTACAGTTAGAAAGGACATAAACACTTTCAGCAGTCAGCTTTTACCATATCCTGTGCTGCTAATTGCGGCCAAGCTGCTGCATAAAGTTTAGCAGGTAGAGAATTTCAACAGTAATTTTTCACAGAGATCTATAAAGCTCAGACCAGAAAAATGTTTCTGCAGCTGGCAGCATCTATAGCAGGCACAGCTTCACAACCATCAGCCACCCAAAGGCAATCAGGACCTACCTCGCTTCTCAGCAGGGCTGACCTCCTCACTCCGTGCAGGGTAGCCACAAGGTCTATGCAGAAGCACCTTGTCATTAGTGACAGTTGAGGAGCATCCACCACAGCTGCAAGTCATGAGATTAATTACAGCTTTGACTACCACATTGGTAAATTAAATTACCTCCTGCAGTTGGCCTCAATGGGGGGAAACGTTTCCTCTTTATACACACAAAGCATAGAGAATTAAAAAAAAGAAATAAAAATCAAAACCAACAAAATCCCCCACACCTTATAGAAAGAGGACAACAGTAGCAGCCCAGGTTAGTAGCTCAGTTTACCGTACTGCTAAAAGTCTTGGTGCTTGTCTTAATCCTATTTTTTTTCTGTGTCTCTGCACAACAAAGGATTCAGTTCTGCATGTTCTAGAAACTGCTTTTTACCCAGAGTAGAAGGAAATAATTGTTTTGGAAAGGTCTGTATTTTACCTGGAGGAATGTGCTGTTTTCAAGTAGAGCTTGCTAATGTGACAAAGCTGTGGCACAGAGGACTTCACCTTGGGGAAGAGGCAGCATTTCTTTACAGCCTCCCTAGGAGCTGTCTCAGCTCTGATGGCTGCCCCAGAACTGCTTCTGTGGTATTGGGAGAGTATTATGGGCTCCAGAGAGCAATCCCATCACTCCTCCTTTTTACCCCTGTGCCTGGGAAAGACCTTTTTACTGTAGTGCTGAAGACTCCAGCTCTCACTAGTGTGATATTACAGGTTTTGTCACTCTATAAATGTAGTAATGCTGTTGAAATAAAAGCGTCCTGCCCTGCTCCTCCTGATTCTTGGAGATGAAAATGAGGCCACAGAATTAGTTATTTTCTGTTCTTGAGTCTGTGGGAATTGCTGGGAGCTCTGCACCCTGCTCCTGGGGGTCATCCCTAGCCAGATCCCTGCTGGTTCACAGCTCCTGAGCAGTTTATATCTCAAAGAGATCATTTCATTTTACATCAAGGTTTCTGCGTGTCTCATGCTCCATGTAACAAAATGCAGTGACTTTTAATGGGTTAAAGGGTGTTTTCTTGGAGCAGGACTTTATAAAACAGTTGACTGTTTGAAGTAGATTCAACTATGGAGCCACAGAAATTCCCCTTACTAAATTTTTTGAGTTCTGAATCACCATCTGGAGGAGCTGCCTGGCTGCGGGGGAGGCCAAGGAATCAAGTTTAGATTGGAGGTCTCACTTGGGAAGACTAAAGTTAGGTGAGAGGAATCCCAACCAAGATACTGCAACAGCTGCTAAGAGTATTTCTGGAGCGGCCACCAAATGAAATATAACACTAGTTTTTTGACAGGGTCCTCTGCTTCTTTTAGAAATCAAGCTTTACAGCCCTTTTCCTGTTTTGGAATTATTTCAGCTGTACAAGTGTGGAATGTACTTCAGTTCATCACCTCTAAGGAAAAATAGGTGGCTAAATTCCAGTGACTTCAGTAGGAGTTTTGGAACTCCAGGGCTTTGATACACATTTAGTTTCCCTCTCCACTGACCAATTTGTCTGTATGCAAAACCAATCAGAACAAATTGGTAGACTCCATGATTTTTTTGAAGCAGAATTCACTGAAATTTGGGGTAAAACCCCCTCTCCTATGAGGTGTGGATCTGCCAGTGAATGGAAGGAGATGTTGCTCCCTGCATTGTCACCCATGGCTGAGCAGACCAGTCAGGCACTGGGAAGCAGCAGTGGCTGAGTGCTGGGCAGCCCTCCTCTTGCACTCTGCAACTAACCTGGCTGTGACCTGCTCTGCTGGATCCCTTTTGTTGGCTGATACTGCCAAACTTCATGTAAACTTTGTAGATTTTTTTTTTTCCTCTTGTATCTTTTTCTATCCATCCACACTTACCACTATTGCTGGGTAGCAGCTGTAAGGAAATCAACAGATTATGCTATCTTTGAGCTCTGAAACGACCTACTGTTAGCAGTCATCCTACAAGTCCTGTTATTGCATCAGTATCTAACTGTTTTGTAAGCCGATTTTTTTTCTCTCTATTACTCCCCTCTGTGCATACACCCAAACAGGGCTATAGTTAATTGACCAAGTAGTTTTCTGAAAACTATGTCTGTGTGCAGAGAATAGGTGCTGTGCATAGAGCCCCTAAGCAGCAGATCAGCTGATGGCACTGCTAGAATAATTTTGGGGAAGTACCTGAGCTATCCTGTCTACTTTTGCTTGGTCTGAACATTGCAAAGTGAGCAACCCTGGCAAGAATTGTCATTTCCTAGACAGAATGAACTGTCGCTGCCTAGATAGCATTTATTGTAAGCATCAATGAAAATTTACTTCTACACTTGACACAAACTGGGGTAAGGTGCAGAGTTTTTAAAAATTATTATTATTTAGACATTAGAGATAAGAAAAAAGATAATTTAAACTATTCTTGAAGGATTTTTAACTTAACCTTTACTAGGCAGTTATTTTGATTGAATTGTCTTATTTTAAGTGGCAAGGAAAAATAAAACAACCAATAAAACCACAAACCTATAAACAACACAGAAAAAAAATATTAGGCATGTGTCATTCATGACAGTAGGTTAAGAGAGAGCTTAGACTGATCATTTAACTTGCAAATTCACACAATGTGGAGCTGTGAAGTAAGAAAGTCTAATAAATTTTAATTCCCTGAAGTGTTAACTTTATTTATTACTGTCATTAAACCAATGAATGGGCGTAAGAAGCAGTGGTTAGACAGTAACTAATCTTAGCAGACTCCCAAGTATTCACCAGATATTTGGGTAAACCAGCTGTCTATCATGCATGGCATCATACAATTTCTGGATGTAGCTCTGCACAGATGGTTGCAGCGTTCTGCTTATAACATAACATATAACATAACATAACATTAGTATAACATAGCAAAATATAATGTAACATAACATCTTTATGCATTTTCTGCATTGCAACAAACAAAGCATGACATGGTAGTGGCCCCCATTTCCCGGCACTTCCTACCAGGTGATGTGGGCACAGAATGGCAGAAGCTCAGAGACAGCTTCAAATGTGAATAGTAAGACAACTACAGAAAGAGATGTGTTGTAGACCATTACAAGTTGCACTCAGAAAGGAGCCCAGCTGGAGTTCAAATAAGACAGGACTGCAGATTTGAAAAGACCTTTTTGCTGGAAAACAGCTTGATCTTGCCTGAAAACACATGGCAGACTGCAGAAATTTCTGTAAGCAAAAGGAGGAATCTGGCTGTGAGTAAAGTGATTAAACAACAGCTTTAACATTCAGTGACAAATGTCTCAGCAACATCTGAAAGCATTTGAGGGGCCCAATACTACTTGTTTTATAGAGTGCCAAGGAGAGAAGAAATGCCATTAGAAAAGCAATGGAAAGCCACTGTGTGTAAAAGCAAAACTAGGCTCATTCTGATGCTCTTGGTCATTCTCAGCCTCTGCATTTGCTTCTGAGGGAAGGCCCTGTTTTAAGCTGCTTGAAGGGGTCTAGTAGCTAAGCAGCTTGCTGCCTGCCAGAACAAGTTGGAGTCTGTGGTACCGTGTATAGTGGCAAAATGGGCTGGAGGTCCAGCTGACCCTTCTCATGCCAGAAAAAACCTGTTTCCTTCAGGTTTCTGAGGATTCTGTTAATTCTCTGAAAATTTTACGGCCCTCATTTGTTGGAGCAGGGAGTGGTGATAGGAGCAGGAAGGTAGACAGAAGAATGTGGAGGAACAAGATTATTTATTTCCTATTAAAATAAAAAATTGGCTGATTTTGGCTAAACTTTGGCACACGTGGGTGCACATATAGTTGTCACTGGCATAAGACAAAAACCAGGAAAAATTATCTCTAAAGTAGAGATAATTTTTGTAAGTAGATAAATTGAGTTGAATTAGACGATTTTAAAGTGGATACTAGACAGACATAATATAATACTCTTTTTGGATATTAAAAACTACTCAAATATTTCTAAGACAGGAATTCCTTCAAAATGTCTTGCCCTACTTGGGCACAAACATTGAGAGAATGAATTCTTCCAATGCATCTCTCCAGTTAAGGGCAGCATTTGTGGGCTGAAAGTCTGGCTGAGCCTTTCCAAGTGCTGGGAGTGCTTCAACTAACCAGCTAATTCACATCCCTCTGGGCAGCACCACTCAGGAAGGCCCAATTGATATAAGAAACTCTAGGGTCAAAATTTGGCAGGTGTGATTTAGGACACATTGGTGTATGCAAATTAGAAAAACTTGTTCCCTAACCACCATCCTGAAGGGCCAGTGAAGGAGTTGTGAGTTACTCTGGTATGAGGAAGTATTGCTGACGTTAGCTCCTTGGAACAGAAGAGAACAGTCCTCCCTGTGAGGACTGGTATGGAGGAATCAGCAGAAGGGAAAGGACATTTCTGACTGCCCCTTATAAGCCACAGCTGCTGGGGTAGGCAGAGCATTGCTCAGCCTTCAGCACAAACTGCAAAGTAGTCCATCTGTCTGCCTGGGATTCAGTTGCTACAGCACATTTTGAAACACTGAAAAATGCTTGTTGGTAGTAAACCCTGCTTTGTAAACCTCATTCTGGAGGCTCCCTGAACAGATCTATCCCTTTGGTCTTCAGTGGAACAAAGCTGGTGGTGGTGGCTTGGTGGTGATGGGATGGAGGGCTGGGCTTGTGTTGTAGACCACATCTGGGAAAGGTATCTGTGAGGTTGCTTCTTCCCTGGGCCTTTGATAGACAAGTACCGAGGACTGGCCACTGCTGAAAGCCACTTTTATAGACAGCACTGAATTCTCTTATTTGCTATTTATAATGATGACACTTGTTCAAATGTGCTTAGAATGTGAGCTCCTTGGTCCAGGCTCTTTCCTGTTGACCTCTTGATGGTGCTTGGCCCTGCAGGTTTCCAGTGAGGGCCGTGGCCACAAGGCACTGAACTGGTATGGATTGTAAGGATTGTAACACCTGTATGACTTGCCAGCGTGACAAGCCATCTGCATGTTTGCACCACATTCCTTTGTATCTGGATGATGTTAAATCAAATCCTTGAGAAGTTCAAACAGCAATGGGGATATCCCTGTCTATAGTTGTTTCATTGTTTTGCATGGCTTAGAACAGCAACTGGAACAAGCATGAACAAGCAAACCATGACAAGGAATGCTTCCTACCAGCTCCAGGCAGCGTCTACTATATTTCCACAGTGTGAGTTTGGTTTTTTGGGGAGGGAAACGAAGCAACTAGGTCAGGATACGCTTTTAATAGGCAGGACTATTATAGGAAAGCCTTCTAACATGCTGGTAGTGACATGCTAGGCAGAAATGACAGTAAACTCATGGAAATATATGGAAATGCGACATCCCGCCTCTCTGTCTCCCTCCCCACCCTCTGGTATGTATGACTTTGAATCTGCTTTTGGGAGCCCCTGCTGTGCAGGGGCTGTCCATCCATCTGGCAAGGTTACAAACACATTTCAGTGCTGTCTACAACACGCCTGATGTAACATCCTTTCTATAGCCTCTGCTCTCCTCCTTGTGATCTTTGTTTGAAGTGGAGGAATGAAGCCTTGCAAAGCAAACCCAATGAACCATAAAGAATCACAGGGCCCCAAACTGCCAGCTCCCAAGAGGGAGAAGGGGGTGGGGGGAAGCACGAAAGGAAAAAAAGGGGAAAAGAAGTAGCAGAAAAAGCTAAAAAAACACAAAGAATATCTTACAAAGGCGGGGTGGGGGAGAGAGGATAAAGAGAATGCCAGCAGAGAGATGGGCTGTGCCCTCACTACAGGGGTTTAACACCCGGTTATTACTGGCTTTGCAGCTATGTTACATCTGTCAAAATCTCAGATTCTGCCTGTCAAGGTATTTACATTATGCTCACTCATGACAGCAAGCCTGTCACGAGCTTCCCTTCTCCTCTCCAAGGCTGTTAAGGAGGGAGAAAGCCTTTGTTTATTTGTCAGCTATGAATTTTTTTCCTACTGGGAAACTTGCCTTGGCTGGGTCATGGATGGGCCCCCCCTACTGAAGCAAGGCACAACAGCATTGCAGGTGTTGGTGGTTGTTATGGCCATTGGGGCAAGATGTTGAAGTTCCCCTGTTAATCAAGAATTGTGTTTACATATTTTGCTAAGAGCTGAAGTGTTTATTTAGTGGTTCAGTAACTTATTTTGGTTTCTTTATAGCACTGAGGCAATCTATTCTGTACCCATTAATCAGAAGTTCTATGGCCTATGATTTTAGAATATCTTATAAGAAATTAGCTAAGAAAAAAATGGAAACGGTCAAATTTCTCTCTGATATGACTCTGTGGAATAACTGTTTACATGTTCAGAGCCAGTGCACTGAATACAGATATGTGAGTCAGAAGCATTTTAAATTGAAACAGACTCTCGGTTTTGTTTTTCTAAGAAAGAAATTTAAATTATGCTGATTATTTATGGAGGAAGCCTAAGTCTTTCTAGCTTGATGCTTTTGAATGACAGCATAAATAGGATAAGTTTTCCTGAAGAATCTGCAGAGGGAAAAATCTACCCTCGGGGAACACAGAGCTTCCCTGGCATTTCGTTGAAGGGCAATGGGAGACTGGGGCACTGATGATGCCCTGATGATGCCCTGATCTCCAGAAGGCCAGCTTCTGCTCCTGGATGCACTTTGCAGGCAGTCATACATCTTTAACAGGGGCGACAAATATGTTAGTAACTAATAAAGGAGCATCTTTCCACTTTTTCATGTCAGTTTTTTTTCAAGAGCAGGCCACACTCTGACTCAGCCTCACTAAAAATACTCCCTTCAAAAAAAAAAAAAAAACCAAAACAAAACAACAAAAAAAAACCAAACAAACCAACCAAACAAAAATATTAAAATTGTCTGTGTCCCAGCTTTGGAAATGGTGAAGCTTCTTTGCATGAGATCTCACATGGCCCACCAGAAGCTTTCCAATGACACTGAAAAATTGAATTAATTGATTTGATTTTCACTATTTGTACTTTACACTGCTCCTACTAAAAGAGGGGCACATATGAAAGCAGGGAGAAGGGCTGTATGGCTACTGCTTTTGTTTTTGTTTAGAGCTTCAAGGGCAGTTTGAAAAGAATGCATGGGCTGCAAAACTCCCAGCTAGGTCTGTAACCTTTAGAAAACTGAGAGTTCAGCTGGAGCGAGTGGAATCATCTTCCTTGGTAACAGTTCAGAATCTGGCCCCAGGCTTCTGTGTTTCAAGGGGGGCTAATAAGGAAAACATTTCCCATGAAAAAGGAGAAACATAACCCCTATTTTTAAAAAGGAAAATAAGAAAGACCCAGGGAACTACAGGCTGGTCAGTCTCACCTCCATGCCTGGAAATATAACGGAGCAGATGCTCTTGGAAACTATGCTAAGGCACATGGAAAACAAGGAGGTGACTTCTGGCAGCCAACATGGCTTCACTAAGAGCAAATCACGGCTGAAAAATTTAGTGGTCTTCTGTGAAGAGTTTACAGTGGTAGTGAGGGAGGGAAAAGCAACTGGTATTGTCTACCTGGACCTTTGCAAAACATTTGACACTGTTCAGTATGGCATACTTGTTCCTAAGCTTGAGAGACATGAATTTGATGGATGGACCACTTAATGAATAAGGAATTGGTTGATAGTCACAGTCAAAGAGTTGTGGTCAACAGCTCAGTGTCCAAGTAGAGAGCAGTGACGAGTGTCAGTCCTCAAGGATCAGTATTGGGACCAGCACTGTTTAGCATCTTTGTTTGTGACATGAACAGTGGGATTGAGTACACCTTCAGCAAGTTTGCTGATGACACCAAGCTGTATGGTGCAATCAACACAGTGGAGGGAAAGTGATGTAGTTTAGGAATGGTACTCCTCAATTTATTACTTTCACTAAAAAGACCCTGAACCACTCCCCTCCTTCCCTGAATGGGAGGCACACAAGGCAGAGATCAAGAGCTGAGACAAGAACAATTTACTGGAAACAGCAATGAAATAAGAAAACAGTGACAACAACAATATTAATAACAAAAGTATACAAAAATAGGGTGATTCACATGCAAAAATGCTCATTGTGGGCACTGAAACAATGAACAATGGTGGACAGATTCCACACACCACTATGCTTTGTTCGACTGGAACTCCACACCCCCTTCTTGGAAGCCAGAGAGTCTCTTACCCCTATCCTGGGCAACAGACATGAATAACTTCCCAGCCACATACACACAGCTCCAGGCTCTGCCTCCTCATAGCTACTGCAGAAATTAACTCTGTTTTGATCAGAACCAGGACAGGATGTCATCCAGAGGGACCTTGGCAGGCTTGAGAGGTGGGCCTGTGCAAACCTCATGAAGTTCAACAAGGCAAGGTACAAGGTCCTGCACCTGGGTCAGGACAATCCCAAGCACAAGTACAGGCTGGATTGAGAATGAACTGAGAGCAGCCCTGAGGTGAAGGACTTTGGGGTGTGGTGGATGAGAAGCTCAACATGAGCCAACAAAAGCACACTTGTGGCCCAGAAGGCTGACCATATCCTGAGTTCAATCAAACGGATCATGGCCAGCCAATCCAAGAAGGTAATTCTCCCCCTCTAATCTGCTCTCAATCCACCTGGATAATGGCTTCCAGCTCTTGGACCCCCTACATAAGAAAGACAATGACCTGTTGGAGTGAGTCCAGAGGAGGGCCAGGAAGGTGATCAGAGGGCCAGCACACCTTTCCAGCTGGGAAGTTAGGGTTTTTCAACCTGGAGAAGGGAAGGCTCTGGGATGGCTGTATTGCAGCCTTCCATACCTAAAGGGGGCTTACAAGAAAGGTGGAGAGGGTCTTTTCATAAGCGCATGTAGTGACAAGACAAGGGGTAATGACTTCAAACTGAAAGAGGGGAAGTTTAGATTGGATGTTAGGAAGAAATTCTTTACTGTGAGGGTAATGAGGCACTAGAAAAGGTTGCTGAGAAAAGGTGTCAATGTCCCATCCCTGGGAGTGTTCATGGCCAGGTTGGATGGGTCTCTGAGCAGTCTGGTCTAGTGGAAGGTGTTCCTGCCTATAGGAGGGGGATTGGAACTGGATATCTTATAGTCCTTTCCAACCCAAACCATTCTATGATTCCTCATCAATTTTGCATTTTTCCCTCTTTCTTTTCAACAGGAATTAAAACTGAATTTTGCTTAATCTCTGCTGAAGCACACAGGTTACTGCAAAGTCAAAACCTGCTTATGTAACCTTAGAGGAAGATCATATATGTGCTTTCAGACTTTTGTATCTTTTAAACTCAATCCAGTTTGCCAAGCAAGAAATAAGAGATGGAACCACTCGTGTGCTGTATTACTCCACTTAAAGGTCTTTTAACAATTTGCTATTGTTTGAAAAAAATTGCATGTCATCTCTATTAGTCACACTCTTCCTCCTAGGAATATAACCTCAATTAGTGTTACTAGGTGTGTGTGCCTAACATGTTTGGTCCCACCTATTTTGCCTGTGAACCAGTTATTTTCAATCACTGCCTTAAAAACAAGTACTTCATTATTATGAGTGTGTTGCCTCTTCACTAAATGCCATGATATTTATCTTTTTTCTAGGCTGGAAGGTTAAGCAGAGTGTTTTGACTGCTTTGTTTTACATGGAAGCAACCTTGGTTTTCCCTGTTATCCACAAACTACAGATATAAATAGTTGTGTGGTTGTAACCCCAGCTGGCAACTAAGTACCATGCAGCTGTCTCCTCACTCCCTTGCCCACACTGTAGTGGGATGGGGAAGAGAATCAGAAAAAAACCCAAAGGATAAATAAGATAAGAACAGTTTAATAATTGAATTTAAATAAAATAATAGTAATTTAAAGGTAGACAACAAAAAGGGAGGAATAAAACCCAAGACAGACAAGTGATGCACAATACAATTGCTCACGACCTGCAGACTTGTGCCCATCCCATCCCTGAGCAGCAATTGGCCCCTCCTGGCCAACTGCCCGCAATTTATTTACTGGACATGGTGTTCTCTGGTATGGAATACCCCTTTGGGCAGTTTGGATCAGCTGTCCCAGTCGTGCTCCCTCCCATCTTCTTATATACCTACTGGCAGGGAGAGCATGGGAAACTGAAAAGTCCTTGACTTGGGGTAAGCGCTACTAAGCAACAACCAACACATCAATGTGTTATCAACATCATTCTCATACTGAACAGAAAATATAGCACTGGACCAGCTACTAGGAAGAAAATTAACTCTATCTCAGGCAAAACAAGAACAGTAGTTAAATAAAAAAAAAAGAAAAGAAAAGAAAAAAATGTGAATTATTCTCATTCTGTGAATGGCTGAAACTGAAACGCTTGGAACGGAAGAAAAGGACTGTAGTGGCAAATGCCCAACTGCAGCAGCTACATGTTCCAGAGAAGCAGTCAGAAATAACCCCACTCAAAAATCTGGGGACTTCTCAAATGTGCCTTGCTGTGCTGCCCCTTGGATCCTGGAAAACTACTTAATAAAGAGATGACACTGTGATTCCTGTTGCAGGATCTACAGGGACAGACTGCTTTTCTCTCTCTGTCCACATCATACTATGTCATGACTACTGGTTTCTTTACCTCACTGTTGCACTTTGTTTTGTTTACTTTCTGGTTGTGATATTTTCATTTTAGCATGTGTTCTGAGCACACAGGGCAACTTTTCTCCAACTTGACTTTTTAATGGTGGATTTTCAGCTTTTGTTTCCTATAATGAGTACGGTGAAAGATATTCATACTGCTTTCACACTGACTGGTCTTCACTTTTCCTTTTTCTGCACTTAATAAGAACCGTATATCCAGATGCCACAGAGACAAGTTAGCTCCTGTATAAAGACAAAATGGCTGAAGAAGATCACAAATTCTTTGACCCAAGCACCTTCTTTTTTTATTTTTTTTCCTGAAATTATCCTTATTTATGGTGTCCCAATTAGAATTTCTTACCTTAGTTGCATAGCACAGCTTTCCCATATAAAGGTCGCTTTCTTTCTACTGTGAGACAGTTGTAACTTTCTGAAGAAATTTCATGTCTAATATCAGATACCAAAGGTCACAGAAGAAAAGGATCTGGAGAGAATTGTCTTCTTTTCTGTAAGACAATACTTCAGACTGGTTTTTGCTTTGTCCCCAAAGATATCAGCTTTAGACTCCATTTTACATCAGCACTCTTTTCAGCTTAAAGCCTATTGCATTGTCATTAATAAGAAAAATTTCTTTAGGAGATTACATAATTTAACATGGAATTCAGCAATACTGGTACTTTTAACCTCATTCCATCCCAAAGGTGATAAATGACTAATTGAGCTCAATACAGGCTCAATTGCAGTGTTTTGTGTCTGAAGTCTTTGTATTTCCAAGAGTCCTGCAGAGTGAGGCTGAATATATTCTGCTTTTGTCCTAGTCAGGTACTGAAAATTTCCCAGATGCCAGACGTTACAGGGGAAAACAGCACTGGAAAGTGTTATAACGGTTGTCAAATGACACGCTCAAAAATTAGGTAATTAGAAATGCATCATGTCTGAGATCACCTTGCCCACATCTCTTTTCATATTATAGAGCCTATTGTGGTGACTATACATGGTGGACTGTGTTCCCTTGATGGGCAGATATTCAATATTTTCTGTTTCCAATGCAGCCTTCTGCAAATGAAACCTACTTTTCTGCTCACTATACAAAACCTTCCCAGAAAACTATGTTTCTGATCTGACTGTGTGCCAGATGAGCACTATAGTCTTTGAACCCATCTCAAATGTTGGTCCAACAATCCCAAGCTGCTTTCCCTATTACAGCCTTCCTGCTGAGCCCTGTAACACCCCTCTTCCTTCACGCTGTGGTTGGGACAAAGCAGCATCCTCTGACGTACTGCTTCCAGCTCTGCAGCCAGCCCTGTACTGTGTCCCATGGGCCACCGGCCTCCCCACAGGCTGATTAACACCTGGAGTCCCACTGTATTTGTGCGCGACTTTGCACCACAACAGTGCTACAAGGGGTGGAGGCTGTGTGGTGCTGTTTCACAGCTAAGGCATAGAAAGGATAAGGTCAAAAGGTAGCATTGATTTCAGCATGTCATAGAAGCAAAGGAGGCGTGATGATTTGGGCATATTTGACAATTTAGAGCATGAAACGAACCCACTAGCATTGTCCATTGTCAGCCTCCGCAATGTGAGAGCTCCAGCATCTCAAGTCAGACACTAAAACATAGGAAAAGAAATACAGTGTCAGTGATCACTAATACTAGATTTGGTTTAAGCAGCATGTCAAAGATCTCTTTGATGATCGTAAGGACAGAAGTGGATCTCTTAGGACAATGTTAAGTTGCTTCAACCTTGTGATAAGCTTTTAATTTCTTGTTCTTCAACATCTACTTCCTCCTGTAACTTCTGATTTCTGCAGTAAATGAGGCTTCTTTCTGTCTTCCTACCTCTACCAAATCCACTTTCCCTCCCGTCTCATCCCTTTCATCGTAATTCCTGCTCCCTAATTTTCAACTTGAGCTGGTGCTTTTGCGTGGGCTGGTTCCTTTCTCTCCCCAGGTACTGGCAGATCTCCTTCTTTCCCAGTGCCCCCACCTCATCTGCAGGGCCATCCCTCCTCTTTCCAGCTCTGCTTCAGTTCCCCTTGCCAGCCCTTGCCAGCTCTGATTGGTTCTAGCTTTCCCTTCTTTTTCCTCCCCATCCCAGCTTTTCCACTCCATCCTGCTTCTCCATGCTTCAGACAGGATCCTGCAGCAATCACACCAGCCACTTCCCATGATAGAGGCAGCGTGGATGAGTCTGTTTGTGGCATATTGGCCTGGGATGACACCCTTTGGTTAGCACAGACTACTGGCTTCATCATGTGAAAACCTGCAGCGGCTCCAAGGCAGGGCAGAGGCAGCTACTCACTGCTGTTTAGCACCTTAAGGGTCAAATAAAGTAGCTAATGAACTGAAATAGTTACACATATACAGATGCAATCTGTTTCCTGCCATACACTGTGAGAACTCAAATACTACTTCAATAATAATAAAAGTCTGAAGTTTTACAAAACAGTAAAAATGTGTTGCAAAATAAGAACCTATCAGAATCACAATTAAAACCATTAAATTTTAAGATATGTCCATTAGTTGCTTTTTTCTTATAGCTGTTCTAGTCAGAGATATTTTATCAATGATAAAACAAGAACAGAATGCAGAAAAAATGTGTAAGGTGATAAAACCATCAATACACTGAACTTAGTATTTCCACGATCTTGAAAAATCTGCCCAAAATTATGAACTAAAAATGGACACAACCAGGTGAACAAAGACCATTTTCATCCCTCACCAGATTGTCATCATCTATTCTTTTCACTTCCCTATATTTTGTATTACGAGTTATTCTTTTCTGATGAAGGAACTATCCCTAAAAAAGGGTCATTAATCAAATGATGGGGAATTGTAAGAAGTTAAACCCACTTCAACTGTTTACTGTATGGGCAATAATCAGTGCCTGTAGCCATTACAAAGCCTGTTGAAACGCTTTGAATACATGAAGTGTGCACTGAGTAACTGCACAGTGTTAGGCCAGAACCTAATCTGCCCTCTGAAAGAAGTTGTGTTTGGCCTAAGAGGCCAGGAAATGACCAGAGATTAAGATGTATGTGTTGATTCTTGAGTACCCCTCCAGTGGTTACACCTGGTCAGGGACAGAGCAAAGCTCCTCAAGTCTGGGTATTCCTTTCCTAACACAGGACTGGGGCAGTATCAGTGACAGAGCCTTTGCAACTCTGAAGTCATACCTCTTGCTCACAGGAACACAGTGTGAGCAATAACTTGTCCTCATCTCTTTGGTCTGTCACACCAAAGACAGGTGGGTCTCACTTGGGAAGATTAGAGCTGCAGTCACACAAGCTTTGGTCCTTCACAGGTGCACTCAGGATTGTGAAAACAAGTCAGTTAATGGTACAAAGTCAATGAGCAAAAGTTAAAGTGCATTCAGCTCCTGTGCAGACAACCTCCTCTGGGAATAGCATCATCCCCTAAAAAACATGCTGCAGTGAAAATGTAATACACATCTGAATGAGTCTACTCACCTGAGGATTTAACACACTCTACACACTGTAATTTAGCTACATTAACATCACACATTGAGTTGAATCGCTTTGTAGTAATTGACTATGTCCCATGTTTACATGTTCATGGTTGCTCTGTGTGTGTACCTGTGAGCTCTGTCCCTTCCTCCAGTTATGTTTCTTTTGAAGGAAGGTCTTTAGAGTCAATGCCAGAACCAACTTTCAGCATCTGCATCTACACTGCCTACCAGTGAGTCTATATATCCCCATGACACTGTGAAAGTACAGCCAATACTTGTGGTGATCCTGTTTCATACTGGTAATTCTGGGCAACAGCTCAGAGAATGCCTTGTGGTATTCAGCACATATTATTCATATAGCACTTCCAAATGTAAGGACTGCATTTAAGGCTGTGTTTGGTGTGTGAGATAGCCGCAGTGCTGCATACTGGCAGGTAGACCACAGACACCCATCTAGGCCATCCCACACCATTCACAACCAGAAGCCCTATTGTCATACCATTATGATATCACCATTGCTATAGCTGACTAGTTCCACTGACAGACAAGACTAATTACCTTATGTGCAGCCTGGTTAGCTTCCACCTATACATTCTTAGGGAATCAAATTAACATTTGTTATCACTAATAGCCTGCAGCCTGTGTCATAAGGTGGCCTGAGATCAGTCAATGGTAGCCTGGGACTCCTGGCATCATGCTCCTGTGTGAAATAGATGTGACCCCAAGAACCCCACCGACATTCCCTAGTGGTCGGAAACAGTGCTTTCCCTTCATCACAGTCTGCATGCCATCTTTTGTAGCGTTCACAGTGACATAATTTCAACTAGCTGGACAAAACCAAGTTTCCTATCTGACTTTTTGTTCTGACATTTCCTTTAGACATGATCAGATTTATTTTTTTCTTGATGATCTATTGATCTAATGTACTGCAGTTTCATTGATATTCCATGTTAATCTCACTCTTGTCTGGCATCAGAGAAACTTCTGCTTGCTCATGCAGTGTAAATTAGCTTCAGCTCAATTAACCTCTTGACATACGTTTCTTTTCCAATTTCTCTTCAGACCTGCTAGTTTTCCTTCAGAGCATCAGCACTCAGCTCCCTTGGTGAACACGTCTCTGCATTGCAATACTGTGCTGTTTCAGCAGTGGCTGCTACGACACAAGGGCACAAAGTCACTTTACAGCACAGCTTTCTGGGGAAGGCAGCTGGATGCCCTTGTGCGTGGAAGCCCCTGGACTCTTGTTCTAGAAACTGTGCACTAGCTCAGTGAAAACAGAAATTAGAGAATGGAAGAGCGCAAGAGCACAGTGGGGACCCTGAAATGAAGCTTGTGAACTTGCATTTCCATTTAATGCCCATGCCTGTAAAACAAGAATTTGCCCCTGTACTTTTGGGGTTAAGTGTGTGCAAGATGCAGTATACTGAAGCAGTTTACCCTATTCATCTTCATTAGCTCCTATTCTTTAAATTCCCCCTAATTCAACAAGGGGAGCTCCATTCATTACGGTCAAGAAGGCTATTACTGCATGTGAAGAACACACAGATTTCCAATGGTGAGCTCCTGCTTAATTTAATTCAGTGAATGACAACACCATGACATTGCTAAGATTAATGACTCAATAATTTTTGAGACAAGGCAAAACGTGAAGTAAATTGATTGCATTAATTTTTTTTCCCCTTGGAAACAGTACTCTATACCAGCTCAGCACTGTCCTGGAGAGGATGCTTTGCTGATACAGAGTAAAGCCCAGCTACCCCTTCTCCATTCTGCTCTTGCACTCTGACATCACTTTGAAGTAACTTTTAATGTAATTTCCTGGATGCAGAGATGTAGACTGACAATAATTGAGCTGAGATCTCAACAGACCAAATGATTAATGCAGAGGGCTTTTTGGAGTGGAAACTTCAGTTATTATTAGATTATTCAAGAGAAATAGAGAAGGTGTCAGAGAACGGAGGACTGCAGCGCCTACACATCTCACTCTTTCAAAAGTATGAATAGATTTTAATTTCTGCTATCTTGTTAGTAACTCTTATTCACATACTAATCAGTTCTTGCATAAATGCAACCTCAGATGTAACATCTTGTTTAAAAAGCCATATGCAGACAATGAAGTAAGGCTGTTTTTTTCCTGCATTTGGTATAAGTTGAGATGGGTTTTCACATAGTATCTGTGATAGTGTCTATCAAAGGTAAAATGTACAGAGCAGTGTTTGGTATTGTTCAACATGATCTGCATTTTCTTTTGTAAAATAATACAAAAACCCCCAATGGTTATAAGCCTAGTGGAAAGAATTACATAGGCACAGTGGCTTGTTTGTCTGCAGGAGACAGTGATAAAGACAAGTATTCCTGAGCCAAGATTTTGCTATTTAAGATACAGATTAAAAATGTTAGTGAAAAGATCTTGACGGAGAGGGAAGACAGAGGATAACTCATTTTATATGATATCATGGAGAGCCCAGAAACTAATCACAGATGTTTAGAAGATAGTTTTCTCAAGTAAGTTATGTGAAAACTGGCGTATTTGAGCTCGGGATGAGACAGTAAAACAGTTTTAGCTTTTGCCCTCTACCCTTGTCTTCCTTGGGTGGAGGGGGATTAACAGGAGACAGCAGTGGGAACAGTCATGTCTGACAAAGAATCTCCATCTTGTGTCAATAAAGGGAAATTCTGGTGCCTAATATAAGAAAAAAGAAGTACAAAAAATGGCTGAAACCATAAAGCATAATTAGCAGTAAATATAAGATAAACAGTGGGATTTTTATTACTTTATCTGTTTGTATTCTATTGCATTATTGCAAATCTTTTCCCCTTAAATCTCATCTAATGAATGGTTAAGTTTATTGAGAATTAAGTGAAACATGACAACAGGTTCCTCAGCCAAAGTTTTGTTACCTAAAGAGCAAGGGTCCTGGTATGGGTGTCCTACTTCTCAACACAGCCCTTTCAGGAAGAGAAGGCAGCTCAGGATCATGGAAGCTACGCTGATCCCCTCCAGGAGCTGCTTGCTTGGAGTTCACCAGGGAAGAAGGACATCTTGGGAAGTAGGCATAAAAGAAAACCTGCAGACATGTATGAAGGGATCACTCCTTAACTCCTTAAGAGAAGGTGATAACAATGCCATAACTCTTGCCATTTCTCCTTTCATTCTCTGGGGTTCTCTGCTTTTAATCCTAGAGTAGATCCATGTGCTGTGCAATGGTGCAGAACAGACACTGTTGAACCAGAGCCTTAGAAGATGAGTCCTGGAGGCCACAACAAAGCTCCCAGTTCCTCTGGCAAGAAAGGGCTCTAGACACAGGTTTTTGGGTAATACTTCAGAAGTCACAGTAACAGGAAAAAAGGTCTGAACTCAAGCCTACTGCACTTTCGAAATTTCAGGCCTTTAATGCAAAGTTTAATGCAAACCAGTTGTTTATTCAACTAATATCTAGGGCCACCTGCAACCAAGTATTTCATCTTTCTTCTTTGCTTCTGACAGAAGAAGATTTCATCAGCATAGACATCTAAATGAATTGCAATTACGGTTCTCCCGCTACATTCCTCGTTTTGTAACAGTCAATATTGAAGAAAAAACCCAGCATTTTCAGTCTGGAAACAGGTAATTTTCTACCTCAATGGCTAAATGTGATCTCCTTGTTTTAGTGCTATACCATTTACTTTGCTGTCCAGCTGCGAGTCCCCTCATCCAGACCTAAGTGCACAAGAGATGACATGTGCAAAGAAAACTGCTTCTTTCTATAATGTTGCAATGGCACAGGGAGTTTATGACCCTTAAAAGATGAAAGTTCATAGTCACAGAACAGTGAATCATTACAAGTTTTGAAGGAAAAAGGGCAAGGAGAAGGTTTCCCTGAGCAATAAATAAACTCAAGAGGTTAAAATAACTTTCAGTACAAGCTGATGATCAGCACTCAGTACCTGAGTCTCCACTCCAGACGCAGATCATGAGAATTTCTAGAGCATTGTTCTCACATTCTTGGAATAAGGCTAATTGCCCACTTAAATTTCCATGAATGCCTACTCCTTCCTTTGGGGTACTGTCATCTGTTCCGTCCCTTTTTCAGTCATGATGGCCTGCCTCAGAGTAGTGCTGGAGGCTCAAAAGTCTGCATGAAGTTTACAATAACTGAAGTTAAAGATTGTCTCTTCAAATCAGAGCACAAGTGCCACAAGCCAAACATACAAAACCATTTTGAAAATGATGACCTTTGGGAAGATCATGTCATGTGCATACTGCCATGAACTTGTCGATGTTTGATCAGGAATTCCATCTATCTGAAGGGACTATTAGCAAAGGCTAATGAACTGCCTTGCTCTTAATCAGAGTGAAAAGCACTTAGCTGTAACCCATGGTCAGCAGAATTTGCTCCGGAAATGTTCTTTAGTTAGCCTGGGAGCAGATTTAAGGCATGGAAGGACCAGAGAACATAGGGAGGGAGTAGAGTCAACACTGGTCAAAGGATCTCCATGCACATAGAGATCTATAAAACCAGTCTTATTGCTTCTCCTGCCACTGGGGAAATAGGCAGGATGAAGACAATGACAGTCCTTGTTAAAAGTGTTTCCCAAACAATAGTCACTTTCTCATGCACTCTTACCTTCTCTACCTAGCAGGAGCACCAGACGCCAGCCTGGTTTCCCAGGGTGGTGTGACAGGTAGAGCAGACAGAAGGGAAACCAGTAAAGACCTGAATTAGTAGGCTGTGAATCACTTAGAAAGACAGTTCCCTCCCACCTCTATCACAGCTAGTTCTATGACTTTCTTGCACCATTCTCTCCCTTCTCTTCCATCTTCCATGTTGAATTTAAGGACTTTGGTAAATGCTTGGTTGCCAAAGACAACCATTGCTAATGCATTCCTCTTTAAAGTGGACCAAGTGGGCAGCACTTCAAAGAAGTCATATAGATATATAGGACTCTGGGCTTTATTGTGAGGCAAAAGGCAGGAACCTCATCAGGGTTTCATTTTCAATCATTAATCAACAGAAGAAAAAATCCTTCAGCAGTGCTGACAATTACAGTTTTGGCTTCCTATTAGATTTAGACCAGATGCAACTCAAGTAACAAGACAGTTATGGAAAAAACAATAATCACATAATCACAGAAAATGCTGAATTGAGAATCACAAGGATCACTGAATCCAACCCTTACTCCTGCTCAGGACCATCCCCAGGAGTCCCACCATGTGCCTGAGGGTATTGTCCAAATGCTTCTTGGACTCTGGCAGCCTTGATGCTGTGACCACTTTCCTGGGGAGCCTGTTCCAGTGCCCAACCACCCTGTGGGTGAAGAACCTCTTTCTAACACCCAACCTAAACCTGCCCTGACACAACTTCAGGCCATTCCCTCGGATCCTGTCACTGGTTACCACAGAAGAGATCAGTGAGTGCCCCTCTTCTTTCCCTCAGGAGGAAGTTATAGCCTGCAATGAGGCCTCCCCTCATTCTCCAGGATGAACAGACCAAGTGCCCTCAGCCACTCCTCACACGGCTTCCCATTGAAGACCTTCACCATCTTCATTGCCCTCCTTTGGATGATCTCTAACAGTTTAATATCTTTCTTATATTGGGGTGCCCAAAACTGCACATAATATCCAAGGTGAGGCCACCCCAGCGCAGAGCAGAGTGGGACAATCCCCTCCCTTGCCTGGCTGATGATGCATTGCCTGATGCCTCCCAGGACATGGTTGGCCCTCCTGGCTGCCAGGGCACTGCTGACTCTCATTCAACTGGCCGTCGGCCAGGATCCTCTTTCCATGGCACTGCTTTCCAGCATCTTGTACCCCAGTCTGTATGTACATCCAGAGTTGCCCTATCCCAGCTGCAGAATCTGGCACTTTCCTTTATTGGTTAGTGATTGCTCAGCCCTCTAATTTGTCAAGGTCTCTCTGCAGGGTTTCCCTGCCAATGAGGGAGTCAACAGCTCCTCCCAATTTTGTGTCTTCTGCAAACTTCCACAGTATCCCTTCCAATCCTGTGTCCAAGTCATTTTTGAAAACGTTGAAGAGCACAGGACCCAAGATGAAGGACTGTGGAACCCCTCTAGCAGCAGGTCACCAGTCTACTGTCACCCCATTCGCTATTACCCTCTATGCTCAACCCATGAATCAATTGCTCACCCACCACATGAGCTGTTTATCATTCCTTCTTATTTTGTAAGTGAGAAACCTGCAGTAGCTCACATCCTAGTTAAATAATAGTGATAGTGAAATGTGCAGGTGAAGGAGATAATCTAGATAGATTGCCAGTTTTTTTCATTCTGTGTTGCCTCATGCCTTCACTGACTTCAGCTCAGTCATCAGCTGCTTTAGGTAGGTCTTTTCCCTTCACTCTTCAACCTGTTCCTAAGGTGGCTCAGGCTTCTCCCTAGGGGCTGAATATGGACTACTGGTGGCCTCCTAGGAAGGACTCAGTGACTTCCATCACAAGAAAGGGGTGGGGGACAGGGAGGGGCACTTACCAAATAGCCAAGTAACACTTCTCTTTTCAGTGCTGTCAACTCCTTTCCTGTCTTCCTATCCTCTCCACAGAAGCAGCAGCAGGTGACTCTGCCAAAGGCAAAGGCCAGTCTTTTTGCTTCATGCTCACAGACAGCTACCACAGATAAACACTTACTGTGATGAAGGTGGAAGGAGATGTCTGAGAGAGTTCAGCCAAAGTCCTTTATCTCTCTTTTAGACCTTTGCTAAAGGTGATATCACCTGTTCAAAACATTGACTTCATTCCCTCTAAATGGTCCTGAGCTTTTCAGGGCTTCTGAAGTGTTGGAGCTGGTTTGAGGATTCTATGTCCCTGATTTTGATATGCCACAGCTCGGGATGATGGACAAGCCAGTGGAGGAAGCTTGCTGCACTCCTGTGGTACAAACTAACTACAAATGCACCTTAATCTGCTGTCTAAATTGGGTTGGCTTTTGATTTAAGTCACCACACAGAACAGCAGTATCAGGAAGTTTTGGTGGATCTTGCCATATGGCTTATCCAGTGGGGAAAAACAGCACCTGTAGATTCCCTGGGTTGTAGGCACCATGAAATCAGTAGGAATCTATGGCATAAATGCTGACTTATTACTTATTATTACTGACCTATTTGAAGTCAGATATTGTTTTTAAATGTACTATCTTACACCGATCACACTAAGTGTGGGACTGAGCTTACCAGTAAGAAAAAGAACTGGGTTTCAAGATGGTTTTATGAAGATTTCTGGCATCAGCTTTGTTCTTAACAATGTCTGCAGGACTCAGACTCATGAAGAGAATTTGTATAGCCACAAAAAAATTCTATTTTTATTTGAGATACTTCACATAAGTTTTTCCAAGCTCTTGAAACAATAGGCACTATATAATTGGCCTTTAAGGAATCTTTGGATACATTATAAATAACAAATGATGGGAACATTGGTAGTGTATGGTGTCTTTCATCCAAATAAGACTATGTTCTGCAAACTTTGGGCAAGTCCAATACAACTGTCATGAATTGCCTGGCTACAAAAATAATGTCAGTCCTGCAACCCTAGGGAAATGTTTAGAGAAAGTTAGGAGAAGGTGCATTCAAGAGCTGCACCCAGCAGCGTTATGGACACACCCAGCAGAATGGGTCTCAATGGCTCATGCCACAACACATCTTTCAGCTTTGAAGTGAAGAGCAAAGGGCCAGCTCAGGATACAAGACCTGAAGCACATACTGGAGTGGGTGTTTCTCTCCTGTCTATGTTAAAGGAGACTAGATGAGGAGCAGTGTGCGTTGATGTGCGATGTGTGCATGTGTACAGCTCACTCAGCCATCCCTAAACCACCATCTGCTCTGAAGTGGTACACGGTTGCCTTTAAACCTGATGCACATCTGTAGAAAAGTTTGTGATCAGTTCTTCATACAAATAAGTTGCAAGGAAACTGAAACATGTAAACTGTAATAATGTAGCTGGAACCAATCCAGGACACTCAAGGCAGCAACCTTTCATTACTGCTGTGAAGATTGACGTGGGAGCTAGATGTTTATAGCTTGTTCAAAAGACAGCACCTCTGACAACCAGCTGTCCTCTGGCAATATTTTATTGGACCGAGTGATAAGTGGGAAAAAAAGGCCAATTGTTGACCTGCTTTTTGTGGCACCAACGTTTGCTGTGTGTTATTCCAGGGACTGAAAAAGTCTCAAACTTTCCTCATTTATAGTATTTAACTGTGCTTCAGTGCATGGTTAAAAGCTAGGCTGTGGAAGAGAAAATGCCCAACTATAAAATAAAATGTGCTACGAAATAAATCAAATCAGGCTAGAGAATAATGGTAAATGGACAGGTAGCACAGAAATAATCATTTTACTACCTTGAATTACAACATATCAAGGGAATTGTAATTGAGTCCAGTTTTATTAATGTAATACGTGACAGATTCAGAGGCAACAAAACACAAAATTCCCTCCTGAATCAGTTTAACCAGTGTGAATTTGTGGGTAGACCAGGCCTCAGTCAAAACAAAAGAGAAAATAATCCCCTTGTAAGGCAGCATTTAACACCTAGCAGTCAGGTGATAATTGCTTCAGTCCAAGGGGATTAGCACATTGTAACCTCATTATAATGTAAAATGTAGCTTCCCTATATGGGGTTGTCTACACGGAAAATTTACAGTGGCATAAAAAAGGTATGAATCCAAACTGATTTAGTTTTACTGCAATAATTCCTAGTGTGAATTTATTTATTCAGGAGAAGAATGTGTTTTGTTTGAGTACCTCTCCTCTCCTCCCCTCTCCTCCCCTCCCCTCTCCTCCCGTCTCCTCCTCTCCTTCTCTTTTCCTTTCCTTCTCTTTTCCTTTCTCCTGCAGCTTAGTCAACTATATATACTGTATTTTTTCAGAGTTTGCCCCAAATGGGAGACCCTGAATGTTGGCCAAGTCCCTCATCACTTAATGATACTAGAGCATTCCTAAACTAAGGAAGTATAAGGTTTGGGGGTGTCAGTTTTTATTAACTAGCAATTGTATGAAGCCAAGTAAAAAATGCACTTAAGGAATATCCATACACAGAAACACTAGAGAAACATCATTCTTGTTTCAAAATGATTTCTGATCTCAATGGGAAGCTTGTTTTAATTGCTGGTACAGGATCAGATGCATGGTATACTTTTGATATGAAGGTACAGGAAAAGAAGTAATTGCCAGTGGTTCAGTGTGAACTCCCACCTCAAGACCTGGTGCTGGTGTTGGCTACCAGGGTCCCCTTTGTGGCCTGGGTTATCCAGAGCATGGCTGGAGCTGGCAGAGCGGCAAAATTCTCTAGGAGAGGTGCATGGTAATAAGAGCCTCAGTAAACGCTAGTGCTAAGGAATAGGTATGCTAACAATTCCGTGCCAGTCTAGCTGCCCTAGTGCTCTGAGGCTGCTCTGCTTTATCCTGACTCCTTCAGGTCAACACCCCAATGAAGGACTGTGTATCCACCTCCTGGTACTGAAATATTAAACTAGTCCCGAGGAGAGTTTACAGATTATAGTTTACTCTTGAATATATTCCTGTTATTTATTATATCAAACCAGTTCAGCAGCAAATAACAAACCTCATTTTATCAAGCACCCTGAACCAACATTAACTAAGGCTCAAGTCCACTCTGAAAATGTCTTGTGCTATGTTAATTTTACAAGTGATCTAAGCAAGGAAAGGGGTTAAGTGAGCCTCAGCCCACAGCCACAATGTGTGAGAATGGGGAGTGCTGGTTGTGAGAAGTTTTTTTTCCCAGATAATGGCGGAATCAAGAGTTTTATCACATCTTTCCATTTCTCTCTAAGAGCAAGCCCTGGTAAGTTCTCACCTGCTGTTGTTTAATGCATAGCCAAGGTCACAACAAAGAGTAAAATATGAAAGTCTAATCTACTTTGCTAATGCAAAATAACTTCTTTCTGTATGTAACCTCACACAGGGTTCAGCCACTCAGACATAACAGGCTAAAGATTGCTTTCAGAGGTTTAATTCAATTTTGGTGAGCTTGCTGTGTGCTCCCAGAGAACAATGTGGGTTCCTCCCTGCCTTCCCTGAAAAGGATACATTGCAAAGTTCTCTAGGATGAGCTCTTTGATTTCAGATGCACTATTACACACATCAGTCAGCTCAGTTGCATCCTTCAAATTTGAATCATCTGGAGATTTGGCTGCCTTATAAACAGTGCATGTTGCCACTAAGTAGCGATCTACATATCAGAGATGCCTAAGGAAAATTCCTCTTCTATATACTGTAAGCTTTTTCTTAGCAAATGGACATATACACAAGGGCATATGTTTTTCTAAATAGGATTTCCATTACAGATAAAATAGTATGTAATTGTCCATCCATGTTTTGCTCTAGACAAGTACTCGATTCTTTGACCCATGTTGCACATGGGTGATCAGAAACGTTTGTCAATTGTTCTGTTAACTTCTCACCTCTTGCTGCAGTCCATGAGTTAGGTACTGAGGAACATTTGAAAATCCAACCTAGAGGCCTGTATCTCCAGTCACTCTGAAGGTCTTATGTCAAACACCCAATGTACAGTTCTTTGCATCTTTCTCTGAAAAATGTGTCATTGCTAGTACAAAATACTGGCAATCCAGACTAAATTTTCATCATGCTGTGTGTCCACTTCCTCTGCCCTATATATACTACTGATGCAAATGAACGTTTGTCTAGGATATGTGGGATCAAACATGGCATCAGCATCAAGGCCTGCGTTACTTCCTGAGAAGTCAGGGTGACAAGGCAGAAATGACTGTAAGGGTAGAAAAGTGGTGGCATAACTTGGTCAAAGTGCACTTCCTTACACTGAAAGTGTAGTTGAAAATATCTCCTGATTTTTTGGTTCAAGATCTTACCAGGTGGCTTTGTAGACAAACACCTTCCTTTATAGTGTCATTACTTTCAAGTACTTGGGATTGACAATTCTTTTCACAGAAATTGTTAGCATCATTAACAGGCCATAAAGAATCTGTGAAAAGAAACATGTTCAATTTAATTGGAAGTGCCTAATGGATGGGGCTATCTAGAAAAGGGTCTTTTGCCAGGAAATAAACACTTATCTCCCTACAGCAAGTGCAGTTAACGTTTTGCTAATTCTTTATAGGAGGCATTAATCATTGTTCCCCTAAATACCTAGAAGACATTGTTTCTTTTTAATTACTTTGAAGCATCTTTACTACATTATTCAATTCAGCTTTAATAATTATAGTAATAATGGTAATAATACATAGCAGAGACATAGCACTTTACATCTTCATAGTGGCCTACAGCATTAACTAATGCATCCCAAAATACCCTGTGCTTGAATTAAATAGCTGCAGTACTGCAGGTAAATATTATTTCCTTAGTACCGTTTCTGGTATAATTAAAGATTACACAAACATAATAGAGATCACATTCCTGTTATATGTCTAGGACCAGATCCAGTTCCTATGACTTATCCCTATTCTTTTTACAGTCAGCTGTTGTTAAAGGTAACTTTCCCCTCGCATACCCATGTCAAAGAAAAGGGTTCTTTTGGGATAAAGTATGTTCAACGCTCTTTTAGAAAACTATGGAGACTGGGAGAGGAGATAGAGAGTTATTTTTACTCTTAGATTTCTTTGAGTGAGAGGTGTTCAGATATGAGTGTGACAAGAACCATACAAGTACATAGAATGAGAGCAACAGAAGAAAAGTAGAGAATAATGTGGCTTGGCTATGCTACTGGCTAGAAGATGAAACTGAATCTTGAAATACAAAGATTTACAGAAATATTTCTTTCCCACTATGGTCATTTTCAAGTTAAAGGTAAGAGTGGAACTTAAAGATAAGAGTGACCCTGGCTTCAAATGTCTCTGACAATAGCCATCACCACCAGCTAAGAATGACTCCTCTAAAGCAAATGACTAGAGATAACCAGTACCAGTTGCTCTTCCTAAGCTGCTTGTTATGCTCAGATCACTTCCAGGCTCCTCTCAGGGTTTGCTGGAAGTGGCCTGTCTCCAGGGGACCCTGTCAGAAATCAGCTGAGCAGCAATGTCTCACTCATACACCAACTGGGAAAGAGCCAGTCCTTGATGGAAAATGGTACAGGAGTCCCTGCATTGTGCCACAGCCAGGAGCCAGGGCACCCTCTTATTCTGCAGAGCTGCTAAAAGCAAAGCTGCCAAGCCAGGCCCCTGCACAGCCACAGACAGCAACACATCCAACACTGGAAACTGCAGGACACACAGGTATATGCAGCCAGGGAAAGGTCATTTCTTCTTGACTCTTGATTTGACGCTGGAGCAGATGTATTGGCTGCTACCAGTCCTCATGATGCAGACAAATAACTCTGAAATTACTAGCAGAATGGTGGGTATGAAGAGAGAGTCTCAAAGCTGATTTTGCTTTTAGTTGTTTAAAGAAGATGGAAATATCTAGAAAATTCAGGCAGCAAAGTCAGTTGTGCTTCTAATAAAGTTATGTATTTATCTCTGTTTTTTGGGGGAGGAATATCTGTGAGACTGTGAATATCATCAGTAGATTTGTCACACTGCTGCCTAAAAAGCCCTGAAACTTTTTCCACAGTGAGGACATTTCTCCTCAGGAGCTGTTTGTGACTCAGTGTTCCCATCAAGCAGGTTAATGTGCCTCTAAATTTCACCTGACAGAAAATGTATCACAGTGTCAGCTGCATTAGGGAATGACGAACACAGCCTGACGGTGGTACTGTAGAACACCTCGAGGTTGCTCTCAGCCAAGGACAGGTGGAGGAATTAACCTGCCTTGGTTCCAACAAAATAAAAGGTTGTGGCCAGCTTGAGGACACACTAAGGCAAGTTCAGCCACGTGAAAAAGCCCTCATTAATCTCTTTGAAATGAGCCTTCCAGGTTCTTGGAGGTAGGGTGTGCTGAGGTGGAATCTGTGTGACCTGCTTATAAGCAGAAAACTGACTCAGAAGCAGTGCTTGGCCTCTGAACAACTTCAGCTGTTTTGAAATCACCTTCTGCCAGTCCATCAGCCATGGCAGGTGCAGCCTGTGCAGCCTTAGGGATCTTGCTCTTTCCCGTGAATGGCCGTGACATGCTGAACTGGGACACAATCCGCAGTGTGGGGGTCCATGTGCCACAAAAGTGATCCTCACACTGCTGTTGACTAGGGGAGCTCCTAACAGCTTGCCCTGCTTATGGGATTCAGCCTTGTAGCTGTTTACTTCATGGATGTGCCAATTTACATGGGTTTCACTAGAGACATCCTGGTGTGTCTCTAGACTGTTACTGCCTCTAAGTGAGAATATCAATGCTTTAGCCTTAGCCATACTTACTTCAGCTGTTGTATTGAACGAGATAAGTTCACTCCCCACACATATCCTAGCTGGAATTGGAATCATATGCACCCCATCCAGATAACTGTCTTTATCTTTCTGGAACTGGTATTTCCAAGCCACAAGATTTATTGTTGTATGAAATAATGCCATCTCCTGTACTGATGGTCTTGAGGGTGACAGAGGAGCTGAGTCTTGGACCTGGGATGAACTTGGGTGCAAAGAGGAGAGCATTCCAGCTCTCATCTTCTCTGGATCTTTGGGAGTTGCTATGGTACATTTTCTTTGAGCTGACTGATGCTGCTATCTTCCACTGTGAGATTTCAATTCCCTTTCAGAGCTTGATTTACTTCTGTTTTATTTAAATCCTTTTTTAAAAAGTCTGAAGAGTGAAAAAATACGCTAAAGCAATTACAATCAGCTCTCATTTGTCTATCTATATATCTTTATCTATTCATGGATGGTGGATGCAGGGCAATGAATGAATACCTCCAGACAGACTCTTGTAAAAAAAATAAAAATCACATCTAAGCAAACTGCTTTTGATCCAATGTTAAAGGTCTCAATAAAACAGAGCAGACAGATAGTCTGGGCAACCTGTCTGCACTGTGTTCCTTCTTCCTCATCCCTCCTGATGGAACGTAGATGTCCAGCAGCTCAGCCTTTGGGGCACCTTCACAGATAAGCAGTTGCAGCAGCTACAATGGGTAACCCACCAGCTTCAGTCAGATTGTGGTGAGTCTATTCCATGAGTAATCTGCAGAGTCTTTGAAATCTCTGTCTTTCTGGATTCTTTCAGCATTCCTTCCTTTGCACTATAAATAAAGACAAGCACTGTAATAAAAATTTACTGAAACAGTGGTATCCATGTGCTGCTACATCTCCACAACTGCACATTTGCTAGGTTGAGGTTAAGCAATAGGCCAGATAAGATAGCCAATGAATCAATAAACATAGTTGTAGCATTAAATAAAGCCAGTATGTGAGGGCAGTTAGTGTGAAATAGGCTTATTTCTCAAAATTCCTGAAGTTCTCTACAGAAGTCTGAGGGGTAATTCTGTCTAGCAATATTCCTCCTGCCCTACACCTGTCTTGGTACCCTGTCTTTTCTCTCCCCCAAACACTCAGGCACAAAAATCCACAAAACAAAAGGTTGCAGTGTTTTTAAACTCAGTTTGTTGATTTGTTTAGTTTTGGTTTTGTTTTCTTGGGCATTTTATTTGTTTTCCTGTGAAAATCAGAAATGTGATTGCTGGGGGAAAAAAAAGAAAGAAAGAAACTAAAAAGTAGCCCTCAGCTGTTCAGGTAACCTTTTGTTTCCACAGCTATACTCTCATTAAATCATCAGCTATGACAAGACTATGGAGGAAAGATAAGAGCTGGCAACAATGAGATGTCACATCAAATCACAGCTGACAGAGAATGGCTGGACAGGGTGGTTGCAAGCAAGTCCTCCAAAGACTCCCATCCTGAGGAGGTTCTGCTCATCATTCACAATGCTGTGTTGCATTCTGGGGATCTGCACCTCAGAAACAAGGAGAAGGAAGTGCTGCAACCTTTGTCAGACCCCGTGGCTCAACCTCACTTCTCACTCATCTCAGTGAAGATGCTATAGAGCAAGAGAAGCAACCTTCTCTTCCCATACACCACTGCATGCATGGTAAGAGTGAAATAAGGTTAAGGACACAGTCATCTGTCCAGAAAGGGTGGGGCGGATGGAGCAGGCAAGCTTGCATATCTGTCACCCACGATGTTTTTGTCTGGTTGCTGGAGGATTACACTCCTTTTTACGCAATATAACATAGCAACTAACAAATATTAAAAGTTTTGGGGAAAAAAATAAATGCACTGGTGCTTGGAGCATATTTTAGTCTGCTGCTAGCGAGGCCCTGAGAAAATGATGCCTATTTTTATATGTGTCTCAGGCAGGAGATTAAGCCATCGCTCCAAGGCAAGCATGCCATAAAGGTCACCACCTTCCCACCTGCATGTGGTACTCCACCCTGCTTACAGCCGTGGTGTTGACTGCTACCTCTAACAGTGGATTTTATCTCCTTGTGTCAGGACAGCTGTGTGTGGCTGCTGAGCATTGCTCATCACACTGGGTTTAAAACCCATGTTTCTGTGAGGCCCTCCCTCTGAGCACCGAACAAAAGATTGTAGTGAGGAGTAAGAGACAAGTGCCTTCACAGCATCTTTGGAGGCTGTCGACCTGGCTGGATACAGGTTACCATGTATTACTGCCTCCTTAAAGCCCCTGTCTCACAATTTCACACTTTGTTGTTTCTCAGGACATTGGTTTAACTCTCATTAGCATCCCACTGCCCTCCACTCCATTTATCTTTACCACTGAGTCATGAGACCCTTTCATTGCAAGCTTTGCCTTCAGGACACCAAAGTGTTAAACCTCTAATATGCTCACAGACTGGCTGTGCCTTTCCATCCCTGAGGGGAGTCTTGCATTAATGTCCAGAACTCCTTCCCTTGGGCCACTCCAAAGGCCATTAAAGTCAGTGGTAAGGCATGCTGTAAACAGTGACAGGATCAAGTGGGCAACAGCTTTGTAATTGGAAGGACTTAAAAAATTCAGGATCAATTTGTCAGATGTGGCAACTCATTAACAGGCAACTGATTTTTGAGATGCTGCCAGCACAACCTGCTGAAAGCATCCCTATTTCCCAGTGTGCCAACAAGGACGAGGTGTGTTTGGCACTCCTGAAATGAGTCCCAGGAGCATCATAATGGTTAGCACCCAATGGCGTTTCAAGTTTAGAGTTTGTGGAACTCAGAAGTTGAACTCATTCCCAAAACTTTATCTCCAAAATGTTGGTGGAAATGCTTTACCATGTACAAGTTAGATCATTTTGTTGGAAACCCTCATGTTTACCCCTGCTGCTTTACTGAGCACATACTGTTACTATTTTTAAGAAAGAGCATCTCACTAAGTTCTTTCCCTAGTCTAAGAATAGGAGGTTTTCAGGGAAATAGCTTTATTGCAGAGTCGCCTCAATGCAAAAATGCAACTGTCCCCGCTCAAGACAGAGGGTTTCCAAGTTTGTTAAAAGAATATATGCACTTGAAAATTTTACTGTAATTTATTATGAGTGTGAAATAAAATAGGGGGATTTTTGTGGTTTGACTTGTATTTCTGCACTTATATATGGTAATTAAATGTAAAAAATGCCAATTAAAAACAAACTTTGGCAAGAGATAAGTCAAAATATGTGCACTTGAATTTTTAGGGGCTTGAGGAGACATTCCTTAGACATTTGTTTTTTTAAAAAAAGACTTACAATATGACACTTCAAAAGCAGCTGCTTTGTGTGTTCACAAAGTGGTTTCCATATGCAGAGTTTATGTCAGATATACAAATATGTATGTGCCCACATGACCATAACCATTGGTAATAAGTTAAATAATTATTTGCATAGTGCCTTCTCAAGACTGGTGGATCTCTGTTAATGCTCATTTTATAAGGAACAAGTACAGACAACAAACTATACCAGCAAGAAATGCCCCTACCTAGGGGAATGTGCTAGGAAATGAGCTAGTGTTGGTGCTATGAAAAAAGAACAAGCAATCTTATGCAGCTGTCAGGATCTTCTTACCTGTTTCTGTGAATGCAATTGTGTCTTGACCTGGCCACATAACTTTTTTGTATCTCATCTTCCTCACTTGCAGAGTGGGTATAATCATTTCTCTGAGAGCTGTCCAATATAACAAAGCAGAATGCACTAGGAGCACAGAAAATCATTCTGGGAAATGGTTGTTCATTGTTACACATAAAAATTGCCTGATTAGCTGGTGCTGTTGTGAAAGATAGGAAAACAAAGTGCTCAGATGGAGTGAGAACTCATCAAGTCTTTTTATTATTGCGAAATACTGTTTTAAATAAACTGAAGGTTCAGATGTGCTATTGTGGGAATGGGTTGTGCCCACCCTGCTGTGCTTTGTTCCTGTCTTGTGGGTCTTTGCTCTCTCACTAGGCATCAGCCCCAGCTATGATCCATTCCCACTCCTGCCAGAAGGCTCTTTCCAGAGGCAGTCCCACACCTGCCTTGGGGATTGCTCAGCTGCTGGGCCATAACTGTTCCTCCTGCTAGAAAAAATTGCAGCCTTTGAGACCAAAACCATCTGCTCTGAGCAAACCCCTGCAGGAAAGCCAGGCAAGCGTGAGGTCTCATGGGGACTGGGAGCATTAATGCAATATACAGTCATGACTCAAGACAATTAAGAAATCTGTTCACAGGAGAAGTGATGATAAACAAAGTGTTGTGTGCTACCTGGTATTTATCATAGAGATTTTGAATTTAAAAGACAAATAAACACACAGCCTCTGAGCATCAGTCAGGAAGAAGGTACAGAGCTGTATCTTTTTAGAGTAAGGTTCTGGTTTTGTCAGGGACAAAGAGGCCTGCCTTGCTTGTGCCAATGCATTTATGAAATTTGCTGCTCTTTGTTGCTAGCTCCCTGCAGCTCCCTTCTCCTGCTTGGTATCCTACCCAGATGTGAAGGTATTCTCAGTCTCCTTTTATCCTCAACTTTACTCCTGCTCCAAGCCCCATGTCTGAGCTATATGCATTCAAGTTTGCAGTGCTTTCTGGCCTCTGAGATGGTGGAGCCTGGATGCAGTCATGAGCTGCTGTGCAGGATGTGGGTGTTAGGGTGCCCTCCCTCCCCCTGTCCCAGGGGCTCATGTCTCACGGCTTCAGTGGGAAACTACAGGGTGAGCTGGGTCCCTTTCCAAAAACTGAGCAGCTAGGGAGCAAAGTCTTCCCTCCAGAGACATGGGGAATTTGTGTCTGTGGAGATGGTTTGCCTCTTTCTGCTGGTCGTGGACAGATGTATAACTTTGTGTCCCTCATCGAATTCTAGATCTGCATGACCCAAAATTGTTAAGTATAATCCCTTCAGTGGCCCCAAATTCGTGAGTCACACAAGTGTCATGATGCTATTTCTCCTAAGGTGGCAGAGGCCATGCCAACTCTAGGAGGTGGCAGGCTGGTAGTCATGTCCTCCAACCCCACTTCTCCATTGTGTTTAGGACAAGTAGGGATCTGGTGGCACAGACACAGCCTCAGTGAACCAGCAGAAGCCAGCAGTGACAAACTTATGCCTTCCCATGCAGACCCATCAGCAAAGTACGCCCAGTGTGGACTGGTCTGTAATAGATGGTGAGGGAATCAACAAGAGTGGTGCATTTCAGGGAAAAAAATGACAAATAACTAGATATCTGCACTAGAATCATGCCTACCAGATTTATATCAAATATCAATATTGATATTAAAAAAAAAAATGAATAAGCACCATAGAACCTTCCAGTCACTAACTGCAGACCAGTAACCCTATGCATCTCCAAAATTTGTGTGTAAAGAAAGGAAAGGAAGAAAATAAAACATTCTTTGTAACATAAGATCCAGATATTCTCATAATTAAAAGAGGTATACAACCTGAATAGCCAATATCACAGACATTTACACTCAGATGAACACACTTATAAAGGAGGTAACAACAACAACAACAACAACAAAATGCAATTGCCTCTAAGCAATTTTTGACATGTGTCTTCCTTGCATTAAAGCTCAGAAGATTTGATCGAGAATTTTTGTGGCAGTGCTTGCAAGGTACATGTCACAGTAGTGAAGGGAGGATTTTTCCATTGAGTTCTCTGCCACTCTGGTGTTGAGCACCAAAGACCCACATTTTTTCCTGAACGCCTTCTTGGTTTGTTGATTCTGGTGATCGTAGTGCTGCAGAGACAGTGCCTTTCCCAGATGGCGTTCTGGAGGCTCCTTCTCTTCTGGCTGAGCCACCAAAGGTCCCTCAGGAAACAGGAACTGTTGTAACCAACTGGAGGGAGCATCTGCCTTGCCCAGTTACCTGCATCAGGCAGATCTTTCCAAGGACTGCTTAGGAGGGATACAGCTGTAATACCATGGAAGACAATTGTAAACTTCTCTGCTTCACATTTTCTCTCCATTTCTCTTTGAAAATTGCCACTGAAGGAGGCTTCCTACCTACTTCGGAATTAAGTTTCTTTGTAACATTTACTTTTATCTTCTGGCAGAGTTTCAACAGGCCATGAACCCATTATTTGGGAAAGCACTTTCATTTTTTCCTTGTACTCATCAGTTCATCACTCATGTGGGACCAGATGCTGAACTAGGAGCAGGCAGTCTAAAGCTTGTCCAAACTTAAACCTTCTTTTAAAACTCAGCCCTTCAGGCCTTGTCAGCAACTCCAGCCATCACCAGAGCATATTGAAAAACAATTTGTGACATCTGCATTCTGCAATTTAAGTTCAGGTCTTGCCACAAACAGCTTAAACTAGAAGAGCATTAAAAGGTTAAAAGGACAGCTGCACAGAGCAAGCCCTCCCCAGGGATCCAATATTAGTTGATCTTGTGGTCCTGGAGGTAGAGAGAGGTTAAGAAACAATTGCAGACATACCACTGAGCAGGGTTGAAAAAGTCCCTCTCACACTGTGATCCTAGCCAGGCAAGGAGGAAGCTGAATTTCGAGAAAGACCAGCACTTCATCTTGGCTGAGCATTTTCACCTTTCCTGAGCAACTTAGTTGACTTTCCTTGTAAAGGAGCACATGGTGAGGACAGTGCAAGCTCATGTAGGGGAATACTGATAGCTAAGCATAGGCAGCCAAGCTTCCATGTCTTCTCTGCTGAAGAAAACACCACTGCCATTGAGGATTTGGCCCCAAATAGTCATGCAGAAAATGAGCAAGGAGGTACAGCTCCTGTACAGTGGTGGGGAGGAGCTCTCTTCCCATGTCCCTTCCTTCCTCCTCTACCAGGTGTTCTTCCCTTGATCCCCACGTGCAGCCCTTTGGGTGTGGGGCCAGGGCTATACCTACCTATACCTATATAGGACCCACCAGCCTTTTCCTCCCAAGTGACACACGCTGCATGGAGCTCTGTGCCTCCCTCCAAGCCTCTCCTGCTGGCCTGTGCAGGTTCTCCATCCCATCCCTCCCACCTACCCCAGCATGTACTCAGTCCCTGACAATCTACTGTCTCAGCAGTGTTCCTTCCCTGGTGTAGAGTGGGGCACAGGGGGAAAGCAGAGACTCCCTGCTGTACTGTGTCTGGCAGGGAAAAGGAAGTGTTGCCTGATAGTGGGGTGGTGATGGGAAACTTCATGACTTTAATTCCCTACGCAGGGGCAAGGGAAATCAGGCAAAGTTAGTTTTATTGTTTTCCTCTTTCCTGTCATGCTGCCTCTGCTGAGCAGTTTAAATAGTTTGAGTGGTTTTCAAAGTAGATTTTACGGACTAGACTATGAACTTTATGTTTAACATTTAACAAAATGATGTCAATTTAAATTCTATTGCTATAGTTCTGAACAGAAATGTTCTACACTGTTTGAAATCAAAGCCAATTCTTTTCTCTGGCATACAGGAACTAGAAAAGCAGGAAAGGAAACAATTCTGTCTTAACTGTCCAAGCTAAAAAAAGCCCACTCAACACTCATAAAATAAAATAAAATAAAGAAGCATAATCCATCAGAAGAAAAATATTTGATTTTAAAAGCTGGTCTGTGTCATTTGTAATATGGGTAGATAATTTCCATAACTATATGAGTGTAAGTCATATTACTTGTATCCGTATAATTAAAAAAGTTTGATCCCTACAGTGTTACATGCAACCATGTTACATATACTATGTGGTTACATATGACCACATGGTAAAAAACAGAAAACAAAACTAAAGGAGACCTGACATGGTCTTGGAGTTTTCCTTCTGAGAGATGAATTTTTATTTCCGCTGCAAAATCTGTGTGTTAAATCACGTGTGCTAAAATCGTCACTTGCTTACTAGCAGGTACGGTTGGAAGATAAAACTAAAGAGCACAGGGTAATGTTAATAAAAGAATCGTTCCTTGGTCACCAAGTGCCTGCTGAGACCAGCAAGAAGATCCCTGCATGAGAACCAGCATGGCGTGCAGCACTGCTTCAGATTTCTTCTCTTTCCTGATATAATTTGTTCCACATGCTGTTTATCCACTGATTCTTCCAAACCACATCTTGGCTAGAAGGCAGGTGATGACAGGTCATTGAAAAAACAGAAGAATTTTGCAGCTTGTCTTGGCTGTACCAAATATGCCCTTGTGCTTGGAACCAACCAAATGTTTTGTGCCATTAACAAATTGTGGCAAGTCCAGTGAGCCTTTCCTCCCTGGCAGGGGTTGGAAAGATGTACCAGTGCTATAAACAACAGAGAGTTATGGGATGACTTCGTGTATTGACACTCACAGCAGAGGAAACACTGTATGGGCTGACTTTTCTGACAGCAGATGCACAAGCTTATTTTGGTTTGGATGGGTGGCAGGGGACAGGGAGACATTGTTCTCCATGACCAGTATGTGTCATATCTTCCTTTACTGCCTACCTGGGAGCTGTCCTTGAAGAACAATCATCCACAAATTTCTTGTTAAAGATACACTAGGAAGCAGCTTGGGTAGTTGATGAGTATGGCAGGGTTTACCTAGTTCATTGTGTCAAAGCTTCACAGTCAGTAAAAGTAACATCACCATGAAAACTCATGAATTGTAGCTCACGCTGGACAAACCTTATCTTTAACAAATAGACATGAGGAAAACTCTCTCCTTTGCAAGTTTATTACTCTGGAACATGCAGAGGAGAGGAATCATATACCTCCGGCTCCACTATGTCCCTTGGAGAGAAAAAGACCTGTTGTGCTTCCTTAGCAATTTATTCTCTGCTTCTCTGGGTACCACTGAGGGAAAGCTCAAGATTTCACTGAGCAGTAATCTGGAATCTGAGCAGTAGAACCAAAAGGCCAAGAAAAGGCAGAGAAACATGACAGCTAGAGGCTGTGTGGCTCCACTGCCTATGTCTTGTCCCAGCATGTACACATCCAGGAAGGGCAGTACAAGCAACAAGACTGAGCCCGTGCATGGGCTCAATGGCAGCTGAATAAATGTGCACGGATTTGCGTCAGTATGTTATTTTTACTGTTGGACCCCGCTGAATTTATTTGACCTGGAAGTCACTGATCATCTCCCCAGCTGGGAAGAGAACAGCAGCACATGGTATGATCTGTATAAAAATCTAAACTACAATGGCTGAGAGAAAGAGAGGAATTTGTTGAAGTATATTTATGTGTCTGTGTCAAAAGATCAAGTCTACAAAATCACTGAATTGTTATACCACTATGATATGTCTCTGTAGCTAAAGACGAACAGAGACAGAGGTGAAAAAATGCCTGTTGTGCCACGCAGTTCATCTAATTCTTCTCCATGACAATGTATGTTCATCTTCTGCAACACATTTTCTAGTTTTTGGCTAGTTTTTCAATGTCTCAGGAAAGGAAATTTCCCATGAAATGTTACTTTACAGATGACATTGCAAAGATTCATGTTCTTTTATTTTTTAAAAAAATTTCAGTCAACATTTTCAACTTACTAATTTCACTTCAGTACTAATAGACATATCATTCTTAATCTCACTTAATGCCTCAATATTTCAAAAATCAACAGATAACCAGGCCTTTATCAATATGGTTCTTTCCATTAGTCTTTTCAGCAATAGAATTATTTTGCCCTGCCTGAATTCTACCAATTTCTGCCTAGTAATACCATACAAAGTTCCTTAGACCACAGCCATCAGCTGCTCTGCTAGTTTGTTTCCCATGGCAAGTCAGTGTCTGATTGCCTCTTGGCTGGCTAAAGAGTCTAGAATGCCTTAGATTTTATTGGAGTTTCTTAGGCTCTCCTTATAGGGAAAATTAAAATAATCCAGCACTACAATGGTGTTAGAATATGACCTTTTATTGATATGAATATTCTACTCAGCTGTAGAGTCTTATGCAGTTATTTGACACAGACATTTCCCCTCCTGACTCAAAAGCTGGTTGTACGCTGGAGGTTGTGCAAAGGAGTGAGCTACCCCAATGCTGTATACCCTTGTTACCTGAACTTAGCACAGCCTTAACTTCCAGACTTTGTCTTTCAGCTTATTTCTCCCATAAGAATCAGCAGTGCACTGAAATCCACATGCAGTCATCCAGAATCCAGCTGTGTTGCTTATGGGATTATTAATTAAAAAAAAAAAGTTTCTAGTCTAAAACCTGGTATAATTTCTGCCTCCTTCAAGACTGCCTCCTTATCAGGTTGTGATCTGCAGTTTGGAGTTGGCATATCAGCTTTTCCTTGCGTGTGCCAGCATTAAAGAGAAAGTACATGCTCCTGTCTCCAAATAAGAGACATTTTCCATATGTGCACTCTCGGGTCTGTCCTGCCTAATGACTATACATTAAGATATTATGCAGGAAAGGTTGCAACATTTTGTAGCATATGTCTGCACAAGTGAGAAGCATGTCTCACACCTGCTTCTTGGCTTTGGGACATTATTTCTCATAACTCTCTTACTGTCTGGCTGGCTTGTGGTTCTGCAGGCTTCAAATGGCAAGACAAGGCAGCAAAGCAGGCCTTTCCCTGCTTGGCGTGGCAAGCTACATGAAAGCCTGTAGTTCCTTCTGTGGCATTGTGTTCATAGGGAGAGGGTGTCCTGTAAGAGGTAATGGCCAGCCCTCTTCAAAACAACATTGCCAAACCACTTCTAAAGGACCCTCAAAATTATTCACACAAAAAGAATGCTTATGACTCCTCATTCAAAATTCAGAACACTGGTCTAAAATAAAGACCCTTTTCCTTTAAATAACATAAGCAGTGCTGGAGCAGGATTACATCTGTCACAGATAAAAATGCTCTATTTATGCCTTACTGTAATCCATTCACTGCTTTATGGTCCTCGTGTCCTTCAGGGACTGTTGGAAACCCACACGGTGCTCCCAAGTGCAACATTTTGCATTCAGATCTCCAATTCTGTTGACAGATGTGTACAATCACATGTAGCAGTCAGACAACTCCCTCTTGACTCTGTATTGGAGGAAGAGCAAGAGGGTAAATTATTTCATCTGAGGTCAGCATTGACTTAAGCTCAAAATAACTTCCTCCACATACACCTGTTTCAGCCAGAAGCATATGAATAGAAGGTGATCTTCAGTGAATTCCAGCCACTTCCCTATTTCACATCCCATTTTGGGGCTCTGCCATCACAGATGTAGGCAGCACACATGTATTCAATAAAACAAGAAAGTCCACAATCAACACGATAACTGAAAAAAAATTGCCCTCACTCTGCAAGTAAAATGTAATGGGTTAGTAAACACATATTTCCCACTTTATGTATAAGCATTGAATATGTAAATACAGCATGTTCCTGGATGCCTCAGGGAAAACATCATAAACTTACTAAGAACAATCCATTAAAAAAATAGGCTGATGAATGTATTAATGTTAAATTAAACAAAGGTTTCTGAGAAGATACCCCTTAAGCAAAACAAAACAAAAAGTTTGTCTTTGTTTCAGCTGCTGAGGGTATCAGCTTCCTTCTTCCCAGCCCTTCTATATCAAAAAATAGCTTCTTCTCTCATTCCTTATAATGGGACATTCCTAATAAAGCTGAGTGGCTCCAAGGAAATTCAATGAGTCACTGACCCTCATTCCTTGTTGCCTTCTGATCTGAGATCCACCTGTCCTCTGGGGCAGGAACCTCTTTTCTTTGAGCACCTTTCACCCAGCCTTAGGTTTGAGAGTTCCTGGCCTCAGTGTATCCTGCTGAAAAGGGAACATCTGGAAACAAAATCATGTTTCTGTCAGTCTCAATTATCAATATTGCTGTGTACTTGGCTAGTTTATGCCAAGCTTTTTGCAACCGCATCTCAAATAAAGTCACCCAGGGTTTAAACAGAGCTTCTCAGAAGGGCTTGGGGAGTGAAAAGAGAACTCTGCTCTTGAAACCATCATCATTCTTGAAATAACCCTTAGTAGCATAAATCTGTTCTCCTTCATGTCCACTCAAACTGAAGTTTAAACTCTCAAGAACTAGAAGATTTTCCCTGAGTAACCACAAAACTTCTTAGAGCTGGAGGCCAAAGCTGAGGGGAGGTTCCACCATGTTAACCTCAGGCAGCTTTGGTATTTTTGTCAGCTGTGTCCTCAGAAAATAATAGTATTAGCAGCTCTGACTTAAAATACAGAGAGCTGCAACTCCCTCACAGCAGGCAAACAATCTGTGCAATTGGGCACAAGTGCTGATAACACACCTCATTCCAATTAGGAAGCAACAAAACAAACTACACCAGCAAAAATTCCTGTGAGGATATTACTTAAGGTTTCTTTGTGCTCTCATAAAACACAAACATTTTTACTATGCAATATCACCGAATTCAGCAGCTGCTGACAGGTATATTTACGCACTGCTTCTTCATGCAACTGCACAGAAAAGATTGCCTGATGCTGCTGCAGCTATACCTGGGGGTCAGACCTGGAGGGACATGTTTACACAGGAGAGGCAAAAAGGGACATACACAAACACAGAACTGCAGCCTGTCTGTGCAAAGGGAATTTGCTAGGGTAAGAAGAAACCTTTCTGTAGAAATTTTAATTTTCAGTAAGCTGTTTGAATGGAATGTACTTGAAAAACAGATGTGTTTTGAGAGAAGTCACAACAAATACCAAATATGGGTAACATGTGCATCTGAGATGATACCACCAGAAACATCCTGCCCTTGATCCTCTTTGTCTGAACATGGAAGGCTGGTTTCTAACACTGCAGGAAGACAAGAGCGCTCCTAGAGCTATGCAGAAGACAAATTGTGCAGTTCATTTTTCATCTGTGTCTGCACAGTTCCCTAGCAGAGCTAATTACATTGTTTGACAGTCTTGGTCATTTCTTACATTGTCAGAACTGCTTGGCCCCCAAGTGAGCTTCCCTGGTGATGGTGCATCCTGTGGGTCTGTGATCTCCATCATCTCCAAGGTCCAATTCATAAACCATTGGCAGCATATCTGTGCACTGCACATGCAAAGCAATTGGACTTTAACATTGCTCTGGAGCAGTGAGGAAAGAATGAAGGGAATCAAGGAAGACTTAAGACCATGAATTACCACATTCATAATGAAACGGTCAATCACTGTATTTGAGGCTAGTTTCTGATTTCTGGAAAGTCACTTGTGAATGACATTGAGAGGTCTTGGAAGACTTGGAAAAAGTTTCTTAAGGTAATCCAGGGTTTAGGGAGTAAAACACATGATCAAACAAAAAGATCAAAGAGAAGAGTTTGTAAGATGGCACAAACCCTGATGTCAGTGTTGGTAACACGGAAAAGTATCTGCTTTTTCTTATGTGCAGGCATGGCTACTTTTTCCATATTGCTGGAAGGAGCAATTTCACTGTCCACCTGGATGCCAAGGGCACTGCTAGAAGATGAACAGCTCTTTCTGGGGCCAGGGGCACCTGGCAAGACTAGGGTGGGAGCAGGAGAGTGGCCATAGCACAGTGATCTGGCAAAACAATCTCACACACCCTTGGTGCAGTCGACCTAGACACTTCCACACAGAGATTTAGTGGTGAGCTAGGAAGAAGAAGTTTCCTAGCAAAGGGTAGCAGCACTGCCTCTGGGAGGCTGGTGTTCAGTAGCAGGGAATGGAGTTCGCCAAGAGCGGTTTTTAACAGCCACTTTGGCTGTGATCTTGACAGCCATTTCTGTCAAACTGGGCTGAATCATCTCCAGCACAGCTCCGTCTAAGCAAGAGACATAAGATTTATAACAATCACTTGGAATGGCTTTGTAAGTGCTTTATAAATGACTTCTTTGATTTGCACATGACTTTCTTCAGTGCAGATACTGAACATCATAGAAGTGATGTAGTTGTCTGTGGACTGGATAAATATGAGCTAATCTTTCTGGTGGCAAAGGCCTTTCCTGCAGCTCACAGCAGGAATGGTCCCTTCAATTACAGTAACGATTCATGATTATGTTGAAAGTTGATTGCTCAGCATGCCTGTCTCTATGCCAAAAGCCTGCATAGGGTGCCTGGACATAGACCAGGTGGGGAAGGAAAACTGTGGTTGGTCTGGCTAAGAGACCCAGCTAAGTCCCCAGAATTAGTGGCAAACCAGATGGCACAGTAAGGTAGTTCAGAACAAATACTTCTGTTTAGATAGGAGTGTGAGGCTTAGACACCTCTGCCATATTTGAATGATGGTCTCACAATATTAAAGAGAGGTGGATTGAGTGGGAACCATCCCATATCAGCATGATCTGCCCTTGTGCACTCAGTGTGGACATGTTTTTTTCTCATAGTAAGTAATAACCGTTAGCAGTGAAGCCAAAAGGACGTGTATTATATGCAGGGTGTTTGCCCTCCTGAAGAAGACCCACTGGTAATTGTGAAGCCCTTAAATGTTCCACATTTTTCAGGGATGGGGCTGAAGTTCTTTTCAAACATGGGTTTTATCACCAAGGTCACCTGAAAATCCACCACATATATATTCTGGGCATTCAGGTGTTGCAGCTTGGGCTTTTCCATGTATGGACAGAGTACAGAATAGGGAAGTAGTTCCAGTTTATCTCAAGACTAATATTTATGGGGTGCAATGGTAACACAGAGGCCTACAAAGGTGTTACACAGCTGGTAAGAATCACTTTAATGGTTCCCCTCCTGAGAAATTCTTAAAGCTAAGGAACAGGTTATAATGTGAAAACAGAAAAAGAAATAGGTTGTGTTAAGTGCTAGAAGGTGGAGAAGAAGTGCCATGCTAAAGAGAAGATGGAAGGCAATCAGATACATGTCTGAGGTGTGAGATGTGACTGCTGAAAATCCCACTGGTCTTCACAGGTTTTATGAAAATGGGTTGTTGTGCAAAGTGAATTACTAGAAATATATCTAAGGGCACAAACAAAGCCAAGGGCAAAGTTAAGGAAAAATAAATAGGTTGTTTGATCTTCACCAAAGTGTCAGGAACAAGAGCAATCACTGGATGGAAGGTTCCAGGACAGCAACAGTACACAGGAGGGTGCACATCCAAAGTCTACTGCAAGAAGTGTTAGTCTGATGCAAAAGAGGAAGAATCAAAATCTATACAAGACTTTATTGAATAGGATGCAACAGATGCACCATCAGGAGTTAATAATAAAGGATTGTTGCAAACACATTTCATACTGTTGGGGATCTCCGCAATTTCCTTTAATTAGAAAAGAGCTTTTTGGTGGAGCAGTTTCAACAAAAATATTTAGATTCTTGTGTGTGTATGCATATATGCATGCCTCTGCATATTTGGACTGACGTGAATGAAATTCTTCAGGAAACAAATCATAGGTTTTTCAACTGATCTACTTTTCAACAGTAGTGCTCATTTTACAGGCTTTTGTTGCTTTTCAAGGATTCTCCCTGTACAAGCAGATAAATTGTAAGAATTCTGCACTTCTGAATATATGTATCATATAAGCTGTAAGGACTGCTTACATTCTATTGAAGATTTTTTATGATTCTTTTTTGCTTTTACTGAGAATATTAAAAGAGACGCACACAATAGTTAAAAACAGACTGTTTTGATTTTCACACTGATCTTTGTGCCTGGAAGGTGTGAGAGATAGGTTTGTTATGAAAGAAAAGAGGAAACACCTTGTGTATTGCCCTTGGAAACTTCCATTGATACGCAGGCAGCTATTTCTAATTGCACGTGCTGCAGTGGAAACGTGAAACGTGAGTACTCCCTTTCTTTTTCATCTGAATATTGGCAAGTGAATGACATGACTGAAATATATCAGCGAGAGTCTTGCCATAACCACAGTAGTACAAGAACATGGGTAAGACAAGGCATTTGTTCAGAGCTGCCTTCACAAATAATTACCCCTCTTTTGTGCTCATGTCTTCCCCTTGCACAGCAAAAAGGCAATTGGGAGTGTGGGAATTGGATACTTCACTACTATCTGTAATGCACACTTTGCTCCACAGGTAGTCATTTATGAGACTCAATGACATGGCTGGAAAAGATTGCACAAGGTTTCTAGTACATAGCACCTTTGCTAGATCTGAAATATAGCAGATAACTTCAGAACTAGCAGCAAACCAAAGCTCTGAACGTGATCCTTTCATGGACAGTGCTCTCTTATCATAACATTGCTTTCAGTCACTTCCTCTAGCTGAAGTCAGTCAGTATGATACTGAAGCCTGAAACATTTTCTTGAAAGAGACTGTTTAAGGGAGGCATCTGGGAGAGTACAGGAACAATAATTAGCAGACCAAATTCACTGCAAGGGGAGCAAGCAAAACTTACTTGGGGTGGACAGTGAACTCAGATATTGGCGCAACACTGGGAAGGACCATGCAAAAAACAAAGTGTATAAATACTTGTACAGGCATTGCACATCATTTACTCTATATATGTTTTAAAGGGCATGCCCCTGCAGCAAATAAAATAATGCTACAATATCTATTACTGTGAGGTTGTTTCCTCAGGATACTTCCCTTGATTAACAACAGGATCAGGATGGCTCAGCAGCCTACTGCTTTGCTTTTGTAAAAGCAAATTCCCAGACTCTCTGAGAATTATCAAGCTTTCCTCTTTCTTAAAGGCTTCTTGGCCCCTAGTTTCCCCCACACTTCCCCAATTAAAATGTTCCGGCCCTGGACATGGGAAGCCGTGCACAGCTGCTCGCCTGGCTTTCCAGCCACTGTGATGGCTGGAGCTGCTGGCCAAAACCTTGGAAACAGATCTTTAATTTAGATTTTTGGCCAAGCTGTGGCCTATTTTAAGTCTTTAAAAACACTCTGGATCACGTGCAGATCTCCACAGCCTTTAAGATAACCGGCGGCAGCAGCACAACTGAGCTTCCCAGCAGCAGCTCCGGGTAAAACAGGGAGAGCAGATCAGGATCCTGCCCATTGTTCTACTGTTTGCACAAAGAATAGATTAGCTTCAGGTTTTGTTCCAGACTCTCAGCAAAGGCAGACCTTCTGCTGTTTTGACAGTTTAATGGGAATTTAATGTATCTTTTTCTTCGCTCCAGATGTGTTAACAGATACACAGATCTGCATCTTTATAGCCAGATCCCTGAACAAATGTGCAAAGAAGATAACAGTGAAAAGAGCTTTTCCTTTGTTCTCTCCAGAACTTGTCACTGCCTGGTCCAACTCCCAGGGTGTTTCTGCTACCTACCCTGCTGCCCCACAGGACCTCATGGCTGGCCATGGAAGGAAGCACCAGGGAGTGAGCAGCCCCCCACCACCAGCTGAATCCTGGCAAAGGAGCAGGCTTTCTTTTCCAGACTTCTCTGGGAAGTCCTGTTGTAGGACATCATAACTCTGTTATCAGCTCTCTGCCAGCAATCCCTGGCATCTTGCACAAGGCGTCCACAGCCCAGAGCTCTGCATCGGGCAGGGAAAGAGGAGGCAGTGGGCAGGGGAACCACATGAGCTTGGCCATCACCTACTGTTCATGTCAAGTATTTCCCAGTCAGGAATATATTTAGCTGGGAAACAAGAAGGATTTTATGAAATCAGAGAAGTAAAATTATGTGGTGAACTTTTAAAAATAAGAAGATCAGAGGATGAGCTTATTTAAAGTGTAGTTTAGAAGGTGACTGGGCTTGCATGGTGTAGTGACTTGTGAGGAGTTGGACATGGGTAGCTGTGCTGCAACAGCCCTTGGCTACCCCACGCCTGAGCAAGCCAGCCTCTCTAGGGTAGATGGTGCAGGCATCTCATCCTCCACCAGGAACAGGGATAGGTCAAGTCATGTTGCCACAGCATAACAGGGCTCCTCTGACAGAAGCAGTGTCTTCAAAGAAGAAAAAGCACATTGCCTCATCTTTTACACAGGGCAAGCAGAGACATCAAGGTTTAACTTTCTTCCATTGCCAGTGAGTGGGGCTATAGTTTAGACCAGAGATGTAAGGAACATGATCTGAACATGAACTGTGCTCCTCTTCCTGCCAACACAAGCTTTAGGGATGAAACTTGCCTCAGCTCAAACAAGGTCTTAGTACTTATTTGTTCTGTGCCTTAGTTCCCTGCAAATGGAAATCCTGCCATGATGACTGTGTTGAAGGCCTAAGACAGATATGAAGCATCACTTCTTTGCTCTGGGTGGCACAACTAATTGGGTTCATTTAAGCAGAAAATACACTGTTTTGTTTAATAGTCTACAGCTGGTTTGAGATATTAGATATCAGGCAGATTAGAATGCATTCAGCTTTGTTTGTTTTCAGTTACTATTCCTCTCATTTGCTCTTAAACATGGAGCATAGATCTAGAGTTTGAATATAAAGGCACCTGGAGACTAATCCATAGCACTGGCCTGCAGACTGGGTTATTCTCTGCCATCAGGCATGGCTGTGGACTCTGAGGTATTGTTATACTCAGTGACATGCTTGCTTTTCTCTGTGCACAATGATTGAATGAAGGTCATAATCTAGTTTTATAAATCCCTCCTCAAACCTAGCCCTTACTAAGATTGCATTCTTCTCAGTTCTGTCTTGATGTTAGCATATTATGTCACCCATCACTATAGTGAAAATGACAACAGCCAATTTCTGTACACTGGAACGAGATAGGCTAGTTATAAGGTGTCCACTGTGATTCAGCATTTGCTGAACTGTTAACACATTTCTTTTCAGCTGACAGTGCTCACTGTAACTGGAAGTCTAACTGGAGTAAGAGACTTGCACAAATGTGCTCTCCTGTAAAATTTGATTTTGAAATCAATGGCTGTGCAGTCAGCTCTACTGATGTTCTCTTTGGGGGTTTTTTGGTTTTCTGGGATTTTGTTTGGTTTTTAATTAATGTCTTTCATTTAAATAGTCTACTGGTTTATCAAAATTCATACAGAAAAAGAATCCAGGGGATGTGAGGACACAACAGAGCTGCACAGCAGCACGTAGAGCTCTGCAGATGAAGGCAAGTAAAGCAGACATTTCATGATCCCCAACCTAGCAGCTCTCCATCTGTAATAAAAGCCTTTGAAGGGAGTCAAGACTTGTGTGCTTCAGGCAACCTTGACTAGGATGAGATTTTAAAACAAAAATTTTGATGCAGCTTCTTACCACACCACAGCACTGCATGACAGTTCAGGGAAGATTTCTGCTTAGTGACAGCCACTTGCCAAGTCCATCTCTGTGATCTGTCTCCTGTGTATCTGCTTCTGGGCTGTTTGGAGATCAGGTTAGAGGAGAGAAAATGCTGGGACCTCAAAGTGGACTTTAGGAGAGGGGTGGAGGGTGAGTGAAGCGAACCAGAAACTAGATGCTGATAGTCAAGGGGAAGGAAACAGAAAGGCAGTGTTGCAGGTTTGGAAGTCGGAGATGAAGTCATCAAGGGATATATAACACAAACTGATAGCCAGCAATAAGTCAATATGGGGATTCAGATAACAGCAATTTTCAATTGAAATAAATATGCCATCCTTCCAAGAGGACAGCTATAATTAGGAAGGAAGTCATTTCACAAACAAACATACACAGGGATCAGGTCTTCAGGCTAGAAGAAATGAGATGTGTGGCCCGTTCCCCTTGAGATAACCTCAGGATAAGGACCAGACTTGGAGAGAAACATCAGAAGTCAATGTGACTTGGCACTGTCCATCGTCAAGGGAATGTGATATGTCAGACTCATTTCTAAAAATCCTGTCTCTGTCTGTCTCAGTTATCAAGGACTAAAGCACACACAGCTTTTGTACAGACTGCACAGGATGGGGCATGGGCACACAGTCACTTCCCAAACCTGTTCTTTGGCCTTGCCAAGGTCTGACCCCTCAAGTAAGAACCACTCCTCCATTTTTTTCCTCAAAGGCACGGATCTCTTCAGAAAGAGATGGGAAACAGGCCAAGGTTCAGTTGATCTTAATCTTTTCCCTTCTGCTTTCACCTTATGATTCAGGTCTCAGGAGAGGTGAAGCTCCAGTTTCCATCATGCAGCTATAGCCTGGTAATATGGCAGACAGTGCAGATACTTCACAGACACTGATCAGTAGTGGCACTATTCCTATGGCACCACAGAATAACTGTGTCTGGTCTTTAAATCTTTGGTCACTTACCTTTTGATCTTCATTCATTTTATAGGTTGGGTGATAAAGGATCAAACCAAAAGTTTCCTGGCACAAACCTGTAATATCACCTTTGTGAAGCAGCAGTTACTTCCTTCTTGTGTGCAAGTTAGCTGCCAGTTTGCATACAAAAGGGAGGGACCACTTCTGTAAGAATATTAAATTCTAAAGTCAAAAGAGGATTAACTGTGGAGTTTAAGACAGCTCAGCTTTGTCAGTTGGCATTCTTCAGTTTAAAAATGAAATGAAAGACTGCTTGCTTGCTTGCTTGCTTTTTGGTTTTATGAGAAATGTGGTTTAAGAAATAAAAGTATAAAAACGTATTGCATCTGCAAAACAAGCCATAGTAAATAATATCTATTCATATTCTATGTAAATTCACACCCTAGATTCGCAAACACTAGCTCAGAAACTTGTTGGCAGGAAATGCAATAGACAAATATACAGGCTGTTGGCAGAAAAAGCACTTCCATTATTCATTTGTCACTGGTACCCGGGATTGTGATGCTATTCAAGGTAATGTACTGTCGCAAAATAAATCTTTTATCACTACTCACTTCAGCAGCCAGAGCTTGTGATGTATAGAAGCACATACAGATACAAGGCCAAATGACAGCCATCTCTTGTTGGAACTGCTCTATTGCAGCACAGTTTCATTTAAATACTATGCACTGTTCTTTTAGAGGGTTTTATCAAGTTAATGGCCAGATGTGTTTGCTGATGTACCTACTCTGATGTGTACAGTGCCTTACATGCACAACATCTAATAAGGTACCTTTAGAGCAAAGACCTCTGGCAGTGTGTGCAGAAAAGTAGTAATGATGAGAGGCTGACAGCACCAGGAAATGTGAAGGGACTTTGTGCTTCCCTGAAATCTGGACCACAAGAGTGATAATAAGACCCAGAACAGAGAGAAGCAGAAGGATAAATTTTTAAAAAGGATTTCTTCATTAGACTGGTCTGATGCTAATGTAAATGAAAACTGTTTGTCTCTGAAGTGATGAAACAGCATACAGTGTTAGTAATTTTGATCTGAATTCGAGACCATCTGATTTGAATCAAATGAAGTTTTCCATCAGTTTATGTGCTAGTATAGACTTGAAAATTGATGAGAATGAAAAGCAAAACTCTTCAGCTGAAATTTTGAATAACCAAATCAATGAGAATATGTATGCACACTCACATTTAACTACAATACAATATAGCAAAAAACAGAATTGTAACTTTGCCAGTGCTTCATATAGTATTCAGGTTTAAAGCTAAACATTCAGAGTCCTTTGTTTTGCCTAGTTTTGGTGTGCGGAATCTGAAGCATAGCAAGGGGGACTGCTTTATGCCGTACAAACTCAAGGAAACAGGAAGAACAAGGCAAAGAAAGATGGTTCCCGCAGAGACTGATTCACTTTTTTTCTAATTAAGTGGTGCTACAGGTGTTTCACCAGGCTAAAGGAGAAGTACCTAATAGCCTAATAAAATATCTAAATGAGAAGCTTTCTAAAAGATTTTGGTGGAGATTTCATGCAATGATACAAAGTGAAGAGGGCATTTATTGCGTGTTTTGGATCTGCATAACACTGTGCAGACTTTCAAATGCAGTTGTATTCCTCTGGTGTCTCCTCCTCCAAACACAGAATAAGTGAATAAATTGTTGCAAAGAGCAAAAAAACTTCCTTCTTGAAAGAGGATATGAATAACATTTGTGAGACATGAGGCACACTGGAGGAGCCACTGCTCCCATTGTAATTAGAGGACAGGAGGACCCTTCAAAGAAGTAGAACTTGGCTCCAATAGAGACTTACTTGGGGGCTGGTGGTGACAGGAGATGGGACTGTGCTTTGAGGAAGTGAAAGCAAGGCTGACTGCAGTGGAGCCAACAGCATACAGGGGAGGGGGCATAAGCAAACAGGATGCTCAAGTAAAATGCAGGGTACTGTGCAAACAATGTTCAGGTGAGGGGTGAGAGGGACCACAATGGCAGAGCACCAATAGCACTGGGCATCTAGAAAAGAGGGGGTAGGATGGCTAAACTCTGGCTGTGTGGTGCTGCTGTGTGGAAATGGCTCAAATGTGTGGCAATGCCATTGCCGCAGCATGGGGATCCCCTGTACCCTGATGGCTTGCAGTGGGACCACTGCCCTAGAGGAACACTGGGCCCTGCAGGGCTTTCACCTGCTTCCTTGCTGCTCCCTGAAGAACCACTAGGCTTTGCTGGTGTTGGACCACAGCTCTGTTTCTTCTCCATGCCACCAGTTTGCACCATTGCCTGCAAATACCTCAGTAGAGCTGTGGTCCCCCAGATGCTCTGCATGAGTCCTCAAAGGGCTACAGAACCATGAACAGAGGGTGGCATAATGGTCAAGACCACCATCTGCAAAATTAAATTCCTTCTGCAAGCCCTGCTGCTTGAAGGCCAGCCTCACTGCTTCCTCCTCCCTTCCACCACCAGCACAATCTCAGGAACTGTTCTCATGGATGGGCTCAGAGAGGTAACTTTAACAGCACCCCTCCTCTTCTGTGTTTGCCTGGCCAAGACTGGTTTTATACAGAAGGGACAGAAAATGGCAATTAGATACACAGATGAGTTGGCTGGAGGCTAGGATATGCAGTGTAGCATGCTTAAGATAATTGTGTATGTAGTTCTTGGAAACTCATTCCTCCAGGGTTTGATTAACAAGAAACTCCTTGCTTCTCAAAAAGTTGATGAGAAAAATTGACAGATATAGTGCAGCTTTAATCCAGATATGGAAAATACTGTCTTTTAAATTACTGTTACAGTTCCTATCATTTGCTGCAAAGACTGTAATGATAGTTAGAGTCCATTTAGTAACACTAAACCCCTTGTTTTTTCTTGACCAATATTTGTTTCAATATATAGATACTTGTCCTTCAAAACCCATATCATATGAAATCACTGTATTTATTGACCTTCTACATTTTAATCTACTGTTCACTAAAGTATGTAGATACCACAATTCAATAGTAGAATTAGTCTCATGGAAAAAAAATTCTAGCTCATCTTCTGATGGGTAAACCTAGATTGTCCACTTTGACTGGAGTTTTTAGTCCTGCTTGTTCTGCTGCATGTCTCTATGGAGTATAGACTTCTGCTTTTTGTGCAGTGTGGCCATTTCTTCTGAGATCCAAATGGTCTTCTTCCACCTCTGGTGACCAGGCCATGAGCAAAAGCTAAGGCAGCTGCTTCAGTTTTGACCAGCACTGCTAAGTCTTTTCATGCAGGCAGCAGAAACACTGTCTATGCAGTGGGATGAATAACACCTTTTGGTGGGTTAGATCACAGATGCTGTCAATAGCAGTCATGTGAGACATGGAATAGTTCAGAGGAGAATTCCTGCATTTTAGCATCAGTATTCTAAAACAGAATGTCAAATTCCTGTGGGGTCATACATTCCCAACCAGATGTACAACACTGTCAAGAGGTTAGCTTTCACTGGTCTAGTGCTGGTTGCTGCAGACATATGAGCTGAAAGAATGGTTACAGAAAACCAAAAGTAAACAGCCAAATTTACGTGCAAGTGGGAAGTCTCTTAAACCAAACAGTGCAGCAACAAGAGATTGCACACTAAGGTTTTAAGTTGTTTGTTAGCATCTGTACAAGCAAATCAACAATATTACTCATCAGGGAGATCTACTGGGCTTCCGCAAGGCTTATGCGTCATGTAGGCTTGGGTCATCTCAGAGTAAGAGATTCTCTGGAACAGGAGCAGGCTTGAGCACTTGCTTCTGTACCTCATGGCAATCAGAGTACCTAACAAATAGGCAGAGTCTGACATCTGAAGAATTAATTCTTCTCTTCTAACCTACAGAAAAGTTCTGGCATGGAGATGGATCTGGTCTCTTCTGCCAATGGCATCCAGGCTTGTATAAGCAATTGTGCGGCTAGCAGGAAGTGCCAGGGAAGTGAGCATTCTCCTGGCACTGGTGAGGCTGCACATCAAATCCTGTGTTCAGTTTTGGGCCCTTTACTATAAGAAAGACATTGAGATGCTGGAGCATGTCCAGAGAATGGCAATGGAGTTGGTGAAGGGTCTGGAGCACAAGTCTTATGAGGAGTGGGTGAGGGAGCTGGTGTTGTTTGGCCTGGAGAAAAGGAGACTTGCAGGGGACCTTATCACTTGTTACAACTACCTGAAAGGAGGCTGTAGCAAGGTGCTGGGTGGTCTCTCCTCCCAGGTAACAAGTGACAGGATAAGGGGAAATGGCCTCAAGCTGTGCCTGTGGAGGTTTAAGTTGGATATTAGTAAAACTTTCTTCACCAAAAGGGTTGTTAAGCATTGGAAAGGGCTGCCTGGGAAAGTGGTGTAATCACCATCCCTGAAGGTATTTAAAAGATGTGGCTCTTAGGGACATGATTTAGTGCTAGACTTGACACTGGTAGACCACTGGTAGTGGTTGGATTCAATGGTCTCAAAGGTCTTTTACAACTTATATTATTCTATGTTTCTATTCTCTGCCCACACAGTTCTTTCAGCTAACTTGTTTTGTCATTTTCCTGATGCCCTTTGTCTTTTCTGGTGGTTCTAATGACCGCAGTCATGTCCTTTGAACAGCAAAATATGCACCAGAATACATAACATCAAGAAGGACCTTCATATGCTCACAAATTTTCTTTAGCTAGACCTGTATCATAATATGAACCTAATATTTGATGGTCTCAGAAAGTCAGAAACCATCAGGTTTGAATAACTGCCACATGTTTGTGTGCCCAAAGACTACAGCATCCATTCCTGCTCCTTGGTAGCCCTGACTTCAAACCATCATCCCTTGTTTGTTTTTATACCACTCCAGCAGTGCAAATGCAAAAAGCATTTCTCTGCTGTCTTTGTAAGAAGGACATAAATACACTGGGAACATCTTCAATGAGGAGAGAAAATGTGGGAGAGCATAGGCTTTCATGTGGCATTATGCTAATTAAGGGATAAATGGATGCAGAGAAAATGGTATTGTGGGAAGCTGAGCTCTTAGCATATGCAAGTCCCTGGGCTCATTGGCAGCTTTCTATAATATAGCATTCCTCTGTTACATGGTCAGGAGGTGCTGTAGAGAGCCATGAGGTGTTTGACTGGGCAGTACAGATGGCTATTAATCTCACAAAATGGTCTTGAGCATGAAGAGTTTGTGTTCCACAGAACAGTGAAGGAAAGGCTGCCCACACAAAGTATAGAGATCACCAAGAGAGAGAAACGTGATACACCCCTGTGCATGGACTGGGGTGTTGGTACGTGTGAAAGGGTGGATGTGCAGCTGCTGCCTTTTAGCCTCATTGTTCAAAGACTATTTCATCTTACTCATCTTCAAATCAAATTTCTCATTCCCTTAAAATGTCAAGCCTCACCTTTTCTATCTCCATCCTGTTATAGGTGCATTTTTGGAGTGCATTCACAGAGCTGCTTTGCTAAAGCTGATATGATTTACTCATGTGGTTGTATTTTTACAAGGGCTTAAGCTCATTTGATCAGGCCTACCTCTGCATGATGCATCCCTGTGTCATTCCCATATATAGCAAAAGTCTGTAAGGCACCTACAGAAGCAAATATTCATCTCTCCACAAACTTCAGTTCTGAGACATTTTTGGGTTGTGTTTTTTTTGTGTTTGTTTGGTTTTGGTTTTTGTTTGTTTACTTGGTTGGTGGTTGTTTTTTGTTTGTTTGTTTGTTTGTTTGTTTGTTTGTTTTTAATCTGTGTCCTTGTTTCTTACTTTGACAACTGTTTAGTCAGGTAGTTTAGCCTAAAACAGAGAGTCTCAAAATGGTTCCTTAGGCAGCTCACAATTAATTGCAATCCATCTGCCCAAAACTTCTTCATGGTAAGAAATGACCATGTGCTGGTTTCTTATCTCAAATAAAAACCCCACAGATGTTAGTTTAACATGAGAAAAGAAAGTCTAATGAACATCTTATAATCCAAACAATCCCATCACTTAATTTGCTGTTTGCTGATATACACATCAGTAACCTGATGGGTAATATCAGAAAGACATCTGTAACCTGTGAAATTCAGAATTCACATTAAATTAGAAAGAGAAAGAACAGAACATACATAGAAACTCACAGGTCTTTCACAGAAAAAGAATGTGGAGAATTTCAGAAATACAGAAATAGCTAAGACTACTCAGTACAAGGAGTGTAGCCGGTTCTGCCCAAAATTGAAAATTCTTTGTAGTAAACTGCAGAGCAGCAGCATCCACTGTACCTATTTCTAACTGTACATGTTGCACGGAAAAGAACATTGCTAAATAGTTCAAGATTTTCTCATATACAGGAGTCTTGCATAATTGCATATTTCCATTAATTTTGGCAAATGTTTTCTTTCCATTAAACCAGTGTATAAAAGCCTTCTCTTTCATTCATATTCCGTACTTACAGTGCATACAGAGGTTAGTGGATTTTCCACTTTGCTAGGTGAGTTTTCAAAGCAGCTCATCAGTAAGACAGGAATTAAAAATTCACAATACATTAATTGCTCATAGATTAAAAAATGGCATTGGTGTTGATGTAAGGGAAATGCTGTACACACGACCTATGTCTTATATTTGGAAATGATAAACCTGAATAAACCCACATGTGTACACACAGAGAAATCTCTGCTGCTGCAAATTCAAACAAAAATTGCTTCTGTGTGCAGTTTCACTTCTCTGTGCCACTGGGAGTACGAGGCGTAAGCATCACTGGGGGCTGTCAGTCACTGAAACCTATCCCCTAGGGACCATAATTACCCAAACCCAACCATTCAGCAAAAGGCATTAACAGCAAAAGGTTTCTGACTAATGGCATCTTCCTAATTACCTTAGGGTTTCTGTCTTCAAGAAAGCGACTTCTCTTCTCAGAACTCTAGAGCTAAAGTTCATGCCATGCTAAGGGAACAGCTTGGTGAATCTGATTGCATTTGCTTTCCTTGAATATCTGCGGTGACGAAAGCTGTTCCTCATCCTAGTGATTCTGCTGGAGAATAGCAAAGACCCAGATGGATGACACTACATATACATAAGCATCCAAACATCAGATGTTCTTTCAAAGTGTATCTATAAAGCACCTGAGCAGATTCTGATCTGCAGATTCAGATGAAAATTGCATGACAATAAGCTTTTCTGTGAAATCTGTGAAATGCCTGCTCTTTAACAGGCCAGAAGTCTCCCATGAACCAACTTGATTCAAACAGGGTCTGTGCAAAAATACAGTCCCTGTTTGAATCCTGTGGCATCCCTGACCTTTGGGAACGCCTGCAGAGGACCACCACATGTTTCATTAGCCTATGACTGGAAATGGGTTCCTTTGTCAGAAATACATGGTCTGTTATTTCCGGAGTTTGTTCCCTTTTCCTTTTTGCTATAAAAAGAAAGAACAGAAGGCCCTGAAATACTTTTTCTGTACCAGTGTTCTTTAATATTTTCAGCTCACATTCCCCTCTCCTTTCTGTATGTGTTCAACTCTTCCTCTGCTCCTGGCATCTGCTGTCTGCTCTAGCCTGCCCTGGTGCTCTGTACCCAAGCGTCTAGCCTACCCCTTCAGAGCTGACATGTAACCTGTCTTCTTCCCCACAAAGAAAACCTATGATGCCCACCCTGCAGCAAAGAGAGCCCCACTTCATTCTCTTTTCTCCTCAACCCAGTCAAGCTGCCTGGCAGGCTCTTGACTGCCTGCCCCTGCCTGGGCAGCCCTGCTCTCTCCAGCTCTGGCCACCAGCCCTGATGGCTCCTGCTGTCAGGGGTCCAGATGAAATATCTGTATTCACTGAAGTGCAGCTCCCTATGGCTTGTGTACCCAGCCCTGTCTGTGCAACAGATGCAGCCCCTGCAGGGGAGAGAGGGGACGGGCACATCGAGGAGGTAGCACCATACCCACAGCCAAAGGTAGTGCCACAACGACAGGGCAGCCTCAGCTCATGGTCATTCCATCCACCCCTCTTCCCACCTCTATCCATCCACTCCTCCTCCCACCTCTATCCATCCACTCCTCCTCCCACCTCTATCCATCCACTCCCTGTCCCTATCCCATCCACATCTCACTTCCCACACCCTGTCCTTGCAGCTCAAGGCAAATACTTTGTTCTTCATTGTGCTGCCTGGGAAGCAAAAACACCTGGGGCACAGAGAGATGAGAGATACAAGGTTTGGCAGAGGCTTCAGGGTCCCCTTTCCTCCCCAGCCTTAAGATCTGCCCTCGGCTTCAGCACTGTGCCTCTCCCCTTTGTGCAAACCATTCTGCTGGCTGAGTGATCCCTAGTCAGAAATGCATCCCTACCTTCATGCCATTATTTATTTGTTATTCAAAGCATGCCAGCTTTGAAATTTTTATTCAAAGCATTCATGCTTCTGCAGTTTGCCCGGGCAAGTGAAGCCGTAGAAGCAGGCCCAAACACATCAGTCTCAATGCTGAGAGAGTTGCACTCTTTAAAGGAGGCTTATGCAGTGATAGATTTCCAGAATGAAACATAATTAACATTCATTGGGTGCATTTATGTCAGTATGCAGCTCCAGACATATAGGTTGATGCTCAGTGAATGCATATGACCCTCCAAGTACTAAACAGATGTTCAGTTGCTTCAACTCTTGATGAGTTAAAGTCAACTTTAATGGCAACCGCAGGTTGGCCTTGCTCATGAGAATGAGTCACATGCAATTTTTCAGCTGAAGGAATGGGATTTGATTCTGTTTCATCAGAAAGATAGAAAAGCTCTCATTGTCTTCCTTTGAGCCGGATAAAAAGAAGAAAGGAAAAAAAGAATAAAGAGATTTTCTGTGGCACGACTAATCATAGCAAAAAGATTTGTTTCTGATAAGTTTTGTAGGTTTCATGAAACTAAAAGGTATATGAGTTTGATTCAAACTTTTGTAAAACATTGTCTTTGGCTTAAAGGAAAACACACATCATTTCAGTTGGAAAGAAGAAGTTTCAGGCTTTTATGGGAAGAAGAAATAAGGGGTTTAAAATGGAAGTCCCAGAGCAACCTCAGCTAATGCTTTCTGCACCAAGGCATGATAGAAAGACAAAAAGCTTGTGTTCCATATACACCAAAAGCACATTTTTAACAAGCTGTTCTTTATTGTACTGAATCACATTGTTTATATGTTTTCTCCCTCTACAAACAATTTGTGTGCTTTGGACAGAGAAGGGAGGAACAAAGAAACTTAAAAAAAAAGGCAAAACAAAGCGACTTATAAATGAACTCAGATTCATTCAACTGTGATAATCAACACATGCTGTACTTCAAAACTGTTGGAAAGGACAACAGAACGACTTCATTAGACAGGCTGTTGTATAAAAACCAGACCAACTGAGGCAAAATACCTTGTGAAACCATAGAAAATATCTATCAGCCATTAGAGCTTGATTCCCTTCCCTGTAGTATATCCTGTTGAGAGCGGACAAAATGTGACATTTGGGTTGGAAAAGCTGAAGTCATCAGTGAGGTAATCCATTCATCTTGCATCCTTCTCAACATCCCTTTCCCCAAGCATGTTATCTCTTCATTCTCACTACACTGCTTAATTGGTGTTTTTGATGCAACACTGCAGACTCTGATGGTTTTCTCAAGACAACCATTTTTTTAGGCATCCATGAGAAAGGCAAAGCACATTAAATCCCACAGATGTCATCCTGAACCACTGTTGCCACATATTCCCTATGCAAAGAGGAGATTTTCCCTGGCAAAGAAAAGAAGAGCTGTACACTTGAAAACTTACTGAAGCCAACGATCTGCAAAGAGCAGAGATGGCAGAATAATGTGGGTGCTTCTGCCTGGTGTTCCTGTGGATGATATCTTGCTCTCCCTTGATTATTACTCATTTGTCTCTTGAGAAGACACGGAGTAACTGACTTCATTGTGATTGTGCACCAGCCACTAATTACAGAGATGCAGAGCCACGGGATATTTTTAACGTTACTCTGGCCTGCTTTAATTATCTTGTAGAACTCACTCACATGAAGGGGGATTTTTTTCCTCTAGTCACAGAGCTAGTTGCATGTATGCATGGAGGCCACAAAAACCCCAAGGAGCTTATAGACAAAAATGCAAGAAAGCATGAGATGGGCTCCATCTCTGCACTGTTCCTTTGCCTGCACTAACACAAAGGCAGAAGAAACACCTGGGTTCCAATGCTTTAATAAACAACAGCTTGCAAATAGTGTGTCAATGGTATCTATACATAAATTTGGAAAATACAAAGCAATTATGAGCAAGAGCCATATGTTTTCCTGTGTGACAAGTGAAAAGGTGTGAATGGAGCCATGACCTGCAGAAAACTGATTAATACAATGAGTGATGCAAATTTTTGCATGGAACCCAGGGATACTGCTTTGCTAATCAGCCACAGAGGGGAACTGCTGGTCTGAGCTGCTGTCAGATACCAAATCTTACTAGGAAAACTGCTTGATTTTTATACATGTTATTTTAACTATACTGATACCTTTAAGGTAGATTGTACTTTAAAAGAAGCTGCATTACACTGAATATGTGAGGCAAACCCTGCTACATAGATATAAGGTATCATTCAGCTGTAGCCTTACTAAAAGCTGCGTGTAGGTCTGCTACACTGCTGTGCTGGTGCAGTGTGGAAATCAGTTTAGAGCTGGTTTAAGAACAGAATGTCAGAATCTGCTTGTGAGAGCAAAGGACACAGCAGATGGAACTATGGAGCTGACCATGCATGGGGTGGAAACATGCAGTCATGAGGGTGGAAACAAAAGCTGAGGGTTCTTGAAAGGTTTTGGCTGGCATGCCTGGCAGCTTTTGGGCTCTGGGCAGCCTTTTTCAGAGCATGATGGTTGGAAACATGCCGGCAGCACAGGGTACTGCTTGGTCAGCATTCCGTGCTGGAGATGTTCCATCCCTGTCACAGTCAACTGTGGCAGACCCTAATCTTAACTCAGGACTTGGCCACCATGAGCCATGCAGGTCAGCTGCTCACCAGGTTCATTGGGTAGGTTTCCATAGCAGTGTGCAATGGGGAAAAGCTAAAGGTACGCTTTGTGCCAGTGATCAAGTGGCACAAAGTGGGGTCTGGTTGTCCAGCAACACATGCTCAAATACAGCCTTGCCTTTGCATACATATTTCACCTTCTTTACATTGCATAATGTGTTCTTCTTGGTCACAATCTTCTATCACACACCTACTGTACATTGGTTTAATTAGCTAAATATCCATACATTTAGCACATATGAAGGTTACAATCATTAGCAATACCTTCACATTCGGTTAGTGACATATCACTATGTATTTGGATATTGCCTTGTCCACTCAGTGTTCTCCACACTACGCTTTCAGTATCTTGTGCAGACCTCAGCTGAGGAAAGAGGTAATTTTTCTACTTGTTGGTCCAGTTGTGTTTTCAGGCTTCCTGATACTGCCCTTATACAACTGCAAGAGTTGATGTCTCATTTTTCAGGTCTCATTAGCAGTCCTTTCACCAGCTGGAGTGTCTCACTAGGTCACTTGCAGCACTTCAAGACACAGTTGCTTGTGCAATGATTAAAGTCAGCATGGGAGGACAGGGCACTACCTCTTCACAAGGAATCTGAGAATCAGAAATATGCCTTCTATATGAACAAATCACCTTGTAAATGGCACTGGTAGTTGATGTGGAAGGAAAGGTCATAAGAAACTGAATTGTCCAAGATGGACACTTAAAACTGATGAAATTCAAAGCTGCAGTATATTTCTCTCATGTCATTTGCACCCAAAAAGCAGAAAGGAGGAAACTCACTGAACATTCCCAGAAAAGAGAAGTTGGAAATACCCCAACAGTTCCTAAACATGATGATAGACATGTTTTGGAGGCACGATTAAGAGTAGAATTACAAAAAAAAAAAAAAAAAAAAAAAACTCCCAGAAAGTGTTGCTATCTTGTCTGTGGAGTATTGACTTTTAGGAGTAAGTGACCTTTAGAATTATTGACGTCAAACCTCTTCCTGACATTTGGGTACTCTCCCATTTCCCATCTACAGAAAATGCTGGTATATACATTTCAGTCACTGGTAGGAAATGCAAGTGTACACCAGCCGCTTGTCAGCCTGCCCTCAGGACTGAGTCTGCTGTGTGTGTCAGGCAGGCTAAGCATAACAGATGGGACTGGTGGATGGATACTTGCCAGCAAGAGAAATCAAACTGGGAGCTGTGTTCGTGTGTCTGGATGAAATATCTAAACAGGCGGAACAACTTATAAACCTGGGTGATTGACAGGCAACCTGCATCTCTCAGGTAGCAACTCCTTCAAGCCCGTTTCAGGTGGATTGGGCTGTGCCTGGAGAATGTGTGTGCAAACATGTGGATTGGATCCTAGGCTTGATGAAAACTTAGGGTCTTGGGGCTAAACACAAATTCAGTTCTTTAAAATGTATATTTTTTCCCCTTTTGTTCTAGTCTCATCTGCTCTTTCTCATCTACTCTGCATTCAGTTTTCCATTTGTCTTACCCATGCTTATTTAACCTACACAGAGAGAGAGAAATAAAATCAAGCAGTCTGAGATTACTATGTTGCATGAATGTTCCATGCATTAGATGTTTTTTCAACCCTTTCTCTGCCTATTGAATAGTAACTTCCGTGATTCCGTGGTAGTCAGCTGATCTTGTGCAAGGCTGGTCTTCAGACACTACCACATTAACATGAGTACCAGTAATGTTGATACATCCTGCACAGTGTCACACAATTAGCTTCTTCTTGACCTATAACAATTCAATGAATCAAACTTACTCTAAAGGGTCCTTGGGCTCAGCATGTTCATAAAGAAAAGTTTGTTCCCTGAGCTCTCTGGGACTCGCTCACCTCAGAACCATCTGCACCCAGGACTTTAAAAACATTATTTCATCCATAGGAAATAGCAAAGATGGAAAATAAGGCCACATTTAAGTATGCTTTGGCAAGTTTTGTGTTGTTGGAAACATGTGAATTGGGGAGGTTCTGTTTGTCTTTTCTACCAGTTGTTCCTGCTCTGCTGTGGTTCTGGTGACTGTCCCAAAGGAGGCAGAAATCCCTGTTTCCAAAGCAGAACACTTGCAAAAAAAAATTCCTTTCAGATGGGGTAAACCTCCCCTCCTTCTTACTGTGCAGAAGGGCAGTGCATGCCCTCTGGCCCCCATGCTCCCAGGCTGTAGTGGAGGGGAGGTGAGAAGGGGGTTCCTGGGTGACTCATACTGTACAGACCGGTGGCAGTGCTGTGTTCCTCTAAACAGGGACTTGCCCATGCACTGGGTAAGTGTGTTTGCCTAGGTGTTATTTATCGACAGCCAAGAGAGGTGGAGATCATTCCAGCTGGGAGAAAGGAAGCCAGGGAGTCTCATATCCCCTTCTCACCAGAAGACAGGTCACTCTGGCATTGAACTTCACTGCTGTACATACCATTTGGGAGCCTGAATCCATGTGTGAGGCAGGAGCACCCTCAGAGACTGGAGGTGAAAGGCAACTCTGGATGGATAGCTCAAAGCAATTAAATTATGGGTCTTGAGATGTGTGTTTCCCTGTAGGGCAAGGCTGTTGCTGGTAAGTGAAAATTGAATGTTTTTTTGCTGATCCCCTCAGGGTGACAATACCTGTCAGATTTATCCATAACTTGCCCTCAAATCTCTCTCACACCCTTCAGCTCTTGAAAGTAATAGTTATCTTCAGCACCTCTGGACCTCTATACTGTCATTGAGCTGGCAGGGAACTGAAGCTGCCACCAACTCCTGTAAGGATGGAGGAAACAGAAAGAAAATAGAGGAAAAAAAAATAGTGTAGGAGGGAGCCCAGATAAAGTTTGTTTTCTAAGATGTGCACTGCATGGTCTTCCTGGACAAATTGTTCTACAGAGGTAAACAAGCACAAAGTACAAAAAAAGAAAGGTTGAAGCCTTATTCTGTGACAGCAAAACTGAATCTCCAAAAAAGAGACAGAAAAAGCTCTTCTCTTACTGACATCAGATTCATTCATAGGTAATTTGTTGACGTCACTGGCATTGTTCCTGATACAGCTGTTTCTAGGACAGAGTTCCTCTTCAGGTTTGGTTACAACGAATTTTTGGAAAGTCAGAAATGAAGTCTAATGCTTAGGTCAAAGAACTGTCCTTGACGACATTTCCTTGTCTAAAAGATGTGTCTGAAGTACAGACACAGTGCAGAGGAAATCTATACATGAAGAATTTATAAAATAAGTGGTCGATGGGTTTTCTTGATCTAGAGCTAAGAATAATCGGGGCTGCAGCCAAAGTGCCTAGAGATATGGGTGACAGTAATTGGTTTCATGCTGTGTTTAAAAGATAATGTTTTAGATGTAATCATCAACAGCTCATGAGACAAGAGAGGACAGGTTCAAATAACTGGTAAATAAAAAAGAAGGTATGTCAGCTTATCACTGCAAGAAACAATCAGTTTTCTTTTTGCCTGGTCCTTATTAATATGTAGAAAATATGCACAAATTTGATGCAAAATTTCTTACACCTATTGTTCATGGAACTTAAGCTTTCATGATGGAAGGAGCAAAAACTTCCAGTGCAAGGTTTGAGTTTCAGACTTGGCATTGCTCACTCTCTCCAGAGTTTTAAAAGCCCTGCTTTACAGACGTCCAAGTTGCTCCCTTCTCTGTTGAGCGATAATATTTACCCTGGCTGTAGGGTTGTAGGTAGGTGGTTATGAATGATTTGAATATTCACTTCCCTGTTTCGCCCGCTCCTCTGCTCTGCTCCCCAGAGCAGGGTGTGTCACAACAATGCCAGCACTATTCACACCAGCTCTGGGGTGGGGAAGGACACTGCCAGCCTGAGAGGACTGCAATAGAAAGTAACATTTGGAAAAGGAAGGAAGGAAATAGGATCTTGTTTTCCCTTAACCTTTTAACCAGAGCAACACAGAAAAGATGGAGAAGGCAGCATAGTGCACCCTGTGTCTCTGAATATCTGGAGTAAAGGAGGCAGAAATTTCAAGCTGGGTTTTGTGTGTCATAGTGAACTCTTGTCTTCCAACCTGAAGCTCTGGGAAAGCTCTGCCCAAGGCACAGCAGAGTGAGGAGGAAGGCAGCCAGGAATGGAAATTATTTTCATGAGGTGTTCAGAAACAGGAGGTGAAAGCCTGTTGGCGCAAGTAGGAAGAGGCTAAAAAAGGCAGCCAACATCAATTACACAAGCTGGAAGCTCCTTTTCTGAGTGAATATCAAGTATGCTGGTTGTGGGCTTTGGAGTAGTAAGGCAGTAGTTTATTCAGGTTCACATTAGTCTGCTCATAGAATCACGAAGGTTGAGAAGACCTTTAAAACTGTTACCTTAATTACTCAGCAGGATGAAAGAGATACATATATCTGAAAAGATGATACATAAGCTGCTTAAGAAGGCTTACTGCATGTTTGGAATGCTCATAGTGTGCAACTTTTCTCTTGGTTAATGGGAGAAACATTTCTGTTTCCAGCAGAAATCAGACGGAAACTTTTCCACTCACGCATAATTTCCCTTATGCTGAAGAAAGTTTCAAAGGTGACAGCTACCTGATAGGAAACTGGTAGCAGGTATCAGCTCTGCACCATATGTGGGGACTGCCAGGTGTCCCAAGGGGGATTCCAAATTTCTGGTAGGCTGGACAGAGGCCGCTTTCATAAACCACTGAGTTTCAAGCTTAACTGGTGTCCTAATTACCAGAAGCTGGGACCAGTTTATCACTATGTGGGTGTAACCAAAACTGTACATTATACACCCTCTGTGTCATTTCTGAGGAACTGTTAATAATGGATCATTTGCAGCAGCTGCCCAGGGCACACTTAGCCCCTCAGGCTACAAGCTTGGTGTTAAAGAACTCTGTGAGCTAGGGAAGTGTTCCTGTCTTCACACAATGACTCCACTGTGGTAACTCCCTCAAGGGAGGCATTGGCACCTTCACACCCAGCCTGAGGAGCCATGTCTGCTAACGGACCATTAGGGACTGGCACAATAGGCAGTTGCAACAACCCAGACCATCAAAGATTCCAAAAATATCCCATGACTCAGAGAGTTAAATCACCCACTGGGAAAATCTTCACCCTGTGGGAGATACTGGGCATTCCCACCTGGACCTGAGCATATATAACCTTCAGGTTTTGGGACTTCTGGTATACATATCCAGAGAAGGACCAGAACCTCAACAGTACTCTGACTGTCACTCTTAACAAGACTGCAATCATCATTTTGACAGAATGGTGACCATCATCCTCACTAACAGGTTTTCCTTTCCTTTTCCTTTGCACTCAGGGGGACCATGTGGTGCTCAGCACAGGGGCTATTGAACACCATTCTGTTTGTGCCCCAGAGTGCTGGGTTATACATCTGTTTTTGTGGGATAAACCCAGTTTTCCTCTGTATCATTGTATTTCTTGCAATTTTTTTTGTAAATTGTAACTCTGATTTGTAATCCCTCTTGAGTTGGGTTCATTTCTCCCATCAGTTTACCTTTAAACCAGCAAAATGGGCTAACTTCTATGCACAAATAGTTAGCTAAGATGTCTTTCCTAGAAGTAACCCAATGCACTTAAATGCCCAAAGAGCACCCTGATGCAGCCAGAGCCTGCCTGCCCTGGCGCCTGGGCAGCGGCAGATAGGCTCTTCTGCAGAGCAAAGGGCCAGGGCAGCTACCTCCTTCTGCTGCTGCTGCTTTTGCTGGTCCCTCCCGCTGCAAAGGAAAAGAGAGCAAAAGCCCATCAGTGGAGATCACCAGGCCAGCGCTCCCACAGCCTGCCCTGCCCTGCTTTCGGTGCCATGCTGAGGAATGTAGCATGACAGGCAAGGAGCTGCAGCTGCAACTGTGGCTCCAGCTGGCAGGCTCCTGAGAGCTGGCATGCCATGGGGACAGCCTGTCCCAAAGCATGCCCTGCCCTTCTCCAAGTCTCAGAACTGTGTCCAGTGACTGTCACCCAATGGGTGTCCTCATTCATCCAGGTGACATCCTCCCTCCAGGTGCCACACCTGCATTCTGATACTCAGGGGACAAGTGAGCACAGTTTGGCACAGGCACAGGGGTGCCTTTCCTTACAAAACTCACCGCACGAGCAGCAAAGTCTTGGCCTCTTGTCAGATGGGGCCATCGCAGGCCCTTGCTTGGGAACAGCCTGCAAGAAACAGGCTGTGCTTGGAGAGCAGCCCTGCAGCAGAGAGGACAGCTGGCCAGCTTCCACCCAGCACCAGCAGGCTGTGGCACAGCAGGCTGAGCTTGGCACAGCTGTGACCCTCTGCCTGCCTGGCTCTCTACCTTGTGCAACATCCTTCTTCCCAGTGCCACCAGCAAGGAGGTGGTGGCATTCCTGATGGCTCCCCACTCCTTCTTCTTGCCAGGTAGCACCACACACCTTCCCTCCCTCTCCCTCCCTTTCTGCCTCCCTCTGTCACAAGTGCACTGTGATAGACACTCATCCCTGGTACCCCAACAGAGCCAGAGGTGGTGGAAAGGCAGCCACTCTCACCTTTAGCAGGTCTGCAACAAGCCTCTCCATGCTCCTGGCACTCAGTGTCCTCCCCTGTTCAAAAGAGGAGTGGCAGAAAGTGAGCACTGATGTTTCTGCTGCTTGGCTCAGGGAGCAGTGCTCAGGGACAGAGCCCAGAGCAGAGAGACACTCATGGCATGGCAGCACCGCAAGTCCTTTTCCAGGGCTTTGATATTTGGTAAATGGGTGACTCGGGCTCCTTTTGTCCTGGGCAGTGGGAAGGGACAACCAGAGAGCTGCATGAGCCCTAAGTCACCTGTCAGCTGCCATGTCAGACAACTGTACCCAGGAGCTGCCTGCAGACATAGGGCACCTCTCCCCAGCTGAGGAGCTGTGTGTCCCTGTCTGGCTGCTCTTGGAGCATCGCCCCAGCTTACCCCTCTAGTGTGCCCACCCACAGTTCCTTCAGCGCCTGGCAGCTGCAGAAAGAGAGGAGAATCAGTGTCAGGCCCTGCTGACCCACAGCCTGTGGGCAGACCCGCACTCCTGCACAGCCCTGCCCTGTGGGGAAGGACTCAGAGGCCCCATGATGGGGGCAGGGGAGAGCTGCTGCCTGAGCCGTGGCTCCCTCAGATCTACCACAGCAGCATCTTTCACCCTTCCCTTCTGGGCATCTAAAGGGGACCAGGACATGGAGGACATGGAAATGCACCCATGCACTCTTGCACAGGCTCTGCACGGAAGGCAGAGGCCATTGCTGGTGTGCATGGCTGGCAAGCTCTCCTGCCCTGCCATGGCTTGTGGCACCACAACTAACCCAAAAGTGGCAGTGCAGGAGCCGGTGGGCCAGACCAGGAAGATGGAAGTGCCATCTTCATCGCTGCCTTCTTCCTGCACCTCCTCTTCTTTCTTTGCTGCTGCCTCCTTCCTGCCGCTCAGCACCCACAGCTGGTCCAGGGCCAGGCAGAGCTGTGGCCGCAGGGTGCTGCCCCATCTGCAGAGAGGACAGGAGAGGAGAGGTAAGCAGCGAGCTGCAGCTGGCCTCCCTGCTGTCTCACAGACAGAGACACCACACCAGCACCACAGTGAAGAGGCTGGGGCTTATGCCAGGCTGTGTGTGCCCTGGTCCCAGGGCTGGGCATGGGACCAAGACAGCTGGGCTCCCAGGCTCTTACCACAGTTTGGCCATCACCAATTCCTCCTGGAGGAGCAGAAGGTGCCTCTTGCTCCTCTTACGGCTGTGGGTCACAGACACATCTGTGCTCAGCAACACCTCGGCGTCACTGAGGACATTTCTGCAGAGCAGAGAGTGGCAGGAATGAGAAAGATGGATGTTTCTCCAGAAGCTGGCCATGCCCACATGTCCCCAGGCTGTGTGGGAGGCCACCTGGAGCTGAAGCAGCTGGTGGCCAGGCCCATCCTGCCCTGTGTGCATAATCCCTGTGTGGGATTATGTTTTCCCAGGTGCAAGACATTACATTTGTCCTTATTGAACTTCATAAGATTCTTGTCAGCTCACTCTTGAAGCCTGTCTGGGTGTTCCTGCAGGGTGGCTCTCCCTTCCCATTGTCTATTTCCCTACCTAGGTTAGTATTATCAGCAAACTCCATCAGGGTAGACTTGATCCCATCATCCAGATCACTTATGAAGACATTAAACACTGTTGGGGCAATATCAATCCCCCGGGGACTCCACTTGTGACAGTTGCCTGTTTGAAAAGGAGCAATTTGCCATCACCCTCTGTGAGCAGCCGGGCAGCCAGTGCCCACCCACCACGCAGACCTCTGGTCTCTACCATAACACATCAGTTTCTCTAGAGGAGGCTGTGGAAAATCCTATCAAAAGACTTGGAGAAACCTTGGATTCTTATGGTGGATAATCTAGGAAAGACGATCTCGGTGACCTATGCAGTTTTCCAATTCTGAATCAAGCAACTTAATTCAGATTAATTGAAATGTAAAACAGGTAATGGGGTTTAATTCTGTTTTATAGTTCTCTGAAGGTAAGTGGTTCAGCCAGTACATAAGGTACCAAATGTACTTCTAACTAAACATTTAAGTGAATGGTATGATAGGATTGGAAAATCTCCAAGGACAAATATCATAGGCAAACAGAAATATACTGTGAAAGAGAAAGCAACTCTAGAATACTTGAGATGGAAGATGTTTTGAAGAATAGATGAGAGAAACACCTAGCAGAGAACAGAGATAAATAATTGATCCTACTGTGAACTGGAAAGAAAGATTCAGTGGCATTTTACAGACTTTGTTACTTGATTAATTCCCATGGAAGCCTTTGATATGCCATGACATTCTTCGTAACCTTACAGTTTCTTTGTCCTGTGACCTCTACATAAACCATTACATCCACCTTTCTTTACTACTTTCAATGGGTTTCTACTTTTAAAATACCAGGCAATAATATCAGTAAAAAAAATATAAAAACAACTTAGATCCAGCTATCATGTGATTAAAGGTTGTTTTGGTGGGGTGTTGTTTTTAACTAAGAATAGTAGAAAACTAAATAATACACTCTGGATGGTAACTAGTCTTTTTATTTAGTTAGGTGAACAAACACAAAAGAACATACATTCTAAATATCTTATCATTTAAGATATATAGATGAAAATCCATGAAAAAGTAAAATTATTTCACTCTACAATGAGCTACAGTGTGTTTTAACCCTTGTCTTTCTGCTGTTGAGAACTGCATGGAGTGTGAAATGCCTCTGGCTCTGATTTTAATCTCACTTGTGATAATGTAAATCCAACATAACCACTCCGAAGCCAGTTTAAAATGCTGTAATTGAGGGAAGGATTAAAGATTTAAGGCCATTTTTTTAAAAAATAGGGATATAGGTACTTGGTCCCTGAAATATCAATTTAAATCAGATTAAAACTGGACTGGGAAATTTATCCTGCTGTCAGTTACATGTTTCAGTGACCTCGGTGATGTTCAACACCTGGGTATTTCAAAGATAAAAGCCCAGTTTCTCTTCATATAAATTCTGACCTGCTGGTGCAAGTACTAGCAAAATGGGTTTTGACTCTTGCATGGCATCAGAAATATGCTTTAATTTTTGGTTAAATCTCTTAAACTTTGAAGTCGCAATCAATGCACATACTTGTGCTTTCCCCCTTACTGATACTGCACATCTTTGAATATTTTTTCCATATTTTCAAGGAAAATTCAGCATCTTAGCATTTTTTCTTAGATGACATTTGAATGAATGTACATTTCCTTTGCTTTGCCCTTTTGTCTGTCTAATGAAACTTGTTGACCATGCAGAGGTGTTCATTTAGTAGAAGCAGTGAGATTGTTCACTGCAAATGAATTATTAGATAAGGTCAGCTTCAATACTTCACTACAGAACTTACATCTAAAAAATATTTCATTATTTCCAAATATTGTTGATAGTATGCATGTGTTTATTTCAGCCAACAGCATTTTTTGAATTCTTTCAACAACAGACCACAAATTACTTATTATTTTCAGTGTGTCGTGGTCACCTAGCATTATTTCCTCTCCCTAAATAGATTGTTATATTATTTTGAATCATAAAATAAATGGAGGCAGACAGGGATCCATAATAATTAGCACACATCTGTAAACTCTATTGATAAAGTTCAGCTTTGGCTCAAAAATATTCTTAATAGCCACTTTAATATTAAATTATCTTTCTGTTTCCACTGCAAAATATATGAAGCATCTGAAGTCTGAAGTGCTTCTTTGCACAAAGAGATCTTGGTACACAGTCAATCAGCTGGGGGTGGTTCACCCACCCCCTTTTCACAACTGATGGTGTGACTGACTGTGACTGCCGAGGGGCCTGGGTTGACTGGCCCAAGGGACTGAAGGGGTGGGGGTGCAGTGATGCCACTGCTGACATGGAGTACCACGGGACAGACCCCTCTGGTGAGCAGAGTCAGAGTGGTAACTGACGTGATTGTGGAGATTCAGGTGACCCAGCTGCCTTCCACATGATGTTACAAAACCTGTTCAGTTTTCTCACTGTCTGACAGACATGGAAAGTCACTTGGATGCACGTGTTCACTCTTTTAAAAAAGTAGATGGGCCATGCAAAGCTCCTGCTTTCTCTAACCAGTTTATTGGTTCCCGATCTATGCCTTGTGTCTGACAGAAGGTAACTGTGGCCCTTTTTGGCAAGCAGATGGTTTCCTTGTGTAACCCCATCTGTGTGAGAGGTGCCTGTTTGGCTCTGCTGGAGGTAACTGACTTCCTTTACGTTACACACCAGATCAGTCATTATTGGGGCAGAAGCACCTTGCCTGTGAGTGTGTGTGTAGGGGAAGGGCTGGGTCTAGCCCTTCCCACAGCACATGAGCTGCAGGTGACATGCCCACAGGAGCTGGGTGGCTGGGCTGGCAGTCAAGGAAGATCCACCTGGTAACCTGCTTGCACCACACCCCCTGGAGATTTTAATTGGCAGTGGCACCCCTCACTTTGGCTAAGGGGACAGTGAGTGGTCAGTGAACCAAAGGTCCTGCCTGCAGAGAGTGTCCACAATTGCCAGAAAGTATCAAGAGACATGCACGAGGTCTCCACTTGGCCCTGGCCTGTTCTCTTCGAAGTCATCAACACATGACCTTCTAAGCCGTAACTGTGTTCCTTCTCCCTCTTTTTCTCTCTTTATTCTATCTTCTCTTAATGTCTCTTCTCTCATTCTTTTTTTCCTCTTGTAGGTAACTTAAACAGTTCTGAGTACCTGACTTAAGTTGCATGGAGTTTGTGTTTGCACACTGTAACAGAGTTCCTTACTATAGCAATGCTTGCTAGTCCTGGTAATCTGTTGTAATGCTTCTGTGAAGTTGCATGTTATCTTTGTAAAACCCTTTTTGCCAAAACACCTGTTTTCTCACCAGATTAAAAGAAATCTCTTAGAGAAAAATTTGTAGTCTTTCTCCAGACAGGAACTCAAGGTATCAAAGAACTAATGACTTTACAAGAGTCCCTGTGGGTGAAATCTCTTGAAGGCTAAAATTAAAAGTGTAACACCCAGTAAAATTAGGCCTTCTAGACTGGATAACACTTTAGGAACAGTCATTTTCCTGCTTTTTGGATTTTTCTGTATTTTTAATGATGCAAGTTTGGATAGGAGCTTTTTTTAGTATTACTTATAAATCAAAATTTAGTCTAAACTCAGAAGTTTTTGAGTCACCCATTTGTTGTGGGCATAAAGAAATCGTTTCAAGGCAGGAAATTTCAAACAATTAAATTATCAGCAATTAGCATAAGACTCCAGTCGTAGATTCCAGTATTGAGAAAAAACCCCAAAACGATCACATATGAAAAAGACTTCATCATCCCTCTGATACCTCTCCCTACCTTAGTGTTCTTGAATTCCCTTCCTGCATATTTCAGGATCCGTTCAGCAAGGTGGCAGTAGTGCAGGAGTGCATACCTCTGAGCAAGACTCAGTTTGGGCTGGAGGCACCCACATCTCAGTGACTACATGCTCCCAGGTATCTAGATCCCACTGGACACGGTGGAGGGCTGTGGTAGAGGTTCAGAACCAAACATAAGCATCTGGGTGACTGAAAGGCATTCCAGACATCCACATACAGAACACAATGTACAGACTTCCTCATAAAGGTGAGTCAAACAGAAACACCTAAAATAGCACAGGTTGCAGAAGTGTGGGCAGCTGAGCCCTTGTCCTCACAGGCAATGCTGACAAGTGACTCAGCTGACTAGCCACTAAGGACCAGCTCAATAAATATCAGGATCCAGTCCAGTTGCACACAAGACATTGAGACTCATGAGGTGAAGGAACCATGGGGGATACACAGCCTGATGGGATAGCCACTAGATACTATGCTGGGCATGATATAACGTCTAAAATGATGACAAATATCTGCATTGAATCAGCTGAATAAATATTTAGATCGCTATTTTAGGACAAACTGAATCATTCCCCAAGCTCTGCTGGTTACTTTTACTTAATTACTGCTGACTATAACAATTGACCATATGCAGGTGCCTGCTTGTGAACATGGTTGTGAAATCCCACCCTAATTATCCATACATGCCTATGTGGAGATTGAGTGACTACTCACATCTAGTTAAATTGAAAACTAATTGGACATCAGTGTGACCTGTGGGTAGAAATCAGAGGAGAGAGAACCTGGGAAATGTAGAAACTAAAAGCAAGAATATGTGACTGGGGAATCTTTGCCTAGAGAAATAAGAAGTCTGTAACCTAAATTAAGCTGTAAACCAGCATTGGTGGACAGAACACCCAGCAATAACAGAAAGGCTCAAAAGTGTGATGTGTTAAGATAATAGAGATATGTCCCACTTGTTATCCAAACTGCAATACAGATATTGAAAAGTATGCACTGGTGAGGAACCGCAAAAATTAATAAAAATGTCATGGATGAGTACTGTAATAATACAAGAAATATGACTTAAATATGAAGAGAAAATATGGGGGGAAGGAATTTGTTTAAGTCAAGCTCAGTTCAGAGAAGGAGAGGTGAAAAGATTTTAGCAGAATGGCACTAGAGATCTCTGACAATATCTTATGCTTAGAAATGTACAGAGATTGCATTATTGCCAGGGAGTAATACTCTCAGACACTTCAGTGGTATAGTATACTGTAACAGGAAGGCCATTTTTTTATAGTTTGGCCTTAGTCTGTGTGCGATTCATAATCCTGCATTGTTCCAAGATAACACTAATATTGTTGTTACATCAGTCTGTAATGTTATTCATAATTTGATTTAATCAGTCTCTGTAAGTGGATAGGTTTAAAAAAAAGGCTTCCGAGTCCTTTTCTAAATACATTACTATTATTATTTCAAAATGGCAAACTTTGATAAATTAGGGGAAGTAAATGGTGAAGTGGATTAGATTTGCATTGGATTGGTGATGAGCCCTAAATCATGAGTGTCAGAGAAGTATAGAATTTCCTCAATCAACAGAACAAAATTTATTTGGACCTTGAATCTCCAGTAATGGAAGGAAATCTCTGTGAAAGCACTTCTTAAGGACAGTGCCAGGGTATGAAGAAAAGGAGAAAGATGACAAAACAGCCTTCAAAAATGTCAAAGTTAAGAAGCATTTTTAGTGCCTTAATAAAATAGTTTTCTTGTACTACATTCTTCTCAAATTTTAATATTTTGTTTTGTTACCTCTCTGCATGTGTTATATAAAAAAGAAAGAAGAGAAGGATGAAGGGAGGCCACTTCTGAGAAGTGTTCTCGAGAGAGCTCTTAAACCCTATTTTCCTTTTGCTATTCTGCATAAAATGAAAGTAAATATGAATAAGTATCTGAGGAACCCTGCAAAGTGAAAATGACATTTTCCCAAGGCAGTACATATCTGCCAGTGTAAGCCTTTTTGTATCTCTCCTTGCACCCGTCATGTGGTACAGAAGGCTCAGACAGAGAGTGGATAGAAGTGAAGAGTATCTGCTCCCTGGAACTCATTCCCACAACAGAAGGATGCCAAGAGCTGATGGTGAGAACTGTTTGACATTATGTGTTTTCTCATGGTTCATGGAGACCTTCACAGAAACAGGTTTGGAAGAACTCTAGATGTGTGAGAAAACCTGGGGGGACACCAAAAGGTCCAAGCCCAGAATATATCTGCCCAGCCAGGCCAGGCATTACAGTCCATGCTATACGGATTCTCCCTGGTCACCACCTCTGCCTGAATGTTTGTCAGCGTTTTTTAGTGAAGGAAGGGGAGGAAAGCAAAACCTTTAGAGGTAGAAGTTGAAAAATTCTTATTAGCACTCCCAGCCTGCTCTGTTTTGAGATATTATGTTGTCTAGGAAGCCCTGAGGGACAGATGTTCTCTTCTGTCTTGTATTTGCACAACACTTAGCAGTGAGGATGACTAGCTCCTATTTGGGACATTTGGGAATAACACAATACAAATGAGACTATTAACTCTTCCTCAGAAAAATGCATCATCCCTTTAGTGGTTACTGGAGTCTGAAATGTACTTTGAATGAAAAAGTACTCCAAAAAAACACCACTAAAAAAGCAAGAAACTGATTTTGCTCTGAGAAAGCTGGAGGCAAATATGTTTCCTTTGCCTAAAGGAAATCTCTTGGCTAAAATGTAATTTCTTATCTTATTATGTGCTTTCCCCACTAATTATTACTATTCCTTCTCAGTTTGGACTTTAATTATAAAATACCAATTACAATTTCAATGTTTTTTGGATGGAATTGCTACTTGATCCAACAATTATCCGGAATACAATACTGAAATCAAGCTCAAAGTTGTATCTTTTTAAAAGAAAAAAAATAATATGAAAACTGCCAGTCTCCCTGACTAATCACAGAAGATAATTCCTTCATACCAATTTTGATAATAAACTATAAAAATTGATTTCTGAATATCAAGTAAGGTGTTTTCCAAAGCAATTCTCCAGTTTTGCTATATTTTTTAATGGTTATTTTTATTGAAGTTGTGAGGAACTATTCTAAAAGATAATTACATAGCTTTCAACATGGGAAAAAGATAAGATGGAACATTTTTATTACACAGATTTGAATATGTTTGATTCAGCTGTTTCACTGCTTCATCAAGTGCAGCTGCTGGCCCCTGCTACTGCCGCTGGGCTACACTGTCCAGGAAATGTCCAGATTCATATTCTTGGGATGAATGGCTAAAAGAGCTCCAGGGCAAGTTTGTATTTTAAGCAGCAGTCTGGCTTCAGTATAGAAAAAAACACAGGGGTATAGCACCATTCACTTCAGAGGAAGTGTTTTTTGCATTTAAGCTAATAAAGAATATCATCCTTGCTGGCTGGTTTTTGCAGTGCTTGGGATAAGTGTTGCACCTCTGGACTGCTGGCTACAGTGGGACTGCTCTTGCAGTAAAACATGATTCAGCATGAATAAAAGTGGCAGGAGCTAGTGCTACCTTGAGTGTTTGGAGAGTTAGAGTCCTTCATACAAACCTTGGAGCATCCTCTCTCCTTGCAGAGTCTGTCTATTTTCTGCCACAACGCTATTAAGTGTGTTCAATTCTAATTAATTTCCTTGACCTGAGTTTGCTGCAGTGTGACTGATACAATAAGAAATCTGTCCAGAGTAGGAAAACACATACTGGTGCTGTCAGAGTCTTGCTGGCCTGGCAATAGGTGGGGATGGGTGGGGAAGTATCCCACCCTTGGTGGATTTTCCTGTGGCGGTAGCTGGATATGCCTTCCTCTTCAGTCTGCTTGATCTCACACAATACATATTCATATATGCTTTGCATCCAGCCTTTCTTTTTCAGAGTGCTTGTGTCCTGTGCCTCTGGTGAGAACTTGCCTTCAAATTGTTCTTGCAGTTCCTGCCTTTCTACTCCAAAGGGCACCTCCCTACCCAGCTCCTCTTTCCTCAGTTTGTGCTTTTGCTGTCTCATTGGTGAAGTTCTAGATCTGCAACCAGTCATGCTGGGAGAGCTCTGATGAAGTAATCAAGGCTCTGCAACTCTGATGAAGTCTCTGATGATCCTTTCCTCACTTCATCTTCTTCTTTCCCCTTCCTCTGCTAAGTACTTAACTACCTCATGACTTCTAACAGATGTCCAGAAGTGCCTTTTCTCAGGTTCCACGTTTAGCCCTGCAGGCAGGGATGCAGCTATGGGCCCTGGTCCCTTCTGTGTGAGCTGGGTCTGCTGCTGAGATCTTGAAACATCACCTGTGCTCCTGCTCCCTGTCTTGGGATTTGCCTTTGGCACTTCCCACAGAAGTCCCTAAACTCTGCTGGTCTATGAGGAAAGGAAATAGAAAAATGAATAAAGATGGGACCCTTTGGATGATGAAAAAGAACAAAGAATCAAGTGAAAGTTTTGGGGAAGAAAATGAGTAGCTGGACTGAGAGTTGCAGAATGGACAGGTTGGAAGGCCTGTAGCATGGGAAAAATTTTGGCACCATACTGCTCAACTCCTCCAACACACAAGACTTCCACCCCTTCTTGGGGGAACCAAATAATATGTTATTTGCACTTTTTAGTGGCTGAAAATAGAGAAACACTTGTCAGGTTTGTTCCGAAAAATATTTACAGTTGCTGCTTCAGCCAAATATGAGTTTTACTACACAGTGTCATACGATAACATTCATATACAAAAAATTTGATAATCTAGAGCCACACAGGGCTGGCAGAGAACAGGGCTTTTATGAGAGAGGCTGGCTGAATATTCTCCTTAACAGTGCAATTGCTTGGACATTGCAAAGCTGATGCTCATGTTGCCTAGCAGACTGTGGAGATGTCACAGGCAGTGCCCAGCAAATGGCTGTATAGGGATGGTGACATTTCACCAAAGAGTTAGATGAGAAGTATTTGAGGACAGGAACCACCTTTTTTTTCTCTGTGTTTGTGCATCTCTTAGCACGGTGAAATCCTGGGCTTTTTTGTGGGTGGTAAAGTGTTACTGTGCTACAAATGAATAACAAAAAACACAGCAGGAGGAGCTGATTGTAGGTTTTCCTATTAACTGTATAAATGCATACGGTTGACAACATACATCATGATTGTATCACAGCTTCTTGCATGTTGTTAGCATTGCTGTCAATTAATGCTTTTCAATGCCTGCACTCATCCTTAGGTGTCACGTTGTGATGGAGGCAGCAAGACTGTTTGCCACCAGTCACTCTGACACCACGCCAGTGTGAGCTGTCCCAGGACTTGGTGTGCTGCTGATGTATTAGCTGTACTCAGCTGAATGGGACCACAACAAATGCCTCCATGATGCGGCACTCAAACTGAGCTGTATGTAGCACACAGCTGGAATCTGGTACTATTATTGCTGTGCCCAGCTCAAGTGACAGACGTGAGAAATCTCTATGCTTTGGCAAGTAACCGGCATTCTTATGATTGTTTGCGGCATGCGGATGATGAATAAATGAGCGCGGGTACAAACATGCTTCTGAGTTCGTGACTGGACTGCACCCTTTGCAGACATGTTTCTGCCTGAACCAAGACACAGCAGTGACTGCTGCATCTCCCTGTTGCTCTTGTCCATCACATTCATTGGCTCAGTGTTCATGGGTCATGGGAATCACTGAGTGAGTTACTGTGCTCGCTGGACACAGAGTGCTTCAATACATATATTCTAGTATGCCATAACTAGTCACCTCAAAGCTTTGTCTAGAGACAATGATTTCTAGTAGCCTTCTACCACTACTTTTGCCCTTGACATTTCTTTGCCTTTCTACCCTTCATGCTGCTTCTCTTTGTTCCATTCACAACAAATTCAATCTGTTTGCCCTCATCTGCACAGAAACCCCGGCAGCCACAGACTCCACTGTCTGAGAGTGATTGTGCTTTGCCTTCTATTCTTGGGAACAGTATGACTGTATCCATATTCCTCCGCTCCCCTGCAGTCTGACTTGTCTGACATCAGCCACCCTTTCAAAACCAGTGTCACAGAAATCTCTGTGTCGTAAAAAACAGAGCTTGGAAGGCAGTCAGACTTCCTTACACTATTCCTTGTTCTTTGACTAACCCTTTTGAAAACAGGCCAGCATGTGTTTGCCTGTACAGAGTCCTCATTATCCTCAAAAATATCCTTAATCTTGCATATAAATGTGTGTACCTGTGATTTAGTTCATGCTCCCCTCTTCATTGCTTGTTTGTCAGTACATTTTTGGGACTCCTTACCTTTATTTCAGTGATGAACCCCTGTCTGAGTTCTCCTGCTGAACTGCACCGAGTAGTTTGGAAAAGCTGCAGTGTACGATGCACCAAACCCAGAGAACCTGACGCCAGATTCCTGATGCTACTCCACAAACACGATTGCAAAACTAATTTTAAGGATTCACTTTCATGGATGAGAAAGCAAATGAGAACATTAAAGAAATGAAAAAATGCTGAGGAAGCTCAGAGTACCAGACCCTCTTGCCCAGTATGCTGTTTAAGACAGTGGCATTGGGAGATGTTAATCTGAAGGTGCATGTGAAGCCGGACACCTTCCATGGTCCATTTTCCTCATACTCCACTAGTATAAAGTATCTATGATCAGACTAGAAAAAAATACTGTCTGTGAGGAGATCCATTTCCTCTAGGAAAAAAACACTGATATTTGGAATTTATCTACTTTAGAGAAGATGAGACAAGCTCATGTGTGACTACTTCCAAATTAAGGATGAGAGTAGCTTCCAACTAATCATACCTGTTCCACTGGGAATGCAGCATGTGCTAGAGACAGACACATCATAGACTTTCCTTCAGAAATAGACCTAATGCTGCCTTAAAACTACTTAGGATTTTTCATTCCTCTAAGGCTGTCCCACTACTCTAGTTGTCATCAGCTTCTCTCTTATTTCCTTCCCAAATTTATGACCAGCAGCAGGTGTTGACCTATTTCTTTTTCGAATAATCTTCTCTTACTGGTGTTTCACAGCCCAGCATAGAAAGCAGTCTTCCTCTTTCAGCTTCCACTTTGCCAGGCTAGCAAAGGCAGGCTCTTGATATCTTTGTGTTTTTCTCCGAATAACACGAATGGTGCTTTCCTGCCTATCCTCCAGTAAAGATTTATTCCTGTCTGGAATGTTTTCCAAATTAGTCTTAATACAGTTATGCCAGAGTTTAAGGGCTGGGTGAAAATTACTAACTTATTTCACACAGGCTGTATCCAAAAAAAAGCTTCAGAGGAACCATTTTTAATTACTAGCTTTAGCTAGATTTGAATTATCAAGCTGTTTGTCTCCAGTAAACAACATCAGTCAAATTTTTAGGTCCCATAAAAATGGGTGAGTCAGGAATTCACTGCTAAAAAAATGTACCAAACAACAGAAAGCCCAGATGGTCTCATAAGGATTCCCTCACCTTGGGTGGAAGCCTTGTGCAAACCACTGGGGCTTTTCTGATCTATTTTTCTTAAGCTGCAGCTGCATCTAGCTCTACACAGAAAAACAACATGACCTACTCCCCAAGGCCCATCCCTTTGCAAGCCTCACCCTCTACACCACTTCTGGACTCCACCAAAACCATGGGCATGAGTTCAGCTTTATGTAGTCATAACCAAACTAAGGGCAAAAAAAAAAGTTTTCAACGATCAGATTTTGATGAATGTTCCTTACAACTGTCAGACTAGAAATCTAAGATCACAGGTTGCAGATAAGCATGTTCTTACATGCAATACAAGATCTTGTATGAAGAGAGTGGAAGAGACAGTGTATATTTTGGTGATTTTAAAATAATTTTTCTATGGAACATTTTAGTGCTGCAGAGTCTAGTGCTGCACTACCAGGAACTGTGGGAACCTCACTTCAGCAAGGCTGTGAGGGCATGGCTACAGAGGAAGAAATAAACCAACAAAACTCAGGAGAAATATTCTCTGAGCAAGAAAGAGCACCTCTTCTGAAAAATTTTCGCACAACAGAGCTGTAAATTAATCTTTTGTTGAACATCTGTTGTTCATTTCATTTTATGGAAGCACATTGACCTGAGACTTTTCCAAGACCAATATAATCTGAGTACAGTATTTTGAGGCACACTGACATTTCCTGATTTCATCTGCAGAAAGGTAACTAGCTAATAACACTCCATCCTCCTTAATTTTGAGCATATTTATTTGCATTTTCATTTTCTTGTGCAGTTTATCTATGCTTTAGGAAATTGGGTTCATCTTTGGCTCTTATGTGTAAGAAAAGGTGGTCACTTTGCAAGAGTTATGACACAAATTAAGAATCTTTCAAGTTGTAGCTTCAGTGTGTTTAATGCCTAGCAGCTAAGAGTGGGCATGGAATGCAACAAAAGTTCTCTGTCCTTACGAACTTAGCAGCTTCCGAGAGCCCAGGTTACACATGCATATGTGTGTATGTGTGTGTGTGTGTGTGTGTGTGTATGTCTATCTATATTAGAGTGAGAGAGAGGGATGCTTTGTTGCAGAGAGACTAAGGAAAACTTCACCCTTCCAGAAGAGTTGGGCCCTCCAGAAACCCCACAGAAGGAAGGTCCTGTGGTTTGTGGCTCCACTTCTGGACTCTTCGTGCTATGGGGAGGTAAAAAAAAAACAAACCCAAACACACTGATACATGATCTCTGTTAAAGAAGGTAATTATCAGATTAATGTCTGTGTAAGAGATACATTATTGCTTCTTGACAGTAATGCTGTGGCCATCTAATTCCTTCTGTTGCTCTTACAACACTGACTATTTTTTAACGAAACAAGTAGTTTAATCACACACTGTTTTCCGAAGCCGCTCAGCACTTATCTGGCTCTAAATGCGCACTAAGGTTAAAGGGTCTCAGCTGTTCTTTCTGAACTAAGGGGAAGGCCACACGCTATGGGGGCCAGTGCGGCCCCAGTGAGCTCATTGGCTGCTCCACCCAAAAACTGGCTGGAAAGCCCAAAAGCAGCTTGCTGCTTCCCAGCTCTCTGTGTAAAACACAGAGGAGGAGTGAGGATGAGGGAAAGGAAATGTTGCGTGGAAAGGGATGAGCTTAGTCCACGGGCACAGCATCTCTCAGTTCTGGTGATGATGGATTTGACTGCTCTTGGAAATGCAGTCTCATAGAGATGGAAGGGAAGCATGCAAGTGCAATCATGGGGAGAAAATACATCAAAAAATACTCTGGGATTTTTTGGGGTAACAGATTTGTAACAGGGAACAACCAGGGGGTTGTTGTTGTGCTTTTGTAAGGCAGTGGTAGCATTACTGAAGTTGAGGAAGAGTAAGACATAGGGCAAGTACAGATGTCACTCTGAGGTTTCACTTCATAAAGACAGATGACCAAAAGGAAAATACATAAGGGAAGAGGATAGGCCTTTTGGGCTATGTTTCTGCAGCAAACATGAAGGATGAAATAAAGGAATGGAATGATTATGTCCCTCAGAATGATAATTCCTCATCTCAGGCAGTAGAAGCTGAGGAGAAGGGATGGGAAGGTTTTGAGGTAGTAGAAAGCCCTGGGAGGGAGGTATGGGATATCCTGGATGATGGCTTCAGGAGCAAAGCTGGGATTTTATATAAGCACAACACAAGCTTCCCCACAAGTTTCAGACATCCTTCAAGGAAGAGTATTCTCACTTGTTCTGTACATTTTATAGACAGTGTCCATAACTTTGCAGCTTGCAGGATTTAATTGAAGATTTTAATTCCCTTCCTCCATGGCAGTGAGTAAGGGCATGCTTTTTTGAGAGCACATCGTCTATTTTGCCATGTCTGTGGTAGATGCTGGACATGTGACAGGGTAATGGAATTGTTTAATTAAGTCCTGAATACTGCAATCATCTCAGACTTCAGTTTATAAATCAGTTACTTACACCCTATTGCCTTTTGTTGGAGGGGAAAGGAGTTTGTGCACCGACCTTCCAGGCTGTTTCTGCAATTGCTGAGGCTCATTGAGCTCTCTGGAGGTTGCAATAGACTTGCTGGAAAAATCCAACTACTGTATACACAGGCCAAGAGGTTGGAGGGCAGGTGTAAAGACCTGCACGTCCTGCATTCAGTGTGAATGAATGTTATTCATGGGTGCCTGAAGACTTGCCCACAAACCTTCATTAGGCCTACATGAGTGCATCTTATCAGAAGACCTTGGAAAGAAATGGGGTGTGTCTATTCATTCATAACAGTGGTGACCACAATAATGAGGTGATCAAACACAAAGTGCAGTATGCAGCAGGGCCTGCCCACAGGTGCACTGTTAAATGTGAATGTACAGGGTGTGCTGCAGCCACCCAGGGCTCTGCTGTGAAAAGCTGTCACTTCATAGCATGTCATTCCAAGCAAAGCAGCCTGGAGAAATAACCCAGCCATTCCACATTGCTGAGCTTGTGGGTCCTATGAATGGATTTCCACATGAAGACCCTGTCACTGCTTCCCTTATCAAAACACTGCTTTGTAATAGTAGCGTGAAATGAGTCTGCTTATACTGCGCACTTCCTTTCCTCTGTTCTGAGCTTCCCCTTCCCTGTTCTATGCTAAGGTTGCCCACATCTCTACCCATGCCCCTGCTCTGTCAAAGGTCTCCTACTCCCTTTCCGTGTGCCCTTCCTGAGCCACCTTTTTTGTCACCGCTGGTTTATTTTTCTATCAAAATAGCCGGTTATTTCTGAATAACGAGTAATCAATGTCAGTGTAAGGAGGGATAGCCTTGCTGGGGCTTCACTTGGTTGGGGAGTCCCTACGTGTGATTCATCTTCTCAGCCAGGACATCATCAGCTGCTTCCTAATCGGCATGGCAAAGGAATCCCCACAATTCAGAAGGGCAGGAGCAAACAGGCAAGACGACAGGAAGACCCTAACATTGAGCAACTTTAGGAGAGGTGAGGATACAGGAGTGAGGGTAACTGTTTCACAGCTTGGGCATGGATCAGTCATTTTCCAGTCACCATCAGTTTATTTGATTTCTCTGTGCACCTGGTATGTAGCAACCAAGAAATCACTCTGCAAAGGCACCATCTTCCTCCTGTGCTCTGTAACACATCCCAGAAAGCACCATCTTTTCACCATTTTGGGACCCTGTCAGCCCTGAGAATCTCCTCCAGCGTGCCTTGGACTCCCAGATGGAGAAAGGATCTGTGCAGGCTGCATTCCTATTCTCTTCCACCTGGTGCCTCAGTCCCACTGTTCAAGGCTGAACTATGTGAGAGTGAGAGTACCTGGATGCTAGCTCCCTGAAAACGGTACAACGCAGGCTTTCAGAAAGCGCACAAAACTTCATGCTGGATCACTGAAGAGGCCAGAATATGACCCCAAAATAGACCAGAGGGGGAATGGTGATCCTGTCACCCGGGTTCTCAGTGGAGCAGGTCTCACAGTGCTGATCTTCCTTTGCCCTTCCTGTACCCTCTGTTGTGAAAGAGTCACACTTTAATTCAGACTTTTCATCTGGTGAAATGTTGCTCTTATTTATTATGCCACTTGCTTTTTTTTGTGGGCTGCAGTAGCAGTGCAATGATGAGATGCCAATATGGACACTGAGAAGAGGTATTGAATGAGGCCAAAGGCCCACAGAACTCCAGGACCTGAAAGCGGATGAAGCACCCGACACCATTGCTAGTTTTCGGCAATGAAAATTGCTGATATGCACAAGCTTTGCTGCTTCCTGAGGCACTGCATCTTGGAGTGGAGTTTTGAACTCACTTTGCAGTCAGTTAGCAAACCTGCTGAAAGAGAAACTTGTCACAAGCATTTAGTTACAACAAGGCTGCATTCCTACCTTCTGTGTTATTAATATATCAGTAAAGGTTACTTGTAATATTTTTCACTTCTGCAACATGTTCTTCATGGGCAATATCAGAACATTGTGCAAACATTAATTAATAAGACTTGCAACACCACTATTTACTAGCTAATTGTTGGCCTTGTTTTTTCAAGAAGATTATTTTCTGCCTGCCATCTCCCACGTCCAGAAGAACCTCCATCAGCACATGTGCAGCAGATGGACATGGTATTAAAATGCCCACACTACCCAAATCCTTTGTCTGCACTGTGGCATCAGATTATGCACTTTAGAAAAGCAATATGGTCCTAGAACTGAGATGCTTGGATAATCAGAGTACTATGTGTGTTGCAAAATCTGTCTTAAAAACAAGTGAATGAGATGGTGGCTAAATTCAGACGAGGGTTGTGCTGCATGGAAAGTAGTTTCACTTTTTGGAATTTATAAATCTTGCTTTCCATGGCTTGTGTTGCCTATATTTAAACTTTTTTTTCCTTGAATTGATCTGCTAGTAGGAATTTTAACAGCTTTTAGCAGCTGAAAAGGTTGTAAGCATCTCCTGGTTGTACTAATTTTTATCTGCTAGCCATGTGTCTTTATTGGTGTCTTGTTTTTTCAGACATCTCTGTTCACATACTCCTTGTGTAGACATGATTTGTCTGACACAATTATACAGAACAGTCTAATTTCTTATTTTTCAGTATGTTTCTTTATTAGTGTTCACCCTCCAAACTCAATACCAATATGTTTTCTCAATAAAGGTATCAAGGCTGCCAGAATTATTTTATTTGATTCTTGACTCTTAAACTTTAAAGTTATACCTTAAAGGCAATTCCTCTTGTGGTCCTGGGGTTTATTTTCTTGCCAATTACTTTTGCGCATTTCTGCATTTCTGTGCTGAATCAATGTAATGCCAGACAATCTGAAAAAAGCCAGATAATTATCTGTGGAATGATAAATAAATCTGCCACATATAATCTGAGACTAGACACTTTTTTTTTTTAAAAAAAAAGCATTATCAGCATCTGAAACACTGGGAGTAAAGCATATTGCTACTGTTGTTATTGCTGTTGAAACCATTTCTTGCTGTTTCTAATTACTTTAATTTGAGTTGATCTAGGTTTTGCTGATGCCCCATTCCAGGCAATTTTTACGAGTGAAAAAAATGACCACTTTTTATGTCCCCCAGTGTTTCCCAGCAAAGTAGCGGATTTCTTCTCCTTTTCCATCCCACTCAAGAGCCACTGTTTCTGAATAGCAAGTATTGTTGAAATTGATTTGCTTTAAATGAGAAAGTCCTATTATAGGAGGAACTGACATGCCACAGAAGGGCCACAGAGTTGAACTGTATTGAAATTCTAATTGCTTTACTTCTTTTTACATCCTTAGCAACAGTTGGGGCAGTAGCAAGAGAGTCAGTCGTCTTATTGAAGCTCAGCAATACAACATCCCACAACAGCAGCAGGGTAATAGAAGTGCTGTGATGAATTGATGGGTTCATTAGTCTACAATCAATGGATAGGACTTCATAATAGAATAGACCTCACAGGAGCTAAATACCAGTGCTTTAATTGCAGCAGGTGCTCGGTGCCAGGGCAAGTATTAAAAAGAAAAATCAAATATTTCACTGGAATAAAAAATCCCTAGAATCAAGTAGACTGTAAGAACAAACAACAGGTTGCCAAGAGAGAAAAGAAAGAAAAGGGAACACATTAACTACCATGTGCATTTGCAAACTGGAGCTGTGTACCTGAAAGCTGAGTATGTTGCCTGTTTTCTGGCCTCTATTGCAGTAATACCTGAGTATATGCAGTCTGAAATATGCTTGTCCCCACAGCACTTTTGTGAGACCAGAGAAGCTCTCTTACTGCCTTTCATGGGCAGAGAAGTGACAGCTCAGAGGTACAAATGTGTCCAGGCTCTTCATTTCTGCTGGGCATAAAGCCAGCATGTAAGGGGTTGGGTGGAAAGGTGTGGGTAGGGATGGGATGGAGTCCAGTCCTTCCAGCCTTCTCCCGCCTCTCAGCACAACACCCTGCTCATTTATAGGCACTGCCATTTTGGAAGCAGGACATGAAAATTAGCTGTCAAGCTTTCTCTCCTGCAGAGATTTCAATTGTGTCTGCAGTAGTTCTTCACAAGCTATTCTTGGCAGACAGAAAATTAGGCTGGAATTTTAGTGAGCTGCACCTTCCTCCTGCCTCTACAGCTGGGCTTCTGTCCTCACTTCTAGGAGTCACTTTGCATCATAGTTCTCTTTGCATCAGGTGCACACACAGTGGGACCCTCACCTCAGCGCGCTGCAGCTGCAACACAAACTCCAGGCAACTCTAACAGCAAAATATACATCTTTTGCTCAGTTAATAAAGATGAAGGATGTGTCTCCTGGACGTGTTCAGCCCCAGACCCTCACTGATGTGATGCAATTATATAAACCAAGTGGGAGAAGAAGGCATCATGTGGGTGGTACAGTAGCAAATTACAAGAAAGAGAGAAATAAGTACCACCAGGTCAGGCTTGTGGTATACCCAGCATGTTAATTATGATTTGAGATAGGATCTTTCTAGTATTTGGGGCAAATTCTGTTCTCAATTATTCAGTTTAGCTTCTATTGAGGTTCTGGAGTGCCCAAATGCTGGTGGTATTGGACACAAATGGACTGATTTTAATCAGTCCCCACACCACTTATTTCAACAGAGGTGTAGTGGGTTGACCCCAGCTAGATGCCAGGTATCCACTAAAGCCACTCTTTCCCTCCCCTCTGCAACTGGACAGAGGAGAGAAAAAAAAAACAAACCACAGAAAAGGATTCATGAGTTGAGATAAAAGCCGGAGAGGTCACTCACTGGTCACCATCACGGGCAAGACAGACTGACAGGATCAGAGTGAGAAGTAAAATAATATTAAATACACCTTCCTTCCACTCCTCCTTCCTTCCAAGTTCTACCTCCTCCCCCCTGGCACTGCAGAGAGATGGAGAATGGGGGTCATGGTCAGTTGTTGTTTCTGCCTCTGTCAGGGAGAGGAGTCCTTCCCCTGCTCCCCCTGGGGTCCCTGCACAAACCCCTCTGACATCAATCCATCCAACAGGCACCAGTTCTTCACAAGCTGCTGCCACGTGGGTCATTTCTCATGGGGCGCAGTCCTTCACAAACAAGCTGCTCCAGTGTGGGTCCTGCCAGGGAAAAGCTGCTCCAGCATGGGCTTCTCCCTCCATGGGCTGCAGGTGGATCTCTGCACCCCAGTGGTCCTCCATGGGCTGC
>JAWWMO010000121.1:43232884-43304254 GCA_035047845.1 Dendrocincla fuliginosa
TCTTTTTTTTTTTTTTGGGGGTTCCCCCCCCCCCCCCCCCCCGCCCCAACCCAACAGGCTTTCCAGTTTTTGGTTGCTGGAAACCCCAGAATATTTTATTTGCACTACAGAAGGATTAAAAAAAAAAAAACACCAAAAAACAACCAACAAAAAGTTGCTGTGAAAATTATCATATCCAACACCTATACATCATCGCTACCTTCTGTGGGAAGGTTTTGAGCAGTTGTACTACTGAATTTTTTCCCACTGTGCTCAGTCATTGTCATGCAGAGGTATTTGCAAAACTACAGTTTGATGAGTGAATTCCTATTTTGCCTGATTTTCCTAGAAACAGGAAAAAACAAAGCAGGTATATAATTAATGTTAAAAAATGTGTTTTCTTAACTTGAAGGTATAGTATGTCTCTCTCTGTGATAGTATGCTTGATCTCATGATTTCTGTGTATTTATTTTAAATAAAGGACTAACTTAAAAGACTCCTGCCATCCCAATACTCTACACTAGAAAGAGAGCAAAAGGTTCATCCTCAGCAATTTTATCTCTGTTTTGTCAATAAAAAGCCTCAATGAAACCTGGATTTATAGCATTCAGATGTGTTGTTCATTATCTCTTTATGTATGTAATGAATAAACCATAAAGTCCAAATAAAAGTGTATATTCCTGTATGCATGCAGATGGGACTGCAGTAAATCAGTATTATCTGACCTGCCTTGTGGTATCTTTTTATTATTATTAAATATGTAGGAGCTGAGAAACTATAAATTTTCCTTCCCATCCCATCACAGCATTATGTTAAGATTTCCTGACACCTGCAACTTACAGAGATTTCATTCATGTTAGGGTAAAAAAAAAAAAAGAAAAAAGAGAAAACTCAGCTTCTTCGTTGACAGAATCAAATCAGACCTAAATAGATGAGGTGGTAAAACATTTTTCAAAAATCCCATCAGTTTGAATTATAGCTATACTCAGAAAATGCCTGGGGATGCACCGCACCAGAGAGCTCTGTCTCTCAGCGGACCACAACCCCTCTCCAGGGAGAGAGGCAGCCTGCTTTCAGCCCCAGATGACCTCTACAGGCTGACCTCTAATCTCCCCCCTCTGCTACCACAGTGGTGGTATTAGCTTGCCTGTTTTGAATTTCAAGCATGTTTATGTATTCAGTTCCTAAAATATGTGGCTTTTGTTTTAACTGGGTCCCCCAGATCTTAGAGTGACAACAAACAGTAACACCAAGTGGGTGGAAAGTTGCTGGCGGACATAATCTATTGCCATCCCTGAGACACAGGGCATGTGGTTCTGCATCAGATGAGGTGGTCAGAGAAAGCTGAGTTTGGGGTTTGGATACAAGCTCTCTGTTTTGCCAAATGTATATCTTTCCAGAAAGCTTTGGGGAAATTCTGTTTTAACCAAAGTCAGTGATAAAGCTCCCTGGGACTCGGTAGGTTACAGATCCCTGTTCAGTTTGCAGGACTAGCAGTGATGAGTAAAATAGTTTTTCACTTTGCCATTGGGTTTTATCCGAAAATCAAGGAGAGTGACTGCAGGAGTATGGAATGTCATAGCGTCAGCCAGTTTCTACAGCCAGTTTTTTTCTCTCTCTCTGACTTTTGATATAGTTAATGTCACACACAGGAAGTCACATGGAGTGTATTTTATCACCCCAACGCTGCCATCTTAGGATCTCACCTGATTAATCTGTAGCCTCCCTGTATAATGTCTTTGTGGGACATTGACACTTGTCTAGACATGTATGAAGCTAGAAAAAAACCCTCCAAGTGCTTCCTACTCACATTGCTGTTCATGTGTGTAAATCATGGTGATTGGAAGTAAAAGCAGGTCACTATCAATAACAGGTACTTCTTACAGGTCAGAGTTGATTACAGTGTGTGATGCTAATAAAATAAAGAGGATTCCTTTTAAGAAGTAAGCCCATCATGCTCAGTGACTGATAGCAAAACAGACTGCTACTAAAATGAAATTCACATTATGCAGCAGGCCACAATGTGACTGAAAACAACATTAACAAGGTCATTCTTATCTGATTTTTCAAGTTCATGCTGTTATTCTGGCTTTCTTGAAGCAGAAATCTGAATAGTCTGATTGATGGTGGTTTAGGAACCTCTGAGCATAAACTTGGAAGAAAATGTTCTGCACAAATTGTAGTTTGGGGTTAAAATATCAAACACTGCCCATGATTTAATTCCTTATCCATATTCATGTGCAGAACTCAGATGATCATGTCTGTTCATCTGCTTCAATAACTACATCTTCAACTTTTGCTTGTTTCTAGTGTGAATGCACAGATGAAAAAAGACATGCTCTTCCTTTTATGACCAGCAATTCCTTTGCTTCTGTCTAAAACAGTTTGCAGGAAACATTTTCTCGTTTCATGACTGAGCCTGGAGCAAGAGTAGAGAGTAACTGGTGGTGGAGAATGGCAGGATTTTTTGAGCTCCTGGTGGTCTCTTCTCAGAGCACTCACACAGGCTGCTGCTTGCCTCTAATAGAGAACCCATCTCAGGTTCTTCAAGATGATTGGGGAACCTTGCCATGAAATTACAGATTAGTGATCTAAAGGAGACAGTTTTAAATACTATCTGACATAAATTCCACAGTCGATGCAAAACCTCCCCCCCTCCACCTTACTTTCTCTACACATAAGCCTTTTTGACCGAATTACCTACTTCAAACCACCTCCCCAAAATATTCCTCTTTCACCTTATCTCTTGAATAATGCATTCCACTTGCCTACTACCTTACCTTCCTACCCAGTCTAACGCCTTCCTTAAGCATTCCCAAACTCCACTCCAGCTGCTGTGACACACCATTTTGCACACCTATTTTCCTCCCCCACCAACACCCAGACTCCCCCACAGCTGCCTTTCTCCCTAGGCTTCTTTTCTCTCCCTCCTCAGCATGCAGTCCTGCCTGTTTGATTTCAGTTTATTCTGTGCTGGTTATACCACACTAAGCAGTGTAATTCTTCAGGGTGGTTCATTAAACAATGCAACCAACATCTGTCATGTGCTTTTCTTCTCATTCTCTCCCCATAGGAAGATGTGTGCATAGCACAGTGTTTGCTTTTGAGATTGCTTAACTAAATGTGTGTATAGATGTATATATTTGTATATATACGTGTGTGTGCATACGTTTATATGCAAATATATATGTATGTATTCATATATATAAATGCACACATTTGCCTTGCATTTATATGAAAGAAGAAAAACAGCACAAAATTGTGCCTTCCTTGTAAGCACAGCAGGGAATGAGGGCTGGGAATGCCTTAATTTTCCAGAGAAGCTTCTTACTACCATTTTGGGCTAACCCCTGTGAAATCTGTCTCCTACAAGAGTGGGTTTTCTCTTGGTTGTGGTAAGTTCCACAGGGCTGGAGGAACAGAGTGCAAATCACAGCTTTGTCCCAGAACTTTAGAAGTAACATAACTCTTTCAGAGACTTATATCTTTTCCATGAGATCTGAAAAATGAAATGCATTTGAGAACTTGAGTCCATATTAGATGGCGTGTGGAACTACTCGGTATACAGAGGACTCACTTCACAAAGGCTAGATGCACTGCTCTGTATATTTGTCATTGGTTCTTTGAATGACTGATATTTCCACTTAGATATTTTCAGGACCATGTAAGGGATGAAAGAGCACAAGCCTGCTGATTTGAAATACTTTGGAGAACAGCTGCTTGGCAAAAGCAAGAACGTTACTTTTTCTGTGCATTTCACCAATTGCACGCTTACTAGAGTGAAATAATTTAAAATGTTCTGACTTTTACTGTTTCCTCTGTTATTTCTGATGATTTATTGCACTCCATCCAAAATCACCTTCTTAGCTTTTTGCAATATGGATCTGTGCAATCCAGCACCTCAGCTGGTATCTTGCATACTCTGTATTGGTACATGGCCTTCCTCTGATCTAAGGATTGACATTTGGAATCAACCCCCATGTGTTTTTGCAAAGGTCAAAACCAAGAGCCCACCCACCTTCTCTCTGAAGGCTCTCTGCCTGCCCAGATGGCAAGTGGAGGGTCCAAAGGACCATGGTCCTTACTTTTCTTCTAGCACAAGAGGTGATTGCACCCCTACACCTGTGACACCTGGTGCCCAGAGTGATGTGTGTCCACAGAAAAACAAAAAGTAGTGGAAATTGCAGGATGAAGTTTGGGGTAAGATTTTAATGTGTGATTGAGAAGCTGGGTGGGAGAAAGACTTACACAGTTGCAGCCCTGGGTATAAGTTTCTGTTTCCCATTAACTATGCTTCTGATGGTCATATACAGAATGCTTCACTGTATAGCATATTAAACATATTGTTATCATCAAGAATAAAATTGATTCATTTTAGTGAGGCTGTATTAAATATATTGATTGTTCTCTCTTCCATACCCTTTACTGCAGACTCGATGATGACATGCTTATCTTTTAGAAATACCATAAACTTGGACCTGACATAGGAAATTTTCCAAGTAGAAATAGGACAGAGAGGAAAAAAATATTATCTCAAAAGTATATTTTTGCACACCGGTCTCCTGTTACACAGTATCAAATAAAGCTAATCCTTCATTTCTCTTCTGTTTGCTTGTCTTTATTTCTTAGGGCTATATTCTTCCATCAAATTTACAGGTGTATCTTAGATAAGTTAGAGAAATGAACAGTGTTCTCAGGATGAAGAGTTCATCTGTGCATGCTCCTAGACTCCAAGTAATACTTTCTTCTGGGTGCTTTACCTCTGCTGCTCTGGGGTAAATGGATCAGAGAGGGGCTACAGTTGCACAGAACCAGGATATTTTTAGTTCAACACCAGCTGAAATTTTGGCTATTTCGAGTGCAAAATGCCTGAGGTGAAGTAATTGCTGTGCAGCAATCTCCTCAGATGTGGTGCCAAGAGCCACATCAATGGCTATGCTGAACTGAACTGCATTGCTGCAGCCTCCGTGAAGTCACAGCCACAGTAGTGCCACCCACCAGGGCTGGCCCCTCACAGAGAGCATCCCTCCACACATGGCAGCCCTGATCCCCAGCAGCTGCTGCCCTGGGCACCCCAGGAAGGCACTGTCTGGGTCAGCTACATTTCCTCACACTCCCTCCAGCAATACCTTCTTGAAGACACAGTCTGATACTGCCTAATGAGACCTGCATGTGAAGGAGGTGGGTTTGGACCCTGATAGTGCTAGTGGAGGCCCCACTTTTCTGGCAAAAAACAGTTTTATCAAAGAAACTATTTTAGGATGACCTTTTCCTTGTAAAAGTAATTCAGTTTAAAGACTCTAAGCCAAACCAGCCCAGGCTGCCCTCGAGCCCTGCCTGTCTGGGGTGGAGAAGGAAGTAGTCTACCCTCGCACAGATTCAAACCAAAAATCGTGGGCACATGAATTGGCCATGGCTGGAGCCAGATGTTTCAAGCTTGAAAGGATTTGGTTTTGCCTGTAGATTTCATAGAGAGCAAAAGCTAGTTTAGAAGAGAGTAGAGTTCAGCATTTTTAAAGCTGGAGTCATTTAAACCAAGCATCAGGGAGCAGCACATCTGAGCATCTCAGTACCTTTGTAAATTAATTTTAAGAGATGCATTTTTTAGAACAGTTTTGTAGGTGAACATATTTCATTGGTAAAATCTGGAGGCTCCACATATTGAACAACTTTGAATAAAGACGTATGCATGGGTTTGATAACCACTTGGTATAAAAGGCATGCAAAATAAGTAAAACATGACGTGACTTAAGAATTGTTGCTACAACTGGGAGCACTTACTGGGGAAAACTGCAAGCTTTGCTACAGAGAAACAGCAGACTGCGACTGCCTCTAGGGATCTGGTGGAGATGGACTTTCCTTATTGCAGGATGTGTGGGCTAGGAGCCTTCCAAAATTCATGACAGGCTGTGCTTCAGCTCCTGAGTGGAGGCAGTGTCCAGGAACCCCCAGAGGCCTCCCTGCCTTCCTGAGGCTGTTCCATGGGCTTCCAGGTGGAAGGGGGTGGTTTGACACAGGGGTCACACAGAACGTTAGAGACATGAATTAGTTAGCAGCAAGGTACCATCCCCATCCACCCTGTACAGCTCTTTGATGGGACTCCCAGCCCAATTCCAGCAGCATCAGAGCTATAGCAATCAATGGCATCACTCCCTCTGCAAAAAGGGGCCTCTCCTGGGAATTAGAGGTGGTGTTTGGTTTAAGGAAAAGCTTGCCCAGAGCCAGGTTGCAAGAAAAGAAATGATAGCCAGAACTGCTTGGGGCAGATCAGGGCAGCATCTATGTGCCCCTGCCTTAGATCAGGTCTCCCAGGCTCTCACCATCTCTGTGCTTGTGGTTCACATGGCAGGGGAGCCTCCAAGCGCATGGGCAGGGGTCATTTGGGATGAAACAAAACCGGAAGACATATATCAGTTGCTAAGAGAAGCTCAGCCTGCTCCAGCATCACCCACCACTGCAGAGAGGACATTAACTTCTGGATACCATCTCTGCTGCTTTGGGGCATCCCTGCTGTCCCATGCTGGCCAGTGGGACTGAGCATCGGAGGCATCACCCCTATGTGGCCAGCTCTCAGGCTCAGTTGAACTCTTTCTTACTGACTGTTTCTGAAGAAAATGATGCACAGAGAAATGTGTGCCAGAAGGACAGCATGTCAGAACTGGGAACAGAGCCCAGACCATCTTTGCCTAGGACCAGGCATCACTCAGTTGCCTTCCCCTATATCTGTTCAAGACATGATCCTCCAAGACAGATCCTCTGTCTTTTAGCAGAGACAAACCCAATCAGGCAGGACACAAAGGCAGCCTTCCAGGTGTGCCAGTCCCAGGCTGTGCCTGCCATTCTGCTCCACCCAGTGAAGGCGAAGAAGCAGCAGGATACTGACTGGGTAGCTTTCTACAGGGAAAACAAAAGGAAAGAGAAAGAAAAAAATAGTTTTCTGAACTCTATCAGGAATTCTTCAACCTGTTGTCCTAAAGACAAGTTTTGGACAGATCAGTAAAAGCTCAAAAATATCAATAGAGTTATGGTCTTTGTCCACGTGCTTTTACAAAAAAAGTTTGGGGGATGGGGGGAAAAATTTCTATTTTTCTTGCCCCCAAAGGCACTATCTTTCTTTATATCTATGTGGCAGGTTTGCAGATTTCATCAGTGCAACAGTTAGTCCACAGTTAATGATTTGTGCTTCTACTAATAGGCATAAAAGTCAAACCAAGGGAACAACAAGCAAGATTTAGCACACTTTTAAAGAACAGTCTGTGACTCTAAAACTTGATTTTGTTGACAGCAGACCTTTAAGAGTGTGTACATATGTATGTTTGGTTCCTAGCCATACAACACTTATTACTACATCTGTCTATGTAAGAAGTGCAAGACACAAAAACTATTGTACAAAATACGCATTTTTGAACCCTTCACAATAAGCAGCAGCTTTAATGTGCTGCTTTTCTTTACAAGGTCATTACTCCAGCAAGTGCCCTCTGCTTTGATTTTTTGGTAGTACAAAAATACAGATTAACAATTACAAATAATCTGCCTGCTCAGAATGAACAAACAGTGCACTGATAACCAGCTTTAGATGGTATCTGTGTTCAGTGTTGCTCAAAGGATATAAGGAACACAGAATATTTGCTTCAGCTTCCTCATGTTCACCTCTTCCATCCCAAACTTTCAAAAGAGATTCTCCAGTCTCGCATGTTTATGATTCCTGGTAGAGATCCATGGGAAGACAGGAGCCATTATAATGACAGCTTTCTACTTACCATCATACATTACTGACTTGAGCTATTCTTAGGGGTGCCTGGAAAGCAGTCAGAGCAATCTGTGAAACTAGGCAGTGATGCTGACAGCATCTCACCACTGTTACGATGATGTATACAGGGCTAGCTAATAAAGCTGGGGGAAAAAAACCCAAAGCCAAAAGAACACATTCTGTTTTCTAATTTTTTCAGAGGCATTGGCATGAAGGAGTTAAGGTAAGGGAGGGAGGGAGCTAGGACTGAGGAAGGACACTGAGAAGGACACCAAAAAAATATCCAAAATAGAAAACATTTCTACAAGCTCCCTTATTGTTCATTATAGATAAATTTGATTGTCAATAGTTCTGACTCAAAGAAATGAGAATTACTGGCGTGGACTTATGAAAGCTTAAAATTCAACATGATCTCAGAAAGAAGAGAGGAAAATTTAACCTTGTTATACAGGGGACTGAAGTTCTTAGGGAGGTATTCTTGCTGATGTAAATGAGTAGAAACTTTATGCTTGGCACTGAAACCATGCTGATTTATGCCAATTGAGGCTTTGGCCTGGGTAGAGAAATCTGCTATTGCGTTCCTTCCACTGCAAAGGTTTTCAGAGCTTTGTATGTCTCATGATGCCCATTATAAACAGTTATTTTCAAATGATTATACTAAAACCTAGGCACAGAAAAACAAGCAAGCTACTGGCATGAAAACAATGCAGGGGATACATCAGTGAAAATATAGCAATGGTAAGACCTATTACATTTTTAAATGCTTGCTCAGGGAGCTGCAAAAGTAACATTACTTGCATCTTTGGTCTTTGAGGGGCCAAATGCATATATTTCAGGGAGGAATAATCCTGCCCCTGTGTCATGGACATCTAATTTTTTGCACTGCTGACTTCTGCAGCGTGTGGAACAAAGCAGCTGGGAGAAGGAGCAGTCAGCATGAGTGCTTAGTGAGCCTGAGGTCCTTGTGCTGTCAGAAGTGGTAACAAGATGAGCAAGGCACAAGGCTAATTTCTGTCCATGGCAGTAAGACCTGAGTTCTGATTAAAAAGTAAGTTTTTTCAAGTGGTTTGTAGCTGGGGAGCAGCCTTGGGAGCAAAGGGGCTGCCCAGGAGAAGTTTGCTCTTCCTCACAGAGATTCTATTGTGCTGACAGTGCAGTCCTCCTACTAAACTTACCTTTGCATCAGACTCACTACAAAAGCCCCCTATCCTGCTGCTGCCCCATGGACACAGCAAATACACTCTACACTCTGTGTAGCTCCACAGGAGCTGATCAGATACTAGTAGCAAGCCTTTCCCCAGTTCAGATAGTTATTGTTTGCTGAAAAACAACAGAGAACTTCAGCTTTTGAGAAGCAGAGTCCTTACCCTATAACTCTGAGAGGACTGGCTCAGTCCAGGCCCTGTGAAGAGAATTTGGGAGATCCAATGAGGACAGCATGCATGTAGTAAGCACTGCAAGAAACCCTCATGCACATCTTCCTTTTCAGCCAATCCTTGGAAGAGGCAACCAACAACAGTAAACTGATCCAACAGACCTTTCTGGCTCCACTGTGGGCACTTGTAGCAGAGTTTAGGAACTCATATTGGGACTTAGGTGATCTAAAAGTGAGGTATTTAATAGAATCATATCAGTCAGACTCCCTCCACAATGCATGGAAGGAGATAAGCGACATCCAGAGGACATGTACATGAGCCTTGTGTGTCTTCTGTAGTATTCATCTAAAACACTCCTCAGAGGTGGCTTTACACTTATGATTGCATGGCTTGAATGACTGATCCAGAACTTGTCTTTTATACAGCTAGCATTAATTAATTCTCTACCTAGTTCCTCAGAAAAGAATACAAAGCTCATTGAAATTGTGCTAATTCCCATGATCTCTGAATCAAGCCCAACACTGAGGGAAGACAGCCAATGCTAAAAGAAAGGAAACTTCAGCAAAGACTACAAGTAACTCAAGTGATACTCATCTTCCTGCTCACAGATTCCTTTCAGTCTTTGGGGCAGCAGCATTGAAAGGCATACAAACATTGGTATTGCACCAAAAGACAGAAACATCTGGAATAAGGAGTTCATTTACTGTTATTCCTATCAAGCACCATAGGTTCACAGAAGAGTTAGGAGCTTTTCCACTTGACAACACCAAGACGCACACCTCGTCTGGCTTACCTGGAAGACATGTCTAGCTTGGCTTTAAAAATCCTAGCTCCCAAAGGGCTGCAAAATTGGTAACAGGTTAAAGAGGAAGGGTAGCCAAATGCTTTTAATGTTCCAGATGACAACAGTAAAGCTCTGAGCAGTGGCCTTGCTGCCACTCATGCTGGTTCATCCATCTTGAATGAGTCTGATGTTACAGACACACTTCCCTGGGCATGAGTAAGAGAAGCAGAAAAATAGCACAACCTGGCAACTCAGTGTGAATCGTGCCCTGGACAAAGGTGGTGCAACCTTCCTGAAGATGTGACAGTTGCACGGGAATGCCCAGTTGCTCAGGAAATAGCACATGCCTCAGTATGAAAAATGTGAAGATTCATTTCATTTTACTGGAGAAGTGGCTTCAAACCAGCTGCTCTGTTGGAAGGCAAATGGGGATGTGTCTTCCAGTTTGCATGATGCTAGTATTTAAAAATGCTATGCCAGGACCCCTTTATGCCAGCTACTGCAGAAATGAAACAAAATACAGACACAACAGGCAAACACACTGCCAGGCAAGAAGCAACAGCTATACCAATTTCAGGAGGAAGGACTGGTCACTGCACATCAGCTTGCTGGGTGGGCTACCAGGCTCACCTCTGGCCCTGCCTCTCCTGTGCCTGAGATGGAGCGTGAGGGCAGACTGGGAAAAGGAGAAATGGAGTTCTTTGCAGGTGTTTATAAAGAGCTTCTCCAGTGGGATGAGAAGCATGGGAGAAAACCCAAACCCCTCAGCCACTCACCAAATAGGACTTGAAGATCAAGTTACCAGCACTGGTTCATTCTCAGAGGCATGCTGTGGCTCTCTGGTGTGCTGCACAGTGCAGCCTCAAGGCAGGGTGATGTAGGCTAAGCATAGGGTACTATGCCTTAACATGCAGTTTCTCCTCCTTTGGGGTGGGTTTAATCCTTTGCTGCTGGCTTTTATGTTGAGTATGCTAGAGTTTTTTTTTTTATTCTAATAAGTTTTCAGCATGTCTTTGTTCGTTGCCAGCTCTACAGACACACGCGTTTATTGCAGCTCATTCTCCAACCATAAAACCTATCCAAACATTTCTCAGAAATATTGGGAATGGAAGCAGGAGATAAGCATTCCAAGCAGAAAGCAAGTGGTTCACTAGAGCCCACTACTGTGACAGTGTGGAGAGTACAGCCTTGACAGTTAAACCAGCACATGCTGCTGAATTGATGAGTGCTCCTGGTAGGATACCCTCTCTGAGCATTGCAATCTCCTTTTCTGGGTGGCTGCTGATACAGATGCAGCCAACCCAAGTAATTCCCAGAAATATAGAGGGGCTGTTGTGACCAATGGGCAACACTGAGAAAAGGAGAGTTTGATTTCTAGAGAAATTCTTGCAAGTCACTACTGGTAGGGGACATGGAAACAGAGGAAGCATCAGGCACCACTCTATGGAGATAAACCAGTGATATTCCTCATTAATGCTCTGTCATGTTTTAAAGTTCAAGAGATACTGCAGCTTAACTTGCTTCCCTTGACTGGAATTCATCACTGCTAATAGAGCAGAGCCACAGGGTAAGCTGTTAGACATGCACTGGCAAGAGCAAACTGTTACTGCATGAAAATCAGACCACATTAATGTCCTTGAAGAACAAAAGTCTGAGTGGAGGATGTGTTTACCTGCTATGCCCAGGGCGGGTTCCATTTTCTAGCTGGCTAGAGGGTCAACAGCTCCTTTTTTTCTGACTTACAAGTGTTAGAGTCTGCCTTTATTTCCCTTCATTCAGCTGCACCCACAGAACAATGTAAAGGAGAAATCAAAACACTGAAGTTTCAAAATCCCCAGGCAGGGTGTCTTGTATGTGTTTGCATGTGCATCCTTAGAAGAACTGCAACACGTTTTAAGGAAGAATTTCTTCTCCACAAAGAACAGAACAGTTGTGAAATTGTCTTTACAAGCCTTACGTTTTGACACATCTAATTAGATGCACTGTTTTTCCTGCAATCAGACTTACACCAGGTGAGAAGACTTTCCCGTGATTCAGAGATGAGCAGTAGCTTCAAACTGTGATGTCTTTTGTTTCCTGTGTACTTGCATTGCCATATTGCTCAGATCATGACTGTCCCACCCAACAGATCACCTGTTCTGTCCTTGGAGCTGCTGAAACCTTCATACAGTGGAGATGCTCTGTGGTCTCTCACATTGAAACCTAACTTTTGTTCTTTCCATTTCTTTCTTCCAAGTTAAAACATAAATCAGTAAATAAGACTGCTTGCTTGTTTATAGAAACTTTCCCTTCATAAATCATTGTGTCCATATGAAACTGACCATCAGTGCTACAGCAGGGGCACTGAGCATCCAGTGCTGTTGGAGTCCAGGAAATGAGGACTCATGCTTGTTTATGTACATGAACTTCCTTTCCTCCTCTGCATGAAGTCCTCTCTGCCATTCAAAGAAAGTTAGAGTGTTCTGCCAGGATTCCCTCCTCCAGGAACTGAAACAACCTCAGAATATCTGATTATCAGTTATTTTATCCCAATTGCATGGCCTCTTTATAGATTAAAAATAACCCTCTGAAAAACAACATAAATACTAAGTAGGCAAGCACTCCTTGAAAACCAGCCTCGATTTGTGAACTCATTTCCCACAGCTTGATGTTGCAGTATGGACTATTTGAATGCAGATATGCTTACAGGGAAGGAAAGTAAGCTGAGAAACAAAAGGATACATGCACAGAAACCTGATTTGCACATTTATGATAGATGATAAACTCTTGTAGTATTTTGGAAGTATAATAACATATTCACCTTCAAAGAGCACCTAAACAGTTCATTTAAAACAGATTATATGCTGTGATTGATGATAAGGCTTATCCTCTTGCAAACAGAGTATATGCAATTTTTTTTCATTTTAGAGAAATTAAGTAATTATTTTATCATAATATGATTTATTATTTTCAAGCCTAGCTGTTAAACTGCAGGCTGAATCTGGAGCTGCCAACACAGCCTAGTGGTGTGTTTGTCCAGCATGCAGCTTCAAGGAAGAAAAAGCAGCATGCAACCACAGTGAGAAAAATCAAGATTCCCCACAGAATCTGCCACAGAAGAGGCTTCACAGGAAATAATTAAACCAAAGGCTCAAAGATCTTAGTCCCTACTTTTTCAAACCATGAGACATCTGTGGACAGATTTCCAATTCTTCCTACTAAGAAGACAGGGAGGTGAAGTACAGTGTTTTAAAGCTCTACGACATGAGTTCCCAGTGCTCATAGGAATATGCATGATTGATCAAGAACTTTTTGAATTACCTAGGGAAAGAAAGAAACACAAACCAGTGACATTTTTGTGGGCCCATGTGCCCCAGTGTCTTAGACATTACTGCAAATTGACAGTCCTTCCTTCCATCTGTATTAAATTCAACCTTCAGCTCAGGGGAGGATGAGTCTGAAGGACAAGGAGAATATTCCAAGTAACACAAGAGACAGTTTTTGCATGGTTGTTTAGAAAACATTAAAAAAATACCTGAAAAGAGAAAGGAAAAGCAGGAAAGGATTGGTGTCACTAAGGGACTCAACCTCCAGTCATTCCTCCCACTAAGGGAAATGAGATTGTTTTCTTTTTGTCACACAATATGCAAATAAATCTAGTTAGCTGCAAAACATGCTTCTATTGGATGCAAAAGGTATCCTTTTATAAAATTAAAAATGTAATATTAAGAAAGAGACTCACAAGGACAGCAGGCTTTTTTCCATCTCATTTAAACTGTGATTTGCTATTCATTCATAGATAGAAATGATGGGTTTTTATTGACTGTTTTTGCAAGAGATAATTAATAATATGCTTTCAAACAAGAAAATATGTTAAAATGCACAATACTTTTCAATACCCAGAAAACTCTGAACATTTTTTACAATGGAAAACCCAAATACTTTTTGGAAAGATGTATTTGTTTGCTAATCTCTTCAAGTGCTTTTGTGCTTATTAATAACTATACAGTGATTACAAGTGAAGCTTTGCCATTTTGTTCAATCCACTTTAAAACGTCATTGTTTGGTTTTCCATGAAGGAGTGCAAACTTTTTTCAGCTGATCAAGTAGAAATGGGCAAAATGTTCCCCAAGCCAGGGTGTGCCTGTTATATTTGTCACAGAGATAACACAGACTTTTTGAAGTGTCACATATACGGTGATTTCTGGATGATCTAGAGAAGCTATTTGTGTTTGTACCAAATTCAGAAAGCAGGATTGTGACCTGCTGTTACCTTTTAGCCACACAAATCATCAGCAGCACCACTGAAATTATCAGACTGCAGTCAAATGAAGGATCGAAAACTGAGATTAGAGTTCATGTTTATAATCAAGTTTGACAAACAAATTTTAATGATGTCAAGTGCAAAATGCCCAGTTCTGTCATCTTCACTGTGCACGTATCACCTATTCAGATGCTCCAGATGTACTTGGAGATTTACATTGCCTGTCTACATATTCCTGTCAATTACAGCACACTTCACTCTTCAGTGAGATTTCTTATCTTACTGCATCACTGGGGCTTGAAGGCTAAAGAACTATAATCTTACAAGCTATTATGAAGTGATTTCCACTGGTTGGGGCAAGTTCTTTTCAGGAAGAGCAGTTATTTCTTGTGGTTTTTCAGTGGCATTCAAATCTCAGCCAAAGGTTGGCCTCATGTTTGTGTGGGTACAGATTGGACCTGGAATCAGATGAGTGCTCAACTGTAGTGTTAAGATCATCTCATCTGTGATGGGAACTGTTTCAAGAACAACTATTCTCATCTGGGCTTTTCTCTACATTTTCAGAAGGGCAGATGAATAAAAGGGTTCAAATATTCAAAGAGGTCATGAAGCTTTTGAGTCTCTATAAGGGTAATCTTTCAAGCTTAGTGGTTTGCAGATACCTTTTTGGGACAAACGAGTATTGAATATTGTCAGAATAGAGTTGCTCTTGAAAGAGAAAAAAGAATTGACTGAGTGTTTTTCCTGTTGGAAATGCCAGCTGACAAGGTCAAAATGTTTCATAATTCACTAGTTTTCAGAAACAGTTCTGGCAGAGCACAGATCTGACTGAATCCTGCCTCATTTTCCACCAGCTCCTCTGCCCACAGGGACTCTGCTCCTTTCCAGGATGAACAGCAGCCTTAGGGGTTTCATTCCAAATCTGGACAAAACCTGCTTTGGAAATACTGAAATCTCCTGACAATGCGATTAACCTGTCAGCTGAGCTTTCACTGTTTGATCAATGCTAGCAAAACATACTTAGATAAAATCTTTAAATTACAATTCACATTGAATCTCCACTTAGCTCAGTCCCTAGGAATAGGGCAGTGCTTTTTGCTCCCCATGTCAATGTACTGAGGAAACAAACACACTGGCTTGATCAAATGCCTGGGTTGGACATGGCAGAGGTGCCTACAAATGTCCCTGAGCCTTGTGTCCTTGCCAAGTGGCATTAGACAAAGCTGTGGCAGGACACATAGTTTCTGCATTGTCCTACCAGCCAGCTACTCTGAGAGGTCCCTGAAAGGGATAGGGGTCAATAATTTAGGTACTCCTGTGCCTAAAATTGTTGTTTCTAAGCAGAAGCTGCACACCTAACCTAACTCCCAAGACACCTTTGAGGAAGGAGGCTGGAGCCCATCATGTCAGGAAATGATTATGCATAGATAGTTCCTATGGCACCTTTTCATCCATATTACTCATCTAAGACTTTGACATCACTGACCTTATTTTACAGTAGAAGATAAACAAGGTTTGGGAACTGAAGTGTATTTCCCCCAAGGCCACCCATGAGCAAGTGGCAGAGGTAGAAGCACTCCCAGTTTCCTGAAACATAGGGCAGTTCTCTGTGCTTGAGAGCACATCTTCCCCCAAAACTGATTTGATACAAACATCCAAGCCCTGCTCATTCTGTCTGGGCTACGAAGGGCAGAAGGCAAACAGGGGATCTGCAAATTCCTGCTTTCTATCGTGTCTCTCTGAGGTGCGACTTGTGCCTGCATCATCTTTCAGGAAGGGATCATAATCTAATACAAAGGAGCAGAAAACCTAATCTGGCTGCTGCTGAAAGATTACAACCCAGAAACACTTAGGTATCTATCTACCCTTCTTTCTTAAAAGCATGAATAGCACATGTGGGGAGCATACACTCTCAGCTGGCCGGAAGAACACTCTATTTTTACAGATCTTTTATTTAAATCTTCCAAGTAGTAAGAAAGCAATTTTAATGAAAAATGCTATACATAGAAGAATCGCTGCTTTTCATCTGAGAAGTGAAGAATTTTCTTTATTTTTTACTAATTTTGAATTTGATGCAGATGTGATTCCAATGCTAATTATGCCCCCCACTGTCTCTATGCTCCAGTGAAATGTGACTCCCTGATGTTTCTCATTGTCTTTTGTTTACAATTATAAGGAGTTGATGGAAATCATCTGGTTTTTGCTTCTGTACTGCTGTGGGATTTGTACAGCAGCAACCTGTCAAACTAATGACCTCTAGCACGAGAAACTGTGGACAATTCAGGCCGCAGTCACAGCTGAAATCTCAGCATTGCACTGTTTCTCTCCCACCCCCTGCATATCTGTGATGAAACAGTTCCTGCAACATGGAAGGATGATCCCAGAATTAAGGGCAAACAGTACGATTTTCACAAATAAATGGTGATACCAAATTTTGCTAAATGCTGTCTTGCTCAGGGCTTCTTTTTCCTGCAACTCAACTTTTCTCCTGAAAAAAAACCTAAAACCAAAACCCAAACCCGATAATAATGCAGATATGCTGTGAGCATGATCTCATTAACGTTTCCAGTGCTTTGGGACAGGCTGGAGGCCAGAGGGCTCTCTCAGCACCTACACACTGACTCCAGTACCAACATCCACTAGAGGAAAATGCCTATTGTATAATTTGCTGGTGACCTGCTCATGACAATTCCCAGTCTGGACTGCCTGTGAATGTGTTGGCATTTTCTGTAACTGTATGGTTGTATGAGACATCTGTGCATCAATCATGTATCTTAGGGAAAAGCAAACCTTATGTTTTAGGAAGATAAATAATAGAGTTCACTGTTAATTATAAATAATGTATCCGGGCATCTTGTACATAGACATACTACTGCAACCTTTGTGCTGGCAACGAAAGCATTACCCTGAAAAGCATTCTGGATTTCAGTGCTATATTGAAAGCATTAGACAAATACAGCTCACTATCTAAAGGGCTAATTCAATTAAATCTATTACTTTGAAGTGAAATATGTGGTAAAATTCCTTCTGCACAGAGGAACAAGAGAAAGCTTTTTTCCCTAGTTCCTAGGGAGTTTTGTCCTACTTTTCCTCAAATCCCATCCCCCTTTGTTTATAGTCCCCAGTTTTGCCACTACTCCCAGTGTTTCCTTCCTCCCAGGTAACTCCCTTGTCTGGGTGATGGCCAGCACACAGTGGTGGCAATGGTGTTGTTGATGCCATTGTCACAGGGCCAGCACGTGTGCTGGGCCAGGTGACAGCTGCTCCTCCAGAGGGATGAGAGCCCCAGTTACAGCTGCATGATGCCAATGGACCTTTATTCACCTTGGTTTTGCATTCTCCCACTGATTTTTACAATACAGTTTGGAATTTAACATCTCAAAGCTATCTCCAAAGTTTCATCTAAGGCAGCCAAAAAATGTTTAACTTTTTGGGGACAGCAAACAGTAGACATTTGTACAGATGGACATACAGGTGGACACAAATATGTGGATGAATGATGCAAACTTGTTCATCTGTTTTCTTAGAAAACCAAGCTAACATTGAGACAAAGCTGTTTATGAATACTAGTCAAATGCGTACACATCAGCAAATGAATAGATATTTCTGAGAGGGAGCTTCAAAAATCTTCATTGTGAATCTCATCTCTGTCCAGGCTGACAGACACCAGCGGTGGATGCAGTGGCAACAAAATCGTGACTTTCTGCAAGAGGTGGAGGACAGAGCTGTATGGAGAAGATGCTGCCATATCTTCATGGCAGATGCAGGGAGATATCAGGCAGTCCATGAAGTTTTGTGGGTTTCCCTGAGTTAACTCCCTTGAAGTCTCCAATTAGCATGTCAGCAGTTGTCACAGATGGCCATTCATTGTCAGCTCAGCCTGTGGGCATAGACTGGACAGAAGGAAGCTGCTTCCTGGGCAGAGAGTGCTTACAACCTGTGCCACAAAAGGTATCCAGCCAGGGTGCAGTTCCTGTGTCCAGGAGCTGTCTGGTGGCCCACTTGAGGGCACAAACTGACACAGACACCACGGCAGAGCTACACTGTCAGCATGGAAATCAACCCTCAAGACCAAGGCTTACACTTAGACTTAGGCATCTTGCTCCATGGAAAATGTATCCTGAATTCAGTCTGCTGGTTGTACACTTTGTGGTACACAACTATATGGAGTACAGCAAGGGGAAATCTGGAGGGTTGTACACTGGAATTCTTTAGTGGCAATTTGTCTCAGTTCAGCATCTTTGGCTACCCCTCATGGGTCACAGTTACTTTATACAAAATATGAATATTAATAACATCTAATAATAACAGTGACAATGTGATATCTGCATTTCATAGGTTCAGTTGGGCACACAGGTAGTCAGCTTAGGCAACAAAGTCAAAACTGGATAAAACTTGCAACTTACTGGAAAAAGGTGACAGTCAGTGTTTGAAAGCAGATAGATATTCACATGATCCTCTGTTTAGGTATGTTCTTCCTATAGAAGAAACCAAGGACTGAGCCAACATGATGAATGAATCATTTCAAATTGCTAGAGGGTAAATTGGAAAAGATTGCAACTTCATGTTGCAACTTGCACTCATCCACACTTTTCCACTGCTAAGCCCCCTGACACTGGAGGCACAGACCTTAAATTCATTACAGTTTCACACTGGTGGTATGATTTTAACTTTAAAGTTAAATATTTGAGATTTATTTGATCTTTTATAAATAAGAGAAAATCAGAACCACACCATCTTCAACATACTAATGTACAGACATTTTATGTGAATTTTTCCACAAAACAATTCACATGTGACAGGCATTTTTTCATAACCTGAAACTTATGACTGTGTATTTCTGACAAATATGAACTTCTCTGCTGCTCTCCTTCCATTCCAACGAGTTGGTAATAATGAATGACCAGTTTGCTGCAACCACCAACCAGGTAGCATCTTCCTCACAAGCACCAAGGATGTCAATATTCCTTATACCGCAGCTGGTTCTTCTTCTTATCAAGGCTGCCAGAATGGCAGTATGTATAAGTGTTTTTGTACATAAGGCACTCTGGTCAGTGGTTTGAAATTCAGAAGCCCTGTCTCACTTGTCTTTATAGCCTTTTTCACCAGGAGCCATGCTCAGTAGAACTTAATATTTGCCCCACAAGCACAGGTTTGAAGTGTCTTCCATCTCAGAAAGAGCATAGCAAAACTGGGGCTCTGCAGTTCCCAAGTATCTCAAGATGTAACCTCTGCAGTCTGCGGAGGTGGAATGAGGACACAACTAGAAAAATCAGTTCTGTTACACCAGGATCCCTCATGCTGGTAACAATACAAATTATGCAACATTTGGGGGGAAAAGTGAGTTCCAGTAGCTCAAGTATTATCAAGCCCTGCTGTTGCATCCACCTGCTGCTGCCTTCTTTCATGCCTTTTCAACTGCTGGTGCCTTGATGCTTTCCCGTGTGGTTCCCAGCACCCACTGGCAGCCTGATGTAATCTTCTACCCTGCTTGCCTTTCCATTTAAAAAACATGCCCTTTTTCTCTTGGAAAGAAACCACCTATGAGCTGCTCCCATCAGGGAGGTGGCTCCAGTTCCATCTCTGAAGTTCTAACATCATCTTTAGGTTGAACCTCTGCAGTTTTTGGAGTCTTTCACGGTGTCCAACACAAGCATCCAGCCATTCAGGCAAAGCCCTCTAGTGCAGTTCAGGCAGGGATCACAAAGTCAATTCAACTGCAAGATAAGAAAAAACTCAACCAGCAGAAAGTGGTGGGCACCTCTTCCACAGGGCATGTGAACCTAGGCCATGCTTCCATGTGGGCACCTGAGCACCAGAAGTGCTCTGAGTGTCTGCACAGGATGTGCAGCCTGCTCCTAACCAGCAAGAAGTAAGAAAGACGGGGCAGAATTAATGTTCTTTTAATTAATGGAAAATTGATTTTTCCTGAAGTGACTGAGCACGTGGGGATCCCTACTCCAGGAACTGACAATGTCTTATCTTGTGAAACTTGAGCAGGACTTCTCTGTGTCTATGTTAGTTCATTAGCAAACACATGATAACATTTGTAATCCATGTAATGCAGAGTGCTTTACAAAGGACATGGAATACCATGGTTCTCACTCAGCCAGTGGGTAAATCAAGGCCCAGAGACTTTAAACCAATCACCCAAGCTCAAACAGCAGCCCAGTGGCACATCCTGGAACACCAGATCTCCAAAGCTATGTGATAATCCTTTATTCACTAAATAGTATTGCCTCTCTAAAGGCAATATAATGATACTCAGTAATGAGACTGTTAGACTTTATTAAATCTGATAGAGCACACCATGTAGAAGGAATAAAAATATTGTTTCATTATTGTATATTATAATAATAATAATAGAATAGCTAGACTTTTGCACTAACCACAGAAAAAGACTAACCAAATTCTGTACCCTATAAATTTTTGGGCACATCACATAGGAATTACAACAGACAAAAGAAAGGATGCTTTCAATGTCATATATTTGGCTTATTAGTCATTGTATTTTTAATAATGGTTTAAAACATATTTAGTTAAAATGAAATACTACTCACTGAAAAGACTGATTCTTTGACTCTTCACCCATCTACTGTGGGTCTGTTGTACTCTATCTACTGCCACATGGAAAAATACTTGGGACTAGGGAGACTTCAAAATACTGGAATATGAGGTATAGCATTGTTCCATTTTTGAATAAAATATTCCGCTTTGTTTTCCATTCAAACTGAGTCCTAGCTGGAAAATGTAAACAGAAATTAAAGCAAAGCTGAAGATAAAATGGCTACAACTGGAACAGAAGTTTTCTAAATTACTCTATTTGGATCTTTTTAGACCTCCATCATAAGTTTACAATTGCATTACTACAAAGTGACATGTTCTTTTACCAGATGGATTTCCCCAAGGACCAGATTTTGATCCTGTGTGTGTATCACCAAAGAGGATAAATATAATTTGCATAGGAAGATCTGCAGTCTTGGATCATACTGAGAAACACCTTATTCCACAGAAATCCTCCCTGAGACTTTTGGCGCTGCCTTATTCAGAGAAGGGTGTCAGAAACAAATCCGTAACTCACAGTTCCCTCATCTTTTATCCCTGAAACTCTAATCATTAGATGGCAACAACAATATTTTTGTTCACATATTTTCTTCCTCTCCAGATAATAAAAGTGATGACCATGACCTGGGGAATCTGAAACTATCACAAATGTCATGCTTAGGTGTAGCCACAGTGTTGAAACAGAGTAATACTGCTTGAACCATTTTCAAATTCAGTGGAAATGGCATGAAAGGAAACAAACTAGTTTAGAGAGAGCAGCTTGAAGAGCATACAAATAGTATATTTTTCTTCCTATTCTTTGCATCTACAGGAAAACCAGAAAGAAGCACAACAGACACAAGAAGCATGCAGAACAGTATTGCTCAAGTCTCATTTTTCTTATAGTAGCTAACAGCACAGGCAGTGAGAAACTGCTAAGAAGACCTGTGCAGTGTCAATACTTCAACCTTCCACAATAGGACAACATTCTTAAAGCCTAAATATACTTTCCATATTCACTACTCATTTTGCTCATCTCCTTTCCTCCTGTCTGTGTTGAAAATGGGGCAAGACTTCCTATTTCTATATGACTGTTCGGACTGTTCTTTGTTCACATGTGAGTCACAGGTATTTGTGGTTTGTCCCAGATCCTCTTTTTAGCAGATCCCTTTATTCTCCAAACACATTAGACCATTTCAGTCTTACACTGACTATGCTCAAATAACACACAGACAGAAGCATTCTCAGGCACTGAATAACTGCCCCCTCATGACAGAAGTGTGCATGAGTATGTCTGCTGCTGGGTTTGTTACTGCAGACAAGACTTTAGGTGTGCAATTTCCTACCAGATCTCTTGAGCAGCCAGACTGACACCCCAAGAACCACAGCAAAAACAGTTTAACTTTTTTGCTTAAGAATATGCAGTAGTCTCTATTTTCTGCAGAGAGGTGTAAATTCATTATAAATCAACATGCAGGACAGAAATACTCCATAAATAACAAACATCTCAAAGCACTTCACAGAAAATATGAAAAGTCAGGGAATGTGCTTCCAGTCCCCAAAACGAGACAGAATGCAAACCAGAGATTCTATATGCAGCAAAAGGGTTATGTGATGTGGCAACCTTTAGGTGTGCTCCTATAATGTTTGAGCCTTGTGCTCCTACAATGTTTGAGCCTCAGCTCCCATATGGGATTCAGGGGTCTCAATGATGTTTCCGTCATCTGCATCCCCAAGCCAGTCTCAAAACCTCCCCAGTGTCTCAGTCCTGACTATTTTTGCAAGCTAATATCCCCTTCCTACTTTTTTGGCACAGACCAGGCAGGTAAACACATCCTCAGGAGGTCAGATCCTCATGGAATGATGAGAAATACCTTTTACATGGTTGCCTTCCCTGGCCACACAGGACCAGAATTTTGGACTAGTGCATCCTTGCTTCCTGAGCAGTGTATGGCCACGGCTTCACCCAGCTCCCCAAGTTACATGGTGCTGAATATCCCGTGGCACAGACCTCTCACCAAGCTTCTTTTCCAGTGCAAGAAGCTGTGCCATGGGCACAGGGCAGTAGCCAGGCCACAGCACTATGCTGCAGACAGGGTGAGATGTAACCCCAGACAGAGCTGCAGGGGGGGGATGAGGCTCAGTGCCTGACCCTTCCCAGGTCTTTACATCCCAGCACTGAATTCCAGCAGGGCACCTGAGGTTACAGTAGGGAGCCCAACCACTCACTTCAACTAAGCCCTTCTTTCTGCCGAGATCGCTATCAGCCAACACACAGCCCATCAGATGGATCCCTGCATTTAATCCTATTACCTAAACATAAGGAGTTGAGCAGTGTGTCACACTGAGCCAGGAAACTGGGGAGCTTTAGCAATTTGTGTTTGTGTAGGAAATGTTTCTGTGCCGGAGGCAAATCCACATCAACCCACAAACAAAACAAGCTTCCAAGAATGATGAAGATAACATCTTGTTAGCAGCAAATACAGAGAGTTAATTTAATTAATTATAACATAGCAGCTTTTCAAAATGTCTGAGAAACCTTACTGAAAATGAAATATAATAAAAAGGGTAGGAAAAGTTAATCTGTAGGTATAAGGCAGGGGAAATTTTAGGTATCCACTCCTTTCTTATTTCAACTCTGTTCATGCTTACCCTTACTTGCTCTCCTCACCTTCATCTTCTCCTGAAACTGATTGCATCATTACCAAGATGAAAGGGAGAGAGGGAAAAATGCTGAAGAAGAAATAGATCACTCATAAACTCTGCTTAGCTCCATACTGGGGTTGGTCTTGGTGAAAGTGTTAATCTGTGACCTGAAGGAAAGCCTGGAAGGAAAACAGTCTAAAGCAGGCAAAGAACCAGTAAAACAGTTAAATTAAGAGTGTAAGAGAAGTATCTTGAGCATCATTCCAGCTCTAAATAGACATCCATACTGTTTCTTATGCTATCTGAGGAGTTCACACTTCTGCATATGTTTCTGGTTTCATCCTATGACTGAGAAGAAAACTCTTCTGTCAGATTTACACCTCAAATATTCAATATCTTGTTCTTCAGTGCCTGGTATTTATAAAAGAAGAAAAATGTTGCAGTGAAGACACACTGTGTGGTAAGGATCCTAGAGGGAATTTAAATTTATGACAGCTGTGATACAAGAAATGCATTTTGCTTTTATAGCTGGATATCTTTTTCTCCTGAAAGCAAAAGAAAAAAAAAAGCAGAATAAATTGCAGACAAAAATATTTTGCTAGAACTGGGCCACCAGTGGTTATTTCTTCCAAGTTAGGCCTTCACTTATAGACACTATTCAACAGAAGCACAGAAGAGACCTTTTCTTCCATTCCACATTGCTTCCAATATACCAATTTCTTGCAAGTGGGTGACTTTGCACATAAAACAAAACTCTTAAGTTCACAGGGTAGATTCTAAATTGAATATTTTGTACTGTGGAGCTAAATGTTGGCAATAATGAAGCAGTACAGAAAAATATTACGACCATTACTTTGGTAGGCACTTGTTTTTGTAACATTAAGTAAATGTGCTGTTTTCAGACCACCTTCAGGTAGATGGCATACATGTGAAATGTCACCAGATTAATGGTATCGGTACTAATTGGCCAAATAATGAAGAAGTCTACTCTCAGCATACCTGGAGGGCGACTACTCCAAAGCAGAGTGAAGACAGATTACCAGGGCACCAGCTGCACAGAAAAAAGCCTGCTAGGCTGTGTTGACTCAGCATCTAAAGGCAAGAGTACAAACAGTCAGGGCGATTCAGTGTAGCCTCTTGCAGAAGATCTACTTTTATCTAAATAAATTTCTTAGAGTGATCTCTCACTGAATTGCCACCTCTAGGTGTAATTCAGCAAGGTTTAGAATCAGATCCAAGCTTCTTCCCATCCTTATTATTTTACATTTTCACACAAGACTTCATGATTATTGGTTTGGAACATTAAAATGCAAATGATAGAGGAAGCAATACATATTTAAATGTACAGTGTCAGCTTGGTATGAAAGCTCTTCTGGAACAGAATGACACTATTTTCTTCAGTAACTTCTAAAAGTGGCAAAATAAAAAGGAAAGGAGGGGGAAAAACTTGAGGCCTATTTGCATTCATGCTTTATTGGTCATGCTGAAAGAAAAAGCTTAGTAAGCTTAGAGGGGGAGGCAGAGGGAGAAAAAATAGTCATTAATGTAAATGCAACCCACAGCTAACTCTGAGACTTCCCAGGCAGCACAAGGAGAAGGAGAGCACATCAGGAGAATTAGATTTGAAACAAGGCTGACCTCCTCCCTACATAAAAACAAAGAGCAGCTTGGACTTCCCTTGCCTCTGTTACTTCTGGAATCGATATCATCTTCACAGAAACATGAAGGAGAATGAAGAAATGGCAAAACAGGACAGAATGCAGAAAGCCCCTCTGCCTCCTATCCCATCCTTTTGGGATGCCTTGTTATTTTCCAAATTTAATTTCTGTCTAAGGAGGGATGGAAGGTCCCTTATTATCATGATAGTTTTTTTTCAAAGCTTGTATGATTACCAGACCAATACCAAATGTTTTCCATTTTACTTTTTTAATAACACTTCCCCATTGCCATATTCAGTGTTTCCTGAAGAGACAAACCCAGACTTAGAATGTGTGGAAGATGTTTTTCATAGTATGAAGTGGAAGCCCATAGATGTGTGCCTTACATTCCTCATTTTCACTCCAGACTCAACATTAGGGCTTCAGTGTTTAATGCTTTATTTTCTGGGTAAAGGATGCAGGTGGCTGAGCTGTCTCTACAAGTGTTGTCCCACTTAACTCACACCGCCACAGAATACCCATGCTAGCTCCACTTCCTGTCTTGGACACAGTTCTGCTCCCATGGAGGGACTGTGCAACTTGGGTTCTGTTTTAGCAATAGCAGGTCTGAATATGGATTACAGACAGTCCTAAAAGGGAGGTCTGTATTTAGTTTTTAAACTCCATGAAGCTGAGGAGGATCTGGACACAGGCCTGGACTGGCTCTTTGTTATGGAACAGCATGTCTTGATGAACTGACAAAGTCAGCAGAAAAACTAATGCGGGCCCCTCTCCTGCATGCACCCACACACTCAGGTACAAACAGTCTCCTTCAGGTAGAGCTTAAATCAGTTCCTGGAATTTAGTCTTAACATGTTGTCAGAAGTGTTTATGCTGGAGGACTTGTGTCTGCATTAGCTTTTGGCAGCGCAGTGAGGAGAGATGGGAGACTAACACCCTTGGTTGAGGGAGCTAATGAGTTGGCAAAACTCCAGTCCTGTGTACCAGCCTCTACTGAGAGCAGAATTAGGAGCTTTGAAACTTGTAACCTTTGCAAGTATTTACATTTCAATTATCACAGGATTGGAATTCAGAAGATTAGAGCAAAACAAAATTGTAAAAAAAAAACAAGGAAAACCTCCTCTCTTTTGAAAGAATGAGATTGTTGTATTTTAACTTAACATTTCTTCAAATTCCCAAGGGGAACAAACAGTGCTCATTCAAGATTTCTTAGTTGCACTTGTTTCTAAGTTATGGATAATCAAGCCACAGAATGAATTAGCTTGTTAGAACCCACTGCTGATGTTTCCCTGTGTTACCACTAAGGCCTCCTTGTGCTCACTCCAAGGATGTGGTCACTACAGCTGGGCTGTGGCCAGCAGCTGTGGGTGGGAGCCTGGAAGGGGACTGTTGCTCTTCTCTTTGCTGTTCTTTCCCTTCAGCACACGGAAAGCTTGAGACACCTTATTTCTCTTGCCCATCCATAATGCTGATTTATTCTTTTAAAGAGAAATACTTTCTAAACAATGTCATCCACTCCTCTGCCTCATCCTCACTCTGGCATTTTGCAAGTAAAAGGCCAGCTGTTCCCTGCTGTTCAAGCTCTGGTCTCCTCACCATGGTCACCCCTGACTAGAGACAGGCAAAACTTGCTTCTCTGGGATTCCAGCTTCCTGTGCCAGTACATGAATCAGACTGGAAATTATTATGAGTGTGAATTAAAATAGCCCATGAAAACATTTTAAAAAGCTCCTCTTCATTAACTGAATGTCAGCAACAGGGTAATGGTCACCAAAGGGAATTCAATGCTACACCCCAAAGGATCCAGTCAGTTACCTAATGTCTTTCTGGAGGAGATGCTGCCCCAAAAACAAGTCAGTTACTCATGTGTGTTCCACTCAGTAAGGGTCAAACTGGGTAATTACCATAACTATTTCCTTTTAAACTAATGACCCCCTTCCAAAACTTGCTTTGGTTTGGCCTGTTCATGATATCATTAGAGTTTCTTCTTAATTGCTGGTAGTGAATTTCTTTCTGAGACCTAATTACAAACAGTACTGCCTAAACTGAGGTTTATCTCCAACAAAAGAGGTTTTCTCCCATTTTCTCCATCTTAGAACCTTCTCACTAACCAGGATGCATGGCAGTATTACCCCTCATTTCTACTTACACCTTTTTTCTTCATAAGTTGAGCTTCTTATATATCTGCATATATGTCAATATGTCCATTGTCACTTTACCATATGTTTGTATGTCCCTGGATGTCCCTTAGTTTGCTGAGTTTTCATGCATCTACTCTACTGGGTGCTTCTGCACCATTTTGCTCTTACAGTACTCTAATCCCGGTCTTTGGATTCACACCTCTTGACCTCTGCAACCACCTTATTTGACTTCTCCATTATTTCCTCTGCATATTTTGATGATCTGTTTTATTTTCTGCTTCCTACCTGCTGCTGTTCTCTTCACTCATAAACTTGCTTCCAATCTAAAGAGTTATGAAAATTGAAAAATGTCTACCATGTATTTGGTTAAGAAGTCTCTAGAGATGCAGTTAGCAGATGCATTAGTAAAATGGAGCAAATTACTCTTAATGCAAACCACTCTGAAATCACAGGAAGGGAGGAGACAATGAGGTTCATTGACAACAAGAGTGTACAGTTGGGGGAACATATTCCTATACAGAAAGGCAGGGAGAGTTAGTACAAACTCTGTTACATGTCCTTGCTCCAGAAAAGTATCCGTTTTCATAGATATTCCGTTGCATTTACTCAAAGAGTGGCAAAATGTGGCAAATCTCATCCTCAGGGTACAGATTTGGTAGAAATACAATCTAGGTAATATTTAAGGATAACCAGAAGGCAAACTAGCGGTTTCTCTTTAGCTTTGCAGGATATGGGATGAATAGGACTCCTGAAGCTGCTGAGCAAAGCATTAGTTTTGCAGTATGCATAATAAACTGATAGAGATATAGTCACAACAATATCACTGAGACCTTGATTTTTACAGAAAAAGAGTCTAGATATGTATATGGACAATAAAACCACTCACAGTTAACTAAGATAAGATTGGAGTTTTTAAAGCAGTAATGTAAGTTTTATGTTTCTGTGGATAAGTTCAATTATGAAGTTATAGTTCAATCACAGAGCACAGGTACTGCCCCCACTATGCCTGAATCTAGGAGAGTAAGGATGACAATATTCTTCACCATCAAGGACCTCCAGGCTTTGATGGTTTAGGGACTGCTTGCCTGTATTAACCTGCAATGCTGTATTTCTCTGTCTGCAGCCTCATGTGGCTTCTGCTCTCATGTCGCTTGTGCTTCCCCTGGGAAACACTCTAAAGCCTATTTTACTTTTCATATCAGGATCCAGTTCTCTTTCCCAGATATGTAGGGAATTGGCCCACTGTGTCACAGGGAGACACGTCAGCCTATGACTTACGTAGCCAAATGAGTTGGCTCAGCTCCCTCTGCTTCTGCTTTAGTCAGAGGAGACACCCAAGCTCAAGGATCCCAGGTAGGTGTTCCCATGAACTGGGGGGAGTCTGGCCCCTCAGCCAGCACACAAAGAGCTTCACCTCTCCCAAATGTACTAGCCAGCAGTGAAGTCTCTCAGCTGGACTGGTGTCTGCACCATTTCTGCAGCCAGCAGCAATGGCAGGAGGGAGCTCTGCCTGATTCATCCCCTTTTAAGGCAGATATACGGGTAGGTGGGGGATGAATCATTGTCTGGCATCACCTCCATTAACTGCAGAAAGAATTAAGAAACTAACTTAGGTCAGAGGCTTAATTTCTAAGTGAATAAAATCAGGTTAAAATAATCCCTCCCTGTGTTGCACTGTAATGGGCAAGGCTAATGATTGCACATTAGTTGAAGAGAGAGGCTATTCCTCACCTCAGTAAAATAAAATCACTCTGTTATTTGTTTTGCAGCTGTGCTACTTGTTCTGCTGGGTGGATCACCACTCTCTAATACAGGAGGTAAAATGAGAAGAGGCATCTAAATCACTGATGCAATATTGCCAATTGCTTGTATCTTATTGCTGGTGTCTCGCAGTATGTTCTGTTTCTTGAAGCCTTGGGCATTGAAAACAAATGAGAATACCACCTTCTTTTTTTAATATAAACCAGAAGTTTATGCTTCTAGTCATCCAGAAAACAAGAGTGAAAAAGCATTATCTGAGTGTGCTATACAGAGAGAAAAGGGCAAACACAAATAAAAAGTACCCAGGATATACTAAAAAGTAACAGCTGTCCCTCATTTTAACCTGTTTTCCAAGTTTGACCCAAGATTTTCTCTTTTTGCTTTCAGTAGTCTTGCTCTATAATAGAACAGAATGAACCCTAAGGTTTCTTTAAAACTTATAGTTAAAAAAACCCCAGTCTCCAGCTGAAGAATCCATTACAGCATGGCCAGCAAATGACACCAAAAACATTAGCTTTGCCACCTGTTCCTTCATCAGCTGGACCCTCCAGGAGTTTTCTTCTATTTTTTTTCACACAGACACAAAGCTCACAGACTGGCTCTGGCTGTTGCTTGTTAATTGCACTGTTGTGTGAAAATAGAAGAGTTCAAAAAGTTCCTTACTCTGTTGTGTTTCCCTGAGCTGCGACAGATGCAGCCAAGGTTACATGGGTCCCCAGTCACATGGAAGAGCCACACAGTAGTGGGTCAGACAAAATACTTCTGCTTTAACTTGTTACCTCTTTAAATGTCAACTCTTTCAGGCCACAAGGCTCATATAATCAACCGCAGATCAAAGCCTTTGTCCCATGCAGAAACAGAAAATCCATTGTATTTCAGCATGTAACAGGTTTCTTTCCAAATCTTGGGGAAGCCAGTAGAAGTAAGGCTTTAATAATTAGAATTAAATAAACAGTGTCCTTTAGATATCAAAGGGTGATTCCAGAAGGCACAACCATCCCCACAACGAGTAGTTTCTTTGCCTGGGGAGTTGGCACAGGGAAAACACATAGAAGTGCAATTCTTGGTTTGGAAGCAATACTGCACAAGTGTGGGGATGATGGAGTAAAAATCAAAAAGGTTTCTCTTACTATTTTTCTGACTTCTAAGTAGCGTTGCTGGTACATTTCATATTTTAAAATGAAATTAGGAAGACACTCAATGCAGAAGGAGTGTTTATATCACCCAGCGGTTGGAGATTCAGGACTCATGGCTTGACAGTTGCCTGCTGTCTTACTTGAGCAAGTCACTGCTCTCTCAGCCTTCATTAAGTAGCTACATTTGAAGTGGACCTATTCCACTCAGTCTTTCATGGATCGTGGATATTTTAAATCATCTTTGAAACACTCTTTGAAATTCTGCAAGGCAAGGAATTATATGCAGTGCAAAGTATGACTAACGTTTGTGTGAGTCATCGATCATGTTACCAGAGATAGTTTCAGAGAAATGAATATGCACAAAATAAGGCTGATCCTGCAAATTTCAGAGATCTCCTGCTGTGTGTGCGGTGGATGTGGGCACATCAAACAGAGTGCTGGGATTTTCCCAAGTACTCCACGACCGCCTGCTCCAGCCTGCTGCCCCAAGAGGGAAAATGCCGACTGGCAAGTTGAAGCTGAATGCTTTGGATGTCCTGCCATGACCTGTGGAAAAACAAGAAAACCTGGAAGAGTGAAAAAAGGAATCTCCTCCATAAGCAGAGGAAATTTTGGGAATAATGACCTAAAATGCCCTGTCTGGCCACACTGTACACAGAAGCACTGATGGAGAGCTGACTCCGACGAGCCAGCCATCTGGTACGCTCAGTGTGCTGCCGTGGAAGAAAGGGGTGTTGTGTTCCAGCAGTACCGTGGCCAAACAACCAGCAGCAGTAGCAGCCGGGGAAGTGGCCTTATTCTTTTGGCAAAAGCCTCCCCGTGTGTACATATGCCTGTTCTCTCACCCACCCCCTGTCTGAATGAGAAATCAGGGCCTTCTTGACATGAGGCAGCACACGCCAGATGCTGAGCAGTCAACAAGACAGATGCTGCCAGGGGGACAAAAGAGGTAATCATATAAATACTTAAAAGCTCCTTTTAATCAAAATGTTCATTGTCCTTTTAAAAAGGAAGGTACTTTTTAATAGCTATTTGATTCCTTTCAAAGGCAAGGAAGGGGTGGAGGAAATATTTCTTTACAAGGATGAGGCATTCATTTTTTTCCCATAAATATAATAACTTATTTGAAAGTTTCTTCCTTTTCTTTTTACAGTGCTTTTTCCCCATGGGAGCTGATGAGGAAAGCAAACTTGGGACTACTTCTTTGCTCATACATATGTTAAATTTTTATGCAGTATGAATGGTGTGTATCTGAGGAAGAGTGTCCCTCTGACAGGATGGCAGAGCCCTGGCAGGAACTGATCGCCAACAAGGCCCCCAGACTTCTACAACACGCAAAAATCTGCCAGTTACATTAGACCCTATATTAGACCCAGATGGTAATCTGTCTAACAGTCTTCACTGTCCACTTTTGCTGTTTGCTTTTGTATTTATTCCTAATCCATCAACTGACTCCCAGTCCTGCTTTTAATGGCCTATAAAGCATAATCCTTTCCCTAATAGAGGGTGAACATGAAGGGGAAATGCCTGCTTTATCAAGAAGTGTCCAGACCATCAATAGGCAGCATGGCCATTGTGGTCCTAGATCCTGCAGCCCAGCTCTCACTAGGGTGGAGTTTTTTGCTGTCTCATAGCCAGGTGCTGTTGCAGTGGCTGCCTGGGCTGCCAGAGAGAACAAAGGCTTTAGCAAATGAGAAACAGATACAACACCTAGGCTTAATGTTCAATCACCAGAGCACCTCCTTACTCTGAGAAGACACAGCTATAGCTGTCTAAAACTTCACTTTAAAATTAAAGTCCTGCCACCTTCACAGTCTTTGGGAATGGCGTTACTGCCTTTGCCATTTTCAGCTCTGTGGCAAAAAGGCAAAGAGGGATGGCAGCAGAACATGGCATCCCCAGTTGGGAGCGCTTGCATGCTTTCTCCCAGCCTCCCCACTCCCCTCCCCTCTCCTTGTGAGTTTGCTGGCACCGATCAGGAGCCCACTGAGTTCCCAGGGGATGGCACCATCTGCAGTGAAGCTGATGAATTAGATTCTGCACACCAGTGGCAGGCGGCACAGACAACATCCTGCCTACTCAGCTGAGGCAGAGGTAATGATGGGGGAAGAAACCTTGTTTTGTCATTGTGTCTCTTCCTGAACACATTCCAGACAAATGTTTCCCTACCTCTTCTCATTTGTGAACTCAGTCTCTGCAATGACTCTCACAGCAAATTCACTGCTAGCAGTGCCAGCTTTTGTACAGTGGTCTTTAGGATCCTGCAATACATAACCAGGCTCTGCAATTTGCCCTACTTTACATACATAAATAGCTTAAGACCAGAGACAATAATTTTTTGTCATAATCTGTCTCACCTATGTGTTAAGCACCTCTTTGTTGTGGCACAAGGAATTCGTAAAGGTGCAGTTTGGTTAATAGTCACGGTCATGTCCAACACAGGTGCACTTACTCAGGTTTTACTTTGCCTTTCACTTGGAAAGTGATGCCTGACTTTTATCTGATGATGGATATTGTCAAACCTGAGGAAAGCTCTGCAATGTGACCCCATTTGATCACTCAAGAGCGTGTTCCAGATGTGTCGCATCTCCATGACTGATGGCTGCCAGATGGCAGCTTGGGAGGGGGCAGAAAAGGGTACTATTTTAACATGTTTTTGTCTGATGTGACCCCTTGATCCTCAGGAGAGGGCAGACACATCATATGCAAAAGGCAGTGTTGTTGGAGAGGCCAGAAGAAGCTCAGGAAAGTCTCATTTGGGCTTGCACCACTGGCACTTTCTCAGCTCTGTCGCAGATCACGAGGGCTGGTTTTTTTGCATACCAAAAAGCAGAAAAGCAGGGAGGAGAAGGAAGCCAGGCTGTTCCCATCCTGATGGGAGCTGAGTCTGTGCAGCACACAAACCCCAACAAAACCCTTGACCGGAATCAAAATGAAACTCGCTGCTGGGGCAGATGCCACCCTCGGGGCTAAATCTCTCCTTGGCAGTCAAGGGACGTTCAGGTGATGTGACGAGGGTCCTGCCATGAATGAGGGGCACAACCCAGATACATGTTCAGACTGGCCTGAGGGGCTTCAGTTGTTGCAGTTCAGGTTTCTTCATAGCATCCCTCTGTCTATAGGAAATGTCATTAACAACACATTCACAGAGCAGAAAAATATTAGGAAAATGCCAGCTGATATGAGTAATTAACATATTTAACAATCACTGCTTGATTTTACATGACTCCCTCTCTTCTGAGGTACTGCCCCTCCTAAATTGCTTAAATGCTACATGGGAAAGAAAATGCAGAAAATTTGGAAAAAGAATTCTTTGATTTCTCTTTGGATCAAGGTCTAGTGTCGATATTGTCAGCTAACAATGACAATAATGAAAAACGGTTTGTCTTTCTGTGCAAACCTCACTACCAGCAGCTCGGGTGAAGGGACTGCCTCATTTCAGTAGAGACACTGTGAATTGATGAGGAGTAAACCTTCCTGTGGAAAACTTCCTGTGGTAAGTTTTCTTTCTATGCCTGATAAGTAAGTACACAAAGAAACGTTTAACCTTCAATGAACTGCCTGGCTTGATAGAATAATAAAGAGCTGAAATGTGCCTGTTAATAGCATAGAATCCTACTGTATGTAGGCAAGCAGACAGCTCTTCCCACAAAACCTTTCAGATGGATGGTCCTTCTACCTGCCCTAGCCTACCTCTTTGTGCCCGGGGAGAATAGGGATCTCACCTCCTTTTTGCCTCCAGACCCAGGCTGCTGGTTAAAGTTCCTGGGTAGCTTCCTGCAGAGTCAGAATTCATGCTCTCCAACATGAACGCTCAGGACTAGAGTGCCTTGAATTATTTACTGTTACTAATTTATATAATGAATGCAACTTTTTGTTCCCATTTGTGAAGTCTCCACAAAGAGGAAGTGCCTTTTACAAGCATGTGCTTTCTTACAAGAGTTTGCATTAGTTCATGGTTTGTTTTAGAGCTAATCGCTCTGAGCATTAGCAGTCATTTGCTGTGCAACCCACCAAAGCTGCCATCCAAGTTCTCCTTTGGTTGGGACAATCAAAGAATTGCAACTAGGACTTGTGTTCTCTCCCTTTTACAAATGCAGAGTAAATTTAGCATGATTTTTAGAGGTTTTTAAAAATAGACCCAGAGTGTTATGCAGGCACAGCTTTTTTTGACTGTTGGTATTTATGATGTTTTGCTTCCTACAAGTAATTCTGCAAGTCAGAACAGATTCATGCCTGGAAAAGGTAATAAAAGGGACTAGAGGCACCAGTAATGTGAGTCAGCAACTTTTATTTTTACAGGCGTTTGTGAACACTCATTTGTTGTATTAACCAAAGGGTCTCTCTTGCCAACTAAGCAAAAGATGGCAAGTTGTATGGTAGAGGAAATTACTATCAAAGAGGCTGTGTGAAAAACCTGTCCAAGCAGATGGCCAATTTAGGAGTGTATTCAAAATCTTCTGCGGTAACTTCAGATAGCATTGCAAAGTGACCCTCTGAAATTTCTGTCCACTACCTGAGGAATGAATGTGTCAACAGAGGGGATTCAAACTTTGGTGCTTCACCTCCTAGTGCTCTTGAAGGTTGGGCACACTCCCCCATACATGCACACAAACGTGGAGGAGACAATTGCATACTGCTTCGACAGCCCTCCTGGCAAAACTGGCTGCATTCAATTACAACAATCCACACTTTTTACTTCTTCAGACAGCACAAGAGAAGTGTCAGTGACTCTTACATTACCCCAACTTGGACAATGGAAAAGTCTCCATCAAAGTTTCCTTGAATTCAGAAGAGGCTTGGTCAATTCAGATTTTTCCCTGCTATCAGTAGCCTTTCACAGTTCTGAAACGCATCTCTAAAGGCTTGATTTCGGGTGCTGATGTTCAAGCCAATGTAAAAACAAAGACGGCGGAATGAGTGTGTCTGCAGCAGCATGTAAGTTATTCAGCTATTCCTTGCAGTAGGAGCCAGCTGATTCATGCTTCATTAACCTGCACAAAATTTGTAGTCTTCCCTCTATCCCAAAGCAATAATTAACAGCTGAGTGCTGTAATGGCTTTATGCCTTATCAAGGCTTCATTTTTTGCTAAATATAAGCCAGTACATTTACTAGCACATTAAGGAGTATTACTGTCAATAATTAAAACCTGAACTGCAACTGTCCAAATAAATGAAAAGAATATGTTTTATAATGCATGCTTTTTGCTCTTATATTGCATTTAGTCACTTCCTAATTTGCAGTGTCTAGTGATTAATTGCAAATTAATGCTATTCTGATGCACATGTTATACCAATGAATCTTTAAACATCTATAGTTATTGTCTCTCTGTGAAAAGTACCTGTGAGTGCAACTGGGAAGAAAAGAATGAAGGGTAAAGAGAGCAAATGAAACACAGGAAATGTCTGGCTTCACCTGTCTTGTCTTTTAACCACCAGAACTCACTGGAAGATATTTTGCTTTGCAGGATTTCTACGACATTTCAGGAGGACGGGAAAGACTCACTAAGCTTCATTGGTAGTGTGCTAGTAAATCAGAGTGTCATAGGGTGAGGACCCCTCAGGAGGTTCAGGGGAGTGCCATGGAGCAACATCTGCAAAGGATGGGTGTGTTTACAAGGCTTCCTTGTCAGGTGAAGTCTGACATGCCCACACAACCCGCAGGGTACAGGGCTGCCCACTCACACAGAAAGACACCAGCAGCTAGGACTTGGAGCATCGCAATGGAGGGTTAGAGGGGAACAGGGCCTGCCTTCACTTCCATCTTTGTGCCCTGCTTCCTACAGCATGGCTGAGATGTCATGGAGCCTGGGCAAAATATTCAAAGGAGAACCCATCCTCTGTTCAAAGTGAAGCTCTACAGATCCTTAGCTTTGTGGAAAATCACAGCAGCTTCCTTAGGACAGGATCTGACTTGGCCCAATTGTTTGGAAAGCTACACATGGACTCAAGAGAAAAAGAATGAGACAGGAAGGAAGATTGATAATCATAATTAAAAGTCTATAAGACACTCATACAATGCTTTGGTACCAAGGCAGGTTGCATTGTCTCTGTGCCAGTGGAACTTAATAGCAAGTCATTAGCCATCAAATCACTAATACTGATTTTAAATCAAATAATGTCTCTTTGAGATTTATCTGTAAGAGCTTGGGTGTCTGAAAAATAATGTGGTACTTAATCATTAGACCAATTAGGGGCTGCACGTTAAATATGCTATGTAAAAAAGAGCTGCTGTTTTCTGCAAGACACAAAAGTCTGTTTCTGATTTCATTTACCAAGAGACACCCCACTAAGCCAAATATATGAAGTCAGATCTATGAGACAAAAATTGGACTTGGCCTTTCAAATTTTTATCTTTATTTTCATCCAGTGATTAAAGACAAGACCTCATTACATGTGATCAACTGCTGTGGCATATTATTTTAAATGTAAATCTTACAAAGCATGAGAAAGTGTGAAAACCAAAATGAATTGAATAAAAGCATGTGCCTTTTATTTTTCTTTTTTTTTGTTGTTGTTTTTGCTTTCCAGTATAATTTACGTACAATCACCTTCTTGTTTACATTGTAAAAATAGTCAAAACTAATGAAAACAAAATCTCTTCCTAGTTAGTACTTTGAAAAGAAACCTAAGCCTGGTGGAAATTTCACAGCTGAGCTGTAGGCTTGTAGGGAAAAGGAGGATTTTAACACAAGTGCACACAAGTGCTTCAGTGCAGAGGCTGACAGTTCTTATCATGGGTGCAAGGTCTTTTAGTTTGAGAAGTGACAAAAAAAATTGAAGGCAGTTTGCTTTCAAAGGCATTACTTTCCATCTTACCATGGGCAGGTTGCAGTTACGGGGATATGTAACTTCAATTCATGATTTTTCTGACCAAGCCCTCTTTAGCACTTTCTTTACCAATTTTTTTTTTCCCAGACACTATTTTTTTTTTTTAAGTGAGAGAGAAGTTCTGAACAGAGTATTATTATATACAGTTATATAGCAAAGCCCAAATTACTGAGTATAATGGGGAGGACCGTAAAAGCTGCAGATACATGCATTAAGGAGGAGAGACAAGTAATAGAGAAAACAGCTCCTCTGCTTCCAACACAGTACAGGCTTTTCAGCCAGCTGGTCTCTTGTTCAATTGAGCCATACAGTCCCTATGCACCGTGTTGTATGACAAGTTATTCTAGGAGACACTAGGGGAAGTCCTGGCTCCTTTTAATTTGGTCAGTGGAAAAAATCCAACTAAGTATTCCATGCCAAAGATCAAATCCAGTGAGAAACAGAAAAGTGAATGAGGACACGGATTTACAGATTTTTTTCCCAGTATTGGGGCAGGGATATGTGTTAGGGCAGGTTAGCACAGATAAGGCATTTTTTGGTGCCTTCAAAGACACTGTTATAGCTATGGTTGGCACTTCTCATACTCTTTTCTTGGGACTAACTCTAAGATGTTTAATGTTACCTCCCCAAAAATCCAGAGCAGTTCTTTATGATGCATTTGGCTAACCTTTTACAGCCCTCAAGGCAGGGAGAGGGGCAGGGAATCAAGACAGATGACAGCAATACAGAAACAATCTTACAAGATTTTACAGTGAGATCTTTGGAGAGTCCAATTGGGTCTCCATGACAAAGGGCTATACTGCTGTCATGTGTGAGGAGTACCACCAGTGATGGTTCCCACATCACTGCCCTGCAGCTCCACGGACTAAGAACAACACCAGCCACACAGGGACTACTATTGCTCCTGAGTTTATTGGTTTAATACTTTGGCATGAATCATCATGGTCATTTCTCACTGGCACCTGCTTGTTTGTGAAGTGTCCTCATGAAAAGCGAAATGGAGGAAATGCACCCAACCCACAGCAGTGTGCAGCACACCGTATTAAGTGCATTCCCTTTAATGCCACACAAGGGACTGCCATCAGACTAACTTGCCATACATCATTCAGGGGCATTGTTCCCAGGCTTTATTCTTGTTGGAATTTTATTTTGTTTGGGTCTGAATAGAGAGCTGAGATTTCTTAAATTACTACTATCCACTGCCAAACCCAGGCTATTTTTCATGATGTGGGTGCTGGCCCTCTTACTATGCTTGTAACCTAGAAAGAAAAAATCAAGCATCCCCTTTACCTGTCATTTAACCTTCAGTTCCTGAACCACTAGCTTTTGTTCTCTTCAGTGTTAACTGTTTCTTCACTATTTATCTCTTACAGGATTTTTGCTGCAGAGAAACATTCATCTTTTGCACTAGCATTTCACAGAAAGCAAAGTGGAGCCTTGAGGGTATGTCTGGAACTGAGGCAATGTTTGCTGTGTCAGTAGGTTTCACATCTCTGGGAAGTCATGAAGCGGTGAAAGCCTGAATGGAAATGCCCTTTCCCATGCCTGGGGCTTATAATCCTGTCTGCTGCCTAAGCCTCCAATCTCCAACTCCATGCCATGCATCACCAGCTCTGCTGGAGCTCCTGTGCCATGGACTTGAATGCAGATGGTCCACGGGAGCCATCCTGCTTCTTTCCCCTCTTGACTTCACCTCTTCAGGGAGGAAACACAGACCTTGAGCTGCAAGAAGAGTCAAGGACATAGGTCATCCTTACCTAAACTGGGAAGTACTGGAGAGACCCAGCCAGCCATCTGGCTTCTCCATCAGGTTGTTAATACTGTTTCACAGAGGAGTCTTTAAAGTCAGGAAGCGACCCTGGATCACTGGTGAGGAAAGGAAGGGGCTGCTGGCCAAGCATTGCTGATTTCAGCTTCTTGTGGCCCCAAGAATACCACAAATCTTTGCTGAGGGTTAAAAACCAGCTCATTCAGAGACCAAAATTACTTTAAAGTTCTGGATTTTGGAAAGGAATGAAGCAAAATTGAAAGATTCATATTGCAGTATTCCTGTTCAACATTTCTGTCCATCCCCAAGAAGCCCAGGGGTTAGTAAATCTGTCAGAGATGTTTTAATAACTCTCAGCTAAAGCCTAATTCACTAAATCTGTCAATACAGAAAAGCTTTATTGCTGTGGAAAAGTAGATGCACTCAGTGCAATCATGTATTTTGCTAACTGTGGGAGGATTATGGACACAGATAATCTCTTACTTTTGCTGCTGGTTTATGTTGTTTATTAACTGTCCTCTATTCCAAATGTCTGTCTCTTCCCATTTCCCAGGATTTTGAAGCATATGTATAATTACAGAGAGACATCTACATACACAGAGCTACACATACATGTGTATCAACACATACAGATTTCTACTTTGCTGAAAGTGCTACAAAGGCATTTTCATTAAAAAAAAATAATATTAATTGCTGTAAATGTTCTCAGTCATTATATTTTCTGGCTGAATTGTGGCAGATCTGAGTAGGTTGCTTTATCTCTCTTCTTGAGCTCTGTGTCTGGAAAATGGGGAAAACAGATCCATATGTACAGCTCTTTAAGTTGCCCCAGGTGCTGGAAGGAGAACGGAAACTCCCAGGATAAAAATAGAGGACATGACCTGGGACATGTTCAAGGTTACACAGAAGTTCCTGATGACTGATACAGGCATTTCATTATACTCTGCATGAAGCACCAGGCTATGCATTTTCTGATAAGGCTAGAAAGAAAACTAGAACAGGTACACTGTTCATTGGACAGCTGCACAGTGTCCATGCTTCCAAAGGAAGAGGTGAAGGTTCTGACAAAACAATTATGTGAGGGCACAATGAAGGTTTGTATTTGTAATGGGTACACACATAGGCACAAGCATGGACAGGGTTACTGGCGTGCAAACTCCAAGGGCAACTTTATCACAGTCATTTCCCTGCAGCTGGCTTCACAGCCTTGAAAATCTAAATGTGCTTCTAATATTGGACTTTTGGTATGGTGGTTTATGACTTCATTTGTCATATAGTTTTTTCTTACGTACTGCCTTTATTTGTGCTTTAAACTGGAGGAAGGGCAATAACTTGTCTATAATAGGGGGCAGAAGGAACAATTTCCCTGCCTATTTTTGCACGAAACAGAGGCAAAATATTCAGTGTAAGAGAGTTTTGATGATACCTTATCTTTCAAGTCTTTCTCATATTTTCCAGTAATGGTGCTATTATGTATCTTTGATTCTTTTTATGATTACAGCCTGTGACATCCTAGTGCAGTGCATGAATTTATCTGTTTGCAATGATATGGAAGCTTTCATTTCCACTTCACTGCTTCCCTTATCTACCAGCTGCCCATCACTCTATGTCTCTTTGGCATCTTCTCTTTTTCCTTACTCCTTGCCTCCACCCCCCAAAAAAAAGAAAAAAATCGATTTTCAGTTGAAAAATAATCTTAGTGTGATAACTTTTTGACCCTGGGTATAAATACTTGTTACAAAGAGGACCTGCTTGCCCCCTGTCAGTGAAGAAATAGGTAAGTTAGACAGCACCTAAAATGGAGACTGTATAGGAGTCCAACAGATGTGCAGCAGGACTACCTAGCGCAGGACTGGGAAGGCTGGCAAAAGCATGTGCCCTTGCTCATGTAGGTGCTTAATCACAGTGGCCAAAACAATAACATTTTTCTTTACAGCCTACTGAGGACACAGGTGGCCTGGAAAGACTAACAATGATTGATAGACCAGATTGCTCTGATGTGTCCTACTTAAACCCAGATCCTGAAAGTACTAAAAAGCACTCTGCATGAAGGAAAGAGGAAGGGAAGTAAAAGGAAGAAAAGGAAAGGGAAGGCCAGGCCATGGCCTTTTCAGAAAGATGCAGTAGGTACCATGGATGTGGTCCATGGACATGGCACAGAGGTGAGAGCTGACCTGCTGCAGGATGATCACACTCCCTAGCTGCAGGCAGCTAGTAGGAGGGCTTTGGATCTTTCTTTTGAGAAAATCCTCTCTCCTCACTGACCATAGACAGAGTCTAGGAACAAGCATCTAACCTTGGCAAATAAATAAAAGCGCTGAGAGTATTTACTCTTCCTCCCTTTTTCTTCTCTTCCACATGCCTGAATTTCTTTTTCAGAGGCAGGGGTTATTTTCATTATGTTTTTTTCACTTGGTGGGTTTTTTGTTTGTTGGGGAGTTTTGTTTGTTTGTGGGGTTTGTTTTGTTTTGGTTTTGGGGTTTTTGTTGGTTGGTTGGTTTTTTCTGTCTGGGTTTTTTCAAATAACATGGATTTAAAAAACTGAAGGAAGAGTTGGGCGCTGTTGATTTTGTTCAATTAAAGCCACTAAGAACTTTAACTCCTTCTAGAGAGGTCTGCAGGCCTGAATCTCAGTCCTATAATCTGCCTGCCATGAGCTGCAGAACACTGGTGATGGTAGCTGGACTTGTGGCTTAAGTGGTGAATGCCGCTGCTCCCGTGTGTCACCTTGGCCAGGTGACTGAAATGTTCCCAGTGCCTCTCCTTGCTGCTGTTTTATTGAACCTCATCTGCTCACAGCTGATGGCAGGATGGTGCAGGCCATAGAGGACAGACTGTCCACCACATTTCTGTGGTTCACACCTAGTATGGTGCCAAGGTAAAAGCAACCTCAATACCCTGGCAAAATAGATTATCTGCTTCACCACTCACAAATAGCTGTGTGATTCACTTAGCAGCCTGCAGACCACAGCCTTTCCTGCTGTAAAAGGCTGCTTCATTCATTTCAGTAAGCACTTCAATCCTCTCCACAGATAATTTAACCACAGGTGTATTTTATCTCCACATACCTTCCTGGAGTTACACATGACCTTCCCAGAAGCAAATTTGGTTCATTGGATTTTATCCTTTGATATATCCCCTTATGCAAAATATAGCTTAGAAAAGTGTATTTATCTTGTTCTCAGTAAAAGTAAGGAGAAAAAGCCACAATTTCTTCAGGGGAAAAAAAAAAAAGCTGTTCAGTCTTCAAAATATTCTGGACAAAAATTAAATAATCAGCTTAAGTTCTATCTCCTATTCCCTTCCCTGGAATAATATTAGTTTCTGCTTCCACAAACCACATAGATCATCCTCAGCAGGAAGCCAGGTAGAGTACATTAAAGAAAAAATGATATAGTGGAATGGGGTTTATGAAGAGAAGAGCATTGCCTGGTGGTCTAACCATGAAACATTGTCTGACTGAGGTAGGTTTAATCTTCTGCTACACAGACACCTTCTAAGCAACTTATCTTCTTACTGGATATCTTTAATAGCTTTTTGGAAGCAATGAATAAGGCGTTTCTCAGCATCATGCAGTGATCCAGCACACTGCAAATCATTCTAGTTACTAAAGGTGCACAGACCTCAGGAATTTCACATTTAAACTAAATATTTGCTGACTGAGTCTTGCTGAGAGTGAGCCATAAGGCAAAGTATAGCCTCCAAAAAAGCACTTTGTTAATGCCCATCCAATTTAAATAGATTGCAAAAAATAAAAAAGAAAGACAGAGAGACAAAGAGCTTAAATTTAAGCATCATCTGGTTTGAAGATGCTGGCTGTCTCTTGCACTTCTACCTTCAGCTTATGCTCCTGTGTGATTCAGAAAAGAGATTACGTGCTGGTGTTGATGATGCATGAGAGAGCAGTGCAGCACACAGCTTGAGAGCTACAAGCAATGAGATGAATGAGGTGAATGGGCCACAGACACACCTGGGCCTGCAGCTCCCACCTGACTGCTAGGCTGGTTTCACCTAAGGAGCAGATCTATTTAATTAGAGGCTCCAAGTGCCTGTGATTCACTTCATACTTAGCTGTCATTACCCAGCCAGGCCTGGAAGCGCATCTTTTCTAATCAAAACTGAAAGGGGCATTTATGAAATCAGCCTTTTCTCATCTTGCTTCTGTTTTGGGCCATGATACAAAATCAACTGAAAAATTGGTGGAGTTGGATACGTCTGAGCTAGTTGCTCTGAACTCACTTTATGGCTCAGGGAAAGTAAGATCCATGTTCAGTTAGCTAAGCTTCCACTACTTCTGCATGTTGACACCTTTGAAACAAACTATTGGTGACAGGCTACTGCTTTAATTGCCACCTTCAAAATGGGAAAATATTGTTGCCTGTCTCCACTTCCCAAAGGTTTTGCAAGATTTAATTTGTCCATTCATCTGCTCACTCCTTTTGTAAATGGCTTTGAGATTCCTGAAGGGTAGGAAATTAGCAGGTATGCATTAAGTCAGGTTAGCTCACACATCCTTTGTTATGATGCATCTCTGTGTGACCAAGTTTTAAAGGAAATATTATGCTCAAACCAGAGCTAAACTCAGCAGGAGTGAAAAATCTTACATCACCTAAAAAACAATATTTCTCTTTTGGCATACAGAGTATGCTCATTCCTCATAAGCACTTGTGTTATTACTTCTGCTTGCCTTGAGATCTCAGCTGTAAGTAAAAACATTGCAAGAAGGAAAACAAAAGACCCTTCTGGACTAATCTTTCATCTGCATTTTTACTGTTGCAATCTGAGTGTGTTGAGGCGTAGAGGTTTACCCTGAAAGTTGATTTGGCCTGAGGAGTATCCTTTTTCCTGCTATGTCTTTTATCTTTTCAGCTTGCTCTGGTCTCCCACTAGCAGCCCAGGGAATGCCTGAGTGCCATCAACACCTAAGCAATGCTTTCACTCTAACAACCTCCGAGGGGTTGGTGCTGTCAGCAGGCTGGCAGCAGTAGGACATCTCCAGCAATGCCCCAGAGGAAGTGTTATTGTCAGGAAGCATTTGCACATGTTTGTTTTTTGGCTGTAGTCGGTGGAAGGAGCACACTGGCAACAGATGAAGTCAGGCAAAGAACCCACTTCAGTCACTCCTGCTCATGCAGGAGTGCTCATGCTCTTTCCCTGCCTTCCAGTCCAGGTGGTTTTCATTCCAGTTGGAAATGGGGCTTCACTTGTCATGCAGGGAGCTGCGGGATGCCAGTGGCTGCCCATCTTCCCAGCAACCCTGAGACTGGCAGCTGGGACGTGGAGAACCCAAATCCATGCTTTTGGTGAGTCCCAAGGTCTCCCAAGGGGGTTGAAACATGAGGACAACATGTGCCTTATGCAAAGTATCCAGGTCCCCAGCTACCCAAAAGCGCATGAGTGATGCTTTGCCCTGGTACAGAGTTTCTTTGGACTTCCGTGTGTGGTGGAGCTACTTTCTCCTTCCCAGCACTTAAAAAGAAGGATAATAACAGTATCATGTTTTTAACCAAGGTAATTCTTGTAGATACCAAGTTTTACTGTCATCCCTCTTGTTGGCTTCTTATGACAGGGCCACTGAGCTGCCTCCTTCACTGCAAGCACACAGAGTCCACGTTGGCTTCACTGGGGCCCTGGTTGGTGCCTTGGGTATGGGTGCTACCAGAAACACCACAGGTAGGGTAGGGTCACAAGCCTTTACGCCTTTACTCTTTTGTAACTCCAGGATAAGAAAACTTTGTAACCACTATTTTAAAATAAAATTATAACATTATGTTACCTCTGAGGGTTTTGTTAAACTTTTCTTCCAGCGGGTCCCACACAATGTAATTAAACCCATAGTAGTGAAGCAAGGAAGCATATGTAGAGTCATAATAAGTGGCCAGGATAGGGCTCATATAGACGATATGAATCTTGGCTCCCCTCTATCTGTGTGATGGTGCTGAGAGCATCCACTTCCCTGTGAGAGCAAGTATGTACTGCTTGGGCACAATCCACCTTTTATAGGGGTGGGCTCTGGCTCTTGGCAAAGCTTCTAGAGTTTGGCTTGCTTCTGCATAGCAAGCTCAAGGAGCACTGCTAATGCACTGAGTTTTTTTAGGAAAAAAGTATTTTCAGCTGAAATTATCATTAGGAAGCTTCTACTGCTGGGCTATATAGGTTTATATGTATTCGTATTTAAGGTACCACTGAACACAAATACACTGACATGAGGAAAATGTCCAAGGAAATTATGATGCGCACTAACAATGATCCAATTTATTAATGGTAAATGACATGGGAAGGAAACATTTGATGCAGGACCATCTGGTTGGAGCTGTGGCAGTTCTGCAGCGTGGGGCGAGCCGGAGCACAGGAGTCGTGAGTAAGCAAGGGTTCCCTGCTGCACTTTGACGCAGGTGGCTCCATAGCTGCAAAAGGAGATTTTTGAAGGACATGGGAGTTTACTAATTAAAAAGATAAATCATCTGAATTGCACTCCTATAATTACATTGTCATTACAGCAAACACAGCTAAATTAACTTACAGGAGCAGGGCTTTTGCCGTGTTCCGTTATGTTTATGTACAAATCCCTTCATGTAGCAGCCCCTTGACTGCTTTGCTGGCTTGTTTAGTACCATATGTTTCATCCTGTACACTCCAATGGGCAAATACAGTCATCTTAATAATCCCAGTAACTATATCACAAAGTCCAGAACATTGATTTTGGTCATATGGTCCACAGTGACAGCAGAGTCTGACTCACCGCCTAAGCTCAGATCACCTGTCAGAACCCATCTTTTCTCCTTAAATCACTGTATTTGGTATTCTTCTGCTACAGCAACACATTCAGACACTTATTTCCCACAGAGCTCAGCCATGATTCCCTATAGCTCAGCATTGTGCCTTGGAATGGATGTGCAAGGTGACTGTGATTTAAGTGAGGCTGATTTGCACCATGGGTAGCAATGCTGGTTTGTATTGAAGCTGGGGAGGGAGGGAAATGTTCAGACCAAGACCAGAGGAAAGAAACAATAATACCAAAATCCCAGGCTTTGCAATGAGAATCAGAAGCATGATTAACAGTCCAGTTTTTCCTACTGTGCCATTTGAGTGGTTGTCCTCGCTGCTGTAATCTTGTGAGCTGGCAGGGTGGTGAAAGGGCTGTGCTGCAACAAGCACCATGTGGAACAGAGAAAGACAACACCTTGTTGAATGTGTTTAATAGCAAGTGCTAGGAGAAAAAGGCACGTGACTTCCACTGAAAAATATACATGAGACCAATAACTACAAGGGAGGCCCTAAGGGGTAACAGTGTGTAAAGGATCTGAACCTGCCACACCTTTTCCAGCATTTAGCCCACTGTGAAATGGACCATCAGCAAGTTTGATGATGTCATTTAATGGTTTGCACTTCAGAGGATCTGTCTGCTGAGAGGCACATTCCTTCAGATGGTTTTATTCCTGAATTCAGGGCAAGAAACAAAAGCTGAGTGTTCAGCTCCATCACTGATGACTGAAATAGCATTTTGTCTTGGATGACTTTTGTGTGGCCCACTGTCTTCCAGAGCTTCACTTTGTGTTCAGGGATGGGAACTGCAAATAATTTCTTCTTCCATGTAGTTTTTCCTATGAGACCCAGGGAACGGGATCATCATAAAGAAGAGGAGAGAGGTCACCACCTTTCCTTTAAACTTGTGGAAAAGTTCTTGCACACTTCATTGCCCTTAAGTGCCCATGATGAAGGTAAATAAATGAAGCTTTGCAGCACTGGAGGTGCACGGGTACCATAAACCAGGTACTCATGAACAAAAATTTTGGTTCCTCTGTTCTCAGGAACAACACACAGAAATCAGACAAACAACAGCTGTGCCAGCCTCTGGCTTCATATTTCTTCTGCATAAGTGCATCCAAACAGGTTAACAATACAGCCTAGCACAAGCTCTTCAGCACTACCTGTAAATAACCTGTAAATAATACAGAGGGAATTACCAAATTGTTCCTCTGTACTCATTCCTCACTTGGAAAAACAGATGTTTGCAGTTCCTCATGCTGCCACTATGATATATTTGTATGTGGTTATTGTATCTCTGCATTGCGCATCAGCTCTCCTCGCGAATCCCATGTTGTTAGCACCATATGGATACAAAATAAAAAATGATCTGGCATACAGATGGAAATAAAAGAAGCAATCACAGGTGAAATCTCTGCTGTATGGATAAAGTAGAAATAGGATGCTGGGCTGAAAGCAGCCACCGATGGCGTTGTTCTTGCCCATTCTTCCTTCCTGTTGCAAGGCACAAGCACCACTTCTGATTCCACCTGGGCTGTGGGGCAGGTAAGGTGCTATTGAGAATGAGGAAGTGCCTCAGGGCACAGCCTGATCCTCAGTTGCCTCTAACCCCTAGAGGACCTACTCTGCAGCTGTTCTTGGCCAGGTGGTGGGGGCTTTCCCCTCAGTCAGCCCTCCTCCCAATGCTGGCTGCTGTAGGCAGTGTCAATGCATTACTCAAGACACCCCCACCCTCTCCCCACTGCTCCCCTGAACCACCTGTGTGGGAGGCTTAGCAATCAGGAATCACAAAGGCAAGCACCTCCAGCACAGTCACTTTCCAGGATATACTTTCCTCTACATGGCAACATGGTAAAGGCTCATGCCCCTGTCCCATCACCATATGATAGTGCTGCAGAAGTAACCAAGGTGCCTGTCAGTTTAAATGGTGGCTGAAACCAGGTTCATACCCCTCGCAGTCTAGGGCAAGAGAACTCTTTCGTAAGGGAAGTGTCCGTGTACCAAAGTATGTGTATGCTTCTATAACTGCTCAGACAATGTGGCTACTGTCAGCCACAAAGACTAGAAGAAAAAAAAAACAGGGTGGAGTGGTGAAGTAAAGCCAAGCCTTTCCATGCCCAGCACCACCCAGTGAAGAAAGTCATGCATTCAAAAATATGGCTTCAGGCCTCCGTGTTCTCAGAGCAGATTTTTTTACTTATTGCACTTCTCCATTTTTACTCTATGTATTTTTTGCACAGTAGAAGGAATGACAAGTTCATGTTCCTGTCATGCTATCTTGAGCTGTTCCAGGGACCTCCTGGAGAGAACACCTTGCTGTAAACATTTTCTTTTTAGTACATTTTACTTCTGGGTTTTTTTCCTGAAATGTATTTATGAGTTACCCCTGAAGAGTGTACCTGCGTTACTGTCATGAAACAGACTTCCTTTTAGTTTGATCTGATCAGCACCTTGCACTGTGCCACTGCAGTTTCAGAATTACTACTGCTAAAGCTATTTAAATTAGTCCTGGCTCAGGACTTTGCACACTACACTGTGCTGCCTGCCCAGCTGGGTATTGCAGAGATGCACAGGGAGCACCCCCACACCAGACTTCTGAAATCAAAGGTGAGAGCAGGGTTCTCTCTAGTAGATGTGGCCATGGTGGCTAAGTGTGGTCACCTTCCCCCTTCCCTGTGAGTGGATGCAACTGTCAGATGAGTGAAAGAGACACACCATCGTGCAGATTTCCATTCCTCTATCCTCCAGCATATCCATGAGCTTCTTCCTGTGTGAAGACCCAACACCACTGCCGGAGCTCCTCAGCACATTGTCAGAGTCGTTGCAAAGCCCCCGGAAAGGATTTCAAGTATTCACACAACTCTGTCCTGAGAATTGTCTGTAGATACTGTTTGTCAAATCACATGAAGAGTCTGGCTTTCTCAGACCTATTCAGCTCTAATTTTCAGTCTATATGGTCACAGTTCATGAGCATGATAAGCCATTGCTCCCCTTCTCATAAAGGTTTTTTATAGACAGAATACAAAAGAGATTGTGTTGGACACCTGTGCACTTGGAAAGTAAAAGGCTAGGGAAAGAACTGGTAAAGTTTCATTGTTTTGAGTTTCTAATAGCAAAACCACATAGAGCTGTCATGCTTTCATTTCACTTAGCAAGCAGCAGCAGGCTGGAAACATTTTCTGTTAATATATTTGCTGCAGGTGTGCACAGCTCAAAAGTTAAGAGCAACACCATATTCGAGACACATCCACCAAACCTTGATTACTATAGATGTTTCTCCCCAATTTAAATTCAGTCAAATCTATGTTTAACAGGTTTTTGTGTTATTGCTATTGTCATACAAAAGTTCTTGGCAGCTGTAGCAATGAGGGAGAGCTGACTGACTAAAAAGTGAGAAGGCATCTAACTCTTCTTTCACATCCTCTTCTAACTCTTGCTTTCCCTCCTGCCAGAAGCCCACACACTTCTCTGAGGTGAAGTATATTAGTACTGTAGCAACTCAATTTAGCAGAGTATATGAGGCCTTATAAAATACATTTTAAATTTATTTTGATAGCATCATTTATTGTTGAGGCCACCTCATGGTTCATGATATAAGCCCTTTTTGTCTACTGATTAGAACTTCGACAAATGCTTTAGGTCCTGAACTTTTCCATGCCCCTGTGTCCTTTCCACAGTGAAGGAGAGATTCAGCCAAAAAAAATCCTCTGTTTTTCAAAAAAAAACCCCAAAACCCAAAAGAACATATCCAAGCAAATATATTCCACTAAAAAAGTACCTGGTTTTGGTTTGAAGAACCCACAGAATCATAGTTCAAAGTCAAAGCCTGAAACCTGCAGCCTGAGTTGCCTTTTGACAAGGACAATATCATTTTATCATTTCGATCCAAAGCTGCCTTAATTTGACCATAATGTCAGTTTGATGAAGCTCATTAAATACTTCTAAATCTTGGTTAGCTGTGGGAGGGTTTGGCCCAGGGAGAGCGTGACATTCCCACGGTGGTGGGTCTGCACTCGCAGCAGCTTTGGCAAGCAGCGATGAGCCCTGTCCTCCCCCAGCACATCTGGCTGCCTTATGCCAGTACTGTGATCCATGTGGAGTCCCCTGCCTTGCTCCATGTAGCCTCAGAGGGCTGATGGGACAGAGCTCCTGCATGGCAGGTTTTGGAACCTCTGCACCTCTGGCACTCTGGAAGAGCTTGCAAGACACTGTGGTGCCTCACAGACCGCAACATATCCTTGGTGCTGCAAGGGGAAACAGATGGCTGGGCTATGGCACATGACCCTCACCCTCTACAAGCCCTGTCTTCCCACACAGCGTCCTTCTTTGGGCCATGGTCACTAGAAATGAGAAGCCTCTCTCTCGTGGCCTCTCCAGCTACTCTCATGCTAGTGTATGCAACAAGGCCAGGGTATGGGTTCAAATATTGGTTCACATCCAGCAGTCTCTGGGCATGTTCAGTGGCATGTGCCAGGGATGGCTCCCCACTTGCAAACCTTCCCAGTGGCAGCAGAAAGCTTTGGTGGACCGTGCAAGCTGTGCTGTATCTCTCATCCTCAGGCACAGGGAAACGACCCCAGGCTGCACAGCTGCAACTATAGTGGTATCACTGCTAGGTGTAGCCAATGCAAGGGCTCTGTCCAATTCCAGGTAAAATGGGCAAGGAAAGTTGCTTGGGAGAAGCGGCAGGGAAGGCAGGAAAATGAAAAAGATTGCCCAATCTGCCACACATGTTCCCCACCACACATCCCAAATACATCCCTCAGTGCAGAAAAGGGGATTTGGAGCATAATTTCCAGGTACCCAAAGCTTAGAAGATGCCTGTGTGAACCCAGTTTTTCCTTTTTGTTGCCTCATTAATAACATGGACTCTTTAGAGCCATTTTTTCAGTCCCTGGAGGTCACAATATATGGACACCTTGCAGATGCATCATGGCTGGGTAGAGAGGGAGTCTCATTTGGTGAAGAAGTTGTACAGTGAATGAGTGAGGAAAGGCACTTCAAGTGGAGAAGGAGCAATTTAATGGGGTTTAACTGCTCTGAATACTGCCCAGGAGCACTAGGCGTTAGTCTGTCTTTGCCACAAAATTCCCAGGCAAAGCAAAGGTCATCATAGTTTATTGTTTTCTGTTTACCTAACTTTACATTTGGGCCTGGTTCACAGCAGAGATGAGCCTTAACCACAAAGCTTTTCCTTTTGTCTCCCCTTCCTCAGTCTCACAGAGCTGTTCTGGAAAGAATTTAATTGATGTCAGGAGTCCTCCCATGTCATACTGAGGAGTCCCATAGAAAAGCCTGGAGGAAGCAAATAGCTCCCGTTTGACAACAGTGCTTACACAGCAAACTGCAAATAAGGCAGGGGGCCATGTACTGCACAAAACAGCAGCTAGTTCCTTCTGAGACTACTTCTGTCTTTCCTGTGCACTCAAGCAGGCAGGGGTTTTTGAAAGCAATTTAAAATTTCTCTTCCTTGCAATGCCTGCAGGAAATTTGACAGCAATAAGGAGGCTGGTGCTCTAGGCTCCTGGCTTGCTTGCCAAGCTTTCCTCCTCTTCCTCTCTCTCTCATATTCAGATCCATCATTTTCCTTGTCTACCACTTTTTGGGCAAGGGATGCTCTGTGTTGATACAGCTCTGAGCATAACAGGAGCCCCAGCCCAAGGCTAGTTTCAAAGACTCCTTCTGGTATGGTTCTTGGGCCTGTCCTGTACAGGGCTTGTAGCTGGACTTCAATGATCTTTGTGGGTTCCTTCCAACCCAGGATATTCTATGTATATCCTCGATGACTGGGATAATATGAACATGTACTCAAACCTCATGCCAGTCTTCTCCCTCTTGTGTAATTTTCTCTTCGCCTCCAGCTTTCACTCTTTGTTTTAGTGAGTCTGTAGTGTTGTAGCTCAGACCAACTTAGCACTCTGGCTTACAGCCATCCTGGGAAAGCATTATGATGGGAGAGCTGGCAGGGCACAGTGCTGCAGCAGGGCAGAGTGGGCATGGGAATGGGGGCAGCTCCTTTGCACTGCTTACAAGCAGCATGCAGTAAAATCCTGGAGAGAGATTTGAGTCTGAGAGCTTGAGAAAGATTAAATGAGATCCTCAGATCTTGCCCTAGAACATCTTAAACATCTTAAACTTAACATCTCTTTTTATCTTTGGAGTACTTCATAAACATCAGCCCTTTCAGCCTCATAATACCACCCCAAGCAGGGTGAGGAAGTTAAAGGCTCAGTAAGGGCCAAACTGAAGGAGCTGGGTACTTGTAATTGATGCTTGAGTTTCTAAAACATTTAGAAATTCCCTACCACAAGTCAGATTTAGAGATGGGCACTGAATGCACTTGCAGACCTGCAGCAGGCCTTCAGCAGTGCCTCCTTCCCTCTGCCAAAAGATGATTTCTGGGACTGATTATTTGTCTCCAGCTCAGATTTGCACAAGGAGGCAGCATTGCCACCTCGCACAGAGTCTGCTTGTCGCTTCTCAGGGAAAACTCCTAAGGCTTTTTTAACCTGCAGTCTTCCCCGGTTCTCAAACTGGGAACCCCCCTGACTACCCCCCACAAGAGAGACGCTGACATCCCTGCCAAGCACTGCCCTGTGCTGAGCTTTATTATGCGAGAGCAGTGCTGACACCAAAAAGCCCTCACAGCATGAAAAACGTGCCCTCTGGCCTCTGTCTCACCCTGCCCTTGTTATCGAAGCATTTCCTCTCCACCACTCCTCAAGCTGTTGCACCAGCAAAGCAGAACCTCATTGTTTCTCCCAGTTTCCTGCAGCCTGTCTGTCTTCACGCATGAACTGGGCTGTCACGGGCAGTGGCCAACTACACAAAAGGGCCCATGCTCTTCACGGGAGCTGTGTGACCACCTCCCTCCCCTTGTTCAGCCAACAGGACACTGGCAGTGGGAACATACTCATGCCAGACAGATCCAAGCCAGAGTAACAAGTGCTTTGCAACCCCTCCATCTTGCTCATACACTGAGGAGAGAAGAGGAGATGGGAGGGGAGGAGAGGAGAGGCTTGGCTTTGGATTTTTCAGTCCTGTGCTGCTTGCTGTTTGCTGAGTTGACTCCTGTCATGTTCAATAATCTATTTCTGGCCTACCCCACCATTCCCCTCCCGCCACGTCTCCCTACTGCCTGTGTGAGTGTGTTTCTACAAGCCTATTTCCCTTCCCAGTGTTCAGGGTTTCCCTTCTCCCTGCATGCAGGGTGCCCTCTTGCCCACTCCTGCCAAGTGCCACAAGGGCTCACCCCACCTGCCTCTCTTACCAGCACTCTTCTGGAAGAGCTGCAGGTGGCACAAGGTGGCACAAGCTTTCTTTGCTGAAAAAGATGCCATGTAGCAGAGTTGTTCCCCGACACACTCTCCCTAGGATACTCACTCAGGCAGTGTGAGATGTTTGCTTTGCACTGAGTAGTTTAATGGGAAAGAGAACTGCATCCTCCCCTGCCCACATACTCAGCACAAGACAGCACATGAGGGATAAACCTCTCTGCTCTCAGGTAGCTCACAGGGAAACTTTGCTTTGAATTATCAAAAAGAGCAGGATGTGTGTCATAGCAGCTTTGTGCTTCAGACCAAGGAAACATCCCATGGTTGAGGGATGGCAGAGGCAACTCATCCTTTATCAGAAAGCATCAGGGTACCTGCTGGCCTGGAGGTGCTCTCAGAGCCCAGGCTTGGATAACAATGTGATCTGAATGACTACTTTTCCTTCCACTTGCTGGCAGTGCTTAAATAGGGCACCTGTTTTTCTCCTTTGTCCCCAGGCTGCCCTATCAGGGGTGAAGCAATTTCTCTTCCACTCAGTAGCAAGATTCCTTCCCCTCTATGCACAGCTTGACTCAAGTCAGGTGCCGAGTACAGGATTTTGGCCTTTGGGAATAATATCCAAATAATTTTCCGTATGTGGAGCACATCCTGAGTGTGCAGCCCAGCAAGGGGGTGCCTGCATAATACTTGGGGCCATTAATTTCTTCTATGCTCCTTGTGCTCCCAAGACCATCCTCCAAACAAAGCCCCGGACAAACAGCCAGGGAGGCTTTTCATGAGCCTGAGCATGCTCTGAAGTGGAAACTACATGTCTGCAGTTCCCAGACTTTCATGGCATGAGAGCTATTGCAGTGGAGAGACAAGTAAATTGAGGCACACAAGGGGCTGCTGGCCCCTCACCCACAAACGGAAAGGAAGGACACCACCAGGAGCTACAGATCAATGGGACACAGGAGGTGGGATGGGATCTGGGAATATTGCAATACAGGTAAGGGCACTAAGCAGAAGGGGAGAGACATTAGCAAGTGACACAGCTTTGGTGGCAATGCATTGATCCAGAAACTAGAGAGGCTCCTGTATATTTTTGGGTGGAATACAGTGACTGTACTGTGGATTTGGGAGGAGTAAGACTGCCAGGCAGAGATCTGCCTTCTCTCCATAGTGAGACCATGAAAGCAGCAGCAGGAGTTAGGGTTCCCCCTCCCCTTGCAGGGATCTCAATGCTTCTCTCAGACAGCTTCCTCCAGACAGCTGTGCTTATTCTGGTAAGGCACCAGCTTAATTGGTGACCTGGCTGTTTGTCTTTAAAAATACACTCTTGCCCTTCCTGTGCAGCCTTATGTCAAGGAACACAACAGCTCTGACCTGACCCAAAGCACATTTGCCCTTCCAGATTATCAACAAAAAGCCCTTCCCTCACAGCTCCGCACTCTGCCTGCCTTGGTGTGGTTCTTCGTCCTGGCAAGCCAGCTGTGTGACTCCACAGGGAAAATATTCAGCTGGTGTGCCTCATGGTGCTGCACCCAGGCATCACTGAGAACTCTGACAATGCCCATCATGGCAGTGCTGCTTTTATCCAGCTCACGACTTAGGGATTGATTTTCAGAAAGTTGAAGATTGCAATTTGCAGATAAGTGCGGGTTTTCTTGAAAATCCACTAGGCACCTACCCACTCTAAACTTAGGTCTTTGAATGCTTTTGGAAATATTGGCCCAGAGATGTTTAAACAACAGCAGCAAACCCCCTGCTATCCTAACTAGCTTCCAGGCATCTCTCAAACTGATCCCTGGCAGCTCCCAGATGGACTGAAAAACATTGCCTGGACTCAGATTTTTAAGAAACAAAACAGCAGCTGAGAACATCAGTCACAGCAAGGCCTGTTTTGGCAACATACGGTTAGGTCATGTGCAAATGGCACATGTGTGATTGCTCTTTTAGTTACAGGCTGAAATTTGTGTATCTCATGCAAAAAGGACATTCCTCTCCCACCTCCCACACCACTCCCCCAAACTAAGTATCTTAAGAGCTTTTAAGTAAAAACAGGAAAAGGGGAGCTGATGTGAAGGCGGTTTTCATCATATAATGAAGCAGGGGTCCTCTCACGTGTCACAAGTCTCATGTGAGAGGATGGGGAGGAGGAGAGAAACGTGGCAAAAAAGTCTCAGGAGGAGACCACATCCCCAGACACAGCCAGACAAATGTGAGTGTGCATGTGTATATATGTCTGTGCATAAAACTGGCAGGATCCAGCTGTGCCTACTGATCCTTCACGAGGTACTATTAGAGCATGGTTTTTAACCAGAAAAACTATATGTCTTTAACCCAGCGGGAGAGGCAGACAGGCATAGAAATCAGGCAGGGCAAGTGAGATCCCTTAACACCAGTGTGAAGGGAGAAAAGAGTGTTTTGCTTCCCCTTGTTTATGCAGAAAGGTTGGCCTTACATGACAGTGCAATGTAATGATATTCTGACCCTCTTTTCTTTCTCTTTTCATTTTTGCTAGGGAAATGACAGCACTTTATGGATCTTACAGGACCATCCTTTACACAGACCCTCATGCACCTAGGGTGTGCAGTGAAATTGATGATCCATTGCTTCTCCTGTGTGAGGCTAGCACCTACATGCTGCCATCAATGTTTTTCATGGACAGTCATGCCACTGCAAGGGTCTGGACTACTCTGTGAGTTCACTAAATGACCACATCTCTGCTTCTTGAACAGAACTAGAGACTCGGCACATTGTCTTCATTGCTAATAAAGATACTGGGTTTGCTGGAAAAAAATATCAAGGTCACAATGTCCTTGAGAGTCCTGCTGCAGCCCCTCTGCCTCCAGGTCCCTATTATTTACTATATATTACTATTGCCCTACATGATGGGGTCTGCAGTGCTGCATTGCTGGGCTCTTGCCCCACTCACAGCTTGATGGTGGCACAGAGGTTGGGCAGGCTCATTTTCACCCACCCCTGCCCTGCAGCTGTAGATGGCCTCACAAGTGGGGCAACACCACAGCTTCAGCAAGATCACTATCTCAGTGGGTTCCAAATAAAGTGGCTGGTGGAAAAGTGTAGAAAATGGTAAGATTTTCTCTGAAGAATGATCTCCTTCTATTCCTTTTTTATTTCTTTTTTCTTTTTTTTTTTTTGTTAACAAAAGTACTTTAATGGCAAATATCTATTAACCTATTGTAGCAGATATGAGCCAAATATACACCAGAAATCTGCGTCACAAGACTATTCCTAGCAAATGCTACTTTCTGTCTCACCTTTCGTTAAAGGTGCACATCAATATCACTGCATTGTCTTGCTGCTATTCAGTCGGGGACTCTGTCTTTCACCCCCAGATGTACAGCATGGCACAGCATCAGGCCTGCAGGAAGTGTTGAGAGGCAGGAAGGGAGCAGAGAAACAGGGTACATTTCTAAACCCCATGGGAGCCTGCATCTCTTCCAGTCCTGGCAGGGTAAAGAGAAAGGAATTGAATTGTCTCATAGAAAAGTGTAAGATAAAAAATTCTGAGTAAAGTCAGTGCTCTGTCATGGCACTTCCTTAGAATGAGCCTTTTGTTTAATTTTTCTTATTTAGCTCTTACTAGCCAGGTTTTGTTTGTGCTTTATACCCACTGTGTGGACCCAGTATCAGGCTTCCAGCACCCACAGACCTGCTTCCATGGCCCCATGCATGCACAGGGCTCCTGGCATCCACCACTAGCCACTGAGCACCCCATGGGGCCACCAAATTTCCCATGGGAGTTGAATAGGGGTCCAGGACAAGCCCAAGGAAAAATGTTTAATAGCTAAAATACTGGCACTGCAAGTATCTGATGTGCATAACTCAATAAACAGGTAGTAAATCTGCTGTTTGGATAATGATGCTCGTCCTTATGGTCTCAGACAAAACACCACTGAAACTTCATAGAATCAAATTGCTATCTAGTTTCTCTAGTGCCCAGCTGCAGAAAAAATCCAAGGTTGCTGGAAGTCTGGAAGGACACAGAACAGCAGCCCATAACTCATTGAAGTAGGAGTTATTTAGAAAGGATTTCTGCCATGTGACTCCTGACAGGCAAACAGGCCCCTTGGGCTGAAAGGTTTGCAAGGATCTGGCTTCTAGGCTGCAGCTCCCAGGAGGCTACATATTCAGGGGTACAGCTAAGGGAGGAGTGGCAGTGTCACCAAATGGGGACAAAAGGGTGAGAGGTGGGGAAAACACCAGTCCCCCACCAGCTCTGCCTGTCTCTGTGTTTCCCTCCATGCCTTGGATGTAGCACAGCCACCTATTCTGGGGCCAGGAGTAGGTTTCAGCACTTGGGGTTGGAGTTTATCTCGTTTTAGGGGTTTAAGGTTCAGCCTGCATGAGTGCCCTTAAAAGTCATGGGTGAACAACAGGCAGCGACTTGTAAAAGTCGATATATGCCACCTATTTGGACAACCTATTTTATGAAGGTGACCCTGGGTGGGCTGATGTGAGAATAAGCTTCAGAAAATAAACCCACAAAGCTAAAGAGCCTCTGTAGATAAAAGAAGACCAAGCATGGGCTGTATTTCTGAGACTTCCACTCCGTTTGTCACTGATGACCAGCAGTGTCTTGCGAATGTTAGTATTTAGTAACAAAATTAGCTCTGTATATTGGACTCTCTTCTTCACCTCCTCTAAATTGAGAAAGAACAATTAAATGACTGCAAAATCAAATAAATAGCAAGGAAAAGAGAAGATGTTTCCATTTGTTCCACTCACTAGAAATCCCAGGGCCACCTGCTGCATTAGTGGCAAGCCAAAATGTTTTCCATTTGCCTTGGGAAAATGGCATCACACAACAGACAAAGTTAAAAGAGCAACATGTGTGGGCTTAGCATTGCCATTGAAGTCACACTGGCATGCACAGGAGAAGAAAGTCGTGACTAAGTCTACTTAAGGGGAGAAAGGCAAAATCCAGGCCAATTAGCTTCTGAAGTAGCTCAGAAAACCTGGCAGCTTCACAAGGAAAGCAAAGAAATCAAGAGAAACACCAGACTGTGAGGGATCAGCTGCGAGAAACACAAGCCAGTATGAAAATCTTCTCAATCCTTCTCTAAATAAGACCTTGGGAACAGAGTTAATCTGTGTGATATTGATCTAATGTAATACTATTGCTGCTCCAAAGATGGCTGTGCATGGGACTAGAAAATAGCTGCTGTGAGTCTACAGCTGTCAGGAGGCAGAGCGTGGCTCAGGTCCTGGTCTGCATACCACCAAGGTGCTCCTGTGAAGACTTGGCTCAGGAACCAGAGATGAGAAAAGTAAGGCTCTGAGTTCACAGATGGAGTAAATTCTTGTCACCTGGAAGGTGGCAAGGCATAAGAAGATGCTTCTCTCTTCTGACTTTGGACTCCTAATGCTCACTTTATAGCACTGTTTGACTATATCAAGTTTTGCTCTCACTGGACCACTGCTGAGTGTAGACATATAAGCACAAAAGGCCACCTGACTTTCTTGGTGGTGATATGGCCTTTCCTCCCCTTTGCTGTACTTCTCTCACAGGGAGTTTCCCTCTTCTGCACCCTCCAAAGGGTCACTGGTGCACGATACTTGTGCTTCCCCTCCATTGTGAGGAGCAGCAGGTGCTCTGTCTCACCACACTCTTTGGGACTGCACTCAGGGCAGCTTCTGTGTCATGGGCACTTCAACACCCTCCATGAGGACCCCAAGTGACTTTGCATTAAACAGCTTTTGACTAAGAAAGACGGGTTGAAACAAGGGAATCCAAGGAAGGAATAACTGATGGTTGGATAAAACCAGTGATATATAGATGAACAAGAAAAGTTCAGGCTGCAGTCAGAGGCCACCTGACTTGTGCACCCTTGATCCCATGCTGCTAATACAAAAGTGGTGCCCTGGCAGAAGTCACAGCTACCTGAAGGCTGCTATAACTTAGTGTGGGCTGCCAATATTCGCATAAAGCAGCTACAGCAGGGTGGGAGAGTTGTTCTTGCTCTGTGGTATTATGGAAATCAGTATGGCATTTCTCCATCACCGGAATGCTAAATATAGAATAGTTTGGGTTGAAAGGGACCTTTAAATGTCTTCTAGTCCAATCCTCTTGCAATGAACAGGGTCATGTACTAGATCAAGTTGTTCAGAGACCCACCCACCCTGACCTTAAATGTTTTCAGAGATGGGGCATCCACAACTTCTCTGGACAACCTGTTCCAGTGTTTTACTGCTCTCATTGTAAAAAGCTTCCTCCTTTTATTGGATCTAAACCTCCCTTCAGTTTAAAACCATTACCCCTTTCCTATTGCAATGGGCCTTGAAAAAAAGTCTGTCCCCATATTTCTTATAGGCTGCCCTTCTAAGTACTGAAAGGCCACAGTAAGTTCTCCCTGGAGCCTTGTCCTCTATAATGATGAGTTATTGCTGGCATCTCAGTCTTAATAATACTGGATAGCTTAACTCCTGGGCTGTTATATCACTTTTAAGGCTTTCGCACTTGTGGGATGCTGGGCTGCAGCATCCAGCCAGAGACAGGTACTTCACACCACTTACACCAGCATGTCAGAACAAGTGGTGTAAAGAGATATGACTCAGACTGAAATTGAGGTGTTTACCTTAGGGGAAACTGCAAGAAAAAACCCTCACCCAGATTTAGAAACCTTTTAACACCCTAAATGAGAGGTGAGCTCACCACAACAGAGCTCAGGCTAAGAGCTGGCTGTGGGAATGTCCCCAGAGGGGAAGGATGGAGGCATGGAGGCAGTGTTTGGGAGAACAGGTGCAGCGTTTCCCACTTGCCTCATGCAGGAAGGCACAGCAGGCTGCAGATGTGAGCAGACAGCCTCTGGCTGCCATCAGGACTCCTGGGTCCCGGGGAAGAGTGGAGAAAACTGCATAAACAGCTTCTTGGGTGGAGTAGTCAGTTAATGACGATTTCAAAGAAGTTAACTGGGGAAAACTTTACCCTTTTTCTGCAGTTCCCAGGACATCTGGACATGATTGCAGAGCCAGAGCCTTACTTGCCAAGGCCTGTACCTCCAGCTCAGGATGATGGCAGTTTCTTCAAATGGTTCTAGAATTTCCCGAAGAAACCCAGTGATGCTCACCCACTCCTTTCTGCTGGTGCAGAGGTTAAAGCAAAGAGAGCAGCCATGTCAACAAACTCTGTTGAATTAGCACTCTGTATCTTCCCTTTCCTAGGGACTATTTTTCTGAATTTAGAAGTGCCATTTCCTTATGAGGATAAATAGTTTCCGTGCTTTCCCAGGGAGAGCCACAAGCCATGCCTGAAAGCTCTCAGGGGACAAGAGTCTTGTTTCACAGAGGAAAGGCAGACAAAGCAAAGGTGTGAGTGACAGTCCCACCATCAGGCCTGAGGAGGGAGGTCCCTCTGGATCTCTCTTCAAAGAAATAGCTGAGAAAACAGCAAGTGGAGAGGAGAAGCACTGACCTAGAAGGTGTCTGGTACCTCTGCAGGGGCAGCATTGATAGGAAGGAGAGAGGAGGATGGCTTGAGAAGAGCTTGGGAAAAGCAGTCGTTTTCTCAGGCTGTGTTTTAACAGTGTTTGTTGCCTCTGGAGCACTGCATTTGAAATATTCAGGTCTCTGCAAGCTGTAAATGAGCTTCATGCTGTTAGTTATTGCAGCTTTTGCCTACAGCTGAATATGCACCTTTGTCAGTGGGCTGCATGCATTTCCTGAGGATGGTGGTGAGCAGAGCTGTGTTGGCTTCCTGGATTGGTTTGGCCCAAGGAGTTGGCAGCACTTGTGTGGCAATACCATGACAGAGTGGTGTGGGAAATTTCCAGCCTGCCATCCATGACCCTCTGACACTGGGAGCTCTTCTTTTTGGGAGAGACCCAAGACTTATTCAAGTGAGGCCTGCGATGAACTTAATGCCACTGTAAGTGACACCACTTTCTTCCCCCAGAAACCAGCAGTTTCATGGCTCTGCTGAGGCTCAAAGCTTTCCAGCAGCTGGAGTAATCAGCTATGGAGGGCTGGTTGATAACATGCCCCAGACTGTGTATGCATTTATATGTATATTTATGTACATCTTCTTCCCATAGTAGATATCACTGAGATGCCTCTGGCAACTAAGAGAGGGTGAGGGTTCATATAGATGCTAAGAGATAAGGAAATGCAGTTAAACTGAAGAAGGATAGACAATAGCAATTTTGAAGAAAAACAGTAACAATTTTAACAGTAGCTGACATTCTGTTTGGAAAGACAATGGGAACGTTTGTTATCTTTTCTGCCAGAATGGCTGGGTCCTGATTTATCAATGTTATCTTGAAGATGACAGAAAAGCGTATTAATCTACTTGAAATGAGAATCTGGGCTTTGAGAACAGCTGTAGACACCTTCTGAGGGATGAAGTGATTGAAATCAATCATATTTTATAACTCATGGCAGTTTCTGTGAGCAACTTCAAGATCCAACTGTCCCACTAGTACTGCGCTTCCATCAATGGCTGCAATCTGGCTGTCAGAAGCAGCTCCTCAATTCAAGTTATCCTTGCAGTAATGGTGGCAAAATGGACAGAGCCACATGACCCCTACACACAAATGTCTGACCAGATGTGCAGCAGTGTGAACATGCAGACCTGACTGAAGACTAAACTGAATTTTTCATCCCAAGGCCAAGGCATACAAGCCAAAGTAGTTCTCACACATGAAGGTCAAGCTAGAGGAAGGAGAAAAGACTGTTTTGCAGGCTGTAAGTGGAAAGGGAAGGGACTGTCTAAACAACACATCCATGGAGTAAATATTTCTGGAAGGGGCCTCTGGAGTTCACTCATCTCTCAAGGCAAGGCCAAGTTCACAGTGAGAGCAGGTTGCTTAGGGCTGACCTCTGAGCATTTTAGTTCCACATGTGCAGTTGACACAGCAGAAGGAAGGGATGCCATCCCAGGGGACATGAACAAGCTTGAGAAGTGGGCCCAGATTAACTTAATTAGGCTCAACCAGTCCAAGTGCAAGGTACTGTATCGGGTAGAAGCAATCCCAGACATGAATACAGACTGGGAGTAGAAACTGTTCAGAGCAGCCCTGCAGAGAAGGACTATGGGTTCTTGCAGATAAAAAGCTGGACACAAGCCAACAATGTGTGCTCATAGTCTGGAAAGCCAACCAGATCATGGGCTGAAACAAAACCAGCATGGCCAACCAGTAAAGGGAGGTGATTCTTACCCTCTACTCCACTCTCTTGAGACCTCACCTGCATCCAGCTCTGTGTCCTCAGCCTAAAAAAGAACATGTACCTGTTGGAGTGGGTCCAGAGAAGGGTCACAAAAATGATCAGAGGAATGGAGCATTGCTCCTAGGAAGACAGGATGACAGAATTGGGGCTGTTCAGCCTGGAAAAGAGAAAGCTCCAAGGAGACCTTATAGCAGCCTTCCAGTACTTGAAGGGCGCTTAAAGAAAAAAAAGAGAATGACTTTCTCTGTGGGCAGAGAGTGATAGGACAAGAGGGAATGTTTTTTAACTAAAATATTTAGATTAAATATTAGGAAGAAATTCTTTACTGCAATGGTGATGAGACACTGGAACAGGTTGGCCGGAGAATTTGTGAATGACCCATGCCTGGAAGTGTTCAAGGCCAGCTTGGATGGGGCTCTGAGCAACCTAATCTAATGGGTAACATCCCTGCCTATGACAGGGGGTTTGGAACTAGATGATCATTAAATTCTTTTCCAACCCAAGCCATTGTACGATCTCCTCCAAAGATGGAGGTCTATCCACCTTCAGGGTAACATGTTCCAGTGATGAACCACTCTCACTGCAATTTTCTTTCCTGATACTTAACCCAAATGTCACTTGTTGCATCCTGTGATGGTTTCATCTTGTTCTTTCTGTACCTTGTAGAAGAGTCTAGCTCTCCTTTCTCTATAATCTCCCATTAGCTAATGGGATCCTGCAATTATTTCTCCATCTTAAACTGCTCTTCTCCAGGCTGCACAAGCTCATCTCTCCTAGCCTCTCCTGATCTGTTACATTTCCATCCCCCTAATGGTTTTGGTACGTGTCTGCTGGCCTTGTCCCACTCTGTCCAAAACTGTACACTGCTCCTCAAGTGGCCTCATAAGTGCCATCTAGAAAGGCATCATGTCTTCTGCTGGCTTCTGGGCAGCTTGTTGCTCACAGGTTCTCCACTCCTTTTCCACAGAGCTGCTCCCCAAGCATTTGGTCCCCAACTCATCTTGTGTGAGTTAGTTCTGTTCTACGTACAGGTCTCTCTTGGTCTTCATAAGTCCATTTTCAAATATCAGTCCATTTTCATGGATTGTTGAAACCCCTATGAATGACAGTCCTAATATCCAAGTAGGTGATCTCACCCCATCACCACAATTTGCTGTCATCCACATCTCTTCCAATTTCTATTTTTCTCTGTGTGTTGTCTTTTACCTGGTCAGTATTGCATGTGAGGGTGGGCAAAGTAACTGACAGAATGTGCAAATGTATCCCAGCATCACACATTTTTCCTGCAAAGTAACATCTCCATTTGTATGTCTGGCACTGCCTGTGCAATTCCCTTCTGGTTTATTAACACTATCAGCAGGAGATATCAAAAACCCCTAAGAAATGCAAAAAACAAGACAGTTGTCTCAGCAGGTACCAACCTCACATGCAATGCACATATTCTCCTTTATTGTTAAAGCCAAAAAGTGGCTGATTATTAATTCTTACCAGTTTATTTGCATACATATGTGCAGAGATCCCACTCAAGAGACTCAAAGAAGAACAGTTTTGTTTAGCAGTGGTCCAAGGGCAGTGGAAAATCCTCTTCATCATGCCTCAGCTCTCACACCCAGGAGCTCTGTAAAGCATTCAGTTTCATGCCACACAGGGTGCCACACTTCCACTGAGGTCATTAATCAGTGCTTTGCTGTCATGGTGATGTGGGGCAGACTGAGGAGAAAGAGTAGAAGATGAGAAGTGCCAATTAGTGATACGAGTTCCTGCCCACCATTACAGGGACTGGAGCTCCATTCCTGCTTGCCTATGTAAAATTTTTACTTGCTCTACCCACATGTACAATGCATGTGTTGCCAGGTGCACTGATGGAGATGATGGAAATCTGAGCTGCCCGCTGTCAGATATACAACCACAGCCTGAGCTGATGGCTCTGTTGCCACATCTCTGACCCTTCTGATAACAAAAAGTGATAAGGACGCACAACAGTAAATTCAGAGGGTTAACTGAGAGCAAAAACTCTATTGTAGTCTGATATATGTGTGTATGGTAGCTCTTTACCATATGCAGTTACCTGTTATCTGTGCTTATGAAGGGCAAAGCACTCAGGTATTAAGCACAAATATTTCCACAGTCTTTTTCTCAATAAAAATACACCTGTTTTGTACTGGGCTGAAATCAGAGACTTAGAATAACTAATTTTCAGTCCATACTGTGCTCTGAATCAGTTTTGATTGAGAAAAGGCTTCTTATCCCAGGCCCTCACTCTGGACATGCAAGGAGGAATGCAGAAGTACAGGAATGAAAGCCTCCCCATGCCTGGGGTGCTGCATGTTCTGCAGCCAGTGGGATCAAATACAACCATCTCATCAGCAGCGTCAGCTTTGGCTGGCTTTGAGGCAGCACACTGGAATGTCAAAGCACTTGGATCAGGAGAGGGTACGTGCAAGGACAGGAGGGAAGCAATGCAGGCATCAGCATGCTGCTGCAGCTGCCACAGTGCAATCCTCAGCCAGCTCAAATGCACATGCCAGCCTGCTCACATACTCAGCCTCAGAGCAACTCTGAGTGAGAGGTATGTAATTAATTAATTAGTCAATAAAAATATACTTTAGTAATTGTTCGTTGGTCACTAGTCATCATACAGAGCTCTATTTACCCAACACCACTAGAAAGATACCGGCAGAAGGACCTGACCCCAACCTGTTGACTGCTAACCTCAGCAGAGATGGCATCAGGCATAGGGAGTGCTGCATACCTGTGTGGCCAGCTGCTCTGCCTTTTGGGAATGATTGAATCAATCCAGACCTTTGCTTTGGGGAGATACTTAGTTTAGACTTGGACCTGTTTTTCTCACGAAAAGTAGTGCTCAGACCCTTTATTTCTTGTTCTGTTGGCAAAGGGTGGGCAGATTTTCTTCCTTTTCCATCAGCAGGAGTTCAGCAAAGTGGACGTGATCACTCCTCTGCCCAGTGCTCCCTTTCCCACTTGCACAGGGGTATCAACTCCACAACTGATGACCCTGGGAGCTTCTTAGAAGGTAGAAAAAGCTTGCTACTTTTGTGTCCTGGTGCCTCACAACTGAGAATACAATAAGTAAACATTTTAATCCTTCCCATTATCTTTGCCTTGAAGAATGTTGTAATATTCCTTAATCAGTATTAATTTGGATAGGAACAACATGGTCCTGAATGCAATGCTTCGCATGCTCTAATGTGCTCACTCAACCACAATATCCAGGGAACTGAGTAATAGCAGCAGTGTATAACCCAAATACAAACTATATAGGGGAAGGTGATCTAATTGTGTTTCTGAGCCTGTTCTTCATTAGATGCAACTAGGACCAAAAGAAAGTTCTTGACTTGTTGCAAAATAGCCAGTCCAGAACTTGACCTTATGAGTTTTGAGTTCCCTTCAAAACTCTGAGTGCACAGGAATTTGTTGGCTCTTTAGAGAGCAGCAACACTTATCATCTGTGCTCTGTGTTTTCTGACAATTTTATTACACCCACAGTAGCATTTTTAATAAGTGACTCAATTTTTTTTTATTACTTTTTTTCTGTCTTATCAAATGGAGTTGATTATGTTATTTGTGGTTCAAATCCAGCCAGAGTTCTCAGTGTGTATTACATGGACTTGGTATATGATTTCCCCAGCAATTAAGGAATTGCTATGGATGGGGCATGCCTTCAAGCATAATGCTTGAAGCACTTCGGCTCACTTTGCAAGCCTCACCATACATAAACATGCTTTGTCATATCCATACCACACATCAGAAATTAAAGATTCCTGTACAAATTTGAAAAAGAGATGGCCATGCCATCTCAGCCTATAAGAACAGAAGAGGCTTTAACTGACTACAAGTCATCAGACCTGAGGCAAGAGAAACTCTTTGGCCCTGTTTGACACTGGAGGTCAAATGTGGCAGCTGCTATGCTCCATTTGAGTCTGGCAATTTATGAATCAGATGTCTTTCCCTAAGGAGAGCCAGACCTGGTCAGTCTGCAGTGGGAGAGCAACTCAAGTGACTCATGAGAGATGATTCACTCCTGCTGAGAAGGCAATACTGAAGAAAGCCCTAAGTTCACCAAAGGTCGTTGTCTGGATGCTCCTAGGGAGAAACGCCAGACCTTACAGTGCGACTATATCTACAGTGTCTTCTGCCTCTCTAATCCAGGGCAGGATTGAATCAGAGCCTAAGTCTGGCACGGCTAAACTTGGTTCAACATGTTTATGTTGAGTTCACCACTTCCATTCTGAAAATAAAGCAAGAATCCGTTAGTCAGAAACACTCTTTCCCACATGCCCATTTTTGTGCGTCCATTACACCAGGTGGCAAAAAAGCGTGGCCACCAGTGCCCAGAAAAGAGCCTCTTGTTTTTATTTTGGGATGCTTCATTTTCTAAGGTGATGTTTTTAAGTTACTCTAAGTCTTCATCCTTAATAATCCCTACTTTGACACCTATTTTTAACATCACCCCAAATCCTACACTCTGCCCTTCCCTCTCTAACACAGGAACAATTGAGAAGATTCTGTACAATCTAAAACATATGGAGTTTCCTGGAGAAGTTTTCCTAATATAGCGAAAGACCTAGTCCTGGGGACCTGACCAATCTGAGAAGCAGTGTGCAAGGGTGAATAATGCTTCATAGATTAAGAAAATGATGTTCTGAATCAGTGAAAGAACAAAAAGTCAGCTGCTAGATTTATTAATGTGCATGATGAATTACACCTGTAAGGTACTCACAGTGATTATAGTCACAGAATCACAGAATAGTGGAGTTGGAAGGGACCCACAAGGATCACTTAAGTTCACTCTTAAGTGAACAGCAGTGAGCCTCCTCTCCCACGCCCCTCGTCTGCCTCTTTGGGGCTGGGCTCCTGTATTTGAAGACAGCACGGTGCTCTCCAGACCAGCCCACTGACTGGAGCGCAGTGCCCCACCGCAGCAAAACCTGCTGCCTTTGAAAGTCAGCCCAGATGCCCAAACCACAACCCAGCTGCCTGGAAGGTTTGAGAGACGTGGACAAGCTTAGCTGTCTCTCCAACCTTAACCACCCCTTGTACCTGCAGGTGCTGAAACCTGCACCTCAAAAGGGCCAGGTTCACTTATTATTTTGGGATACTGCCAACTTTGGAGAAGGTTAATGAAGGAAAACAACATCTGTAGCAGTTTATAAGTGAGCTAATTCTAAAACAGATTGTTGTGAGTGAAGACAAGGAATAGCTGCAGATCAAAATCTTTCCAGATGTCAAATTCTAACCATCTGCTATAGGCAATGATAGGAAAAACCATCCTTACAAAAAAGAGTAATCTCTTGTACAAGAAAACATACAGCAGCTGAACTATATAGGTACATATCAGCAAACCCCAAGCTGTACTATTTAAACAAAATTTAGGATACTGAAGAAGAAAACACCTCAAAGAGCTCTTGCTTTATTTGAATTCCTGTGTTTCCAGTACCAGGCAGAAGAATTATATGAAAACCTGCCACTAAAAGTTTACTTGGATATTTATTCTTAAAGAAATACAAGTCAAGCTAGTGAATGTGTTGCTTTTGCCAGCATACAAACATTATTACTGGGCACTGTCACATATATTTGAATATATTTTATTGCAGCCCACTGGCTTTTTTTGGTAGCCTTTTTTTGAGTTACCTCCATGGCTATGCACTAAGTGCTGGGCAGCAATCCACATAAACCCTATACAGGCAGCACTTCTATGGGAGTGGTGGTAAACCCACATGTTCTACAGGGCTTTCACTGTTGCAGAGGTGTCTGAGGACAGAGACCACAGTGCTGAACTAGAAAACTGGAGAGGAGGTTTTCAGGTTGGCAGTGAAGAAGGTCAAGAAAAGAGAAGCAAAAGAAGAAAAAAAGAGGAAAATATTTGCCTGAACTGTACATCACTGAGCACTGAACAGTACTTTTAGGCAGGGTTCCCACGATGTCTGTGGCAGATACACCTTTACACATACATACACACACTTCAAGACACCTGACAGAGTGCTGTATTTTTCTGTTGTCATACGGCATTGAAGATTACAAGTAACTTTACTAATGTATTATTACTGTCATTATCCAAGCAATTCCCTCTTTAGAAGTTACGAAATAAGGACCATGAATAGAATCTGAATAAGCACATATTTTCTTTCTTATGTTAATGGCCTGGCTGAAGTCCACCAAAACAGGCTTATTTGTGTGACTGATTGCTTTGTTTCAAATTGCTGGATACTTTATATATACAGGCTAGAAAGATGATACCTTGCACAGGTCTGTTCATTTGATGCTACCTTAGACAGGAGAATAACCCTGTCTGAAAATTGTTTTTTTAACCAAGGCATTCTTAAACTAATGAAAATAAGTTCATAATTGGCAGCTGGAGAAAAAACATACCTAGCAATAGGCAATGCAAGAAGTGTCTTTAGGCTTCTCCTATAAAATAGCATATTTCATATGGTTATCGAAGCCTAATCCACTGACAAGAGGTGATTTATATGGATGAGCCAGCTACTCTAATAAGTCCTAGTTTCCATGATACGAAAACTTGCCCGGACAACAAAAACACAGTTAAAGCACAAACTAAAGCAATGGATGAAATTTCTAAAGGTTGGCCACTAAATTATTTCAAGTTATGCCCACCACCTTGATTTAGAAAAAGCGCTCTAAATAGAATTTCCTCCAAGACTCACAGTATTTTTTTCCTGATTTGAATAACAAAGCAGTGAGAATATTCTCAGTTTTTCTGCTTCCCATTTTGCCTTTTAACCCCTCATCTGATCAGTGTCCAGGCCTATAGCCATGTTTTCTTAGACTTCAAGATCTTAGGAATCTGGAATGCAGACTGTGCATCTGAGTCTCATGAGATGCTCAAACACCTGGAAATGGAAGACATGTAAGTTGGACAAAAAATTGCAACCGCCCTTCAGTCTTGAAAATTTCCAGGAGGAAGGGAGATCATTTCCTGAAATGTTTAAATGGCAAGGCATTTTTATCCACAAAGTAGTCCTGTGAATCCTGGGCATCTGCCATAGCCCTGGCAAGTTGTTTTAGGAAGAAATTCCCATGAACTGATTGCATCCAGCTGTACTAGTAAGAGAAGCTAGCCCACGTAATCTCTCTTACCTCAAGTGATATTCACCTCTTTATATGAGCTTACAATGAACTATCATAAACATCTGATCAGAGCCTCCAATTCCCAGTGCTATGGGAATTTAGGCTGGTAAACTCACCAGCAGCCTTCACTTCTGTTTTACTGACATGGACTTGAGACTTGTGAGAGCCTTCCCACTGCCAGTCCTGGCACAGCAGCACTGTGCACAGTTGCACAGGACACATGGAGCCTGAGCAGCCTCACTCCATGCAATAATCACATTTTACATCTGAAGTGGACAAGCAGATTTGGGTTAGGTCTTCTGTCTGTAACTCAGCCTTTTGCCTCTCTTTCACAACTGACAACACAAGTGCCCCACTAGCATCAGTTGCGATATTGATACCTTGTAGAGGCATTTCTAAGTACCTAGTTGGAGTATGACAACATATTGCCTCACCATATGTAGGCTACTGAAAAACCTGCTGCTTTACTTGCTCCCTGAAGCTCAGGGAGGAGAGCAGGGAGCGGGACAGGGAGGAGGAGGGAGGACTATTGCTCCAAGCATGTAACGTACGATCAAACCCCTGAGTCCTCCTCTTTCCCTGTCTTTTACTTTATTCTCAAGCCAGAAGCAGTTACTGTCTTTCTGAGCACAATGTTAAATCATCAAAGGTGTTGTGTCTGCCAAATTACTCACTGAAGATGGAGTTCCTTTGGGTGATGCTCCTCTGGAGTCATTGTCTCCTCAAGGCACAATGCTGACACCACACTAGGTAACCAAATAAGAGAACTAGTTCCCAAGGGTTTGAAGGCTGCGGGATCTGACTCTGCTTTTATATCCCTGTGTAAATCAACAGTAATGAGTGACCTTAGATCCAGGCTCCCGAACAGAGACATTCCACCTCAGGTCCTAAAAGGAGCAGGCACAAGCCCTTGAGCTATAAAAGTGCAAACCATTTGATGAATTTTCTTACACAAAAGTTTCAGTTTCTCTTTGAGCTGGACACAACCCACATGTTCAAGGGAGGCACCCGGTACTAAGAAGAGAGACTAGTGAGCCCATGTTAGACCTTTCACCCAAAGCAAATGCTGTATGCTGTATGCCAAAACTGCTGCTTTGCCTTGCCACATCCTACCTACCTGCCCTTTCCTTCTTTCAAGATCCCAGACCAAAGCTGGCAGAGACAAGTGAAACTCTCTGTCTGAGCCCTCCTGTGGGTGAGAAGCTTTCTTTGAGGCAGTTATCCTACTCGGGGAATCTGGCAGTTCGTAAATCACAAGACTAATGTTCACTGTAAATTAATGCAGAATCGGCCAGGCAGAAAACTCCAGTGGCTGAACATTTCACAGGTTATAAATAGGAGTAGTTGCCTTGTACAACAAGAAATAACCAAGCAACAACAGGACGTCTCTTACTTTGTGGCTACAAAGACTCTCTTCATGCACCTGAAGAAAGCAAGCACTGTAATAGTATCATATATTTTATGATCAATGCTTAGGCTTCAAAGACAAAATCAGCTCCTTTTTCTTGGCTGCTCTCGGGTGAAATTGAATTTGTTCACCTCCTGCACTAGAGAGGGAACAAAGTTTTATGTACTATTCATCTTTTATCACCATAGAAAAGAAATAAACAGATTCCAATTTAACATTTCCCTGGCTCCGATTCATATCAAAGTGCCACTGAACCTGCTAACATGTTGAGACTGAATGACATACTTAGACCAATGGAACCACCCAAATCTGACTCAAGGCTTCTCCAGGGTCAAGAGAGAGCCCTAAGATCCAGGCTTGGAGAAGGTTGTCAACAGAATATATGGTGGGGATGGCAGTGGCTCTCCCTCCAGGATGGTCTCTCCACTTTCTGCTCAATTTAATCCAATTTTCCCCTCCCAGGTCTGGCTGTCCAGGGCTCTGGCACAAGCAGAGACCAACACTGAGACAACACTCATTTTAAGACCACTGCTACCCCAGATGTCTGCAGCTCCAAGAAGCAGATATCAGCTGTTGAGAAAAGAGGTATATCTCTAGAAACAAGTCAGGACTCTGACATTAATGAGTTGTATCACTGCTTTTTCCTTCTTAAAACAAAAATTGGTAAGCCTTTATGGGCAGTGAGGTGCTTGAGTCACATCTGGCAATCTGCATTTCAGGTGCTTCTTCAATCTGTATTTTGAGCCACAGCCTGCTCCACCTGGGACGGTAAGCCACATGGGATCCTCAACATACGTAAAAACATATCAGGCTGGAGCTCCAGGAGTAAAAACTGAACAGACCCTGTTGCTCCCCTGCTCTCCATTGCCTCGCTGTTGTTGTAGCTGCCTTCACATCCCCCTAGCTCTTACCTTCTATTTTTAAAAAAGCTCTGCACATCCACAGACAACTGCCTTTGAAGTTCCCCTGACCTTCCCATGTGTGCACAATTCTTGTTGGTGCCTGAAATGATGAAGTCAACAT
>JAWWMO010000121.1:43309424-43382120 GCA_035047845.1 Dendrocincla fuliginosa
AGAGCAGCAGAGAACTACTAAGATGGTTAGGGGTCTCAAGCATATGGGCAAAAAGTGGCAGAATTGAATTGTTTCATCTGATTAAAAAAGACTAAGGCATGATTTAATAGTAGTCTACAATTTTATTTTTTTTTTAATTTACACACACAAAGCAAGCCAAAACCTTGGGCCTGCCAGGTGAAAGAAGGGGCAACAACCACAGATTGTGGGTTGGATGTACATTAGAAACAAAGCCCAGCTTTACTACGGGATAATACAGTGTACCCAGGGAGGTTGTGGAAGTGCTCTCCTTGGAGGTTTGTAAGACTTGGCAAGACCACACGACACCGAACCTGGTAAAACTGAGGTGCTGGTCCAGGAGGTTGGACAGCATGACCTCCAGACATTCCTTCCAGGCAACATTTCTGTCACAAACTGTAAGTCCTGTTAATTGACAGTAACTGAAACAGCTTCAAAAGGACATGCAGTTTCTCACAGGGGAGGAAAAAAATGTCTCCGCAATTATGAAAAAGGTACTCTAACCCTCCAAATCCATACAGGCCAAACAAAGAAAATGCACTTAGAGATGAAAGAGTATTCACTTTACTGGCAATACTGCCTTAGGAAGTTTAAGGTCATCAGATAATTTTAAGGGTACAAAACCAACCTCATTAAAAAAGGTAGCTTTCCATATTTCCTGCTCAGAGTTGGAATGTAAAGCCCCAATTGTACAAGGTTCATAGAGAAGGGCTTTTTTAGGCAGTACAATATCTAACACATACTGGGGGTTAAGTACACTTTCAAAGGGATAGCTTTTCATCTGTACAGGCAACTGCTTTGGATACCAGAAAAGATACATCATTCATTTGGAATATAACAACTCCTATGGTTACTTCCAAAATAATCTAGGAACCCTGAATTTATTTGTCTGCTACTGTAATCCATCTACAATCAAGTTTGACTCATCTCAGGGCTTCTGAGAAAGTTTGTTTAAAATTAAAACCATACATTAAAAAAAAAAAATTGTATTTAGCTGGCCAAGAAATACAGCTTTTCTTAAAAGTATCTGAAGTTTCTTGTGTCACTTCTCCCTCCAGATGACTTTAATGAGACATGTTTACATTTTTTCAAACCCGCTCTATTTCCTGCATTTGCAGCTGCAATCCACAGTTTGTACTCAGTACTGGTAACATCAGATTGTCCAGAGTTATCATTATATGACCATAAGCAAATGTTTCAAAGACATGAAGGTAAGTGGGAAGGACAGTATTTTCACAGAATGCCAGTCTGGAAAGAAACCTCAAGGATTCTTTGGTCCAACCTTTCTTGGCAGAAGAGCAGTCTATACAAAATGATGTAGCACCCAGTGTTTGTTCACTGTTTACTGCACGTGTGCTGTGTGTTATGGCCATTTTAAGAGGCTACAGGAGGACAGCAGAGAGGTCGACTGCTTTACTCCAGCATGCACATGAGGAAGGGGAGCAATGGAGAGCAGGGAACCTGCACACTGGCTGAGGATTCACAAAAGGAATGGGAGGCTTGTCTGTAGGACTCACAAAATAACCTGCAGGGTGCTAAGGAAAATGACGCTTTCCTCAAGTGCCAAAAGGGACCATGCAATCTGGGAAGTTGCTCAAAGCTCCACCATAGGAGCAAGGGATAAAAAACAGACTTCATGGGCAGGGATGAAAGATTTGGTTGTGAATATTGTGTAAAAACGCTGTCTCTGTCAGAAGCTCAAAGTATCTCTGTCAGCAGTTACCCTGCTCTCATCTGTATTCTCATCAAATCAAGTATTAGAGACTAGATGGTATTTTGATATTTCAGGCATATTCCGTTCCAGGAAAAAGTGCAGGTGTATCTGCACCTCTGATGCCTCTGAGCATCTGCATTTCATGTCAGCACAGCTTAGAATGAGCTTAGAATGCTCACTCTCAATCACAACACTGACTAAGGGGTTCATGCAGTAAGAGAGAATTTCCACATCACCTTAAAAAGTACAACTTGAGTATTTCTGAGAACTTCCCTAGAGATGAAAAATCATTATTTTTATAGAGGCAATTTGTAGCATTTCTCGTAAAACATGTGGACAAGTCATTATTATCATATTGTTAGCCATTCAAGGCCATGGGGTTTGCTGTCTGTGTGGCTTGAAGAGAACCTGTGGTGCATTCAGGAATCATACACTGGTCTGTTACATATGCAAGCCTAGTCATTTCTCTCTTTTTCATTCTAAGAGGATTATTAAAGCATCTCTATGGTGCTATAAAAACATTCAGAAAGGATAATCCTATGTCCTAGCCTGTGGATTGATTTCTCTCCTTGTCCTTAGGTTTCTTTCAGACTCTATTTTGTGTTTGATTTATTTAAAGAAAAAAAACACAACAAAAAACAAAAGCAAAAACAAAAACATACACACACAAAAAAACCCCCCAACTAGCAGCTGAACAACTCTGGGTTATTCTGCAATAACAAACCAGGACAGACTGGGAAGGAAGGTACTAACACACTGTCTCAACAAGAATTTACACTGAAATAATCCAAGAGGATTTTATGCATGAACCTTAATAAGGCTATTTACAGATGATGAAACTCTCCTGTCAGCATCCCTTTAAAGTTTCTCTGTATAAATATCAACAATCCTGCTGGACAATTGGCGAGACGTTAGGAGGCTTATGGCGTGCTGTGCTGTAAAGCTATCTAGTTTTGAAGAGCAAATGACTCATTTAATAGATATGGTTCTGTTGAAAGAACATTCTTCAGAGCTTAGCAAGAAGTTTAAACCACATTAACATTAGAAATCAATGAGCCAAACCACTGTGGACTACTGAGGTCACGGTTAATAAAGAACAACTTCAATTTTATTTTCATATCCTGTTTTTGGTCTAATCACTTGACCTCATTTTAAAACATGGTCTGGATATAATTCACCATTCCACACAAAGAAACTGATTTTTTCTCCAGTCTTACTCTCTTCAGTAATTTCTGTTATATTAAATCTGATTTACACTGGAGGAACGAAACACATTTTCTGCTATTTTTAAAGAAATCAGCCACCTAGGTCACAAAGCACAGTCCAATTTAATGGTGCCATTTGAACTTCTTCTGGCTACATAATATACAGCTTCTGTTGGCTATGTAGCACTAAAACATGTAGAAATGAGCCCATTGCTTGCTTTCCCCTTTGAATGGCAGATTACTCATTCCTCATTGTCCGAGCCAACTTAGACTGCTGCTGATGGAACGGCACTTCCCTTATCAGAAACAAGGTTGCCTCTGGTCTATATACAGGCTGAAAACATGTTGAACATATTTATATAGTAGTTAGAGCTTATGTCTCGGATCACCTACTCATACACAAGCATTTCAGCAAACAGGCTCTGAATTGTTCAACTGACCCACCCTGAAGTTCCCTTTCAAACTTCCTGACAGGAGAAGGCACAGAAAAGAACAAGACAGGATATTTACACCTTTACAAAACCCCACATATTTCCTAAAAAATGAAGACATTGCAAGTCTGGAGGAGCTTTTTGTTTTGTGTTTGTTTTTACTGAAACCCATACTGAGACACTCAGCTCTTAGCAAATGAGAGGAAGACCAAGAATCCAGGAGCTGTGTGGCAAAAGACAGATAGTCAGCCCTGAGCATAAATAGCTTAAAGTTGCACCAGTGCTAGAATATACTTCCTGGAGCACTGCTCTTACACACAGGAGAGACACATTGTGTTGGAAAGAAACACCATGTGTTAGGTTTAGGAAAGCAATACCCATCAACTTGAATAAAATGTCCATGTAGAGGGAAAAACACAGCACTGATGAGAAAGTAGATAGCTCAGGTTTCCACAAAAAAACTCAAACAACAACAACAAAAACCCCCAAAACAAAACAAAAACAAAAAAACCCCCACACCTTCAGAAAATACTATCTATCAAATTTATGCCTGAGATGAAAGCAAGATCACAGTGTTAGTGGCAACATGAATCTCAGATGGCCAGACTACTATTTGCTAGTGGACAACTCTAGGCTCACTTATTTATTCTCTTATTAACAGCCCTTGTCACTTGAATAGTCACACTTTCATCAGTTGGTTGTCTGTCTGAAAGGAGAATGAAAATAAAACAAAAAACTCTCCGTTCTGCACCCCTTTTTTCCTTTTCTTTTATTATTTTAATTGCTTCCCTGGTGAAGGTTTCAGAAACCGGCTAGATACAGTTATTTTGGAAATACATGTTCCTGCCTGGTTGCTTTACACGAGTCAAAAATGTCTTCAGAAAGCCAGCATTGTGTAAGACAGTGAGTTCAGAGTCTGCAAAATAGCAAAGATTTACAGTGGCAAGGCTGGATGAATTTGTACCGGCCTTGCTTTCTGTTTTGTAGCCACTGGAGCAAACAATGCAGGAGCAAACACAACAAAATGCTTAGTCCCTGCCGCTCTCTGGCTTTGTGTAAACCTACCCAGACCTCTCCATGGCTGGCCAGACCAGGCACCTACTGCAGAACTTTTCCTTCTGCCATTGGATTCACCTTGAGAGAAAACCAAGGGTGCATGGTAAGGAAGTGAAAGGAACCAAATGAAAAATACAACCTGAGTGCACAGAGAAAAGAGCCAAGATCAAGATTTATATTTGCTTTTGAGCTGGAAGACATTAATTTTCTTCTAATCTTTGCTGCGGAAGAAAGAAGATGGGATGAAGAATAACTTGTTTTGGCAATAATGAATGGTTCTGATGGTTTCAAATTGTACAACACAAATTCCTGAGTTTCACTGACTTCTTTATATATTAGAACCAGTCAGTACAGAGCTCAAGAAGTGCTGCCACGACATAATACACATAGCAATTCTCTTTTTTTCTGTATTGAAAATGGTTTTCCTAAACAACCACTCTACAATTAGCTAGTTTGTATTACAAATATTCAGAACATTTTCCCACATAACTGGATTTTAGGCACAAAAAAAGATGAACTATTTTGAGAATTTATATTGGAAAATACAGAGGACATAAATAGCTTCTGTATAAAGCTATCACATGCCTAAACCAAGTATGACTGCCCTCTCAGCAACAGAAAAAATACTAGAAATTATCCCTTATGTTTGTAATATTGGTCAGAACAAAACTGTACATAATACTATCCAAATTGTGATAAATGTCTCAGTACGGATCCCTTCAACAGAGATCTGCATATAAATCTTGATATGTCACTTTTGGGGCAGAAGCAGAACATTTTGTAATTTCATCATGATTGGTGTTTGCCCATTTTACAGAAATAAAACCATCTGTGTTGGCTCGTTTGGTTTCTGCATCTCAGTACTTTAACAGCATGGCCTGCTGTCCTGGGAGGACTTTGTTGACATTTATAACACTTTCATATTACTGTTTTAATTCAGATCACAAACACATCTTTGAATTCAATTTCCCAATCACAAACACGTACCTGGCTTTGGATCATACAGAATGGTCTTAGACACAAAGCTTTCAGATGAAGCTAAGCCAGAGCCCACCTAACATGATTTCAGCCATGAAAAGGCTGAACTGGTCATGGAACTGGCCAAAGAAGAGCCTGAAGGATCAACTCCCACCTCCAAAGCCTGGGGCAGCAACACTCTAAATTTTCCTAGCTCTACACACTAGCTGCTTATGTGAACTTAAGACTTTGCCTTCACGTGTATAAAACAGAAACTTCTGTAAGCAGAATGCTTACAGGATTCTTAAGAAACCCAATTAATAAAAATGTTCAATTGAATGTCCTTTACCGATGCCAAAACTGTATTATGGTCTGTGATGAATATTGTATTCCCATGTCATTAAAACAGTAACAGCAAGACTAAAACCTTTTCCCCATGATGAGGGTTAATTAAGGAAGAACCATGTGCTGCTGACACAAGTGCTTTTGTCAGCAAAAGAAATAGATTTGCAGACAAAGTTTTCTCTCACCTTTGGAAATCAAGCAGTTTCAGTTGGATGGGAAAATAGGAAACCTAACTACTGAAAGTCCTTTTTGTGCACATGTATGTGCAGCATTAATTGTAAATGCTGGGTTTCAATAACTGTGAGATAATGAACTAAAATGAATATTAGACTATAAACTCATACAAACCTAATAGTGTCTCTTCAGAACAAACTTATCCCTGAATTCATTTCAGTTAGCACAGCTTTTCGAAGGGGACAGACCAATCCTCAAAGAAACATGTTCACAGACAAATTGCCCAGGTTGTTCAGCACAGTTATTTGGCAAGGTCTCCAGACAGATGGGTTTGCTAATGACTTCTGTAAGGTGCTTAAACTGGAAGCTAGTGTAACACATGACTGCCATGTTTAATTACCCTGTTAATGCAGCTTAGTGGATATTGGTTGGTATGTAAACCTCAGAATTTTTGATGAAAAACACAAAGACAAAACCATCTTTTTAATTTCAATGTAAGTATACCAAAGCTTTGATTATCTACCCAAGTACAACCTTTTCTCAGAGGAGTCTCTCAGAACAATTGTTACAGCAGTGGCAGACTTTTTTTCAGCTTACAAGACATTTCTCAATGTGTACGGACAACAGACACAGAATTTTGCTCTCATAAGTTGAATACATTTTTTAATTATTCAATGATTTTCTACAGGTTTTCCTGAATGCAATCAGCAGCTGAAGGGAAACTGGCATGCAGCTATGATCTTTTATCTTTTTCTCTCAGGGCAAGTCATTGCAGAAGTGTCCTTTTTTGGTGCAAACTTTAAGCTCAGTACTGTACACAAAGCATCTCACATATGCTAACACTGCAATCAAATCCTCAGATCCTCAGTTGCTGGCCCAAAAAGATTGCAAGCTATTTCCTGCTACAACTAACATAAGATATTATGAGAAAACTAGACCCCTTTTGAAAATTTTCCCTAGGGTGTATTTTTTGGTAAAGCAGTTATTTTTTCTCCTAGGCCACTAATCAATGCCTATGAACAGCCAAAACAGCTTTTGTTTATGACTGGTGAAGCTACCTCCTCAGTTCCAGGACAGGCCACACCAAAGAAATTAACTGTGATAATGCTGACACCCCTCACTAGGTAACGAGGCATCACGGGAGCTCGGGAGAGTTGGACTGTCCCTGGATGATGAGGCTAGAGACTGGGCTGAATAGAAACCTGAATTATTACTAATAACAGTGAGTACAGGTAATACAAGATAAAATAATTCAGATTTAGATTTTTAACATTTATTAAAAAAGCAGGATGTATGTTCATTTCAAATTAAACAGTTAAAAATGTTAAAGCATACAAACAAATCAATTGTGTACTAGCAGCATCCAATTGTTAGAATTTTCTAGAACTCCTTAGTACAGTCTTGGCAAGCTAAAAATATTACAACTTGCAACCAACTGACCTCACCATAGTGCAGATAAAACAAACTTTATAAAAACAACAATTTAAGGTTAAATAAGCTTAAATAAAAGTGTTAAATACAAGACACTTGATCAAAGCTTCTGTACAAAGATAAACAAATTTGGCATTGTACAATTGATTGGCTGGCTCACAGCGTACATGATTTCAATAGTTAAGCAGTATAACTGTTTAGCTGAACATCAACTATACAAAAGTAACTGAAGTTGGGAGAGGGCTAACCCTGGTGAGCCATTTACAAGGCATGTGTATTTTTAGAAAATCAGAACACTGTTTATATTCAGGCACCATTTTTTCCTGCAAATAAATAATCTCTAATGTATCTGCATCCAAACTAGTGTTAAACACATCAGTGCTAACATTTTATAAACACAGCTCTGTGACTATTCACTATACCTCCATTCTTATTGCTATGACAATGTGGACTGTGGAAATAAAACTACTGTACATACAAAAAAATAGAGCACCTTTTAAACATTAAAGTATATGTCTGGTTATTCTTTTTATCTTACAATACTGAAGCCCAAGCTAATGTAAATTGCTTTAACATCTTCACCAGCGCACCTGAAATGCAGGAACTAAAACCCCAAATATTCCTCTTCAGGCAAGCCCCAGCCAGAGCAACTTCTAAAAATGTCTAAAATGACACTAAGGATTTTTTACATTCATCTGCACACAAACAAATATCTGCTACTCTCTGCTTTTTTCATATGGGTATAAAGACAGATTACCACAGCTCTCTCTCCTCTTCAAATGAATAAAGCTGGACAGAGAATGTAGCAGAAACACCTAAAATGGATTGTGAACACAGTGAAATTATTACCCCTATAATTCAAAAAATACAGCTGTTACATTGTTCAAATAAGTATTTTCCAGGGGCCCACCAATTAGGATTTCTTGTCTATTGTATTGAAAAACCATTCTGTAAATTTCCTCAGTTGAGCAGCTGCTGTTTGAGACTCCTCCTGAAGTCTCATGTTATCTTGTCTCAGGTGCTGTACCTCTGCTTGAAGAACTGCCTTGTCCTGTTTTTCCTGGTTAACAAAGATACCAGTTGAGTAAAGTGAGTAGCCATGATGACAACATTTACTTTTGCTTTTAATAATTCTATGCAAGTCATACAGACATATTTTGTTGAGCTCCCTAAACCATTATGACAACTACTTGAAAGTTAATTCCCCAAATATGCTCCAACTACCTCTTTCATTCTGAGAAAGTACTGCAGGCTAAATAGAAAACTAGATATTACTTTTATAGAAAAATTATAGGAGTTTACTCCCTTTAACAAAAAAAAAAATCAAGCAATAAAAGCACAAGGAGCATTTAGCTGTAATAAATCACATGCCAGAGCCCAAGTTGTAAGGAATTGATTTCAAGCACATGTTAAGGAAAAAAAATATCTAGTTTCAAAATTTTTCCTTACATTATTATTTTCTTCCCAAAAGCAGTCTCATTTCTGTCAGTCCTGGCATTGTATCCAGCTCAGAAATTAGACAGCAAATGAAGCACATAGCAAGTCATTGCTACATGACCAAGATACCACAAGGCATCAAGAAACAAATGTGGAGTGCTAACCACATCCCCATCCTTTGGTAAATCCAAAGTATCATTAACAAAGACAAAATGCCTCATTCTTTCTAAGATATGACTCTGCAGGACAGTTACTCTGAAATAAAGACCCACAAACTACTTAGCCTTGCCAGTTTGTTCACATAACCATTCCCACAGGACCTTCTGCACCTCAGTGTTCTGATCAACCACTGAGCTCTACCATTCAGCAACTGCACTATGCAGTTTAACTTTCAAGCACTTCCTAAACTCTGTGTAAAAATAAAACTATTAAAACCGGTGAGTAGTTACACTGCTAATGGTCTCTTACCTTTCTCAGGTCAGTCTGTAATTGCCGGAGGATGACTTCTAGCTGGTTTACTTTTCCAGTCAGGGTACTTGAAGCGTGTTCCCTGTAAAATAAACCACTACCTTCACTCTGAGTTAGTTAAAAACATTTTCTTCCCAGCTTTTGTGAGTAACACATTCAGTAATAGCAAAGGAAACCAATCAGTAGGAAAACAGAGATGAGACACCAGGATCAGACTATTATTACAGACTATTACAAAACGAGCAAAAGACTAGAACATAAATCCAATCCTGCAATATCTGAAATATGAGACTGCCTCTCATGCAAATCAGGCAGAAGTTACAATGATTTTAAGAAGGAATGCTTTAGGAATTATTTGCACATACCCTCACAGTGCAAGTCACGCTCACTGCTCAGTGGTGTGCAGGCACATTAGTTAACAAGCTGCTTTCTGATAAGGACTGGGCTAATCTCAAGCGAGATGCAGCAGCAATTACTGCAAACCAAAAGAGCTGTTAAGACTTCTTTTGTCTGGTGTGCAGTAGTGTCATCTTTAGTAAAGGATAAACCTATGGCTTTATGGAGACAAATATTTTGTTTAAAGGTCAAAACATATGAAATATTGCCACAGGTTAATCAAATGCATGACTGAAGGAAAATACTGAGAAGAGCTTCTGCTTTCTGAATGACAATGAGCACTGTGGGAGATAGTTTAATGTACATTATAGATGCAATTATCCATCACGTGAATAATTGTGTCTAAAAGAGAGAAGGTGAAGAGAGGAGCTTTACATACAAAGCTGAATCAGCTGCTTCATGCAACTGCATAAATCCGACAGATTTGGTGATGCTGAAAGTCTTTTGCAGTCCTTACTGATCATTAGGCTGGGGAAAGATATGGACTTAGAAGTCATTACAATAAATGCGCTTTACCATGTGGGCAAGCTAATTTGTGTAAAATTGATTCAAATTAAAATGTGAAAATCTAACAAGCAAGAAGACTTTTCCCTCCATTTCCTGTTCTTCCACTCCTGCAACTGAAGAGCCAAACCAATCAAAGATGTGTTTTTCTTTTAAAGCATGCTACTAGACAGATTATATTGCTGAATCTGTGCTTTTAACGAGTATACACATCAGAGCAGGAAAGACTGGGGGTGGGGGAGGGAAAGCAAAGAAAAGAATCATTTCTCCCACAACACTGGAAAGAATTTGAAGAATTGTGTAGTTTGACATAAAACTTTCCTGCAGTCCTCAGTTACAGGTTCTCTTGATTAATTTACCTCTGTATAAATGAAAAGGTATGGGTTTGCAAGTAGCAAATAATTGCAAAGATAGGTAGGAACACCCGTTTCAAGATCTGAGACATTTGCTGCAGATAAAGTTGTTGAATACTACAGAGCTGAGCTCTGTTATTGGTTCGATTCAAATAAAAATAGAAATAAATGTAACACAAATTATTGTTGTAAAGGAGAAATACAGTGAAAAATGTGGTGATCTGAAATTCTGCATCCAACCCTGCTCTGCATTAGAGGCCTATTACAGTGAGGCCTAGTCAGCTTTATCTGACTATACTACAAATTTTCTAGACAGAACTGCTCATAAGTTGATCCCAGGAAACAACATTTTTCAAAATTAGACACATAATCAGTCAAGGTAACAGATCTGCAATCAAACAGCAATGAAACATGCATACAGGAAATTTGACATGCAACATTAAGAGAAAATCTTCCTTAAAATATTTTTGTAAGAAATATGCTTTAATTTCGACATACCCAGCAGCCTCAAGGAAATCTTTTCCATCTGGGGGACTCTCATCCAAAGGTAACTCTTGTGCTCCTTCCAAGACCTGTGCTTGCTGAATATCATTCAAGGTGCAAAAAGACGCTACTCCCTGATCTGTAAAAAAGCAACATAAGGACACATCTAAAACTGGAGAAAATAAAAGGCTGTATTACAGCCATTATCCCAGTTCAGTTAGCAAAATGGATGTAGGTTTCTACATCTCAGCTTTGAAGATAATCAGCAGATGTATGTTCCAACTAGTTGGCTTCCCCACACCTGCATCCAAAGGCAACCCCAAAGGAATTTTTCATGTCTATCAGCAGTCTGACAGTTTTGTCTGGACCAGTTAATGCTGATACGGACAGTAAATTGGTCTTAATGAACTGCAGAAAACCATTTCAGAATTCAGGGCCACAACCAATGACAATAATACTGCAGCACACAGGCTTGCATTTTTCCATGGACTTAAAGCCCTCAGATTCCTCAGAAATCTGCACTGTTCATTTCATACTGCATTGCTGTCTCAAGCATTTGCAGAACCTCATGGTCATCTGCATACTTGAAAAACAATAAATTCACACTATTTTTAGCAATTGAGGTTTTATTACATATATCACTAAGGCACACTATTATCTGCACTGAATTTGATGAGAACATAATCTAACAAGCACAGATGTAATTACCTATGGATATACAGTGTGGTTGCCAAATATATCAGTCACCACATAATAGAAGTATGCCATGCAGATCATCATTGCACAGAACAGGAGTAAATGATGCATTCATAAGGATTTAATTTGTCTTCTTTAAAAAAACAAAATCCATATTCTGTGGAGATTGATTCAGCTTATTTCTGCCAAACAAAATCCATGTCTGTAGGCTTGTATGAATTCTGGCGACAACATGCCTGCCTTGCCCTTTTTCCCCTTGCTCTACCACCCCACAAGGCTCGAAGCTTGCATTGTCATGCAAACGTGCAAACATAGGAAATATTAAAGAAAGTTTACAAAAGGCAAAAGTCATCAATCTCAGACCATCACCTAGAAACGGCGTGTGATGACAGAACGGCCCAAATTCTTCATCTGAGTCAAAACCTGGAATAAGATTTAGAACGTTCCTATAAACAAGGCAGTCCATCTCCACTGGAGCAGCTGTGGCCCTTGCGTACAGTGCACTCAGTGGGATGTTGCCTGTGCAGCTCATGCTGGTGCTCACTCTCAGCCTCGCCAGGCCATTTTTACACAACACCAACATTACAGTAACGCACGAGGTGTCATGGCCCACGTCTCTGATAGTAACACCCAGTGCTGCGACACAGCATGACAACTTGGCATGATACGTAAGAGGACGATCCTTCAAACTCTAAGGACACAAACAGTGAATACAGGCCAGATCTTTTCAACTAGGAAGGAACATTTTGGTGTAAAAGTTTTACCAAACAAAAATATGAAATCACTAAAAAGCTCTTTATTGATTAAAAAACATCCCTTCAGTTTTAAGGAATAGCAGAGATTGTCCATTCTATAATACAATGAAGAAAAGTTGCATATCTTATTTTGTCAAATTTTAAAGCCTGCAGCTCATTTCTTCTGCTTTTATCCTTATTTCTGACTAGTGATGGATCTCAGCAAATATAAATATGACTTTTCCATATCTGCTGACAATAAGGTAAGAATATAATTTTAAACACATAGTCAATGACATCATTTACAGATTTGACATCTACTAATTTAAACAGATTTACTTACTATGAATAAACTAAAATTAGTTTCTCAGATCAAACACAGTATGTAGGCCAGAAACAAGACAGTACAAACAAGAAGTTTCAAGTACATAACTAGTTATTGATTTCACCTTTACAACTATTCACACTTTCATTAACACTTAATAGAAACAAAGCCATCAACAAATGTTATGCTGTTGCTATTGTTATTATGGCAAACAAACTGTGACATAAGATATTGTGTCTCACAGGAAACTCTACTGCAATATAAAAAAAAATAAAATCCACATTTTTCTCCCACTGCTGACTAAGCTTAATTAAAGAGACTGGGAGACTGGTCACTTGTCTGGTTTATTTTGTCAACTGAGAAAGTGTTTTGTCAGCTTGATTTCCTCAGCAGTATTTTAGAGTATCTTTTCACTGACAGATAAAAGCAGGTCCAAAACCAGGTACAAGCAGCTGTTAATGAGATCACATGATGCCACTTTTAACATAATATTTTAAAATATTTTGCGTTATTCAAAACACAACAAAAATATAAAAACATGAGTTTGCAATGTTTGGATTAACTTTTCATGTCTAATCTCTAATGAAGTTCAACTTCATATAATTTAAAAATAATATTAATACTTAGAGTAGCAAATTAATTGTTAAACATTTTCTGTTTTCCTAGTATAACGTAGACATATTTTCCAATATTCAAATCTTTATAAAATATGAAACCGTATTCTCACATCCATTAGGTGAGGAAAAAGGTCACTACATTGCCACTAATAATCCAAAGTCTCCAGTTGCATAATATGCTACATAAACTCCCTTGTGGATCTTCAAAATTAGTTCCTTAATTTTCCAAATTCAGGTTAATATAAAATCATTTTCTGAACAAGTTAGTAAAACAATAAACCTTTGTAATAGTACAACAACCAGTTCCTGGAATAGCAAAATATTTTGCCTTTGAATACTTCTCAAGTACTTTTAAAGTCGTATTTTTATTTTCAGTAACTATATAAAATTTTATTGATCTCCCTATAAGTATTTATGCCTAGCAATAGCTTCACCAATTTACTATTTAAATCTGAATTGTGGTGAAGATTGAATTTGTGCTTTGAAGAGCAAAATCTTCCTATTGATTTTTGGCTTTTTTGTTCATAACAGAATTCACTTGAGCCTTTATTAATGAAAATTAAATAAGAGTTACCTTCAAAACCAGCTACTTTTTATAATGAAAAATCAAGTGTATTTCTGGATATGATGCTGCAGACCTAAGTTCTGCTTCCTCCAAACTACAGAGGCACATTCTATTCAACTGAAGTGATATGTGCATTCTAAGAGAAGAAAATACATGTAAATTGCAGAGCTTTTATTTTTAACTGGGACATCCCTGCCAAACTCCAAACAGTACCCATGCATAGAAAACTATTTGCAAAAATTATATTGGTCTTTCTATCAAAAGTTTAAATAACAGTTGACTTAGCAAGACCAATGCTGGGGCAAAAATTCATGTCTTAATTTACAGTAACAGAGTCATACACCTGTAACCACTAAGAATTTGAATCTGGATTTCCATTGCTCAAGACCACTAACAAAGGCCACTAAAAACTAGGCAATTTTGATGTACTGGAAAGCAGAAAAGGCTAAAGTGAATGTAGTGTATGAAGCCACTCCCTCATTGTTAAGGTAAAGTCTACCCACAAACATACACTTACATATGCACTGAAGCAGAAAGAGTTACACAGGCATGCACTAGAAATGACCAAATGTTAACTTTTTCCATTTCTTTTCTTTTTTCTAGCACTTTAATGCACTGCTTTGGTTAATTATTTGTCATGCGGAATGCTTCACTTCTTTCTCATTATGTTATGTGCAGCATAACTTGCATTAAGCTATGAAGATTTTAAATCAAAGTATTAAAATAACAATTATAGTAGCACAGATGTTTCTGCAAAGATAAATTAACATTAAGAAACATTGCATTCTGATTGGCACTGGTAGACGTTCATAAAAATCACCTGGAAAAAACCCAGTTGAAAACATCTATTTTAATAAACTAAATCAGAGACATCAGAATGACTTTTTTAGGCTTTTAATGCCCACAGAATGATTTATCAAACACTAAACAGCATTTTTAAAGCATAATAAACCCAGTCTGAAATAGCATCAATAGTATAAAGTTCTATTCCTAACAATACTCAATATTTATATTTTTGACAGTTCTATCCTCTAATTACAGTAAGAGGTATGGAGATAAAGAAAGGCTTCTCCTTTAGCTCCCCAAAACATTGAAAAGATCCAAAAAAAGCCATCAGCAACAAAATACCCATGATGAAAGCCAGTTTTTCTTCTCTAACTTGGAGATCTATTAGAAGGATAAGAGCAAGAGGGATTAAAAACATTAATTCTCTTACTTTCCCTTAGTATTTTCCTGAGATTTCTTTGCTCTCCTTTTTCAAATTCAGCTTTCCAATTTATTCTATAAATCCCCATATCTTTACTCAGTTGACCATGCTTTCTTTTTGTTTAACTTCTCATTTTTCACCTTAACTACCCTTCCTAAAACCCTACCTCTTCTGCTGTACAGTCACATCCAGTCCTATTAATTTTTTTATTGTTTGCTTCAGGGATGGATAAAAAACCATTACAACAGGGTATTTCTATCATGCCAGCTGCTCCCTGGCTACTATCTCTCTGCAACTCCCAACAAAATCAGAGAAGGGAACTGGAAGAAGCATATCCATGTATGACAGAATTGGAAGGGTACCCCTTGCTACTGACTGGATTGACTTTGGCATGCATGCTTAATATCACCTCTGGATAAACATCAGAGTCAAACCTATGTCTTGCAAAGGAAGGCAGTGTGAGAACTTAAAACAATGCTGCAGCTTATGGACACTGACCCTCACCAGCGGCAGCTCAAGCAAAAACTCTTCACTGCTGCAGCTTCTGGAGCCTATGGAGTTAATGCTTGCACAGCTCTTCATTACACTGTGAAGACTGTCGTAGGAATAACAGAAGATTTTCAAGAAAAGTTCAAGGTAAGTATTCAGCTTCCCATAGAAGTTCTTGCCAAGCAAAGGCAGTGAAAAAGACCTCACAAAGCGGAAAGCATTATCATCATACTTTCAATAACGAAAAGAAAAGGAATGGCTTCTCCCATCCTCCTGGACCACAGTTTAAAACCTTCTGTTCTACATAAGACCGAGACTCCAGTTGAATAAAAGCTAATACTAATAAACAAACCTGTCCATAGTTCATTTAAGGGGAAAGAGGAAATCTAAAAATGAGACAGTTCTTGTTACACTCATGAGTAGATTCTGAGTACAGATGATGATAGCAAAAATCTTGCTACTATATTTAACTCTTAATCCAATTGATGCCAATCCTGTGAGCATCTAAAAAGGCTATATCTAACCTTAATTGAGGTACAATTGCCTTTTACAATTGCTTTTTAAGACAAACAGATGAATGATTGTGACGGCCACATTGGGAATACTAAACTGATCAAATTGTGTTCATTGTCAACATACAATCTGGTGAGATCACAGGAGAAAAACCTCCCAACAGATCCCATTTGCACCCAGTTTAATAAAAAGACCAAAGTAGTTTTATTTTCAGAAATGGATAAATGTAGGAATCATCCACTCTTCTTTTTCACATTGATAGAATGCAGAACAGTAGTTCCAAGCTATTTTCAAATAGTAAGTTGAAGCAACTTCTAAGTCAACAACATTAAAATACACATGGAAACTGCATCTGCTAATTCATATCCACACATTCCCTTCCAGTGAGTCTTTTATGACATGCCTATCAGTTCTTCTTTTCTAAATGACTTCCAAATTGCAAGACATAGGATGGACAAAATTGAACAAGGGTTTAAAAATTCCATTCCTTGCAAAAGTTTCTAATTGCAGCACTATGAATTTAGTCAAAACATTGTATAAACCATCTAACATATACAGAGATGTCTCTACCGCAGTCCTAAACAGATTAGAATTACACTCCTTCATACAAAAATAGATGATTATTTACTATGCAAATTCTTACAATAATTCAAAAACCTCTAATAAACAGTTTCTATCTTACAACTCAGACCTTCTTCAGCATTACCTACAGATATATCTGCAGAGAGAGCACTGTAGGGTAGCTATGTTGTTTTAATCTCTCTCTCTCTCAAATTCAAATGTAATTACACTCATATAACACTTTCCAAGTGAAATTAGTTTCATCAGGGTACTAAGTAGTAAAAAGAATGAAAATCCATTAGTTTTCAAAGAAAGTTAAAAATACAGGAGCATAACTGGTACGGAATGATCTTTCAGTCAGCTGAACTCAAAATTTTTATTAGCATTTAAAAATACTCTTCAAGTACAAAGTTACAGAGCTATCATTTACTGATCCAAATCCTTTTTGCAGTGGTTTAAGATGTCAGTAACAAATAGCAGGGTGTTCCCTGAGCAATCAAACATAGAAATGCATGGGAACAGATGTCAAGGCTCTCAATGTCACTGTATTTCCTGCCAGCTACCACAGCCATGTTGGAGTAGTCCTGAATGCACACACAATTAAGCAAGTTAAGAAACAATACGGTTCTTCAAATTCCTAATCATCACTGTTGGTTCAGGTTTTCACAATGCCATTTATATAAGTATAGCAAGTAGTTCTGAAGGGCTTTTGGTCAAAGCAAAATTTGGAATCACTTCATACTTTGGGAAGGCACCAGATACCAGAAAACTGATTTCTGTGGTTGCTTTTAGTTAAAAAACCCCAAATCACTAACTTCACAACCAGTTCTCTCATAAAGTTAAGACCTGTTTCTTAAACAATGATGACTGTGGTAACATCATCCTTATTCATAGATACTCTTGACTTTCCATACATTCACTAATGCAAGCAACACGTTAAGAAATGTCAGAAATTTCAGACAGCACAGCAATCTAACCAAAACACTCCTCAGAAACAACAGAACACAAATACTCAACTGTATATATTCATATAATATACTGAAACTAACATCCACCTTTCTGTGTTTATACATCATATGCAGGTTAAGCTCCCAGAGGTGGACAAAGTTTTTTTCTTACTTACTCTGGTTTTATAATTTAATAAAGCAAACCTGGTCTATACCCTGCACCTCAAGACATTTTCCTAGTCTTCAAGGGCTTATGAAAACAGAGGGATTGCAACATCATTTGGACTACACATACCAGTTTATAGACACAACACAACAAACTCAGGGAATTGTTACTCCCATTTTCATTTGCACCATCTAACTCAAATGCTTTGAATCTCTCCTTCAAAGAACCTGATTTTTCCACTTGATTACAGAAGGAACTTGGGCAACAAAGTGGATGAATTGCATCTAAAATGGCTATTGAAAGTATCACGAATACCCTACATTTTCAGTGACAATCTTCCACACTGAGAAGCAATACTGCCAAAAGAACTACAGGGCTACAGAGACAAACACTGGGGTTTTGTAATTCAAAATGTGGCTGTACAATATATATATTAAAAAAAAAAGTTTGTGTACTGAACATTGATCTTATTCAAACTTTCCTGTTACCTTCAAACGCTCGTGCAGCATCTACCAGGTGAGACCAGTCTAGCCCTGTGGCAGTGTCTGGCAGGGGCATCAGGCCAGGATCATTGAATTTGGCTTTATCAGATAAGGACCCATCTGAGAACCAGAATTCATCTAAACAATAAACACAATAATTAGTCTTCCTATAACAATTATGCACAATCAATTTTGAAGTTACTATAATGAACTGCAAAAAAGTATAAGCAAAGAATGCTTATCTTCATTTCTCTTGTTTCTGTCTTTTCCTGTTCAATACTCAGTATGGGTGGAACAATTTCCACATGATGGCAAAGTAACACGGGAAGGATTTCTATACGGATTCTTTTGGTGCCACTTTGCACAATGTGCTCTTTGCATTTTCATGTGAACACTGTGTGAATAGGCAACATCCCTTCTTAAACCACAGCATATTAAACCTGAGCACTGAGCAGAAAAGTTGCTAGATACAAAAAGTTATATTTTTAAAGTGGCTGTGAAACAACATCCAAGATATTTACATGCAGGGGTTTACTCTGAACATAAAATATTTTAGTTCCAAAAGCAGTAAATTTAAAAAAAAATCACCTGGGTTTTTTTTTTTAATGCATTGGTAAATTGTAGCCTATATCTGAAACGCACTTTCACATTGAAAATACTACCTTGTTAGTTTAATATTTGTAGCTGTATCTCTGAGGATGTAAGATTTGTGTGAGATTCCAGAGTGAGCTGTAACAAATTGTATACTGTACACAGATCATATATTAAATGAAATGTATACACTATAAAGTTAGTTCAAACAAAGCTTTCAGCTATGTAGTCTTCTAGAAAGGTACCTCAAACACACATTTTAGTAGAGGAGATGCTGATTTCCATAATTACCTTGAATAGTTTTACATTTTCCTTATCTGTCCATAGTAATCTTTGCTCTGATCAGTGTGAACACAGTAAAAAGAATACTGCAGAACAGGCACACAGAGGTTCTTAAAACTGAACATAAACCAAAACTGTTACTTATAATCACATTTTGTCCTAACCATAAAGCTAGCAATGGAATATACTACTACATAGTATTTTCAGGAAAAAAAGAAATTTTGCTTCAAATGTATCCTCTCCAATGAAACAAAAACGTCAAAATGGTAATTTTTCCTCAAATACCTCAGAAGAAAATTTCTATCTAGTTATTCCAGCAATTCAAACTGTATTTAAGAGGAGTACTTTTTTCCAGGAAAAGACCAATCACAAAAAACAATGAAGGAAGAAATGCATGCATACAAGAGGAAGATACATTATAGTTTAAGAAAACAGCATGTTGCCATTGTCCTGATACCAATATCAATTTGAATTAAAGATTTCTGACCTAAAAATCCAAAAAGATAGGCTGTTACAGAGCATTCTACTGCACAGAGCAATGATTAGAGCATATGATATGCTCTATTCTTTGCAGAAACCTTGCTTAATAAAAACACAAAATATCACGAAAAGGAAAGGGAAAAAGGCTTACAATTCTCTGTCAAAAATTAGGAGTCCCTGCAGAAGAGGTGGAATTTATCTTGTTCTACGCTTATATGAAAGATGCAGTATTGTTACATTATACTTGGAAGTGGCTTGACAAAACTCTGTAGAAATGTCTTTCTCAATACCTACTCTTAGTATGCAAAAGTGGACATTATATGAAATGGAAAATAGTATATATATTCCACTCATACATCTGTACTAAGATTTTATTTTCAGTTCCTTACAAACATACATAAAGTCTTACCTAAGGTTACCTTGGTGCAAATACATCGGGAGCTGAAAGTCAGAGCAGTCTCTGAACTTTTGTATATGACTCGGGTATTCTAAGAACCTTATAAGTACAAATATTTTATACAAATGTTTTATACATCCCTGTTGTGGAAAATAGACAGAGTACCTTATTTGAAAGGCTGGCAAGTCAGCTTTTGGTGCTAGACCAGCAGGCAGGCCCTAAGGGACAGCCCTTGCTTTTGTGTGATCAGCCTGCAGAGGTTGATTGTGAAACCTGTCAGGAACGCACCTCCTCCCAGCACGATTCTGCTGGCTTTCCAAATTAAAGTGTAGGAGTGATATATTCACCAGTAGTCATCCTTCATTATGCATTGTCTTTGTGAGAACCTCAGTTCACCTTAGGGTGGATCCTATTCAGTCCTGCATGAGCCCTGACAGAGACACTCACCTGCAGAAAGACTGCCAGAGTAGAGATTTGAATATTGATAGCTCTGAAAATGCAAGTGCTCATGCTGATGACTGAAATTTTAAGTGGAATAAGTGAGCAGGCCTGAGTATGCCACCACAGAATAATTCATTTTCAAGATATAAATTGTGTTCTTCTGCAATGGAAAGGGTGGGGAGGGGGGAGAAGGAAAAAAAACCCCAACCCCTTTAATTATATAGACCTCAATGCCTTTGAATTTCAGAGAATATTGCTTGTATTACAGGAACACTCTGGATGAGATACATTATTTCTAACCTCCTATATTTGCATTTCTTCCCCGCTCCTCTTACCTTGCTGTTGCCTCCACCCTTTCCTGTATGACTGCCATATCAGCAGCTGTGAGCTCTTGTCTCCCTTTTTGATTTGTGAAAGGTGGCAAGTGATGCTTGAGCACGCCCACCTCTACGTGTCCAGGAGGATATGCCTGATCTTGTAAGCCCCTATCTTCATTGCACACAAGATTGAATTTGAGGCAACACAGATTTATCCCTTATTTCCTTTGAGGAAATATTTTCAGTGTTATCTTTCAGTTTTAAAGATTATTTTATTTGCTGTACTCCTTTTGGCATAAAAATAATTGATTCTGTAGTTTCTGGCCCTGTCAGTTATGTCACTTCCTACGCTAGGGAATTTTATTTATTTTTATTATTGCTGCATGAAAGTATAAAGCATTTTCAGGAGTCCTTATTTTCACCAAAATTATGTGGTCAGGTCAATTTCCAACACAGCTCCTGCAATGGATGGTTATCAGTCCCACATATATCTGTATTCAAAGAGTACAGAAGAAAAGAAAGATTCACCTGACTTAACCTTTTCTGCTTCCAAGGCAATTATCCTGCTTCAGTTGGAACTGCTAGTTTTATGCAGAGATTGTAGATCATGAAAAAACTATCTGCTTACTGTGCTCAAACTAGACATGTCGTTTAACAAGTAGATTATCTCAGAAGACGACAGCAAAGGAATATATTAAATCATATGCAGACATAAATCCCACTGTCTGTGGGATGTCTGTTTTTCTTTCCTGCAATCAGTAATTATATCTCTATAGTCCTCTTAAACAACAGCTTCTGCCTGCTGAATCCTTCCCTTCCTCAGTATTGCCAAGGGTTGCTGAAAATCTCCCTCTAAAGATGCCAGCCTGCTAGTAGACTTTTTTATGCACATGTTCTCCTAAAACTCCATTTCCCTTCCTTTTTGTTATTGAAGACAGTCTCATGTTCTAGTATGATGAACTGTTCACTGAGAGCGTGTAACAGCATACACATACACCCCTTTGGCTGTGTGAATTAGTGAACAGCCCTTATTTGCTTACTGAAAAACTGTTTTCCAAATTGCTAACATTGAAAATCATCGATACAGTGGTGCACTTCCATACTGCTTCTTAGCAAGGAGGTTGGTTTTGGATTGAAGCTTAGTAAGTCAGTTTCAAGACAGACTTTCATCTACTAACTTAGCTACTGCAGTTCTGGCAGCCTTTTCCCTATGGCATGTAAAATAAGAGAACTTTCAGAATTAGTCAGAGTATCATTGTGAAATATTGCCTTCCTTATGACCCCCTTCACTGCAACTATCCCAGACCTTGCTCCTTTCCTCACAGCACAGGAACATCCAGCCAGTATATAACTTAAGAGTGTTTCTTTTTGTGCTTCGTAATAGGGGTGGATCACAGTTTCTGCAATCTTACATTGTCTCCATGTGTCTTCCTGGGTTTCCAACTTGTCTTAGCACACTAGTTCTGTGTCAGAGGTTCTCATTGGTTTAGTTCTTTCCCTGTGTGTTTATCTGTTATGAATTTGCAATAAGGGCATAGATTTGCACCTGCAACCATAGATCCAACTGCATCTTAGAATCAATGTGAAACAGCAGTGTCTCAATTAGGGAATCTTTAATGACCCCAAGGTAAAATTCCAGAATTATCAGCTACATTGAGTTCTCCTTTCTGGTTTAAGTTAAAAATAAGATAAAATTGAATGAATCTTTCTACATTTGTGTACTCTGTGCAATCCGCAGCACTCAACTGTCAGAGTTTGCATTTCAGGCTTTACTGAAAGCAACTCTTTTTTCATTTACTCCCTGCAGTGATAAAATAATAATAAAAAAATCCTGTAGCTTCACTTTTCTCATTATCTTCTTACAGTCAACAACACACACAGATGAAGTTTCTGGTTTTGCATTTGAATGGTCATTTTGTCTGATAATTCCGATTTCCCAGTTAACTGAAACCCCTCGGGTTGCCTATTATGCTTCATTTTTGGTGCTGCCTTGCTTACCTATTAATCACACTCTTTTCCTCGCTAGAGGGTTCTCACGAGATTTGGTGCTGCCACAGTATTTCATGCTGGGTAATAACATGCAAGAACATATCTTTCTAAAATTAACTTCAGCTAAAAACACACTATTTCCAGTGATTTCTGTAAACCTTAAATATCAGTAAAATAAAAATGGTTTGAGATCACATACAAAAGATATTACTATGACAGCTAAGAACCCTGATATGTGATACTAGAACCTTATGCTAAAATTATAAACGTAAAAGAAACTTCTTACTGCTATAGAACGTAAACACTGATTACAAAAAACTGCCCTAACAAGAGACGAAGTTAGTCTCTTATATTCTTATATATTCTATGTTTTGCAAACATACGTGGGCAAGTAATGATGTGGTTTTTTTCAGAGTGTAATTACAGATAACCAATTAAATCTTCCTTGAAAGAGCCATTATAAAAGATCCTATACAGCTGGTATTGATAAGCACTTTTAAAATACAGAAGCAGAAAATAGAGGTTGCATATAAAAACAGCATGAACTGCCTTGGATATCAGCAATCAGTTTTTGACTGACAGGATACCAATTTTGTGGGGTGGGGTTTTTTTTCAGATATGTGTATATATAACTTTCTGTATCTAAGAAGCAGCAAGAATGAAAAATTAGGTGTCTAAGACAGAACTAATACACAAACCACTAAAATATCACTCCTGGAGGAGCAGTATAACGCCTGAATGTACACCGTTAATTGCCTTGTGTCAATCTCCAGAAGAAAGGCATGATGAAAGTTTGATCCCATTCCATGTTAACCTTTATAAGAAATGGCTCTAAAAAAACAGGCCTAACACAGTGGAAAAAAAAAATTAAAAAGAAAATAGAATCAGGATGCCTAATTTTATACTCAATAGGCTCCTTCATAGACTACAAAGTCTACTAAATTAGTGTCCAGTGAAACAAAATGGATCTCCATTCTCTATCCATAGAAGAATAGGATGTTTTCAGATTAAATTTATAGTAAAGAGTTTCACTCTGATAGAAGAATATTTTTAGAAAGGCAAAAAGTACACCAAGCACGCATTCCCACCTGAGGCATGAATTTAGCACTCATCTGAGGTACCAGTTTAAAATTACCCAGTGGTTAGTGACTAAAACTCAGTCTCATAGCTTAGGCCACTCTAACTAGAAAAGTGTTGTGTATATAAAACTTATTTCTAAAAGGTAGCAAATGACTGCCAGTTCCTGAAGGATATGTGAATGACAGAGCCCTTTGTATTACAACTTCTTTTAAGTCATCTGGACGTGAACTGAGAAAAGTCCTTAATGGTTTCAAGGAATCCACTCCAGGTTCTTAACTACGGACTTCAGAGTCCACATTTTTTTAAATTGCAGTCACCTGCAATGCAATATTAAAGGAGCTAAATAAAAAAGGTGGTGGGTTTTTTTTTTCCTAGTTCGGGTGTCCACTAGAGGTATCCACTATATGTCAGATTAAACTAATTAAGAAGCATATACATTCAGTATTTTTGAAAAAACAATTCACTCTTATTAAGTAAACAAGTATGGATATGTAGTCTAAATATACACGTGTCTGTGTAGGTTTGAGCTTTTCCTTCCATTTTTTTTCCAAAAAGGTAACTGCAAATTTCATAGTTCACCCTGGAATTATTGCAAGCTAAGCATACATTAAAGGTCTCACTTATGAAAGCCTCACAAGTAAATAGACATATTCATAAAACAATTTTAACTTAGCACCTCAGAATATTCTTTTGCTGTCATTATAAATGAAGTGTCATTTGCAAAGGTTTTACTAACATGTTAGACAAGAGCATCAGCAAATTCAATTTGGAAATTGAAGTCAAAGATGACATTTACTGTACATTTCCTTTTAAAAGATCGTCTAAATACAAGCTGTTCATTTAGCTGTTATTCCAAATATATTTGTGAATATTTCAGTAATTTGAATGCACATAAAAAAAGAAATAAAAATATTAAAATAAAACAGGCCAGCTTGGCTTAATTAGGTCACACTGGAATATAAAATGACAACAAGAAATATCTTCAGACAAATGTTTGTTGCCTATCACTGCTCTCATGAAAATTCTTTAGGAAGTAAAGTGAATGCTGCCTCCAAACAGGATAAATATGAGTTGATCACTAAAGGCAAGCATGAGCACATGTACTGCTGCCCAAATATTCTTTTACTAGAATAACTGGAACTCTGATCTGACATTTCTTAATTTTACCTTAAAAGTAAAATCTAAATTAATGCTTGGTGATTTGCGTGAGTTTAATACAAATATTCCAGACTCAGTACTAACAGCAACAATCACTTACTTCTCAGATTTCCCATTCCAGGAGTCAGGCTCATTCTGGGAGGCAATGTGCTGTGATATGGTGGAGTAGTGCTGAACAAGATATCATTTGGCAAGGCCTGGTCTAGCATGGAACTTCGAGAGCTAGCATATGAAGATCCTCTGCGATTACTACATATACTTTCATCAGACAGGGTGCGATAAAGTGTCCTCCGTGGGGAAAGGTTTCCATAAAAGGAAAACTAAACATAAAAATAAGAACACATATTACTGGTTAAAATAATTCATACGATCATATCCCATCATCAGTTCTTGGGAGTATTTTTCTGGGCAGGCACTCTGGAATTCTTGAACTAATACAGAAGATCAGAGATTTTTTTCCACCCTATCAGATCTACTGGGGCCTCAAAAGAGTTACTGAATTGGATTTTCATGCTTCCTCTTAATATTTTGGAACATATCACCATGAATTAATCAGATACTGTGCAGTTTTATTAATTTTGAAATGTTAAATGAAAACTCCATAGCCTTATGACAGCAATGTTTAAAAGAAATGTATATAAGGTTACCAACTCTGGCAATATATTCTGTGATTCTGACTCAACATGTATGCGAGACTATACATAGAACAGTTAGATTTTAATTTGAAATGACTACGCTTTAATGTTAAACATTCTGAACTGATATATGCTGCCACATAATTCATTGGATGATAAAAGTGACTTGAGACACTGCATCTCTCCAGATATCACAAAACAGGCTTAGAAAAGAGGATAACAGAGTTCTGTGAAAACCGGTTATGCATTTCAAAAGGCTCCCTAAACCACAACCCAAATATCTACAGTAAAACAAGATATTACTGGATCATAAAACTGGATCATTCCACTTCATAAGTCATTTTTCAGCACTGCAAACCCACGTTTCTTTACATCTACAAAGGCCAGTTAACGCCTTAATTATTTTAACTAGTTTGTCCTGCATATAACAATTAAATCCCCAGTTTTCTTTGTACTTAATTATGAGTTGAACATTAGCTATGCGTAACAAATGCTTAAGAGGAATATCTTTTGAAAACAGTGAATATAGTATAGAATTAAAAATATCTACAATGTTGCAGTTCTGATAAAACTTGTTCATTAATGAATGCTTCTAAAAGGACTATGCAGAAAGAATCAGGGAATCATGGAATGGTTTGAGTTGGAAGGGACCTTAAATATCACCTAGTTCCAACTCCCCTGTCATGGGCAGGGACATCTTCTACTAGACCAGGTTGTTCAGAGCCCCATCCAAGCTGGCCTTGAACACTGCCAGGGATGGGGCAGCCACAACTGCTCTGGGCAACCTGTGCCAGTGCCTCACCACCCTCACAGCAAAAAATGTTCTTCTAATATCTAACTTATTCCTACTTTCTTTTATTTTGAATCCATTCCCCTTGTCCACACTATAAGACACAGTCTCTACAAAATACTTAAATACATTTCATAGTGCTAGTTGAGGAAAGTAGGGACATACGCAGCATTCTTAAATGAATGGATATACGGTATTCTTCTATAAGCAGTGGCTAAGGAATATCAAAAGTTCTGATCTTAATTAGGAATCACATTGGGCAAAGAGTTAAAAGCTTTTACTCTCTGAGCTGAAGGGTCTCTGTCCCTCTCTCCTGCACTCAAAAAAGTGTCCTGCTGAAATTCTTGGTTCTTATTCAAGTCTCCTCAACCTTATCCTGCATCTTCTACCAATAAAAGTTGTTCAAACATGTTGAATAGGTAGTTGGATCTTTACAGAAACTCTTTTCAGGTGCAACAAAAATTAAACATTCCCTAGAGGGCTCATTATTCCCCTCTCTATTAAGATGGTAAAGCAAAACAAACAAAAAGTGTGATTTGGTTGCGTAGAATCACACATATTCAGAAAATTCCTCTCTGGCTTCAGTGTCAAAGGCAACTGGCTCATCAATATCAAGATTACTACCCTCTACAAAGGCATAACCAAGACTGTATACTGCCAAGTCCTGTGGCTAGGATCCCTTGTGAGACAGGGCCCATGGTCTCTCTTACTACACTTCTGTTCAGGTGTGTTGGGAAGGGGATAGCAGTAATTTAACTAAGGATGGCCACACTTCCTCAGTCATTATTGATTCTTATTTAGGTTGCCAGAAATATTGACAGTTCTTGAAATCATCACAACCCTCCCCAATTATTATATCAATCATAAATGATAAAAACCTCTAGGACATTACTCATGAAAATTCAAACATGTATAATGCATACTTAACATACTACACTTTAAAAAATATATGCAATCTGAATTTTATATCCAACTATGCACTTAGAGGATTCACATATGTTACTTTTGGTCAGACATCATGATTATGCTATTTAGCATATTGTATAAACGCAGTAGGTTAAAAGAGCATTAAGTTAATATGGACAATTATCACAAGTAATATGTTCTTTATTCCACATTAAGCACAGAATTCAGAACCACTTATACTTTGGGGAGTAGGAAATTTTAAGTTTTCTATCAATTTTTTGAGAACTTAAATATTTCAGATTGCCTTCATACTATAAAGATTAGATGAGCTCTCCACTGGCACTGACAATTATGCCGTCTGAGCAGTTGCCACTGATACCTACATGAAATTGTTCAGATTTCAAACAGGCTTTACGGTACCAGTTATTACAAGGCGGGCTACTTTTATTCATGTGCCTTAATATAATACAAAGTGTATAAATTTTAGGCACCCTACATTGAAAATGTCACTTTTAACCTTTCAAATTATAATTAAGTTGCTCAACCTGCACCTGTCTCTGCTTAAGCTAAGCAAAGACACACTTAAACAAATATGCTTTTTGCACATAATCATCAAACAAACACTTTCCATCATTGTGGGAAATGATACTTTGGAACTTATGGTCAGTACTTATGACAGCTCCATGGAATAAAATCGGCGTGTACAAAACGTTATTGCCTTCCCTATAGCAATTTTGGGAATACCAGGAATCCATTTCTAGGTAACCATGGCTGAGACAGATAGAGCCAAAGAAAGTAACCAACCTTTCTTCTCCCTTCCTCCATAGAGAGGCTGTCTGGCAGCATCAACTTCAGAAAATCTTCTTTGGACAAGATTTGCTGGCTTTCAACAATGGCATTCCTCACAGAAGTCTGGAGTGGACTCGATGCAGAAACAGCATCGATATCATCATATACTCTGTTGAGACAATTAATATTTTTAGCAAGATATTGGATTTGAAAGACTGCAATCATTTTGTGTCACAAAGTGAAAATTGTTAGAATTACCTCCTGAGCCAGCACACTCTATTTATTTTTTTTGATCACTTTACATTTATGAAACTGTTTGTGGGTGTAAAACAAAATTCTTAAACAACAGAGAAAGCAAATTTAGGAATCCTAAAGAACAATGTAAAAAAGCATAATCTTTATTTTTCTTAGCCTGCCTCTCTTTTTTATACACCACACTTCTCTATTAATATAAAAGCTGCATTTGTGTCACCATTTCCAAAGGTTCATCATAAAATATCAATATTTTATAGTGTGATATTGTATCCAGCTTCACAATCTGGACAAATCACTATGGCTATCAATGGCAGTATTTGAAGTGTATTGGTAATCAATTGTGCAGTGTGCTAAGTGTATTTTATTACCAGCATCTTCATAAAGCCCTTTAGATAAATAAAACAACTGTATTCCTTACTTATCAGCATATAAAACCTATTTACAGTCAACAACAGACTGTCAAACTGAATTATTATCCTTCAGTTTTCTTCCAGCGAGGAAGGAGAGGCAAAATTTTAAAAGATTTGCTCTGAAAATGTAATTGAAGGAACTAGAGATTCCCAGTCACAGAGAACACACATTTGAATCCATTGCTTACTGTCAAGTGCAGCATAATCAGTGACTCTATCTTCAGCAGAGAGAAAACAAGCTTTGCTATGGTAAAGTGTAATTCTCAGTGAATTATATCCTATAGTGGCACAACATTTAGCAATTGACCTGATTTTCATCATCATTTCTAATTAGAGATGTTATTTTATTTCAACATAATTATCCTCAGAGAGATATTTGCTCTCTGTGATATATAGAGAGCTTTCCTAGAAAGAAAGAGGAGAGGCAATACTGTACTCCATGGAAAAACCTGAAAATATTTTCTGATATATGAAATGCTGTCATATTCAATTAATAGTCCTTGAACAGAACTATCTCTTGAAGATGATTTTCTAAATTGCTGTTGTTTCAGTCTAAATACTATGATTCACTATGCAATTTTGTTTTAAGGCTGGCTGCCATTCAGTCTAAAAAGAAACTGTTTCAGTTCATCGACTTTGAAATCCAGAAATTGTGGGAATTATTGAAGTTACCACTTTTAAAGTTTAAACACTACTGAATAATTAAAGGATCTAAAACACTGGGGGAGGGAAAAATGAAACTAAATAAGAATAACACAAAGAAACACAAATAACCAGGATAGGAGGGTTATAATATCTTCTTTTTAAAATTAGGAATTTAAGAGCTCATATTTCATAGCATATATGTTCTAGCATATATTTTTAATTATGACTCTTTCCATAAATCTGCACACACACGAAATATGAGAAATTACATGCAAATAACCCGTTTCTGTTTAAAAAAAGAGTAATTCCATATTAAACATTTGAAAATCAGGTACTGCATGTCATCCTGTGAATTTACCAAGATACATAGGGCTGACTATAGTTTATTGAGAGACAGCATCAAATGGTATGCACAAAAAGGAAGCAAGGAGGTTATCCAAGAAGATGATTTTGAAGTTAACAGGAATTTAAAGGTTAGTTTTAACCAGCAGATTCAAACATTACTTATTCCTGATGCACCACTGTGAAAGTAGCATCTCTATATTTGAGATACTGCCTGTTTTCCTTCGAGTGCAAGCTTTTTTCTTCCACCTAAGAACAACACATTTCTCATGAGCTATTCAAGTGTTAAGCCATACGTAGGAATATTTTTACCTAATGACACTTGCTAGAAAAATATGTAGTTTTATGGATGCCTGCACTTCCTGTAATCTCATGAAGAGATCATGTATATCTACCTTTAATCTTTTTCTTGTGGGATTCTAATCATCCCTTTGTACCTGTTCATTAAAGACAAAGTCAGAAAAAGATACCAAGGAACCACTAAAATACCCTCAACTGGAACTAGTTTTTTAAAAATTATCTACTATAGTTCACCAATATATTTACAGCCACCTCCATCACTTGTAATGTATCAGCTGATGTAACAGGCAATAAGGTAGTAAGGTTTAATACAGAAGCATGAGAAACAAAGCTTTTTTTCAACTAAATAAGGTTCTTGAAGATTTGGAGAAAAGCTCTGTAAGACATTCACAAACTGGTACCTTCCCAGTTGTTTCCTAGACATTCAAAGTGGAAATTCAGTGTCTGACATAGCCATGCATTTTTGACTACACACACTATCAGAAATTTCTGACAGTTTGCTTTGATGCATGGGAAAAAGACGCAGCTGGATTGAACAGAAGAGAACACAGTATTCTATGTAGTTATTGACTTATTTTCTCATTTTAAATGTACCTTTGATACATAAAGGTACAGGAAAAAAAAAACCAAAACAACCAACAACCAAAAAACCCAAACATTTAAATGCAAAACAGAATTTGTAATTTTTTCTATCTTATTTTAAAATTTATTTTCACTACCCTTCTTCCCCCAACAAAGTAGAACAGAGTGCTTACTCATGGCATTCAGAAACTTCAGATTCTTCAGGTGTAGGACTTCCTTCTGATTTTTTCCATCCAATTACATATTTACTGACTGCTCCTTGTCTGTGGTATGGTTTTGAAACCGATCCAGACATCTGCTGACTGCTATTCTGAGACACTATATAGACTTTGGAGGTATCTAGGGAGCCACTCTTTTTAGAGCAATGTGTTGATGGGCTTCCTGAATGATGTGACCCACTGAAAAAGTGAAGAAAACACACAGAAGCAAAAATTAAATCTGCTATACAACAACAAATAAATGCTTCACCTGGTACACAGCAATAATTCTCAATGTTAAGGTTTTCTCAAGGTTAAAATCAAGGAATCAATATTGGCACAATGAATTTTCTACATATCAACTGTGTACACAGTTCTTGAGAACAGAATTGTGATGAGTTTCTAGAACAAATAATGCACAGAATTCAACTTACAGAAATGACAGTGCAAACTGATATAAATCAAAATAAAAGACTAAGTTCAAGACATATATATATTCAATTTGTGTGTGCAATTTAAAGCAAATATGTACAAACACACTGACATCATGAACTATAGGGAATTACCCAAATATCTATTTATAAAACTTACGTGCTTTACTAATTCACACTAATTTTGCCTGTTCATGACAGATTAAGCTGTGTCTTTCACTCAAACACATTAATATTAAATTATCAACAAACTTGACAAAAGTAAATTTCAGCTCAACAAAACAGTCTTCTGGATAATTTTATTTGAATAATAGCACTAGCAGGCACTAACAAAACCTTTCAGTGAAAGCTCTTAAAATGATTTTAAATAAACTAAACACTTGCTTGAAGAATAAAATTCTTCAGAGCAATTACACATGACAAATTTACTCATGTCAAGCATATAAAGAAATGAAGATACAAGATGCTATTTGGTTATTTTACTGTATTGATTGACATTGAAAACAGGAAAATCAGAGGAAAATAAGAACAAACAATTTCCTTCCATCCTTTACAGAGTAAAAACCTTAACACATAGACCAAAGCTTCAACTTCAAAGTCACTATAAAATGGGAACTGGGAGATAAAGGCAACCAGCTGTAAAAGTGTACTTTCAAAGCTTGCTTTACAACAGATGCACCACACACACATTGGTAACAAAAAGAAGAGCTGAAAAACAATCAGAAATTCAATTCAACAAGCAAATCTTTAAAGCATACATCACAAAAATGTAAATTAGGGAGGATGGTACGCAATGCAGTTTCACTATATATAAAACTTGTCCATTGCAATTTTTCTGATTTCCATCAGCATCAACTCCAAGGCAATTTGTTTGGTTATACTAAAATCCCAAAAGTATATGAAATAAGTTCTGGGTGCAAACTTCTCTTTTACTCAGGAATGTTTCCCAGCTTTAAAACCTTAAGCAACGTCACATATAAAGCCTCCATTAGAAATGGAAGGAGGTCTGGCTATGCTTTTCAGGCAGGCTCATCAAAAATTGCCTGAAAATTGATCACATAGGCATTTGAATACAACAAAAATATCAAAGTCAGGTAAGTGCACTTTCAAAGACAGGTAAACAGAACAAAAAAAATTAAACAGAGTTATCTCTATTTTAATCTATAACCCTTAATTGCTAATTTGTAAGAAATGCATACCTGGAATGAGAGGAGATTTCGCTAAGGTCTCCCATACTGCCTTCAGCTGTATGACTGGTCGAGATAGCGGAGGCATAGCCATGAACAGCATAGATTTTAGCTGGATCATCATCTGGCCCGGGAGTTTCAGAAGCCTCGGTCCACTGCTCAGGACGACAGTGTACTCCAGACCTGCTGCCAGCAAGGTGCAAAGGGGCCAGCAGAGGAGCAGGCATGCAGGGAGCTGTATCAATTCCACTGTCAGTAGAAGCCCCCTTTATATACGTTAATCCAAGCAGCTCAGGATCCATCAGATCTCCAGAACCAAAGTGTTTTTCATCACTGTTGCTGGATGTATTACTGGATAGGGTGTTGCTGCTTGAGTGGCTTGAACAGCTTTTGTCCCCGATCTTAACAAGAAAACAAACCAAAGAAGACACTCTTCAAGTTAAATAGTGAGAGATTTATTTTCATATAAATTACTGAATTTGTGCCATTCAAAGACCATTTTATCATTTTTTTACAGTATGCTATAATATAACTGCAAAGTATGAAAAGAGCCAATTATACCACCAGTTTCTGTGAAATGAATTGCACAGCTGGCTAGACACATTAAAGGTTGATGTCACTGCAAATAAAAAGGCTCTAGTTCCATCTTCTATCACAAATCTTAAGATCAGACATGAATTTTTTGATTATAGGGCCTGCTTGACATCCAGAAAATTGCATTTCTGAACAGTTAAAATAAGCATTTTGTTAAAGCTAGAAGCCTTGGTAACTATTTGTTTAAACAAGCTCTACTGCAAATCTGAAAAATGCCAAAGACTGAATTATTGTTGGCTTTTTCTCAGTGTGGGTGAAATATGCAGCTCATTGGATCAAAGCCAATTGCATGTGTGGCTAGTTAAATTGAAGCCAATTGTGATGTATGCGTACCAGATGAAAGTAACTTAAGTCACAGGGCCCTAAACTAAGCATGGCTATTGAAGTGGAATAATTATGTCAGGCATTTGTGTCAATAAATATGGGGAGGTTTGTTACTTATTTTTTTTAAATTAATTTTATAGAGAGTTGGATTAACTTATCTCTGTGACAGAGTAGCCAGAAGAAAGGCAGATGGACTTCTACTAGGGCAGATGTATTTCTATTAGGTAGAATACAAGTGAGATGGATGACTTTTTTATTAGATACCACTCCTAGCAGATGCTAGGAGATGCTGTTGCTCACACATAAAAGCAGTTAAGACAAGGTAACCTTTTCAGAAATGATACTTCTATTCCATACAGAAATTAATAGGTCTCAAAATTCGAGAAAATTACTTAAAAAAAAAAAAAAGGAGGGGGTCACATTTGCACTTATTCTAACCTTTACAAGATGGCTGTTGTGTTAAAAATGATGGAACAATTGAAAAAAATACAATAGGCAGTTTTTCCAAGAAGAGGGACTTCGGTATTTGTACTGTTTAATGCTGATTGTTACCTATACCAATCCTAGGTTCCTGACAACTTTGCCTTAGGGTAAAAGAATGTATTTTTGTCTTCATGTGCATCATTCAGTTTATGATAATACTTCATCACCAAGAAGTATCAAGCTCGATTCTCATAAGTTATCAATGTATCTAAGCTGGGAAACTGGCCTTGTATACTCACCAGTATAATATCACAAATAGCATACAGACTCCTACTACACAGAGCAGGATTTTCCATGTAACAAACATTATCATTAGTGTATTTTCCATCACTAGGTTGTTGAGGATTTTGGCACTGCTGAAGACAAGCCACTAAACTAGATAGACTAGAAATCTGTTAAGCATTCCCAATCTACATTTTTACAGTGCTCATTGATAATTACACTTCATGGGTATTTCACACAGGATGAAAAGCACTGCGAATACAATTTAATTCTCTTTTAAAGGGTAATTAAACACTTCACAGGTTAAGCAAGCCAGTATAAAAGAAGCTGTAAGTACACAGCTGAGTGCAGACCATATGAGTTTTATCTCCTCAATGCCCCAGACCCCAGTCCCCTTGGAACTTTGAGTTTATAAACAGAGATCAAGTATACTCAGTTCAACCCACATCTAGGTAAGCCTACTCTTTGCCTCTCAAAACATACAGTGGTCCTCATAAAATACTAAAATGCATTTTAGGATGTATTTCTTTAAGTTTGGAGTTTTTGTGCTGTTTTTGGGTTTGTTTGTTTTTAGAGTTTTGAACCGACATGGAAGTAAAAGACTTACATGTGAAAGCTTGTTTGGTGACTCCTTGCCACTGCCTTCTTTCTGTAAAGCTCGGTCTTTGTAGGAACTCAGGACTTTGGTCGATGGTGTATGCCACTTGGTTTCTGCCATAAATAATTGTGTTTTAATTTCTGAATGCTAAAAAGATGAGTATACTGTACAAAGGAAAAAGGCACACGACTCAGCATCAGGTTTCAAACCCATACACTCTTTGGAGACACAGACACGTATCTTTGATCCTAAGATCTAGCTTTTCAATTTAAATAAAATTCAATTCAACCTGTTTTCATCACTCATGAGGCTTTTTGAAGTTCAGGAGTGGTTTGTTTCAAGTATTATCCAAATATTCCACACCATATTCTGTTGGACTGTCTGTAACAATCCCTACTTTCACTATCATGTTGCATGCTCTTTGAGCACCAAACCTCCACATCAGAAGGCAGCTGCATTGCAAAGAACATTTATTTTTAACATACAGTGGTTTTTATTACCAGAATGTCTCGTTCCTTCCAAAGTTTCCTCTCGTTCTCTGCCTCCTTCACACTCCAGCGAGCCTGAACCTTGGTGATGTTCATGGAGCAAAGGGGACTGGCATCTTTTAACATAAGCAGAAAATTAGGCTGTTAGGGTTGTGATCCTGGAAGACTACTCACATGACAACACTTTTTACTCTTAAAACCAAATACTTTGAAAGTGATTTTTTTAAACAATCGTCATTCCCAAGCATTTCCAAACTCTGAACAGAAATATGTACATGCAGATTTTTCAAGAGAATAGTGTTCTCTATCTTAAGTTTGAATAGGCCAAGAAGACACACTGAACTTTAAGAAGAAATGCATTCTTGGGGCTATATAACCAAAAAGATTTTGCAATGAAGAACCATGACAATATATGCTTAACAGCTTTACTATTTAAGCCCCACAGAAAGTAACTGCAGTTCCGCAGGTTTTCACAGCCAGAACAGGTAAGCTAGTGCTAGATCCATCACTTTGTATTATATTGCAAAACTTAAAGCATTGCACAAAGCAACATATTAAAACCCAGGTTGCTGTTAGAAATAACTGTGCTGGAAAACTTCAGACAAGATGCATTTTGATGTCCTTACTGTCGAAAAAAAAAAAAGAGCTACCATTTTAATTGAATTATTAGCCTCCCTTTAGCTGCCAGAGATTTCACTGAGTTATCTGAGATTCCTCAAAGAATCTCCAAGATATTATATATATATATATATATGCTGCATGGAATATCTTATCCACAAAAAATAATGTCAAAGCATTAATAAGCTACCAGACAAGGAGTCAAGCTGATGTTTTCAACAGTCGCAGTTTTTTTTCTGAAAAGTAGCTTCTGAAAGCCACTTGGCAAATCTGGAATGCTTTTACATTACACTATGTAGATTCTGCCATTGCTCAACATTTTATAAGAGGAGTGTTTTTGGCAGCTGTATATATACAACAAAGTCATAAATTTAAAGCAGTTTAGAACAGATGTCTCACATAATATTCATATAACATGAGTTATACTGGGGTGGTCTTTTATATGCAGATAGCTACCTTCTGAAACTTCAGCACTGAGGTATTAACAAGCGATTAAAGAAGCATCCATATACTGCAACAGCCCTTTAGGGAGAACAGATCTCTGAAATTGCTACTTTTTTGAGGACATGCATGGGAATGGATGTTACTGAAACAAACATTTTTAAGACCATAAAGATTTTGGGTTTTAATCAAACACCTTTCTACTGAAGCCAAAGGGGGAGGTTTTATTATTATTTTATTCCAGTTCTGAGTTACTAGCTGATTTCTGGTCTGCTTCTGGGAAAGCAAACCTAAGAGCCATTTGCAATTTACTTGAATTGTAAAATAAAAATTTGATCTTAAAGACATAAATTAGGATGACTTTAAAATTGTATTTGCATGCATCTTACATCAAAGCTCAGTAAACCTGTGCATCTTAAAAGATACTAACAGTGTTTGAAAATAAATCTATGACATAGAACAGCCACATGAATTTTGCTTAAGAAAGAAGATGCAAGGTTTACTTAAAAATTTAAAAAAATCACCAATACCCGTCATATCCCACTTGCTGTCTCCAGTGGCTGCTCCCACTGGGTCCTGGGTCACTGGAGGAGGACTGGTTGCTTGGAGAACTTCTGTAATGTTTACCAGAGTCATTAACAGTGCACAAAGGTGTTTGTGGGGTTTCAAATTTGAACTGGGCTGCACTTCTTTTATCAAACACACTCATTCTCACAAATTATACAGATGCAGTACGAACACTTAGTTACATTCATTTTGGCAGTTTAGAGTTTTATCCCAGTTTCATAAAATTTAAACAAGAATTTTAAAGGTATAGTATTCATTCCAGCACTAATAGAATACTTCCAACTGAATATATAAAAAGAAGATGAAAAAAGACAGACTAAGTGCAAAATCCTATTTTCCTTAGATCTGGCTTTACTTCTGAACAAGTGGGATTATTCGGGAGTCAGAGCAGCTGGATTAGGTCTCTAAATTTATGTGTGGGAAGCTCTCATGGATCAGAAACAATTGTTAGTTCCTTGACACATATTCCAATTTTCAACATAGTAAATTTAGAAGAGGCAATACCAGTACTTCTTTATTTTATTAATTCTCTGACATGGAAAAGCACTAAGAAAACATTTCTATGAATAATATTACTTTGTACTTATTATTTAAACTTTTGAGCCTCATGTTTTAACAATGTCTCTAAGCAGTTTTGTTGGATTTTCAGACAGCTGAAATTCAATGCTTAAATTTGGTTTGGATCACTGTCCTTTCCTTCACTTCTGTGCATATCATTCCACAACTACCATACAAGTTCCTTCAGTGACATTACCTTGAATTCAATTCTCTGTATTTATCTTTCTTTTCTCTCCCTCTTCCCTCCTCCCCCCCATGTAGAAATGAATGCATGTATTCAGGGAGGAGCTAAATAGACGTAGTTTTGTATTTATCAACAACACTTTCCCAGGGACATGACTTTCAACCAGCAACTTTACTGTTCAGCTTGAAAATTTTGAAGTCATTAGCTGTTATATTTTGTCAAACAGCCAAATACATACACAATAAACAGATAATGTAGTGCCTCATTTTTCAGCATGTTTGTCTCTGCTAAGTATAGACAGGATTGAGCCTCTCTCAATCAAGTGAAGTAGTCTACAGGCTACAGTATAATTCAGTTCCATGGACTTGCTTCTTATCACCAAGAGTTTTGCATTTCTTGAACAGCTTAATTGAACAAGCATTAAGGAATAGGTAAGTCATGATCCCATGTGTTTCCACCCCCAGACTGATGTTTAGGATATTGTCCTCAAAACCAGGACATTGGTTTGTGCTATGCCAAGGCTGAAGTATGTCTAGATCCCAAGCCACCCATTTGCTGGACAAGTGTGAAGCCTTTAGCCTACTCAACAAAGAGTGGCCACAAAAGGAGGAGAACTACAGAAATTCAGTCAACGAATTCCTCACACAACACAGTTCCTTCACACAAAAGTTCCAGCTGTATGTTCTCAAGAATGGATTCCAGACTCCAGGGGATAGGATGCACTAGCTGACAAGTGCAATTCAAGGACTAAAGTACACAGAGACTTCTTGGTGCAAAAACCAGAAGAGCGAGTCTGACCGAAGCTTTACTTCAGCAGCTGTCACAGAATTAGGCATTGTAAGAAAACAGGAGTAGAGCTCAAACTTGTCCTTGCATTTCTTAGTGACTAATCAGAGGAAACTCCTTGGACAATACAAAACCACTTGGACTGCATTCTCAAAGCACTTAATTCGTGTCAGGAACTGTATTAGGAGCATAAGCATTCATTTCTCAGTTTTTAATTTCACTCCAGGGACTGGGCAACTGAAGTTTTTACTGTATCTTGCCCACATTTCTGTTGCTTCTTGCTCTTTTTATCTATAAAATCAACCATTTTATTATGGACTTCACTCTTAGCTCATATTCAGATCAGCTGTTGAACCTTCCCTATTTTATCCACCTGCTTCTCCCTGCTTGCTCTCCTCAATTTGCCTAAACTGATACTGGGTCTCTGACTCTCTGAAATCTCTCCATTATTTTCCTAGCCTGGGTATACATTTTCACCACTGCAAGATTTCTTATAGGCATTAATCCACCTTACTTCAAACTCTTCTATTTTTAAGCCCATCTCTCTGCCAAATCATCAACTAAGCCTCTTCCCATGTGGAAAGACCTTGCCAATTAGGTACCTTTCTTTGCATGTTTCAAGACCTACATGTCACAGTCCATCATTTTCCTCTCTTTTCATTATTTATCCTCTGCATCATGTCTTCCCCAGAATAGTATTTCTGCATTGCACTTGTTTTGCTTAAGTGATACAGGAATTTCTTCATGATAAGAGTTAGTCTCTGCCTTAGCATTTTTTGTCATGCTTCACTGAGTGTTTAGAAGAAGTGCAGCTCATGTTTGTGAAGTTTTTTTGGAAACGAGCAGCATGTCAGAAAGCTTTCATTTTTTTCTCTGAATAGGCATACAGTATGCTTAATAAGGCTTCATAAACCCTGCAGTATTTCTAGGCATTTGCTACACTGTCTCCTTATGCTCGATGTTACCGAGAATTCCATTAAAAAGACATTAGGAAAAAGCTGAAGTTCTATAATGGTATATACTTGCTTATGTAACTGCACGTTTCAGTTTTTTGGGGGGTGGGGAAGTGGGTAGGGGAGAAAGAGAATAGAAATGATTGAGTGGTCATAACTGGGAGTCTGCCTTCCCCACACCATGATACACACATATTTTGAAACATGTACTAGCATTACCTGTATACATTTGAATGTAAAAAGTCACTAAGTAATTTCTACTAAATAAGATTGGCAATGCAGCAATAGTGGTATTTCATGAATTCATCAAGATTTTTTTTTTAAAGCTATTTAAGAATAGTGTTTAAGACTTTCATATCAATTGGATATTTTCAACACGCAGTACTTTTTTCCCTCCAAAATTAGAACTACATAACCCCATGAAATAATGGCATAAACTGAAATGATGCACAGGACAGAAAGTTCTGCTCAAGACATATAGTTTTTCTAAATAATTCAAATGTCAAATCTATTTTCAAATTTTTATCTTTAAAAATACAGTTTCATCCTAATGAAGAATTATGATTAAATTAGAACAGAGCTAACATTTAAGGATACCATCCTGTCATCTAAAAGGTGTTACATATTCAAATTACAGGCTCTGCTTTGTTTAATTAAAAGCAAAGCAAGGCATAAGGACTGGCAACGACTTGCAGAACCCTTTGAGACTATGCCAATAGTTTGGTAACAAGATCAAAAACTAATTTTAAAAGGGATGAGTTCATTTTATTTACACTCATTATTTGTTTAAATAGGCTTCCAAAAGGTGGGGGACACGGCATTATTTAGATCCAAAAGTCAAAGGCATTTTCCCATTGCTTTGGGACTGAAGGGACAGATCAACTGTCCTCAGCAGTAAGATCATCAGTACTGTCCATTTCCACCACAAACAACAATAGTCTGGCCCAGTGAATGCTCTTTAATACAACCTCAGAATTAAAATTCCTGTCAAAAATCAACAAAATAAGGATTAAAAAAACAGCTACCAAAGTTCTAGAAAGCAGAGATTTCTTAAGTAAGGCACATTAGGAAAATGACAGGCATTAACCAGAGAGTATATTACCTTGCACCATCTGGCAGTTTTCTATCAAAGGAAGTGCTGCGAGGAATGGCTGTCTGAGCCTGCTGGAGAAGCTGCTGGCACTGCAGTCTGTCAGATGTTCCTAGGATTGGAGAGGCACGAGAGAGAGGCTGCCCAGCGGGAGTCGGCACCCGATGCCAAGTGGTATTCCTTCTGAAAGGGGTTTTATACTCACATGGGGTGCCTTCACTGTCAAGTTTGTATTCCACCATGGGTATACGACAAAGTTCTGAACAACCCCTGTGGTGGGACAAATAAAAATGCTGATCAGTCTCACTGGAGAGAACAGAGAAGTACATACATATTTTGATTCCAGGTGCCCAAAGGTGTTCATACAGCATTGTACTTGAAACACTTCAAACCTATCAGGCCAAGTAGGTAAGAAATGTTTCAAAACAAAGGAGCTGCTGTCATGTGCTCAAAGATATTTTAGCTGTCTCCTCACCCTTCAGAAAGATCATTTTAAACTTTTATAAATTAATCTGCAGCTTGAATTTTACATAATAAAAACTTTTAGAAACCAGGCATTCAGAAGTCATGAAACATCAAGTCCCTCTAAAACAACTTTGGTTTGTTTAAATTTCAGAAATATGTTTCCTGCTTTGCAGCTAACTATGTTTCCTAGTGGGGTTGAGAACTCTCATTTAGAATCCCACCTTGTCCTCCTGAATGACAGAGCATGTAGACTACAATGCAAATGATTAAGTGGCACCTAAATATTTTTCTCTGTGTTTTCACAGCATACTGTCTAATCTCTCTCTTCTTGGGGATCTCTAGGCCTGGAAGAGAAATGAGGAATGGAAGGAAGAGACAAATCACAAGTAGTCTGGCTTACCACCTCTGCTTTAAGTTTACAGTGTAGTTAAATACTAACAGTATTCTCAGAGAGTGTAAACTTGGGTAAAAGTACTGACAGCGTCCCACAAAAGATTGGTGTGCCTGTGGACTTTGCTACATTTGCTGTAGACTCAGACTGGACTTAATGGTTACTGTTTCAGAAATTGGTTAATAGCAGCTTCACACTCACTTTAAGTCAGCACTTACTATCATTGCAGATATTTTATATTCTCAACATTCCATCTCCGTTCTTTGTCTGATAGGCAGTGTGTACTAAATCAACATCTATAAAGAAAACACCCTAAATAATTCTAAATCAATACTTTATGGTTAAGTAAGAAAGAGTGAAAATTTGCTCCTCTGTCTCAGCTACAGTTCTGCTCCATTACTTGAGCTTACTCTTGATCAAGCATTGCTTTTGTAGAAAACTCAACATTTACCATTTCCAACTAAACTAAAATCACCTTGATAAAGTGTAATAGAGTGTGTGTAAAGAGTTTACAGTCTTAATCCTGAAAATATCTTGGCACAACTGACTTAACACAAATGTGCAGTTCTAAGAAATTGTATAAATTCTCACACATAAATTATTGTGCCCTAAAGCTTCTGAATCAAACCCCCAAAGAATATTTTCATTATCAGCATTCAGGTTTAAAAAATATTAGAAAAATGCTATGTTATTCAAGGTTGTTGAAGAGAAGACACACGAGCTACTGTGGCAATTATATTCTAGATATTCTGTATATGCCCAATCTAATCCAGCCAAATGCTTCAGTCTGTTGAATTTTGTAGTACTAAATAGGCAAACTGTTCATCCTGTAGCATTAAATCAAAGAATGCAGAGAGATTATCTAGCAAGATTAATATTAGTTTACTGCACTGCATAATTTTTCATGTGGCCATATATACAGTTATCTATTATTTGACTAGGAAGTTGAACAATTATGCAGGCTAAAATTTCAATCACCCTTCTTCTAATTTCTTAGAATTGTTTCATCCCCTTCTTCATTCCTATAGGCTTTAGGCGTTAGAAACAAACCAACCCTTCCCCGGTTTTTATCATTAAGATATCAATTTCACAGTTCATCTTGGTAATTGAGAAAGTTATGGCATGTAATTGTCATTGTATCCCTCATTAGTTACCTCCCATAAAGTACTCTAACTGCTATAAAAATAGCCATGGGTTTTAAAGGCAAAAGGGGTTGTCGCTACTATGTAGTTTGACTCAGCTTCCTAACTGATTAACTATAGAATGATATAATAATAGCAGACAAACTTTGTCACAATGAGTAAGAACTTAAAATTTTGTAAAATACTGTGTTTGTTTGCATCAAGAAAACATATTTCCCTACAAGTGAAAAAAAATATTCAGAACACAGTTCCTGCAGAAAAAGGCTTACAAAACAACCCTGTTTCAAGCCACTATAAAAATTCAACAGTATTACTTATGAATTCAAAACAGAACCCTGATATGCCTGTTTTAACAAGCAGGTATATTTGTTTAAAAAAAAAAAAAGAAAAATCCATGGTTTTATATAGGTTCCTTTGTCACACAAGGCTTTTAAGTTTTAATATAAAAGTACCAAACCAATCCCTTCAACATTTATACAAAAAATATGCTTCACTGCTTCTCAAGTACTACCTATCAAACAGATACTGCCATATACTGAGATAGGTAAAGTCATAATTGTAGCTACGTCCTTTATCAGAAAGAAAGAGAATCTTCATTCCTGCTATCCCGTAAGGATCCCTACTCCCACTCCCCACCATGGATCAAACTGCAAGATACCTTGCATGAAAAAAGCTCACAAAACTAAATGCAATTCCCCCTTACATATTTAACTAGATCATTATCTGACGTCTAGGTATAATAGTGTTACTTATTCCACTGAAGCAAGAATGTACATTGCCACTGGTATTGAATGATAGCTTTTCATTCACTTTCTAATCTTATATTTTTTAAAAAATTCGCTTTAAAGGATATGTAAAGGCAAATCTCTATTTTATGGTCTTAAAAGGATACTTGAATTTATGTTTAACAAGTACAGGATATCAAATATCTTTTGCAATTATATCCAATATAACATTTGAAAAACAGACTCAAGTTATTTAACAAGCAAATGTGACCAAGTCTTAGGCACAAATCAGAAATGACAGCACTTCCTTCACTACATTTTGTTATTAATTAAATCAATTCCTCAGCATAAAGCACAGACTCCTACTAATAGCTTTGGTTCAAGAGCCACATTATCCTATAAAAATTTGGTTAATAAAACCCACTCTGCAATTACAGAGAGCATGACTCTATGATACAGCTACTAGGTCATGACAGCATATTAAAATTTAAGAGTCCACTATAAAAATTTGCAATATTCAAATGTTCCTGCAAGGAGCATTATGTTCTGAAACAATTATCAAGCAGTCCATTAAATTTTTCAAACTACATTAACCAAATACTAATTTCAGATTCCATATGAAGGTTCTGTAATAGGTTCTGTGCAGGGCCTACATTAGGCGAGGATGTGAGTTAAACAAGGTAAGTATTCATCTTCAAGGAAAAGTTGGAAGCTTTCATATACTACGAATAGCAATTTGTCACCTCGATAGCCACACAAAAGCCTTCTTCTTCTGCTATGTCCTATGACTATCAGCTACGGGATATGACTTCAATATTTGGACCCCAGCCACCTACAGATTTCATGCATCATGAAGGATTTGTTGGGGTAACAACAAAACTAGAATACCTGGTCACAATTTAACTTTAATTCAGTGTATCACAGGGTGATGGAGGGACAGAGAAGTAATCACTAGTGTGCATCAGTTGTGCACAGATAAATTACCCCTTACTATTCACCATTTCAATTCAAAATATTTAATCTTGCTCAATAAGGAGTCTTTATCTGGCAGCACAAAAGTAATTGCATTCTGCTAACTCAAACTTTGCAATCACTTCTATTCCAGTGTATGTTTGCTCTTACACTACAGCAGTGCCCAAAGTGAGACTGATGACTCATTGTGCCATGTCTTAAATCCACATAATAATACACAGATTAATTTCTCTTGATTGTCAGGACTTAATTGAAAATCAGAATTTAGTAGCTTAGTTTTGCTTAGACTCAGGACATAGTTAAGTAGGACATACACAGATTTCTCCTCTCCTGACATTCTGAAGTGCCGCCTGGAGGCAACCTCTTGACTTCATTGACTCCCTGTATCAGCTACAGTACAAGTCCGGGACATCATGTAATACTGAAATGGTCTAAGAGAAGTCTGGCCAAAAACCCAAGACAAAAATTGCAAGTTCTGACATCTCAGGAACCTATTACTAGTAGTCAACTGCATTAAGAAAAAAAAGGTACTTTGAAAAAGAGTAAATCAATTTTATTTTAAAATAATTTCATGCCACAATAGATGTATGACATTGCTTACAGCAACCTTGGAAAAGGCTGCTGAACACTTTATCACTCCTGGTTCAGGGTGAGTGCTCACTCTCTGGCAGACCCTCCATAAAGCCAAGGAGTTGAAGCTGCCAAGCCGTCCTTCATGAAGATACACTCATTGTCCTTCTTTGTTACTATGCAGTTTTAAACAGAACCTTTGTGTTGATGAATTGGCAAACAATTTAGAGGCCTCCTAAGAGCCTCTACACCCATACTGCTGTATGAATAAGAGAAACACAGAGAAGAACTACACGAATTAGATGATTTTTAAGGTCTTTCCAATGCACAACATTCTATGATTCTATGACTAGGGCAAAGAAAGAAAAGAAAAAAGAAAACAACAACAAACAAACAGGAAAACAAAACAAAACAAACCACCACCAAACCAAACAAAAAAGACTCAGCACCACCCCCCCACCTCAAAAGAGTCTGGAGCTCTTCTTTGCAACTCTCCATATGTCCATAGACACAATCAGAGCTTTGCTGGGCATTTTGGGGTTTCTTTCTGCTTGACTGTAACAACTGCACACATAATAAACTTTAGCAATTATAATTAACTCCTTCTTCAAGTTCATTCATAACACCATGTAAGAAAAAAATCAACTTTTTTTCACTTGGATGAGAAGTACAGTAAGCATCAGAGAATTGTTTTCTACTTTGCACCTTTCCAGTTTATAGTTCTTTTGTTGCACTGTTTCTGGGTGGAGACCATATGTTACACACAATGCCTAGTTTTCCTTTGTTTTGATGCAAATCAAAATAGAAAAAGATGTTTGTACAATAAAGTTTCAGCTTCCCAAGGATGACAGTAATGCTGCTGCATACTTAGCCTTACTCTCTTAAGTGGTATATACTTTGCAAACTATATTGGGAAGAATAAAGCTCAAAAGATGTATAAAAAGTGACAGAAAACTTTTTTTAACAATATTTTTTTCTTTTGTGCAGAGAAAAACCGTGGTGTTTCGCTTATCTAAGGAAGAGACACAGCACATAGTGCAGGACATACTAAAGATGGGGAAGAGGGCAGTCTGTACCTTCTGCCTAAGCTCTGTTGTTTGCTGGTGCTGTCACCCTTCCAAAGGCACAGAGGGAAAGAGCCAAAACTTTTACCACGACATTGACCTTCTCCTAGGACTTGCACTTAAAATGTAACAATCTAGGTCAGAATCTCTGGTGCTAATCAGAGTTCTAACAGAATTTGGTTTTGCCAAGAGTCTCCATCAGGCTAAATCACAGTGCTTATGTCTCATTCCCTGCATCTAATAACGTTATATGATGTACAGTAATTTGGACAGTAAAGAAAGTTAAGCATTTCCACCTTTTTATTTTTTGTTGGGTAGAGAGGATTAACTTTTCCAAGTGGTATGGCTTCTAATTAGTATCATTACATTCTTTTATTGATAATTCTTTCAATTACCTCTAAAAACCATCATAATACAGAGTTTTCAGGTATTTTCAGCCTTCTTAGATTAGTAACAGGGGTGGAATTGGAAGCTTTGGTACATCCAAATCCTACTTTTACAACCAAATGTTCAGTGTCAGGGTTTTTTTTTTGCTTTAACCCGCCTCAGGTGTTGTTAGTCAGCAATTCTAGACCTGGCTTCTTTCTAGCTCGGGTGGCATAATTAAAAAAATAAATTAAAAATAAATTAAAAAGCCAAAGGATCTGAAGGCCCTATGAACTACGCCACCACCTTATGGCAAACACCCTTCTGAGAAGATTTGGACTCCACCACACAGTCAACTCTGCCACTCCTTAAAAACATTTTTCCAAACATTCCATATTCTGCTGGTTATCTGCTACTTTAAAAAAGCCCCAGAAACATAATTCTCTAGTCAGATCACAATCATTTAAGAGGAGCAAACATCAGGAGTGGAAAATAAGTAATTACATCTATTTTATTTGTAAGAAAGAGTTTGCAAAGTTCAAGAGAATAAAGCTAAAGCAACCCCCAAAAAAATGCAGTAGTACTTAAAAATGGCACACAGGAAGCTTCAGTCATAGTTACTAAAATATTTCCATTTTCAAAATTACCTACAACAGGAGAAGAGTCTCTTACTTGTTCAGGCCAACAGTAGGGACTACTGCTGCCACAGCTCTTCAGCTTCTGTTTCTAGCCCAGCCATGGAGATTTTGTTTAAAGTTTTGCTTGTTTTCTAAATTTCCTAGAAATTGTTTCTTAAGCAGTTTCTTTTTATATATAATCGCAGTTGAACTAAGACACACATAGGTTTCAACATAGTAAAAAAGATTCTATCAGAATCTACAGTTTAAAATGTATTTAGAAGTACTTGAATTCCTTGATTGGGTTTAACTGATTAAGGACATAGTGTCCTTGAACACTACTGTGACACCACCAGTGAAAGTAAATTAGAATGAACATAATTATTCTCCTGTTAAAATGCATATAATTCTAGCTACTGTGCCGCAGCACTATGTAATATTGACAACAACAGAACAAATTAACAATTCTGAAGGGACAGACATGGCACAGGAACAAATACACGACACAAGGATAATAATTTGGATTTAAATACAATGACCAGTATGTTTGTTCTAATGCTGCTTTGTAATTTAAAGAATTTATGTTTCAAATAGCAAATTCTTCTTTCCATCTAAACATCAGCCCCGCACCACACAAATAATTATGATTTCTCAATTTGCGTGTGATTATTTAATTGCTGGAACAAAGTAAAAACAGCAGGAGCTTAGTCTATAGTTCATTAATTTTTACAGGATAGTAAATGAAAAGCCTTATTCCATGATTGCTTTTGCATATACTGCTATCAAGACTATAAGTAGAAGGGTCTACATTAAGTAATGGAAGGTATTTACTGAGCAGAATTTTCCTTTGTAATTTCCTAATCACTCTGTAACATTCCTTTGTAAGCACCTTCAACATTCAAATAGTTTATTTTCATGGTGAAATCAATGAATACAAGACAGTTTGCAGGAAAATAAAAAAAAAAAATCCTTGTTAACAATTTATTGCTTACATTCTTAGTGTACACACTTACATTTTGCCTTTTTTCTTTTAAAATATAAAAGGCTGATGGATTGAGGGTGATTTGTGGGTAAGTTAACAGACACGAAAAAATCAAGTTAAGAATTCCATTAAAGATCTTCACTTCAGCTAGGATTTTTCCAAGGGACTGGGACCGCTTTGAAAACACCCTTGCACACTTGAAACTCATTTTCACTTGAAGGGTACAATTCCCAAGACACTCCATGGCACTCATGACCAACCTGTGTAAACTCACTTGAGAATTCAATCCCAGCAAGGAACCAGTGCTAACAAGCAACCTAAAGAGAAATTCCTCATTGCTTCGTATTCCTAAAATCCAGCAGACAGAGCTAAGCAGAAACTACTCTTTCAAGCAGTGAAAATCAGCTGATTATCTCAGAAAATGAAAAATAGGCATTAATGCAATGATACATGCTGATTTTTTACATGAAAATATAAATTATGGGTTTTTTTCTAAAATTATATTTATACTCCTGTAAATGCATGTACATTTTTAAAGCAAATGATTCTTGTAGAAACAAAGATGGCTGTATTTTTATATCTATGCACTGTGGGCAAAAACTCAGAGGCTGAACTTGAAACCCCACATTACGGCATTTAAAGTAAAAAAATATTGACAAACTACCAATTTCTACTCTGAGAAATCAGGCTGAAATACAGAGCAAAAATACCCCAACCAACAGCCAGAAGATCATATATTCTGTAGGATGAGTCAAACTTTTAAGGTACTTATTTTAGCCTCCAAATCAACTTTTCCACATATGTCAGATAGTCTGATGCATCATTTCTTAGAAGAAACCCCCTAAAAACAGCTGTGAATAAATGCAGTCATTATTGAAACATAGACATGAAGCTCTCACCTGCTTTTGAACCATCATTCTAGACACGCGTAATGTGTGGGTCAAGGATTGATGGACCCCAGCGTATGAAGAAAATATCCGTATGTCTGTTTTTAGTGTTATTTGATAATTATTACACCTACTTGACAGTAAAAAAGTTCTCTTCTGATGAGCTGGCACACCCCCCTTAAATGTTCATCACAGGAATGTGTTGGAAATTGCTCACAGACACCCAATTCTGTCCTATATAGCCAAGTATGGATTCTCCAAGGACAGCGACATTTGTTGCCAAATGAAGGCGAAATGGCTTTTAGTTTTCCAGATACCCCTGTTTTACATCCAAAACCCCTACCTGTAAATTTCTGAGTAAACCTGATACCAAGAGTACAAGAGAGATATGAACATATGGCACAAATCCAGCAAAGGACCAAAGATGATTAAGGAATCGGAGCATGTGAAACACAAGGAGAGACCGAGAGTCCTGGGATCGTTCAGCAAGGGAGACAGAAGGCTCAGAAGGGGTTTTATCAATGTGTATAAACCCCTAGTGGGTTGATGGGAGAAAAGACAACATAGTAAGAGTCCTTAGAGTTGTACCCAGTGAAAGCACAGAACGCAAGGTGTAAAACTGAATACAGGAAATTCCATTTAAGTACATGAAAAACATTTCTTACTGAAAGGATGACTGCATACTGAAACTGAAATACCAAATTGATGAATCTCTATCCTCGGAGATATACAAAACCCAGCAAACATGTCCCAGAGCAATCTGCTCTAGCTGACCTTGCTTTGAGCAATGGAACTGGACTCAACAACATTCAGAGGTCACTTCCAACCTCACCTATTCTCTGTTTCTGCGCTTCTGTAAGGGAAGACATTGCAGAAAGCTGAGACAAGCAATGGAGCAGGAGATGGGGAGATGGATTTGCACAAGTTTTAACTAGTCAGTAGCAGCGATAGGCTATCTTCTTTCTCCAAACTTTTGGTAATTTATTCCTTTCTGCCTTCTTCTCATTTCCCCCATTCATTAATATATTTTCCAAATAATGTCATAGATCACATTTGTCAGCTGAAGCTCTCAGTCTTCTCACCTAATACCTATATTGCTTTCTGTCTGCTCTGTTAAAACACTGAGAAAAAGGCAAGATCAAAAGTCTTTGGAGATTGGGAAATCAAAATCACTTATCATACTTTAGGCATATAAAAGGGAAAATGAGGAGCTTTCTGTTTCAGTAAGAAGTTGGCATTTGAAAGAAAGAGACATTTCTCTTTTTTAATATTGGAAAGGTGAAACTGAAAAAACCTTAAACATGCCTTTTTAAAATTTTAAAATAGACACATAGTTTTTTTAAAAAAGTTAATTCTCCTTAGCAATTAATTGCAATTTTAAAAATGCTAAAAAAAAATTACAAAGAGGAGCAGCTTTTGCAGATTTTCCCCAGTGTGGTGGCACTCAGTTAAAACTCCTCCTACACACAGACTGAGTGCTATGTATCACACTGATCTGGGATTTTAACATCTTATTTCTAGAAATGTATCAAAGAAGATATAAACAATTCACACCGTATGCATTTTTCTATCAGGGCTTATAAAATACACATTTTACCTTCAATATAATAGGATCAGCTCATTAGGTTCATATTCTGTAAACAGCTTGGAAATGTATACCAAACAAGTCAGTGAAAATTCATACCCAGAAGCAGATGGTGAGAATAGCAAAGCTAAGCAAAGAGAGGCTTAATTGCAAATTCTATCCAACTAAGCAAAACAGTGCTATTCTACATTCACAGGCATTTTCTTCAGAACGGAACTCAGCGCATCAACATGCAGGTTGAGGCAGGGGACAGCACTTGTGTGCCATACATCAGGCCAATGACTACTTGGAGAATTGCCACCAATTAAACAGTATTCGTATACAGCTGGCAGCGACTTCGCAGTGCTGCATGCTACGTAAGATTTTATTGCTTGTTGTCTTGCCAAAAGCAACACATCTAATGTTTTTTCTGTTAACTTAAAAATCAACAAGAGATTTAAAGTTGGCCTGCAACAAAAAGAGAAGTAATTAAATACTCTGGTAGAGTTCTCATTTAGAAAGAGCCAAATTAACAGTGACTAGACAAGGTATGTGAGAAACAAAGTCACACTGCTATAAAGTTTCAATTTTTCCCTACTTCACTGCCTATTCAAAATATTAAAAAATTAAGCATTTTGTCACCAAAAAAGGAACTGATGGAAAAAAAAAGTATTTAATCCCTGAAAACAATGGTACAGTCAACAGACAAATGCATTTCATCCCTGAAAACAATGGTAAAGTCACTATAATGATTTTTATTACAGTCGCTTCCTGAGTGTGAGCACGTATTTCACGTTGGAACAAGATTTCTTTGCTTTAACTGATGATCTCTTTGATGTAATTCACTATTTAATTAGATACCTGTAGAAAGTGAGGAGGTCTCTAAGACTTGGTACTATGTATGTCCTGAAACCTGTATTTCACTACTTTCATTAAAATTTCAACATAAGAAAAAAAATAAACCAAATCTTATTTAATGGTCAGACGTTGGAGAAATCTCAAAGACAGATAAGGTACAATTTCATGAGAAGGATTGCACATTTTCAAATTTAGTCCTAAAACATTAAATTGTCCTATGGAAGAAAAGTAATACCAGCTTTTAGAACAGCTCAGTCATGATGCACTCAAGTTTACTTCTTCCCCTTTCAAAGCCACACAAAAGAAAATTTTACATTAAATTCCTTATAAGATCTCATTTTATTTTCTATTGCATGTCAATATGGCTTTGGGGGAAAAGATTGCTTTAAGAGCCTCAATGATGTTATCATCAAACATGACAGACAATATCCGCTTACTGAAGGCCTCCAATAAAAGAGCCATCTTTTAAGCAATAACAGAGAACAAACCCCAAACAAATACAAATGTGACACTGAGAACTGTTGCTCGTTACCTTCTAGGTGCTCCATCCTCATGTGGCTGAATAATCACCACTTTTACTGTCACTGATGTACGTAAAAGGTCAATCATTTGCTCATGAGTCAAAGTTGCCACAGCCACTTTACAGATCTCAACCAGGCGGCTCCCTTGCCGTAGGCCTGCCTTCCATGCAAAACCAAAGGGCTCCACGTCCGCCACTATCCCTTCAAAGTTCACGTGGAATCCAAGCTGGCCCAACCCATTCCTCCGTAGGGTCATTTCCGTGGTTTCGCATCCTCTGGTCACTATCTAAGGAAGTATCAGATTGTTACGCTATTTATTGTCAGAACACACTTCTTCAGACATACAAACAGATCTGTTTTTAACCACTATTAAGGCATGTGTGGTTTGACATTAATGATCTTTAATATAGTAATATTAAATTATTTTAACATTTATGTTTTCATGAAGATTTCTGCATAAAACAAAATGAACAAAACATTTCATGATGCTAAAAATCTTATATCCCCAGAGCAAACAGCTGACCTGTGTCAAGCTCTTTCTCCCTTGCCCAACATTAACACAATACCATTTATATCTTATTCAAAACTTAACATCTGGTTTAGTTTCAAAACACTAAGCAAGAAAAACACTGCCCTGTCGGTCACATCATTCTTATTGGCTGACTGCAGGCATGCAGGCATTTTTAGTTCTGTATTAAACTTGAGATATAACATGAGCCAAATCGAGTGAAGTGCTTCAGTTCTAGCAGCTTATCTTCCTCAAGAAAATAGCAATGAAGACAATATTGATTTATTTTGCTTCACAGCCAGATTCCTAACTACCACCACCTCGAGATGTGGACATCACTAAATTGGGATAAGGGTTTTCATGTCCCTGGAAAACTTGGAAACAAAAAAATTGTTTTCCTCATATTCAATGCAAAGTAATCCTATCTTTATACAGAGTCGCCAAAGACCTTCAAATTCAGATTTTGCTAAACAGGTTCATTTCTACATGCTGTGAAACAAGTCCTCAAGAGTGTTACTGTGTAAAACATAATCATACAACAGCCTATAAGCTGGTATACTGTGCCAGACTCAGAAGATGAAATTCTAGCCCACATTAAAAGGTAAGTTTGAGAGTGAGCCTACTATTCCCTTTAGTCAGTGTCACAAAACGAGTATGCATTTTAGCTCCATTAGGACAGTTAGAAAAAAAAAAAAAAAAAAAAAAAACCTGCAAAACAGCACTATCAAAAATCTTTCTTTGTAATGCATATCGAAGACCTCACAGTCCTTTATAACAGCCTAGCAAGGTAAACATCTGCCCTTCAGAGATGCATATTACAGTACAGATAAGGGATCTTCCCAACGTCTTCCCATGCTGCATTAAGAGCAGTTCCACAGCACACCTTGTTCCACAAAGGTGTTTCTGCTGCTTGTGTTTAGTGTGCATCACAAAGATGCACACATTACTCAACTTTATTTAATTTCACAAAATTTAATTGCAGGTGCTTAAGTTAGGAGGCTAGTGTCCTTTTTTTTCAGCTGTGCAGGATAGGTCTTTGAAAAAGTTGTGTTATGGCTTGAGTTTAATTCAGGAGGCTGTTTTGGAAGAGTCACTCTCACTCTCCATTGCCTGTTTGAGTCAGAATCTTGGTAGGCTGGCTTTTGAGTTCATTGTGTGCTTCCCACAGAAGAATGGCTCAGCCTAATTCAGGGGTGCACGGTGAGGCAGTGGGACCATACAGCTACTGAGATGCTGGCACTGTGACTGCGTACAGCTGTCACAAAATCACCCCTTTCACCCCCTGAGTTGGAGGCAGTTGACTGGGGACAGTTTCATGGGAGGTTTAAACTGACCTAAGATCTCACCACCCCTGTGCTGTCCCCTGCATCACATTAACACTTGTGGAGCCATGCAGGCAGAGCAGAGATAAGATATAGTGGAAAACCAGGGTGCTTTTTAAAATAGTGTTCCAAAGGGATGGGAGGCAGGGAATGGATGGGACTGACTCCTTCACTCCCAACAATTATGAACGCACATCTCCATCACTGACAAAGGAACCACACAGCCAACACTGAGCTGTTCTGTACTTCCTTTTTACACTTCCTGTTTAGACTGATCTTTTGTCCATAGTTATCACAGAGTCAGGGATGCAAGTCGTAACATCTACTCCCTTCCCAATCCAATGGCTGACTGGAAATACTTTGGAGCGTTTGTGTAACTTCTGCCTGCCTTGGTCAGTGACTGAAAGCCACAGTTTTCTGTCCCTTAGTAAGTTTTACAGCACTATTGTCTTTTTAGGATATTTCTATATGAATAGCTGTCACTTAGCAGAAAAAAACCTGAGAACTTGCACAAATGAGAACAAAGTGGCACAAAACAATGAGTTATTTTAAGGTTGCTGATCTGAGAAAACTGGTGCATGCTCATGCTTTTGACCTGTGATAAAGTCAAGGTAACGAAATACAATTAGCCCTCATTCATTAAGGGTAATCTTCTATGAGCTGTGAAATACTGGAGACAGATATTGGGAGGATCTGATATTCTGAGAATTATTGCTTGGAAAATTTAGGCTACTTGAACTGTAGCACTTTGATGCATAATCTTTCCAGTTATTTCTGAAGACATAGGTTTCAAAATTAAAATGTGAAAGTCATCCTTGAGATGTCCAAAACATACTCTGGAGGTTTTGTTTACAAAAACACATTCTGGGATTTCCTAACAAAAAACCACCAGGTATTTCCTTTGCCATTAGCCAGCTCTGAGTTTATGGCATATTTTAGAAACGGCCCTTTTCAAATCAAACTTTCTGTTGTGTTTGTAACTGTGCATATAGTATTGGAACTGTATAGCATTCTGAAACCTTAAACTTTTCTTTCCATCTCTTCAGTCATGAGTAGTTTTCAATAAGACTTTCACAATTTGTGAACTACGTAAGTGAAAATGAAATTTTCAGCTCTTTGTTAGCTACACTTCTGTCACAAGTTTCTAAAATATATATTTAGTCATGCAGTGAAAAGAAAAACCTGTCATTACAGTCAGGAGCCCAGCTGAGGGATGGAATTTTAACTACGTAGTATTCTTGGGCAGGCAGACACTTCTTTATCATTATGTCACAGTTACAGAACACTGCAAAAGGAATGCACCTACCAAGGTATATGGATTTTCCCAACCTAGAGCATAAAAACCTCTTCTGCAAGGTAGTTAAATATTTCAAAGTTAAAAGATAAGAAAAACAAACATCCTTGCCAAAGATTCCTCTATTCCCAGTGGGAAGTATTCCAGGAGATCTATTCTTCCTCAAGCGTATATCCCCTAAAAGGTATCGCTGCATACTACGTATTCATGTCACATTAAACATGGTGCTGCTCCACTTCAAAACAGCTCTTTCTGTTTACTTGGTTGCCATTTCACTGTTCTTGTGGCCACTAATGAACTAATGAACTCTGAATGAACTTTGTACAGATGAAGTTAAAAGACGGATATGCTCTAAGTGCCATGAAGAAGGTGAAGAGCTTTTCACTACACAGGATACTAAGAAAATTTTGTCAACTCAGATTCTTCAGTGTTTCCACTGAAGTAAAGATCCATTCAGTGTTTCCATTTACAGTTATATCACTCTGCCATTCTCTGTTATCCTAAAGTTCAAAACCCCTGCTTTTTCTGCCTTCAAACACAGCCCTCCAAGTTATACTACTTTGTTTTTGCTGCTCTTTCTGCTTTATATAGCTAGATACTCTCCACCAAAAATAAAAATTTATCTAGACTGACAAATCCCAGTCTTTTTTCTGTTTTGGTTCAAATCAAAATCATGGTCTCAGCTTTTCACATCTTTTCTTAATCTAGATATTCAGATAGGTCTCCTATTCACCTGCATGATATAAATCCAGGCAATAAAAGGTAGTTATTTCTCCGACAACCTCTTTTAGTAACTGCAATATTTTACTCACTAGTTTTAAGAAAAGCTTTTAGACATGACTGCAAAGAGTTAATCATCTGGTCATGGAAGACTGATAACAGTTTGAGCTTTCATCTTTAGCATCTGCCGGCCCATCTGGTTGTTGACCTTAGCTGTTTTCTGAGTCACTTAAAAGGTTTTTAAAATATGCATTTAAAGTGTGGTGTCAGGGTTTTAAATACTTTTTAGTGGCTGTAATGGTTTCATATCAAGTCTGTATAAGGACTGTAGAAAGCATTCAACAGTAAAAACAACCAGGAAATAACATTAATATGCAGCTTTCAAAAGAGGAAAAAGCAGGGGAAATGGAGAAAAATATGAGACCAGAAACAGGGATTAAAAATGTTTTAAAACAAGTAATGACAGGTAATTCTTTTAATCAGTGTGAAAATTGGTTAGGTGGCAGTGAAAGAGAAGGCAGCCAGGATTCATTGGAATAGATAATTGAAGTAAATATTTGGATAAACTTTGCAGTAACTGATGCTAAATTTAAGGCTTAAAAAACAATTTGTCAATATTTAACCTAAAAATATGACCATAAAAAAGAGGAAGTATTCAAGTAAATACAGATAAGCATTCCATTTTGTCGTTTTAATTACTGAGTTTTAAAGACCTGTTTTTGGCAACTGGGATATTTCCATGTTTTATAAGACTGAGTAAGTAAAAAACCAGCAAAATAGATTGTCACTTATGACAAAAGAAGTTTTCACCAGAATTTTAAATATCATTTTCCATGTATGTTAAGCAATTTATATTGTTCATTTAACAATACTTAATGGGACTGCTACTTTTCAGATGGAAAATAGCTGTCTAAAGAAAATGAAATCGAAGAGGTCAATTGAAAAGGATAATAAAACAGTGGCAAGAAGAGTTTGAAGACATTTGCCTCTTGAAAGAGTAATTGTACTTTAGAAGAAAGTTGTTATTTGGAGCATGATACTGAGCAACGCTAAATGTGACTGCAGTACTACAGAGGCTCTAAAACTTCAGCTGCAATGCAACTGTTCCAGTGTGAAAACTGTAAGCATACTGATTTCTTTTTAGTGCCAGGCTTTCTAAGAGAAAAAAACCTAAACCCATCTAAATCACTTAAATTTTGATCAAAGCGCAACCACATGATGTAGATGCATCAGCACTTTTACCTTGGAGTTCCTGTCATTTCATTTGTACTGGCTGAAATACTTACAGGACAATAATACTGACAGGGTCATAAAGTGTCTGAAAAACTTTATCCAGTCAGCTGTAAAAACTGGAATTAATTGCTCTAATTTTCTTTACTTTCTGCAGTTGCTCACTGTAGAGGAACAAATCAGCAGAATCACACAAATTTTTCTGCTAACATTCACACAGATTATTACAAAAAGTGAGTATATTTTATGCATTAATATTTTGTGTATTTTAAAGGATATTTCTACCTACAAAGGTGTGATTTGAGAATAGGCTACAGCAAGAGGATGCAAATGCTCAGCTTGTCAGTCCTGATTTCAACACTGGCACTATCCATGGCCTTGGGCAAGTAATCAGATAAATGGTATTTGAATCCTTAGCCCTGAAAAAAATGGGTTGATAATGCTTATCTCATTTATTCTTGTGAGGATTACTATTTGTAATGCTCTATGAAGACTGAAAACACTTCTGAACTATAAACACAGGACATTTTTAATTATATCTCAGAGGAGATGTAGAGGAGCAACTCTTGATAAAAAAACTGGAATTCCAGTTTAGAAGATCTACTTACTTCAAGTCTTTGAACGATTTCTCTGATGTCTTCATTACAATTATCTGCTGCAGACAGAAGAATACATTCTCCTCTTTCATAAAATATTTTGATGCTCATTAATCCAGATGTCCATCCAATAACATCTCTGCAGGAGCAGTTAAACACAACATTTTTTGATTCCTTTTCAATCAACATGATAAACTCATTGGAGATTCCAAGAAGACATTCAATGTCAGCAGACTGGCCAAAATCTCGGGCAATCACATTCCACATAATTGCTCCAACACTGAATAGATGTGCATCTTTCCTTGGTTTCACTTTTTCCTTCTTTTTCGCCCCTAAAGTAATAAAGCTGAACTTTGCTGAAGTATCCACTGTAGCTGTGGTAACAAAATTTTCTGCCAGATCTTTCAAGTATTCTTGACGTGTCCGTGTGGCCATGGCTCGAAATTTTTCCGACTTATGTGCCGCATTTTCAGCATTAATAACTTTGGCTAAAAGGAAGTCCCTAAAGACTGCTGATTTGGGGAAAGTTACTCCTTTGGGAATGGGTGGACCGAATGGGGGTACATCTTTTGATCGTGAAACACCAACACTGGAAATAGAAAGAAAAAAAATAAAAATGGTTAATTCCTTAAAAAAAAATTAAAAAATTCAGATGATAAGGAGAACTGTGATCTCTGCAGTCCATTTACACAGTTGAGTTTAGCTCTGACTTGTCAATTTTCAGACATTTCAAACTCATCAAAGAAAACTGATTCAGTTGTCTGTTTTAAATTGGCTTTCTACTTTTGAATATATAAGGGATATTATTAAAAAAGGACGCAAAAAATATCAAAGATGATTTCTTAGGCTGTCACTGTCTCCTTTAATGGCATAAATAAAAAAATGTATTGTGAGACACAAATGAGAGTATTTTTAAAAATTATTTTTTATGTAAATCTTTAATTTTCAGCTGCCACTCAGTTACATCATCTCAAAACTAAGAAATATATAAACAATTTATTTTAATCCTTGGGTATTTTGCTACAATGAAGTGGGAATAAAGTACTGGTATCCAATGTGACTATAATGGAGCATTCTTCACCTGTTTAAACTGGCTACTCTACGTTCGTAAAATTTGAAGATATCTGCAATTCTTGACATAGGCAGTTCACAGCAAAGTGTAAGAGAAATAGCGATATTTTTAATTGATACAATTATACCTCTAATTGATATATACATAATGTATTACAACTGAAAAAGAATTTCAAAATATAGATGCAAACTACTACTAGTTTGACTGAAATGCAGTCACATTTGGGATGACAGACATTGCTGGTAGTAAGAAAAATGTAACTTAGGAAATGTCATGTATTATTAAACACAAAACAGTTACTGAAACAAAAACAAGTTCTAAAAGATAGTTCAAGTTCTAATGGGCAGCTAAAAGGCAGTAATATGGCCAAATCTCAAGATGTATTAATAATAATAATATCTTTAAGAAATACAAAACTGTTAGAAGACAGTTCCATTGTAGTCTTAGTAACAAACTTAAATAATTATAAGGCTCTACTCACCTATAACACACATTTTCAGTGCAAGGATTATGCACTTTGACTATGACAAATACATGTTGAAAGTGGGAACGAATATTTTTTGGAGTAAAAGGAAGTGCTCCTGGCTCTTGGAAGACAATGGTAACTATATCATTTCCTATATGCCTTTTCCTTAGCAGCTAGACAAGAAACATGCATTGAAAAATTAGTTATAAAAAAATAATCACATTCTTCATCTAAGAAAAAAACCCAAACCAAAATAAATTAAGCATAATTTTTCAGATATAACTTAATCAATCATATCTTGGATAACTACAGATAAAAGGCATTGTGACTGAACTGCAAAAAGGAAAGGAAATTAACTAAGTTCACAAAAATCCTAGTGAGTTCTCTCAGATCCCCACACCAGTTTTGCATAGTTTCTGCTCATTTCTGTTTTATTTTATAAGAAAAATGTATTTCTCTTACTTTAGTGCATCACTTCAGTAATAAAAAATGTTACATCACCTGACATTTCTCACTGTCTAGAGAACTATATATCAGTTCCTTCTTTACAGTGTAATATTTGTCTACAATAAAAATAGAATATTGCTTCTAGTTCTCAATAACTCTTTCTATGTTGCAATTCTATTACATATTGTCAATATTATGACCTTATTTAAAAAACCCCCCCCATAGATTATCACGAATACAAGTAACAAATGAGGAACAAAACTAAGACTTGTGAAGAAACAATAGCTATTAGAAACATATTAATTAAAAGCTTATTCTTGTAACTGGTAGCTTTTATCATGAAAATATATTTAAGGACTAATTTAAAGTATTACATCATTGTTACAGGCTAAAACTTAGTAAAAACTATAAAACATGTCCAGCAATAGTGGACCACTATTCTCTCTCCCCAAGAAAACCCAACAAAACAACACAGTAAAATAATGTTCTCTTTCCTCATGGAAATATATTGCAACTCTCAAATTTTTCACATTTTTTTTTCATAAATACCTTTGCTTATAAAACATCCATACATATTAAAGACAGAAATAAAAGTAGTCAACCGTGTGCTACATTTAAAATATAACCCAAAGACCTTGCACTGTCAACTAACAGCATACAGACACTTAACACTGTACCTTAGCTCATGTGTAACTAAAAAGGATATAAAAATAAATTTATTTTAAAACTTTATGACAGAGCAAGTAATAATTTATCTATCAAGCTGATCTTACAGAAACTAATCTGTCTAATAAAAGAATATTTTCTTGTATTTTCTCAGTTCCATTAAAAGTTAGTATATCAGGTACCAACAAAAAAGTGAAAAGTTGCACATGCTGAAGCCTAAAACCCATAAGTATGTTTCTTACAATCACAGAGAGGATGATATTCTAAAGGTAGAAGAAGGGCCAAAGCCACAATTTTAAAGCGCTCAGTATATCTGTATTATTTTAAACATAATCAAAATCTGAAACACAATTAAAGAAATAAGACTCCTTATGAACCTTTACAACAGGCATAAGGAAAAAAATAGTATTTGATATAAGTCATGTGGCTCAGTCAAGTTTTCATGTGTCTAAGACTAAAATCAAAATAACTGGCTATTTGAGCCAATTCAAATATATAACCCGTTGTGTACAAATTACAGAACAAGTCCACTCCGTGGAACTGGTCACAGAATTCAGGGTATCAGGTATGCTCTAACTTGTGAGCTAGTGAGCCATACAATTAAATCATAGCGGTGCAGCACAAGCTCATGTTTAGAAGTTATTGCTATCTCACAGGTTGGAATTTACACCTCAGTTAAATTAGTAAGAAACCTTCCAATTGAAGGGTACAGGGTGATTAATTTCTGCCTTATCTCACTAAGTGCCCAATTACCCTTTCTTGCTAGAGTGGTTCATGCTCGTTTCCACAAAGCAAATGAAAAAAATTAGAATGCAATCCTCTTTAAAGTTGTATTTGAAACAATCGCTATTTTCAAGAATATTTTGTCCTTTTGTAGTCCCCTTTAGGAGGTTCTGCTTGCCTTCATAGGTAGCTTAAGCAAGAATAGCAGTCACTTAGCAAGACATAAGTTTTAGAAGTGTTTGAAATTTTACTAGCAAATGCCTTTTTTACACTATGGCAGTTCCCATATCCTATCCCAAAACTAGTTTTCAAGAGCTGAAACCTCTACAAGGTACAAAAACAGAAATAGGAAGACAGGTAATTATTTTTAAGAACCTTACCAAGCTCGTAGAGATCTTAGTGACTTCTTCAACAATTTAAAATAAAACCAGTGTAACACTTATAAATAATTGTCATGCATAAGTGGTCAACTTCAACACGATGCAAAGCAAAGCACAGTTGTGGCTGTGCACAGAGTATCATAATGCAAAGAACTTCGAAAGGGGAGAGAAGTAAACCAGGGTGATCTGGAACATGGAAAGAGGTGTTCTGGATAGGATGAAGGAACAGGAAAAGAATAAAGTATTGAATGGAAGAAAGAGGGAACACATACTTCTCTGGGAAATGTGAGATAAGGATAGCATACTGAAAATGAAAAAGGAAGTGAAGGAAACTGGAACTAAGAAAAAAGATCTGCAAGAAATCTTTCTCTAGTTTTCATTCTATAACCTCCCATCATTTACCTCCTAGTTGTTGTTTTGGTTTGGTTTTGTTTTTTTTTTTTTTTTTCCTCCCAGGTTCTCAGTTTCCCCTTCCTCTCCCATTTTGAGGTCTGCTCAGGTTTGGGGGTTTTGGATGTTGTATTATTATTTTTTTTTTTAATCTGCCTTTCTAACATACTCTAAAGAGTCTCATGCCAATGCAGAGCACAATAGGAACTCTCAATAGGGTGCACAGTCTACAGAGATTTACTTACAGTAAGGAGACATCAAACACACTTTGACATCATTCCTGTATCAGCCTAAACTGATAGGTTAGAGTTTGAAAATGAACCTAATCAAGTACGATAGGCAGCCAAAAGGAAATCAGTTAAGTGTTACGTAGACACGCAAAGGGGAATCAGGAAGGGAAATATGTTAGAAAAGCAGAATCCAATAAATTAAAATTATTTGCACCAAATAATAGTCATTATATTAATTCTTTGATTTTAACAACTCAATACTTAATTTTCAGATATGCATTTCTGAAGAAAAGAACTGTCTTAAAATTTAGCATATTTACAGGTTATGCTCAGCCTTAAAAATCTACCCACTTCTGTAGAATTAATTGCCTTGACAAACTGCAAAACAAGGAATTGTTGAAATAGCAGGGAAATATACTCTACATTCAACTAAATGACAGTGTTCAGAGTCAAATAAGAAAACCTCCAAGCTTATTTTAGTACATTTCCAAAATAAGTGGTTTCAAAAGTTTTGTTTTCAATTTGTGTTCTTAATCTGTACCAAAACCAGAAATGAATGGCAAAGGATCTTCCAACAGATCTGGGTAAACCAAGTTTGGTATAATCACAAGTCTTGTTACCCAACAATTTTAACAGTAGTTTAAACATGACAAGTTTATTTCACTATTGCATATCTGTTTAACTTTTAAGTTTTCATTTAATGGTGAAAACTGATTATTTAATTTGATTTGGATTAATCAGGTCTGACCATGTGTAAACAAGCAGGCTACAAATGTGTGAATGGGAAACTTGCAAGGGAATGATTTGGAAAGGGACGTTGCAAAGGTAAAGTTTAAAGGGGAAAGCCTCGAACTATGACCTTAAGAAAAGGTCAGTAAAGGAAAAGGAACTGGCCACACCAGGGCTGGTAGTCTTCTCTGTCCTAGGGAAGGAGCAGCTGACTTGAAAGTTCCCAGCCTATGTTGCAGCCAAAGTGAAAATTACCTTGCTCTTTGGATCTCCTGCTGGCTCTAAAACTAGAGGGATGTCCTGATCAGGGACCAAGCAGGGCGTAGTTATATCCTGGAAGAAGCAACAAACAGTTCTGGTGCGGCCTATTTTTGGCTCACAGGTATTTGGAATGCAAGCAGCACTCGGTGCTTGCTCATTGAAGGTCACCATTGTAGATTATGAAGAGTGACTGAATACCTTGCCCAGTCATTACCAAGCAAGGGACATGGGAACTAGATGCAACACCTTCAGCCAGTACATACATTATATGCTAGCATTAAATAACTGCTGAATGGGGGTCTGCATTGCTAACATAAGCTAAAAGGAAAATTACCGTGGTCCCTGACTGCCCCTTACGTGGGTATGTGGTTAGTGAGCCAAACCCTGAAGAGACAAACAACATTCATGTTCCACAGCACCTGTAAGTCTCTGTCCTGAGCACAACTGATGCAAGTGCATCTGTTGTCTTCAGCACCTAAAAGGTCTCAGGGAAGAAGACCTAATCAAATTTTATCCTAACTTGTGAGAAATAATACTGTTGATACATTTCAAGCTTCATTATGTACTTTGCAACTGAACAGAAGAAAAATAAACAATTATTATAGATCCCTTTTGCACATTAAGGCTGGCTAAATTATGGTAATTTGAGTGCACTTGTCACATTTCATTAAGACACTATGCATGCTGTGTAAACACTGATAGATCTCATCACCTGAAAAATAATGTGGTGGGTCTTCAGATAGGCATACTGCTTTAATTTGGAAAACTGCCACATTATTTTGATCCCAAGAAAGCCACGTATAACAACATAGTGTTTCTCCTAAATACTGAACCTGTTCAAGGGACAATGATGAGAGCTTACTAAAACACTGTGGAAAGGAGTGCTTGTTGCTGGGGAAAACCATGGAGTTAAAATTGAAATTCTGTACACAAGAATCAGCATCTGACTATAAAGAAAGAAAAATAGGGAAATGATAAGAATGAAAGGAAGGCATGGGAAGAAGTGAAAGGACAGTAATAGAGGGTGGCTGAGCAACACAGCAGTGAAGTTGACAAAGAGCAAAAAAACTATGAAAATTAGTGGATCACAGCAAAGAGGATGTTCTGTTCTCACAAACGAGGGAAATACATGAAAGACAACAATGAAAGTAACAAACTCCAAGTAAGGCCATATTTACTGTCAGTGCCTGTGATTTGCTATGAAAACATTAATTTTATTCTTTTAAGGCAAGCTCATTCAGTGTATTATATCTTCTTAAGGGGGCACAGTTTTCCCTATTTACAGGTACTTTCCAATCAAAGATTGTTATGACTGACTACAGACAAAACAACTTCTAGTGCCATTCGTAAATTAATCCTGTGTTGTAATAAGGCATAAGTGAAAGTTTAGAGAAGTGGAAAAATCTAAAATCAGTGATGAAGATCCAATACCTTGATTAATAGCTATTGTCACAATTGACTGCCTAATATAGCTGAACATTCTGTCTCCTGAAAGCCACACATTTTAAGAAGTGAGTCATCTAAACTTTGTATTATTCATATGATGAAAAGTTTCTGTCTTTCAATTCCCTATTTAGTTTCTTTAAACCACATCTCAATTCTAAGTGTAATGGAGTAAACGTTGTCTTAACAGTTCACTTGATACAGTTCTTCAAACTGTTCAAAGTTCTACAAACTGACATTTAAAATACATAAATACATGATATACTTTCTTTCATTTTGATTTTTATATATCCTTTCTGAATAATTTCGTTTTCTTTTACCTTTTTCTTGCTGCCTTGACCTATCTTTTTTCCTCACACAAGACCTCTTGATAGGGTAGGCATGAAGGATACAACTCACATGTGGTTAACAAACAGTATTTTTTGTGTGCTGTTCAAAACCAAAGCAAGATAGCATCCTTATTTCATGACAACCCTTCAAAACAGCTGAATGTTTTTGTATCTTGCATGACAATGTGAGAATATTCTAAAACTAAGTCAAAACTTATTTCTGCAGACCTAGAAAAAAAGAGTAGTAGCACAGAAAGTTACCAACTATCATCAGTCTGACCTATGAGAATTCCACTGCTTTTCTTTTAAGCATTACTACTGATATATTATACCAAATGAGTTTGTACTTTTTAATTAAGTCCCAAGAAATATCTTAGACAGGCAAGACAGAGTAACCTTACTGGTGCACCGCACACTTTGGATGCTGTGCTGGGTTTTAGCCATCCTTAACGCTTTGAAGATATTCTGAATTATTACATAAGTAAAGGGAATTCTCTAGAAATAAGATAAATACACTGCAGTTTTCTGTCTTCACAGACACCTTGAAGAATACAGTTAACCACTTATTACTAAGCTGACACATTAATAAAGACCTGTAATATAAGGATTAAGTGGAATAGTTTAAAAAAAATCTTATTACATGCATATTTTAACCACAAGACTATTTTCAAGATTCATTCCATTCAATGTTTAAAACATACATAAGACATAAACCCAGTCCAAACTGAAAATAACTAATTCACCACGGGCAATACTGCCTTTTAATAATAAAATGAAATGGGAAAAATTGGATAAGTGTCCTGAACTATACAGAATAAAAATCCTATGAGATTTCTAATGTCTTATAATGTTTCAAGAAAAAAAAAATACAGCTGAGTCATACTTCATATAAAACAATTCCGTTTTCAACCAATATTATTAAAGAACCCCAACACTCAATGTCAAACATTCATAATGTAAAATAACAATGAAAAGCTAAAAAAAACATACCTGTTGCCTGTTACTGGGCATGTACGGAAGCATTGTCGATACGTGAAACATTAACTCATAATCCTTATAGGTAGTATAGAGGGAATGAGTTCCTGTTGAATCAGCTGAAAATTAATTTAATCGCAAGAATGTCAGTAAATTAGAACATTCATGCTACTTTCTAGCACAGCCCTCTTTGAATGCTATGATTTAAATCTATCTATTTAAGCAATTTAAATCTTCCTTTTCAATAGAACAAAACCAGTTTGCATCAGCTAAGGATCTACTCTTTAGTTTCATATTATGATATTAAAGGGTTCTGTGGAAAAATGCCCAAAGAGTTTGCTGTCTCTGAGACCTAAATGATCTAATCTTGACTATACTGGCACTTCATGAAAAAGGAAAAAACACTTAGCTACTTGAGTATAGTTTTATGTAATATGTATTTTCATTATTTAACTGTTAATTGACTAAATCCATACTTTATTAATAAGGAACTGGCTACTTCAAATATGACATTAAAACACATATTGAAGATCAGATATTTTAAAAACATAAAATATGTACATAATACATTAAATTTTTAATGGCAATTTTCACACATTTGAAAATTATTAAAATGCATTTTAATAAGCATTTAAAAAGCATTAAATACATGATATTAACATTTTTTGTTTCTTATATTTAGAACATTTATTCATAAAGTTAGCATTTCACAATGTTTACAGCAAATTAGATGTTTTACGCTGTAGACATAAAGTAATCCTTTTTATTCCCCTTCTTCAATACATCCAGACTATGTAAGGAAGTACAGTAAACTTTTAAAAAGTTTAACTTTTGACTTTAATGAACACACTATTGACTCAAGACAACTACCAATTTTTCTTTTCTTCCATGTTCATTAATTTTTTAAGATAATTTTATGTTATCTACATCAATAAACATTCTCCAGCACACACTTTCACACACTGTTTAAGGTTTTGGGGTCTTTGATTTAAATAGTAACTGTATTCCACAAAGAAATCGATTAGCCATGTTTGTTCTTCAGATAAAAGTATATAAATTTACACCTAAGGGTAAAATTCAGCATCAACCATACCTTATCTGCAGCCCTAAATCTAAAAGTATTTTGTGTGGATATAATCATGAGCACATTCATATTACAACTGGGTTCGTCAGTTATGTCTGCACAACAATAAAATTAACTTCATTTATTAATATCTATGCAATACAAATTACAGTTGCACAAGAAGTAGGAAGCATAGTTTCCACTGAAGTTTCTTACTTAAATGCTGATAAAAAAGGGAAACATTATTGTACTCCTCTATTTGGAAGTCTTACTTGAAAATCTAATTCCATTATAACCTTTTGGTGGCATTTTAGAAAGACAGTTTTGAAGAGACAGAAAGAGGAAATAATTTATACTTGGAAATACAAAACAATTATCTGTCTAACCCACACTGATGTCAGTAACCCTATCTCTGACTCCATTTGTAATTAGATACTAAATACAATCAAATTACCTTGAAAAAATATTGCAAAAAGCAATCCCTTTAAATACCTTTTACAGAAATACTTGCCTAAATACTTACTAAGAACTTTTATAGTTCCTTAACCTTAAAATCAATGCTTTCCTAATACAACATCCTACTTAGTTGAACACTTTTGATGTTTCACCTTGACTTTTGAGATGAGCTAACAAACTTTTCTTCTGAAATTTAGTCCATTATACAAAGCAAGCTGAAATCTAACGCAACACATACTCTACTGAAACACCTACTATGGCCCACTGTGATTAAAATTACGTAACAGTTGCTACTACAAACATTACTCAGCTGACAATTTAAGTAAAAAATAATATATCTGGGCTGACATTTTTGCACGTCATTCCTTTCTGAACATTACTTCTGTTTCACAAAGTTGGAGGAAATTGGCTAGAACTTTTTTTAGTTACAAAACATTTTGCAGAAAAGCACTTTTTACCAAATGAAAGTGAAACAGCACTATTCTTCTGTAGATAAAAAATTATAACATTTCCCCAATTTTTTTCATCTTCATTTCTCTGTTTATAGGTATAAGGAAATTAAATGCAAACATAATCCAATTTATCTATAAAATTATTCATAATTATAATCTAAACATTGGAAATGAGAACATTAATGTTCCAACAGTAATTCTTTTGCATTTCTAGTAGATTGATATATTTTAAAACAAATTATATAGTATTGAGTTGGTCTAATTTTCTTATTTCTTGATCTTGGCATTTGGAACTGCATGTCACTAAAACTGCACTAAAGCAGGGCAGAAAATAGTTTATAGTTAATACATTACACATGTTCTTCACATTTGCACTGGATCTGGCTTGGATGAGATAACTTTCTTCACAGCAGCCCATATGGTGCTGTGTTTTCTGTCTGTGATCAAAACAGTGTTGATAACACACCAGTGTTTTAGCTATTGCTAAACAGTGCTTACACAGCACCAGGGCTTTTTCTCTGTTTGTGACACTGTCCCCTACCCTGAGGAGCACATTAGGGGTGGCCGAGAGTTTAGGAGGAGACACAGCCAGGACAGCAAATCGAATTGACCACAGACATATTCCATGCCATATAAAACCGGAGCAGGGAGAGAGTTTTTTACATGGTTGCTGTTGCTCAGAGATTAGCTGGGCATCAGTCAATTAATGGGAGGTAGCAAGGGATTGCCTTTGCATCACTTGTGTGGTTGGCTGATTATTGTAGTGGTGGGTTGTTTTTTTGTTGTTGTTGTTTGGGGAGTTTTATTTTAGTTTGGCTTTTTTTGTTTGTTTGTTTTGGTGGGTTTGGGGTTTCCTCTCTCCCATTCACTCATTGAACTGTCTTAATCTCAACTCACAAACTGGAGGGTGAATGAGCAATCAAGAGGTGAGAGCTTATCTGCCATACAGGTCAACCCACCAAAACATTCACCTTCCTCTATTTCATAAGAAACGGACCAATTACTTAGCAAAATACTAAACAGACAAATTAAAAAAGGAGAATTTTTTACAGAAAAAACTCACAGCTAGTCAAGCATTTGAGAATAAAAATACTTAATAAGTGTGAATCCTCCAAGAACTGAGTGAGAATTATTACTGAAACGTTGTGTCTACCAAAAATGTAGCTCCTAGAGTTTAAATTATTGCACTATTCTGAACCTGCAGGCAGTCAGAGCAATGCATTATCCAATTATAAATACAACACACAGTAATACTTTTTACGCTATTATATTAAAAAAACAAGTATAACACAGAAAATATGATAATTAGGTCAGTATTCTACATTTAATATAATACTGAAGACTGTATCTTTTTGAACTCTCTTAATTCCATTCTTCTTTTTGCAAATTATAAGAATATACTATGACAGGATGATAGCATTACTGGCACAAAGACTTAGTAAAACATTAAAATTATGTTACTGATTGATATATACACAATGCTGATCACCAGTGCAAGTCCATACTGAAGCACAGCAAATAGAGAAACTGAATTTTCTTGACAGACCAGCATATATTTTCATATGTACAAATTACTAGGTGATATTTGGTCGTGCTCTGATTGGGGGGAAAAAAAGCAAAACCCAAACATTCCTTACTCATTTCAATTTTTCACCCTTACTCAATTAATTCCAGAAGTCTGACATCCACAGCATGTTAATAAATATTTCTACACATTAATTTGAAAAATGAGTTATTATTCTGTACTGAAATAGGATGCAATAATCTTTATCAAGCCTGAATTATTAAAGTAAAACAAACACAGATTTAAGCAAAAGGCATTAACATTAATGGAAATTAAAGGTGGTGGTTAGCGAGGTTGACAATATGTTAAAATGAATTAGGTGAATAACTAGATACCCTTAGATCACAGCTCACAGGGATCAGTTACCAAAATCCTGTTAAAATATCATTAAACTAAGAATGGGTTAAGGGCAGTGAAAACAGGGCTAATGAAGAAGTGTGTTAACAAATCACTGACTTTTTTTTTTTTTTCAACAGCAATACTTCTGTTCCTATTTTTGCCACAAAACCCAACCAATTTGTACAGTTAAATTTTTATCCTGCTACACTTAGGGAAATGGAAACAGCTGAAGAAATGGCGCTAATAACACAGCACTGTGGCAGATGAATAATTATCAACTGTGGTATGATAGCATGCTTACTGTGCATGTGTGAAAAACTAGAAAACTGAGAAAACTTGATTTCTTTTCAAATATAAATGTGTACATTGGTTAAAAGGAAGCATAAAGTTTAGCTGACATAAGGAGAATGTGCCTTGTCATGGCTCTGTATTTCAAACCACGTATCTTTCCTTTTGCCTTTTTAAGATGTTAGTGTAGCTGGGAAATCCTGAAATATCACTCATATAGTATGATTTTAACTAAGTGCAAGCAAATGAAATAAGTTGCTTTAATTTTCAGTTCTACTAATGCCACAGAAAAAGTAAATAACTTTTCAGACAAGGTTTGATACATGCTCTTATCATATGCTTTATCTTCCTCGTTTACCATATAATCTTACTCCTCAAAACCCAAAGACGAAAGCATGAAAAGAAAACATGTTTTTCTGACGATCAACTGGATAATTACCATTTCTACTATAGACTGAAAACATAACTTACTTTTATTATCTAGTTGAGCCCTGTATTTACTGAATCCTTTTAGCCGTACTCGCTGGCCCAGTAGATCAAGGAACTCTTCAAAAGCTGGTCCTGCCATCTCATTGTTATACATTTCTTCCTCTGTGCTTTGGCCTGCTTTGCAGTAAAGGATACCAATCTTATGCTGAAAACTCAGCTGAAATTAAAAAATAAACAGCAACAAAAAAAAAGAAAATAATATAAAACAAGATGAGCTTATTGTCCCTGATTTACACCCTTTGAAGTTCCGTGTAGTTCAGTTAAAACAGGCCCTTAGAACAGCAATTTCTGTTATACACAATTTTTTGCCTTGGTCTAAGATCGTCCATTGTTAAAAAGTATTTCCCATCTTCAAAAGTATACTTTGAGCTAGAAATCAGATTGAAGTTAAATAGCTTTGTTAAACAGGGTCTCAGTTATGGAAGATTGAGGAGATAAATTACTTCTGTACAAAAATTAAGTATAAAATCTATAAACCATTAAGTATAAAAGAGATGACTACTTGAGCCGACTGTTGTCTTCTTAGCTTTCATGCATTATTAAGCTGACAAACAGGAAACCACCATGTGAATGGATTAGTCCTGTTCTTCTTAACTGACACTTCCAGAGTTTCACAAACTTTCAGAGACCAACAGTTACACCAGATTCTCTTTAGACATTTATATTCATTACTCAAGTCAACTCTCCAACTATAGACTTCTATTAATCAAACTTTAGGATTAGTGTCCAAGAGGCGTGTTATGCAAAGTGTATGTATTTCTGTTAGAGCAATTTTCAGAACTGATCACACAAAACAAAACTAAGTGCTATGAATTGCTGTTTCTCAAAATGAGGAATTGATGATTAAAAAATCACTTTGGTCAGTTCAATGGACAATCTCCATTTCCAATTTTTGAGAAATACTTTTAATGAGTTTGGGAAATACTCAGATCAGGTTGAACACACTCATACTCAATACTCACTAGAACATACTACCCCTCTGAGAGGGAATATTATTTATAAGATTAACCTAAACTCACTCTGAAGGTCAAACAGCAAAGAAACAGCAGCAGCAAATTGGGAACTCTTGGATTCAGAATTGAGTGCTTCTGATTTTTCTGTATTGTCTTACCAGAACTGACAAACACAGAAGAAAATATCTCCATAGAACAATATTTATTTCCTTCAGCTGAAAGGTATTTTGAAAAGAATTTGCTTAGAAAAGCAAACCTCATTTTGTCAATGAAAATAAACAAGTATCTCTAAAAGCAAGAAAATGAATGGTTTGCATTAGAGATCTATACTTCTTAACACTGCCTGCAAATTATTTAATATTTTTTAATTCTATTTATCTAAGGAACAGTCCTTAAAAAAGAAGTCACGTGCTACATACCCCTTGTTCATCCAGCTTAAGCAGTTGTTCAGGTACTTTGGGTGAGTTGGAAGCCTGTCTCAGGCACTGAATGCTCAGCTCCGGTATTACATACTCTAGAACCTCCTTGAGAGGCAGACCTCTTGCCGTGCCATGACGAGCAGTCGATGGTATAGCATCTTCTAAAATCGCTCCTCTAAGTGTAGTAAGCTGCAGTAAAGGTAAAACACACACACTGTTTTAAGCTCTATTACCACAATGACTCTTAAAGACACAACCTTCAGGTTTTAGGAAAAGATGAATGGAAGAAAAAAAATATCCTCTTCTAGTTTTTTTAAACCAGTAAAAAGATTACTAAATAACTTTTAAAGAGCAGGCAAGCTTTTACTGTCTCAGTGACAAATATATTTTTTGCTTAAAGAAATTCACTAAGCATCTTATTAATTTATTCAAATTCCTATGAATATTACTTTTTTTTTCTTTTTTTGGGGGGGAGAGAGGTGTGGAGGTGGTAAAATAGTCAATTTTAATGTGAGGTTGAACAGGTGAGGTAAGCTACAGCTAACAGCATTCACATAACCCATTCACTTATTTTGTAATCCATGCTGCTTTATCTTCATTGGATTTGGCACCTGGATCACCTCTACACACATACAAACATGGACACGCCTTTTTTGGCTATAAAATAAAAACCTAGGCTAAAAAAAATAATTATATATCTGTTTTTACATCTGTCTACAAAAGCACAAGAGCCCAGTGATACCAGAAGTGTAGTTAACACTTCTCTATGCCCTAATCAAAATAAAAACCAATAGTCCTAAAGATTATGAAAATGTGCAGTTGTTTGCTACAATAACATCGTGTTTTCATACAAATCTAGGGTAGTTGCTATGATAAAGAAATTAGTTAGCATGAGATATTAAATCACTTGAAACAGAAGCTATGAGACATGTCCTTCCACAATAACCACAAGCAAATTATTCTTTCAAATAAGACCATTATTTTTTTGAAAGTAGTAATATTCCTTCCACAAATCATACATGTAGAAGTATATAGAAACATCTCACAAAAAAGTTTCTAAGAAAGTGTTTTGAAGCAAAACAAAAAAATACAAATAAGTCATATTTTACTAGTTTTCATAATTTACACCTCCATTTTTCTCTACATTTCTTGATCTTTTATTTTTGTCACTAGAAACACCGCAAGCAGCCTGATCCACACTTATCTTCAGCTGTGTTCTTAACATCTGTTCCCTTGCTTGTACCTTGCAGTTCTCTTCAGCCAACTCACCCCCTTTTGGGTCCTTTCTCAAAAAGAGAAAAATTCTGTGCAGCACAGAAGAGGAAAACTTTGTTCAGGAGCAACTACATTTACTAATGGTACAAGAAACATCCCTTCCTCAGAT
>JAWWMO010000121.1:43382220-43444870 GCA_035047845.1 Dendrocincla fuliginosa
TCAAATAAGACCATTATTTTTTTGAAAGTAGTAATATTCCTTCCACAAATCATACATGTAGAAGTATATAGAAACATATCACAAAAAAGCTTCTAAGAAAGTGTTTTGAAGCAAAACAAAAAAATACAAATAAGTCATATTATGCTAGTTTTCATAATTTACACCTCCCTTTTTCTCTACATTTCTTGATCTTTTATTTTTGTCACTAGAAACACCTCAAGCAGCCTGATCCACACTTATCTTCAGCTGTGTTCTTAACATCTGTTCCCTTGCTTGTACCTTGCAGCTCTCTTCAGCCAACTCACCTCCTTTTGGGTCCTTTCTCAAAAAGAGAAAAATTCTATGCAGCACAGAAGAGGAAAACTTTGTTCAGGAGCAACTGCATTTACTAATGGTACAAGAAACATCCCTTCCTCTTAGCAGGCTTCCTTCCCAAGTTAGCAACATGCCCACAGTATGCAAATAGTATACTGAGATCTAAGTTAACTGCTCCACTCCTGTGCAGAATTACTGAATGAGCTTACCTCACTTGTCCTGAAAACTATACGGTAGTTGAACTGAGATCCTTCTTTCTCCTTAGCATCTTCCACTTTTTCCCTCCGGATGCTGACTGCTACGGGTCCAAGGTTTTCATCTATTCCAAAGTAGTTCTGATGCTCTTTTGCACAAGAATGAACGAAGAGACAAGAGAATAGTAAAGCGTGAGTCTCCTAGAAAATATTCATAGAATCTCAAAATAAGATTCTGCAGTAAGAAAAAGAGATTATTTTAAATTGAGCTATGAGATGTGTAAATACATGGCTTGTGATCTTCAGAACTGTACAAGTACATAAACCACAAAATGCTAATTTTGATGAGCAGAATGGTCACTCATATCACATAGATTACTACAACTGCTGCTACAATGAAAGAATATTTTTCATTTTTTTACTATGAAATTAATCATTTTGCTTTATGCTGTAAGAAAGTAGTTTTGAGAAACTGTACCTACATAAAACCTTCAATAAAAGCTATGAGTCTTCAAACAAATAAGGTGTTATGTAATTTCTGTCATTTCATTCAGTTTGTTCTTATTTACAACTTTGCATTCAAAGCAGCAACTCAGCCTGAACAAGGGAAAACTGAGGCTAGTAACTCTTCAGACTTTGATAAATAGTTAAATTCATCCTTGAGCCAACTGGTCCAACCTGGGAGACTGAAGCACTTTTCACTTTTGAAGTGAAAGATTACATTAGAGACCATTTAAGGAGACAAGACATACTCCAGTTCTTGTGACCAAATAGGACACATGTTGAGGAAACTAACCCGTGCCACTGTAAGGCTACTCTTTATCACCTTTGAAAGGTCATAGTGAATAGTTACAGTCACCTCTAAAAAAAGGGCAAGAAAGGGAGTCTGGGAAGCCACTGATGAGTCACCAATAAAGCTTACTTCCCAGGGAGATCAAGGACCAAATTCTCATGGAAGACATTTCCAGGCACATGAAGGACAAAAAGAAGCTTGGAAACAGCCTGCGTAGAATTAAAAAATGCAAATCATGCATGACCAACCCAGTTGCTTTCTACAATGACAAGACTGGCTTTATGGATGAGGAAGGAGCAATGAAAGTCACCTACTTGCACTTTAGCAATGCTTTTCACACAGTCTCCCTCCCACAGTATCTGTGTAGTTCAACTTAAATGACACAGTTTGGACATGCTAGTTACAAGGTTGACAGAAACTGGCTGGACAGTTGGCCTCCAAGGACTGTGATCAGTAATATGAGTTACCAATTAGTGGCCAGTTACTAAAAGGTTTATCAAAATTTGATAGTGGAACTCTTACTGTTTAATAGGGATTTTGTACATTATCTAAATGATGGAATGGAGTGCATCCTCAACATGTTTATGTACGTGACCAAGCTCAAGGAGAACAGGTCATGTACTGGAGGTTAGTACTGCTGTTGGGTGCAACAGACGAAGAGAATAACTGGCAGGCTTTTAACAAATCAGTAATGTGTGCACAGGGCAGATACTGAAATGCATAAACCTTGCACTGTTTCACAAAAACAGGCAAAGGCAAAGCCACACAGGCGGAGTGTAGGTGTCTGTGCTTCACTTCCCACTCACCCCCTCTCCCCTGGAGGCAGCTGCTGCTGAGCTGGGACAGCAGAGCTCATGTGAAGCAACTACAAAACCACTGAAGCTTTCAACCTGACATGTTAAAACAAACTCTCACTTCAGGCTGCCCAGCAGCCAGCAGAACCCCTCCAGTAGAGCTGAAAGGCTGCACCAGCAGCTCAGGAGAAGACATTTTGCCTCTCTATTTGGCACTCTAAACCACATAAGGAGCAGTGTTCAGTTTCAGACAGAGTGGGACAAGGCCAGCAGACAACTACCAAGACAATCAAGGGGCTGGAGGATATAACACAGATGAGGAAAGACTGAAGGAGATGGGCCTGTGCAGCCTGGAGAAGAGAAGGTTAATGGAGGAAATAACTGCAGGATTCCAATAGCCGATGATTAGAGAGAAAGGAGAAACAGACTCTTCCCGAAGGTACACAGTGAAAGGGCAAGACGCAGCCCCTCATTGTGGGGAATCCAACAAAGAAACAGGTTGCCAGGGGAGTTTGTGAAATCTCCATCCTGAGACAGCAAAAAAGCTAAATGGACAGCAAAAGGGGAATAGCTTCCGAGCAACCTATTCAGAACCTACCTTTAAAGGCAATTTTAAACAGAATTAGACTGAATGACCTCCAGAAATGTCTTCCAATCCAATTTACGCTATGATCTCATATTTCAAACAGTATAAAGACTAATTTTGCCTTAAAGATTATCTGGATTAAAAAACATTTTGCTAGCATTTCTGGGCCAGTTTATTTTACTTTTTAAAAATATATTCATAGAAATGTTTAAAAAAGTTTGTTGCAGAATGTCTTTCACTAGGAAGTTATCCATAGTCTCAGAATGAATAAAAAAAAGATGAAGTCATCTCTACAAAAATGACAGTCTTATTTCTCAAATCAAGTTTAAATTAGGTTTCCAGCAGTGTTTCAAAAACATATCTATAAAGTAGGTTGGTGGCTACAATCCATCTCCCAGTGGAATGAAAATGAGCAGCAGTACATTACTACTAGTATCGTTTTTTGAAAGGAACACCTGAAATCAGAGGCACAGACATTAAATTGTTTGCTCATGCTCACCAACTACATTCCTTCCTCAGTCTGAGTATTCGACCTGCATGAATAAATTATATACCTCATGGATTTCCCAGTGTTAAATTAAAACTTTGAGCCCTTAATGGAGAAACTTATCAAATGGAACTGGATTTTACAGACTAGATAGAGAGAAGGAGAGAGATAAATTCAGAGGTCAAATAATTCCAAGAACATAAAAACTCCCCACAGCTGCATAATTCGGGCTTTGACAAAAGGCAAACTTCTCAGTTAGGATTTCTATAGCCTTTCATTTTGATGTAAATCTAGAAAAGGATATTACACAGCCACTAGATTCCTTGGCTGCAGTATTACTGAATAGGAAAATGCAAGTTTGCCAGATACCTGTTAATTTCTTATACAATATGAAAGACACAAGACCAAGGTCACTATTTATATGCATTAAAAATAAAATAGATAAAATAGTTTCAGGAATGGGAAACAAAGCAGCTGAAGTAAATTAAAGAATAGCATAGCTACTGATATGGGACTTCGGGGAAACATTTTTAATTCAAGGCACTGGTTTTTTTTTTAATTCATAAAGTACAAACTCATTAAGCTCATTTAAATGTATTTTTTAGATTTAAAAGTATCAGCTGGGAATAGAAGAAAAATGCTGTTTTCTAGCTGTTTAAATAGAGATGTTAAAATATTTGTCATTTTTTACTTTTTCATTTCAAGGAATAATTGTCATTTTTTTTTCTAATACGGAAGTCTTCCTTGTACAAAACTGAGTTAATACCAAAAGCTTCCTAAGCCTTTGCATTTCTTCTAGGACATTTTTTCATTTCCATATCACCAGATAGACAGAGCAACATTAAGAAACTGTTGCAAGCATCCCTCAAATAAAAAGCATAATAATCAAGTCTCAAGGTATTATGAGGATAATTGCACAAGGGGAAAAGGACAAATCAATGACAATCAAAACCATGAGATAAAATAATATATTCTAGCTTTTACAAATCCTAACTGAAAACTGAGAAGATATCTTCAATAAACATAACATATTTTACATCAGTCGTGTTGAATTTGATTTTAACAATACTTACAAAGCTTATAAATATGCAATATAAAACCACAGCTCATTTCAGAAAACACTGAATTCCAAATCTCATATTTCTCGAAAGGGAATGGAATAATTAGTGCTACACATGCCAGGGTGTTTCTTTCATGCATCTTAAAACAGAAATAAAACTTGTACGCTGACAAGTGCCAATTATAAAACTGTGAACTAAATCAAAAAGTTATTTCATTTTCATATACATTTTCTTAAAGGCAAAGAAAATTGGTGGCATTATATACAAGTGACTATTTGTTAATTTATTTTTTTTCATCCTTCCCCAATTATTTTACTAAATTGAACTGTGCTATTAAATCTACAATTCAATGAACAATCAACTAGGAAAGCTCACTGTCATGGAAGAGCAGACCCAGTACGCATATAAATGCCACTTTTTCTTATATGGAAGATCAGGGCAGCAGACAAGACATCTTAGTGCCCAATGCAAAATGTCTGGTTAATTTCCTCGAACCACAGTAAATTTTGCTTAGGTGAGAACTGTGGTCAGTCACAAGTAATCTGGAGATTCCTTACATGCTCGAGCCCTTAAGATAACAGATATTCAAAATCAGGTTCCTAGTTTCAAGAGTGTTTGCCCTGATTTGCTATCTGTCTCATAAGGGCCATCCAATACAGGTTTCTCTCATGGAGTTTCTGTTGAAGCTCTATAGAAAGAGGCATGATTTATATATCATTGTAAAGGTGAGAGGATAACAATTTATTACTGGATATTAAATGCATTACATCATATTTACTTTTGAAGAACTCTACCTGGAGAATAATCAGCAACAATTCAAGTTTCCTAGTATTATACTATGTGGGATAAAACTCAGATACTATTTCAGAAGTTAATTAAAACTAATTACATATACATCAATTTTCCAGAAAGCTCATTAGGTTTGTTTATATCATATTATTTAAAGTGGCTTTGAGTACTCTTTGCTCTTACTTTTTTTATATCTCTCTGAGAAGAGTTTTCTTCACAAAAAATCTACTGCACTTCAGCACTTGCAATTCATCCATGATAAAAGCACTTCCCAAACAAGTCCTCTTTCCTTCGGTTTAATCCTTTTCTTCACCACCCCCCCCCTTCCCATCTTGCCACCACTTTTGTCCACTCAATCTTCTTTGCATTTCTGTCTATGCCAATCCTTTCTTCTCTCTGTCCCTCAAAAAATATGCCATTCTTTTGTTACAAGTTTCCCTTCATTCTCTTCCACTCTCCCTCCCTCAACACTTTTTTTATACTTTACAACCTGCCTAGCCTGAAAGCCTTTCTGAACCTCTGAAATTACTGCCCATTCCTTGCTTAGTGTGGGTCTTTTTCTTCCTCTTCCATGACCTATCCAGATTCTTTTCTTCCTTGCCTTTTAAATCCAGTGTGTTTACAGATAATATGTTCTCAGTGTCTATCATATTGTGAAAAACACTGTATTGGATCCTCCTTTTAGTGCCTTGTAAAGGGTTACAAGGGGCAGGAGTACAGTACAGTGCTTATTTCCTGATGTTCAAATGTAGTTAGAAAGCAGAGGAAGTATGCTTTCAAGAAGACTCAGGCTGTAACAGTCTTTTAAAAACAAAAGCAGACCTTTTTCTTTTCTTTTAATAACAGCAAAAAAGATCTAGCTGTAGTTCATGATACAGAGAGGACAGAGGTATGTATTTTGGGGGTTTCCCCAAAAAAACCCAGATTTCATACACAATTCACAATGCAGTACTGAATACAGACTGTCAAAGTCTACCTACAAAGTTCAAGGAGTTTATCTGAATAATGATTCAAGCCAAGATAATTACTCCGCTGAGAAGAGTATTCTGGCATTTTTTGCAGTGTGAACATATCCTAAAAGAGAAGGGTATAAGGCCAGTAAAAAGGCATAAAACCTCCTTCTTTAAGCTGACAAACCAAAGAGCATTAGAAGTTTTCTCTTTAAGGAGTATGTATATGTGCATATAGTATGAAAGGCTCCAAAAGACACTTGAAGACAGTAGAATCTAGAAGAGAGTCAGAAACTTCGATAATAAAACCTTCTTCTTTGGAAGCACCTTTTAGGAAATAATGATTTCCACTCTGGGTATCGGTATTTCCAATGCATGTATAAGATATCAATGCCATCTTTTCCTCCTGCTGATCAAGAAAGTTTGGTTTGGAGAAGTTAGTTTACATGCTATTTCAAATGACCTTTCCTTAAATCACTTAATGAACTCACAGAGATATTGTATAATTTTATACATAACCAACTGGTTGTTGAATATCCCCCTGAGAGAGCAAGAACAACAGGCTTAATTTTAGCAATACGTTTCAGGATCCTCTGCAATACTTTTGTCTCTCTATAGAGAAGAAGGAAAACAAAAAATAATCTTTAAACAACTTAAATCTAGTGCATGGATAAGTCAGAACAGTTGCATTAGAAAAATTTACCTTTTCCATAGAAGAACTTGCGGTAATAATATGCTCCAAGATCAATATGTTCTATGATGTAACGCTTCACTTTCTCTCTGTGAATGGACTGGTTTTCCCTTGGTACTTCCAGTACTGAAACACCAGCGTTTGTGCAATGGGAACTCAGAGAGGACTCAAAAGAACAACTTTCACCTGAAGAAAAAGATGCTGAATTTGCCCTAGAAAGTGCAATCCGTCTGTCTCCTTCCCCACCAGTTTCATTTCTGAAGTATGGGCAACTCAATACTAAATCATTGCTTTTCCCATCACCCTCATCAGCATCTAAATTCTCTTTTGAATTGAGGTCCTCTTTGCTTCCCAAAGGAGATTCACAGTTTCCTGTCTGGCCTGCTGGCATCTGAGTCTGTGATGCAGCTGAAGCCCCAGTGGTTATATTTTTCCTTTTTCCTACATTAACTCTGGTAGCCATTGCTTCATTTATGTTAAACAAAACGCTCTGAACATCATAATGTGCAAAACATTTCTGGCAGTTCCAAGAACGAACATTTCTCTCAAGTCTATCATCCAGGTCTGATGAAAACTTAAAAGTTTCATGCTCGCTTTTAACTGTTCGCAATTTTCTAAACAGAGATGTTTCTACCCCTTCTGATTTTAGTCTCCTCTTGAAAGATTTCTCCCTGTCTCGACCAATAAGCAGGGCACTATCCATATAATCCAACCCAGAAATTCTGACAAATTCTCCTCTGGAAATCTGTGCAGCAGCATGTAGACTTGGAGAAACAGTGGGATCACAGTGGAAAAACTCAGAAAATCCAAAAGGAGCAAGCGTTTTATGTTCAAAATTTTCCACTCTATATCCTCTTAGCATTGCAAAAAAATTTTCTCCAGACAAGCCTTGTCTATCAATTGAAGAAGTACTGCCATATTCTCTGTGAAGAGCTGCTCCAGTATTTGGGTTAACAGCATTTTGGTCTAACACATCTTCAGCATCAATATCACTTATTGTCACATCACTGTTGCTTCTTTGCCTTATGGGATGAAGTCCCCTTTGAGGAGAATGAACAAAAAGATCTCCAATTGAATATTTTCCCTCCGTAAATTCCAATTCTAGCTCTTCTTGCTGTCCATCACTTTGGTCATTTTGTCCATTTGGAAGTACTGAGCCAACACCTTCGTAACCAGCTGGAGGTCTGTTTTCCCAAGCAGCTTTACTCAGTTCCTTAGAGCAATCCTTCTTAGGAGGCCATTCAGATACCCTTGCTCGAACACCCATTTTAGGCACAACTGGTGTACCGTTAGCTTGATTATTTTCAGCTTTGCTAGATGCATTTGAAGAAACAGGAGGACCCATGCTACCATTCAAGGCTTTAAGTTTTCTAGCGAAGTAATCATCAGATTGCATGCTTCTTGAAGACTCCCTGAACTTTGAGGAAGTTCTGCTAACTTTGTGCTTATCTTCTTGCAAAGACCTTTGATCACTCATGTCCAGTCAGTGGGAGGGGAAACACTACTATTGCATAAATTTACTGTTACATTTGTTATTACATTGTCTTTTATGGGACAATAAACTGCAATATAAAAATACAGTTACGGTCTTCCCAGAGGTGCAGGCAGGAGCCTCAGTGTACCATTTTTGCACAGCTTCTGTCAGGAGAGCAATCTCAAAACATTTCCTTCAGTTCGGGCGCATTCAGTTCAGTATTAATCCAGACAAAATTCTTATATCTGTTCATTAAAAAAAAAGGAAAAAAAGAAAGTGCATTAAAATGTTTATAGTCAATAATAGTAATTTCTTGTGTTTCTTGTATATACATAAAATCCCATGAAACTGGATGAAACTAATGAGACTTGCTTTGTTTATCATTTTCTATCCTCTGCCTGCTTAAAACCCAACAAATGCAATAATCCCAGTTTTCCATAGGATTCCACAGGATGTGAGCAGTTAGAACCTGCATCTCTCATGGACGCACCAGTACATGCACACTGAATGGCACACCCCCGTCTGCCAAGCAGAACAGCCACAGCCAATTCTCTCTGCATTCCTGCAATGCTGACAGCAACTTAGATGCCTATTCTTTGTCTAATCACTGGGCTGTGTTTACATAACACCTAAGACACTTCTTTCCAAGTTTTTTTGAAAAGGGCTAATACAGGAGTTTTGGGGCGAGACTGGTAGAAAATATAAGTAAAATATATGAAGCAGATAGGACTCTAGACAGAAAGATGTGTTTTGTCTGATTGAAAACAACATTTTAAAGATAAGTAATTCCTCTACTAGGATGAAATCAGTGAATTAAGGTATTTCATTTCTTTCACCCTCTCTCTTCCCAAAGGGCGATTTACTTACATTCCTTTCTTTGAAGTGCAATCTATTATTTAGCTGTGTAAAACAGTTATGCAGTTGTTTCTGTTATATTATACTCCTCTGCTTGGAAAGCCAGACTGTTAACTCAGTTATTGTGCTAAAGAATATGTCTGTTTTGTTCCACAAATAAGAAAAGATAGTAGCCCTATTGACAAGTCTCATTTTGATTACAAAATCGGAACTGTTAGAATATAAAAATATTCTTCAATGGCTTCAATGGTCTTAAGAATGACCATGACTCATGCTGTGAAGATTCATTTGCAGACAGAGCCCATCCTTTTAATCCGTTCCATAAAAGCAGACTAAAATAAGAACTGACAGAATGTTATGTACTTCTTTTACAGATTTTATTCATTGAACAAAAATGCAAACATAATGATCTTTTAAGATGCTACAAATAAGGATAATATGCATTTACCAGAGATTAAGAAAAAGACAGATCAAATTAGCCTGATATACAAATTCTCTCTTGATTTCAATCAAGATATAAGGCAGTAAGAGGCATTCAGAAGACGAGTATTTTTCACCTATATTTAACGCCATAAAAATTCTTGGAGCAGGGGGTGGGAGGGGACAGAGGAAGGAAAGGTGGGATGAGGGACAAAGGGATAATATAAAGTAAAATGTGGTAGGGTTTTTTTCCCTGCTTTTCAGCAATTGACACAAAGTTGTGTTTGGTACAGCAAACTGGGTAACCTGTTCTTGTGCCTTACCATCCTCATAGTGAAAAATTTCTTCCTAATAACTAATCTTACCCTTCATTCTATCATTTCAAAATACTTAACCCTCATCCAGTCACTACCTGTTCTCTATAAAGTCCTTCTCCAGCTCTCTTGTAGGCCCCTTTTAGCTATCAGAAGGCTGCAATTAGGTTTCCCTGGAGCCTTCTCTTCTCCAGGCTAACAACCACAGCTCTCAGTCTTCCCTCAAAGGAGGTGTTCCACCCTTCTGATCATCTTCATGGCCCTCCTCTGGACTTGCTCCAACAGATCTGTGTCCTTCCTGTGCTGGGGACCCCAAAGCTGGATGCAGTACTCCAGGTACTGCACACTGCTGGGTCGTGTCTAGTGTTTCATCCACCAATAACCCGAGGACTTTCTCTGCAGGACTGCTCTCAGATACATCAATATGTTTAACATTTTTGGAGCACGAATACTATTACAAAGGTGAAATACAAATAATTTCTGTGCAATACACATTAACAGCTGACAACTTTTTAATCATCTCTTAGACTGTTCCTTATACAATCACAGAAGTGTGAAAAACCTTTGCTAAATAAAAACTCTGAAGGAAAACTGAACTATTCCAGAATCATCTTTTCTGTTTCTGCAATATAAAAGAGTGAGAAGACAGAAAGTTCAATTTCACACAGTGGGAAAGAAATTTAACTTCTTACTAAAGGTTAATTCAATTTTCTTTGAAACTATGGTGAAGTACATCTTCTAGCCTTCCTGTCCTTTCCTACATAAAACCCATTCATATTAGTCATTAGTTCATGCATTTTTAAATAAAAAATATTTTTTTACAAAATAGAAAAATACATATAAAAAAAGGCTATCCTGAAAAAGTCCCATTATTTTCTTCTCTTGTGTTAACCCTTTTTCTGTGATAAGCATTTGTGCAAAAGTAGTGAACTGGGCCAGGAACATAAGGCAGGTTGAAATTAAATCAGGGATGAGGTAGTGGGAGGCAGAAGGAAAGAGCAACAGATGGACACTACCACCCCACTTATTATCCATTCAAATCCACAATGTGATTTGCTGTTTGGCCTCACAAACCGCTGTATTTGTTGAAGGCAGGAGAGAGCCTGTAGGCCATGGGAAAGCAAGACTTTTTTTTTTTCTTCTTCTTTTTTCTTTTTTTTTTGGTGGTGGTGGCAGCTCAAATACTAACTAGATGAAGTATGGCCTGAGTATTTTAAAACAAAGGTACATTGCAAAAGACAATACTTAAATAGAGAATTTACAGTGTAAAGCTGGTGTGACAGAAGACCAAAGAAAACCCTGTGTGAAACCGTAGATTGATATTTTATTGGAAATACTAATGCTTGAAGAAGTGATGCAGTACATTTAAGATATACTGTTACTTTTTTGTTCCCCTTAAACTAAAGTTGGCCTAATGGAAAAACTCCTGCTGTTAAAATGACTGACCATTTCTGTAAATTTCAGTAACTCAATACAACAGCATGTTCTGGTTGACAGCTGACTTGTGCACTATATTCTTCTGTATTTGTTGCTAAAATTTTTCTCTCTCCATAGTAAGAATTTACCAACTCACAAATATTGCCCTATAGATGCCAATACTATTTGTTATAAACCAATTTTGTTTGCTAAATTTAATAAACTATTACTTCCACAAAGAATGCTGTCAATATGATCATGAGTACCCTTCTCTTCAGACCTGTACAACTCTTTTGGTCAAGTTCTTCACTTCCCTCTCTTTTCATGCCATCTTAGCATTGAGGAATGGAATCAGTGACAGATAAGGTCAAAAAAGAAAAGCTGGATGCCTACCCTGCTGTTGTGCTCCTGCCAACCCTTCCCACTAAGACTGCTGGATGTTATGCAAATAACTTAAGTTCCTTCCACACAGCTACAAAGCCTTCCTTCTGAGCTCAATACAGCAGCTGGTTTGTTAGCTACAGTTACAGTTCTTTAACATGGAATGATTCCAAGTTTCCTGGGGACCTGGATACTTGCCCACAAATGTTCCTGTGCCAGTAGCAGAGCAATGAATAAGAACTGTACTATTGGACTATCCTGTCAAAAGGAGGTTGTTTGGTAATGCTGCCTCATGTCAGCCTTGATAGATGGAAATGAATTATTTAAGAAGTCTTTCTGTGATCATTTTGTTGATCAAGACTTTGGAAATCTGCCCCTATTATTATGTAATGTTATCATCCTAAAAAGAATGCATAATTTGGATGAAAGCATTAATCTCTACTATTTATCAAGATGACAATGCTATAAACCACGAGTCTCAAGCTCTACTAATCTTAAAAAATGGGAAGTGCAGTTTGATAAAATGGGAGTATAGGCCAGAATAATACGCCAAAAGCTGAAGATCAGACATTTAATTTGCATTCAATGGATTCTACACAGCATTTTCTGCGTGCTCACCCCAGTGACTTTCCACTCTTCAAAGAAACACATGGTTGGGTAGCAGTGTTAGGTATTTGGCCAGTATAGCAGAGGAGCAGTTACACAATGGTTACTTTACGGGAATTTAAAGTTTTCAAGAAAATTCTGCCTTCAGGCTTATACTTGAAAGTGCAATGGAAAAGAAGTGTGCAAAGGAGAAATGAACATGGTTTCTAAGCTGCCTGCAGTTTTACAAGTTCTGGACCAGAAAAGTCACCAAAGAAATCTGTCACAAGGTATTATTTCCTAAAACTAAGATTGTCACTTGGAAAAAAAGAAGTAATATTTGAAAAATTCCAAAATAATATAAAAAAGGGGGTTTATACAAGTTTTTGGAAACCGACTACATTAGCAAATGTTTTTATATTTACATTCTTTTAATATATCTATTAACAGCATTTATTTCTTAATGATTCCTAAATGAGAACTATCCAATTTTCAGGAGCAAAGTGACAGCTATGTCTGGTTTTCAAGAAACACTACTTAATTGTGTGTTCAAGTTAGAAAATTCTGGTCACACTGAACTGTGATATCATATAATATGACAGTTGATTATGATGTCACATGGGATAATTATTACTCCAGAGAGTAGTATGAAAGAAAAAAAATGAATTCTTCATGGTTTTGGTGGCTTTTTTTCATGCAAATGTATTTAGAAAACTGTGATATTTAAGCATAATTGTCTTTAAATAGAATATTTCTTTCAAAGTCTTCCATGATGCTTAGTGAATATTAAAGAATAACACTAACTATAATTGAGGCACTTATTCAGATTGCAGCTGTGGAAAATGGATTGGAAATAATACAATGAACAAATTATAAGCAGAGCTCATGAAAAAAAAGGGTTCAGATTATTATACATAAAATTGACAACTAACGTTATAACTACTACAGTATAAATGGTTAATTCTCATAAGCATATTTCAGATACTTGATTAATATGCAGACATAGACAAAAGGCAGAAGAAGGATGGGAAGACCCTCATTTGACAAATGGAAATACAGATTAGCTACTGTGTAGTGATTATTTGTTGCGCACTTCCTTAGCTATGCTCTCTTTCTTTACATTGACAGTCTCTCCTTGTGACAGAAATATCAGAGTAGAAACCGAAAAGAATCCTTTGTTGAAATAACATAGCTACAGAAATGCATCTGCCAACAATCATGGGGAATGTAGGGGAAGGAGCTACAGGTGAGAGTGAAAACATGATTCTCAGTGGTATGAGACCATCACATTTCTCATCAAAACAATTGAATTGCACTAGTTTTGGACATGTGCAAGATTTGGCATAAAAAATAAATAACATTAACATGCTGACAAAAATCTCATGATCATCTACAGGAATAATTGTGTAACATATAACAGTAAACAGACCCCTCAAAAATGCTAGACTTGTTTATCATACGGTCAAGATCCTCGACCTGCCATCTTGACTTTCCCAGACAAATTATATATTATACCTTCCAGCTACTAAAAATGAAACTCAATACATGAGTTGGTTTGGAGTTTTTAAAATATTCTACATCCATTCAGTGAAAAAGAACTAAAAATGCCATTACAAAAGATACACTTTCTTTGGTGGAACTCATTAGAGCAAAGAATATCTATCATAAAGTTCCATCAGCTTCTCTTTATCTTCTATTACTTTTCTTGAACATCTGGTCCTACACATTGTATCTCAATGCATACTTTGTTTAGTTAAAAAGTAGTGTTTAAGTTTTTCACCAATCAACTTCCGTTATCACTCAGTGAATATCAGTGTTTTATACAGAGTTATTACTAACTCTAGCCTGTCATTGATTTTAAACTTTCTATTAGAAATAACCTTCTGTTACTGAAAAATTCACTTAGATAAATGTGTGATTGAGTGTTTCAGCACTCTATTTTCTTAAAATATTAATACCAATATTCTATTGTTCCATTAGCACAAGTTTTGACACTAAAATGCATTAAGGCTAATTCAATTTCCAGAACAAACTGGATATCCTCCTATTCTTACAGTGCTATTATAAACAGCACAATTAGGCAGCCTATGCAGAGTTTACCTATAAAACTGGAACGGAAGTTTTATCTTATTCAGGTCAAACCTTGTAAAGTAGTAGAGTGAAATCAATAGCAAAACTACCACTGACACAGACAGTGAGAATCTTTGATTTGTGATCTCCCGATTCAGTTCAGTTATTTTTAACTGAAATTATGAAGCTTGAAATACAGTAAAGCTTAAAACATAATGCAATTCATGAGGTAAAAAGGAAACACTTTACCACTGAAGTCTTAGACCAAAGAATTTTTCCAGGGAAGGGTTGAATAAAAACACTGACCACTTTTGATCCTGGGTGAAGGGGCCACGTAGGGGGAAGGCACCAAACTCCTCAGAGATTATCATTATTAACTGATACTATTTTTTGAAAATCTTTAATAATTGCAAATAGTAGTTAGTGTGTCACAGGGCATGAATAACAGAAGAGAACCCAACTTATTGAGTACTGAGTAATCCATTCTCTACAGGGAGACTAAAAAGACATCCAGAATATCATTTACATAGTATGTCAGACTTCATGATTCTAAGACATTTCCCTACATTAAAGAATTTAGATGTACTTAGGTCTGTGCCTCCAACATTTAACAGTAATTACAGTTTCTTCATAAATAAATTTACCCTTAAAATAATGATAATACAGAACTTTAATTGTAGTTTCATCTTTGAGACTGAAGAGTCTTCAACACATAATGACAGAGGTATGTCATAAATAAGATTCATACAAAGAAATATCAGTCAGCAGATAAACAAATCTTGTATAATACGTCATATATTCAGTGTAGTTCAAGACCTTAAAAAGAAGGGAGCAAAAATCTGTTTGCGTAACATGTACTTTTCCTCAGCCAGCAGAACCTATTCAGTAAGGGAGCTCACATTAGACAAAGCATGAATTCTTCTGAAAGGGTAAAGATGATTCATTTTCAGTTATAATACAGAAACATTGCATTGAAGCAAGTTCCACTCAAAACCAACAAAAAACAGTAATTTCCAGAGGTCTTCTCAAGCAAGCTGGACAACCTCAGTAGAAACAGTACAGTCTACAGGCTCAGAAATTGTCAAAAGTCCACTGATTCTTCAATTGCCCCTCACAGCTTGAATGTATGTATTCTCATTTAAATTGTGTAATCCACAAGGCAGGGACTATTCCTTTGTGCTGTTGGAACAGTATCCTCATAGGATGACCCCACTGCACAGGATGCTAAATACTATGATAATCCAGTTGGTAAACAACAAGTGTATCAAGTCACTGTCAGAAACAAAGCTTAGAAAGATAAAGACAGGACTTGTGCACCACACTCGCATCATTCAAAGACAAAGAAAAGGACAACCAATTGTTATGTGAAAGAGAAATACAGCATCTGTAAACCAACTAGCAGAAGAGTATACAGAAAGGAAAATATTCATATTGTATATTGAGAAAGGAACATATTACATATGCTTCATTTCAAATCAAACTTTTTATCTTCAACTTGTTAATACACATTTACAAATACTAAAATTGTTAAGTCTTTTATGTAGTTCTTATAAAATGCTGGCAGAAACAAAAAGCAACTCAGTGATTTAAAAGAGTACTGCTGTATTTTAAAACCAAGAAAAGAACACATTCTACATTTTCCCAGCATTGGAGACATCAGAAATTATCTTTTCTGTTATAATTCTAGCTCAGCACAAAAATGGTTATTGAAAGTCCAATTAAAAAGCACTCTGCCCAAGAGCAGGCCTAAAGAAAACAAGGGGGGAAAAACCCCACAACAAATAAACTACATAATACTACAAAATGTCCATTTCATTAAAAAGGGTCACACCATAAGAATTTTTGTCCTTACAACATACAACAAATTGCTACAGATTGAATGATGTGATCAAAAATTAGAAGTAGCTAAATAACATCATTATCTTCTCAATCTTCAAAAATTTAAAACTCCATGAATGGAGAGAGATATCTAAGTGAAAAATACATTTAGGTAGTTTACTAACTGAATGCAGTAGCACTGTATTTTCTACAGCAATTATCTCAAACGTTTTTGGGATATGTGCAGAAGGCTGTTTCCACATAGTGCATACAATGGCTTTTGATTATTCTGGAAAAAAAAAATAGGAATACTGGAGTTGGCACCTCCTTGGCTAGCTGAAGAAATGGCTTTTAATTAAAAGTTGATAAGAAAGTAGAGATGTGCTAACATTTTGACTGTTATTTTACATTCCAAAGTAGAAATTAGGAAGCAGGTTCAGAGGCTGCACTGAAGTTGAATAAGAAGTCAAGTACTGCAAGAGGAGATACTGTTCAGGAAAAGAGAACAAGATTGCAAGCTTTGACTTTTCTGAGTCAATATGTCACAAAAATTCATGAGGCAATTTCACTTTTCATAAGTCTAGTACAGTGAGGCCCAAAATAAGCTTTTTCATCCACTCATTGCAAAGATAAAACAATACATCTATTAAACAGCTGAAGCTGCTTGTTCCACAAAGTAGGTTTCAGATGCTGACACAGTACTCAAGAGAGCTTTTGAAATGCACGAAGCCATTTTTAGCCAGAACAAGAAAGTTCTTTTATATGCTTCTATTATAACTGCATTTCACAGTGAAAATGCTGCTTCAGGCAGGAGGACAGATTAAGCCTGTCATGTTCACATTTGTGATGTCAGACTGTTTGCATTGTCCTAAGCACTTACTCAGATTCCATGGTATGACCTTAAAAACTCATACATTGGACATCATCTCCAGAGATCACCAAATTCCTCCAAATAGCAAACCACTCAGAACTAGAACAATACTAGTCCCTGGTGGAACTAGTCCCACCAGACACACTTGCTCCAATGCAGACAGCTTTTAAGGGCATCTAACTTTTTGAAGTAGAAAGAAAATCTCCCTAAAGCAAATGACACACCCAGTATATCCATTAGTGGAAGAGACGGTCAAAGAGGGTACATGGATTTTAGTTACAGGTAGACAACAGCTTGAGTTTGAGAAACAAACTCCTATTTCATTCCAAAAAATCTTATGTTTTGACAATTACGATCCATAAGACTTATTACCCAGAGGAAACAGGCATTCTAAAGTGGTTTCAGTGGTATCAAATGTAAGGACTCTAAATGATAACCAATAAAAGGTTGAACTTTCATTATGTTCATGAGAAATGGGTATGTCACCCAGCAGATCTCACTACATTACTTGAAGCAGACCTTGCTGGCTCAAAATATTCAGAATTTTGCATTATAACCATATGTACAAAAATATGTTTAACAGATAACCTCTCAAAAGTCCATCAACTGTATTAAACTGAGTACCAGAGGACATCTGGATATGACATGGATATGCAATACATACAAAATTACAATATTTTCTTACACAATATTTTATCCCATTTCTTGCTATACACAGAAATTTGAAAGAAAACTGTAATGATTAAAATAAGATTTGAGAAAGTTTGCTAAACATACATTTTTGGTTTATTTGTTCCCATATTTGCCCCCCAGTATCAAAGATATGTGCATTGTCTTTGTGAGTTTTCCTGTAATAACATTATGATTATATTCAAGTTTGTCTGCCATGGGACTACAGTTTCTGTTGGGGTCTATCTATCTATTGGAAAGGCTCACACAAAGATAATTGATCCAGTTTCCCTTGGCAAAAAATACTGTTTCAGAAAAACACTACCTGGGTGATGCTCTGGAGCATTCCTATAGACAGACTTTACAACCATAGGCCTGTGACACCAGAGGGTTCTCCATGTGACTCCCACCTGCCACGTAACTGTGCAAATCACAAATGCAAATCTCCAGTGATTCCTCCAACATTCTACAGTTTCCCAAAGAAAGGCACAAAGGCAACATGCTGATTGCCTTCCCTCCTTCTCCTAGGCCTACTGCATTGACCTGACATTTCCAAACATCCCCTGGCACTGAACAACACAATTTGGGCAAAAAGCACCTCTGAGACAGCCAGCATAGGGGCTGGTTGTTCTACAGCTTCATATGGCTGCTACCTAGGTCTTACCAAGTGAACACCAAAATGAACACAGTGTTTCTCAAAATCTTTCAGAGTGTGGCTCCTGTTAAAAGTCCTTCTTTTGTGCCATCCTGACCGTCCACATCCTCCAGGGTGGATGAAAACAGTCTGTGATTATTAAATGCAACATTCACCTGCACACTTTGTGAAGAGTGAGGTGGTGCAGCTAACACTGCTTTTTCTAAGACTTTGCAACCTCTGGGCCAGGAGGGAATCACAAAGTGGATAAATGCTATTTCAGAAGACCAAATTAATTCATTTCTACAGAAAAAAAATGCCTTAAGTCCACTTTGTTGTTAAAGTAAAAAGAGAATTTCAACAACCTCTCCCATCACAAAAGTTCACAACAATGAAAAAAACCTAAATACACTGCTTATAACAACAGAGGGAGCATTCAAAACTCAGAACATTTTAGCACGGAAGGGATCTTAACTATTACCTAGGAAGAAAGTACAGAAGCACATTTTATGGGGGAAAAAAATTAGAAATAATAGCTTTGTTTCTCTCATGTTTTCAAGAAAGTAAAACAGGAAATAAGAATTATGCCATGTCATTTGGCAATAGAATGGCTCTCATGTCACACATGAATTATTTTTAGTATTAATGAAGTGGCTGATTAAAGTAAAATAAGTTTTAAAGAAAAAGGAAACGTGAGCATTTCTCTTCATTGTCTTTTATGGAAACTGTTTTAGTCTGACCTTAATTCTTTATCAGCTGACATGAACTGTGAGGCAGCATACACTGATAATACTACTGGCCAATTTTTGCAATCTTAGCTTCCAGCTGATGGGGGACCTGCAGTTTCTTATGTCAGCAAGAAACTTCTCAGGTACTTCTGCATTGATTTAGAGCTATAAAGTATCACTTCACATCACTGTGCATCAAGGTATTTTTTTAAAAGCTGTATTTTCAGAACAGAAATTTCACTTTTAATCCTTCCTCTATAAATCAAAAATGTGTAGAAATCTATAGTGACCATAATACATTTAATTCATATAGTGTTGTTACATAGAAACTACTTTGTTCTTAACATTACAGTGTAATTTGCAAAACAGATTTCTTAATATTAACAAAATACATTAGAAATTTGATAACTTGTGCCCACATGACATTTCCAAGCACTTGCAATTGAGTCTGGACCACTTGGCACTGAACAACACAGCTCAGGAAAACAAGAGCCCCTCTGAAACAGCCAGTCTCTAGGTTAGTTGTTCCACAGCTTTGCAGAGTAACAGTTCTTTTTTGATGAATAAAACCTTTTCACGTAATTCTAGACAAAAACAAAAGAACAGTAGCAGGAGTGGGAGAGCTGTTAGCAGAATACTGTTCTTCATTCTTCATCAGTCCAGTCAAATTTGGCACCACTTGATAGCAATAAAAAGTCACTGCCATCTGTTCAGTGATCATTTGCTATCTTATCTAGAATCAAACTGTTGTTAAGCTAAAACCCTTGTTATAAATGGTTCTTAAGAGGGTTGTAACTGAAAATAATTGTTAAAACTTTATGTAAACTTTATTGAACACTTCCTTCTTTTCCCCCATCAAATTAAAAAGGAAAAAAAAAGCTAAAACAGAAAACCAACCAACCCACCCCAAACAATAAGACAGCATAATCATTGCTCTACAGTTTTGGTTTAGTTTACTAGGTAAAGCACACATCAGAGAACTTCCTGGAGTTGTTTTGCTGAGAAAATATGCTATATATACTCATTTTAAACAGGAAAAACATTAACAGTCTTCAAAAATACAGTGTGGAAACACATCTTTCAAAAAACTTTGAGTCAGAGGGAAGACCTCATTTTTCTAGATCGTAAAGATGACTTCTTGTCCTTTACATGCATTTTCCAGACAAAGTCACCATCATGACTGAGGTTTAGGAATGCAGATTCAATGTTGTATTGCCTTCTGTTAGAGAGACATTAAAGAAAATGTCTATAAGCCTTTCTAGATTCTTAGCTACAAGCTACAATAAGCATGCTGTCATCTTCCTAATTTTACTGCTTTATGATAAAGAGCTAAAAGGCAAAGATTTTTGAAAAAGAAGCCCTTCCTTAAGATGACTCACTGAAATATTCAATAATTTAATAATCAGTAATTTACCTTTAAATAGATCTCTGAACATGCTAAGAAATAACATTATTCAGAACCATGAAAAACCTAACTGTGGTCCACTTTTAGGAAGCATGGAGTATGTTAATTATAAATTCATATTCATCTGGAATGGTTTGCTTTTATAGGGCCAATTTTGTTTTAACTTTTCCGTTTAAAATTCTGATTACATAACACCCCACCCAATAAATCAGACACTGAATTTTATATTTGATTTATCAAGTTCTGCTCCCTATGTAAATGAAAATGTTCAAATAGGAAGGTATAATTAACCTATCCAAAGTGTTCACACACAGGCATAGTAATGCAGTGTAGGCATTGTAAAAAATCTGCCTCTGAATTTCATTATTGGCTTTGATGTAGCACAGAATTTTGGGTCAGCCAACAAACTGTACATCATTCATACAGACCGCACATTTCTGGAACTGTATTTTTGCTTGCTGTCAGTGCATATCTCTTTTTTTAATTTTTTTTTTGCAGCATATTTGCATTAGAGAAACTACACATTTATTTCAAAAATCATGATTTAGAAAGGAACAATCACATTTGCTTATGTTTCTGACTCCTAAAAAGCTCATATGAGATTTTAAGAGAAGTTACACATTTGACATATAAACTAAAAGGCATACATAAATGGCATTCCTTCTCCTTCCTCAAGCAATTATCAGCAAAATCGATGGGGTTTTTTCCCCCCAAATTCAGGACATAATAGAATAAATTCTATTTTCTTTATTACCTAGATAACCTTCATAGCTCTGACTGCATATTTGTCAACAAATTATAAATTGCTTACAAAAAGCCTCAGCTATTCATGTCAACATTATGTATGACCCTTTAATAAAAATATCCTTACCTAGGGCAATTCAATATGTGAATGATTTTAAATAATGTTCTACAGAATCTGCTGGGCTAGCATTCCTAAAACAAATAAATGTACATGAGAATTAAGAACTCCACCAACCAACCAAGGCAATTAAAGATGAACTGAACTATCCACACAGTAAGCTCATGTGAATTGCTACTGCCTTGAATAAAGTATGATCAATACTGTTTTGCAATGCCAAAGGCAATAAAACCAAAACAGTCTGGGACTTAGTAAGCATCAATTGTGATAAATTATTTTTCACTTTAAAAAAAACCCTCAAAGCAACAAAAAAAGACCAACCCTAAAGATATTGAGTATTTTGTTAAATACTTTTGTTTCTATCAAGTATATATTTCAGTTCTTTGAACTTCTTCCAGACACATTCAATGGGAGCAAATCTTCATGTTCAAGATGAGCAAATGTGCATGTTCAAGGCTGCATTCCTCAAGAGTGTGCATAGAGTAAGAAAGATGCTTTTGCATACAAATCAATTCATACTCTCATATTCTACAAGCCCATGTCAAAAGCAATTTTGAAAAAAAAAGTATATGCAAATTTTTGTACCATCTAAACTTAAATAAAATCACAATTCCCTCTCATCTTGTTTTTTAACTACTCTTGACTCAGCTTTATAGGCTTAAACAGAACTAAGCAGGTATTTTATAGACTCTAGAATGTTTTAATATAGATAAAATAATAATTTTTTTGACTATGGTACATGTCAGGAAAAACACCTCTCCTTCCTAGATGATAAATAACTTCCTGAAAATGCAGACTAAATTTCTGGCCAACAGAAATATTATGATTTTATATAAAGAAATACTTCCTCTCCTACCCTTTATCTAGAGAATTATATTAGAATAAAAAGCTTCAGCATCAATGTGGCCCAAAGCAGAGGGGTACAAACTTGCTAAATAATCATCTAAAACCACATTTAAAAAATTAAAAGGCTACTTGTATTTCAAAAGGCTTCATTACATGAGGCCTGCATGGGCAGTGAAACAAATTTAAATTAGTAAATTGTAGCAGACTGCTTTGAGAATGAGTGTGAGGGGCACCGACTAAAACTGTTTTAAGGAGCCATGTTATTCTGCTTAAAATGAAGTTGCAGAGTTTTACTGTTGTTATTCTTATTACTGTTACTCTAGAATTCACTTCTATTTTCTATCCAAAATGCCAGGTCTTGAGCAAAAAAACCAAACCAACAAACACAAAACAAGGAAAAACACACACACACACACAAAAAACACACATACCCAAAAAAAAAAAAAAGACACAAAACCCCAGTGTCATCATGAATTGCTATTTCAGTATCTCATCACATCATTAACCAGGCTGTCCACATTTCACTGGGAAGATTTTGTTATGCATATTCATATTTACAAAACAAATAGCATGGGTATAGTTTTCCTTCTCTTCAAGGATTCATTAACTTTCTATCAAAGTAATGCTGTGCATCTGCAGGCCATGTTTGCCGTGTATACCAGGAATTCTTTGCCTCTCATGATGTGGTTCCCATCCATACTTATTCCAATGTGCTTCTTCACTTCCTCTTTCCTCTGTTTCCACTTACTAGAAACCATATACTCAGCTAGTCATAAAAAATTCATGCAATATTTTCCATCTTGATCCATGTGTATACCATTCTCCTTTCAAGGAGCCCAAACTAGACAGTGAATTTGTGTTAGGACCATGAAACCCTTTGATCTGGAATGAGTGTTCACAGATAATTGTTATTCAGTCATTTCATTCAGAATGTAAACAGGCCAATAAGGCAAATTAGGATGCCAGGCAAAGTTAGGATGGTAATGGTTGTCATCAACCATTTATTTAATTTGCAGGCAATTACAGAGATGGCAAAAGCTAGCAGCTTTGCTAATGACCAGTCAAAAGCTCCCAAACAGACATGCTATCTTATTTGTGTTTTTTACCCAAATGAATTGGTTTCTGCTCACTGACACCTAAAACCATGCTGAAAAAGCTCAGAATTAATCCAGCTCCTTGTTCAAAATAATCTTTTATAAAGAGGTGATCTGTCTGGTGCTGGCAAGTTCAGACTCATATAACAACATGGAAGGAAAAGAAACATCCTATATCATTGTCTTCACTCAAGCCCATTTCTTCCTCCTTTATAAGGATCCCTTTCCTTGCCCTTTCCAAGGTCTACTACTCTGACCAAAGTCCACCTGTCCAACATAGCATTTAAGTTCAGGTGAGTCTTTGCTACAGCCTTCTTACCTAGAAATACTCACTTTGGGTTCTATTTAATTCTGCAGTTTTACTATTCATTTCTGCACTCAATGTTTTTTTTTTTTTTTTTTTTTTTTTAATTTCACTACTGTCCCTCTACTGTCACTTCCTTTTACTCAGTCTTTTTCTTTCTCATTAGTATCCTCTTAGAGTATCATTCATCAGCCCCTTCTTTTCTCCCAAGATACATATTTTTGGTATCCAAGACAGACAGATGAGACACTGTACATTACTAGTATGTTACCTTGGTTTTCTTTATCCTTTCCAGGAAAGTAGGGAAGTTAGGGGATTTTTTAAAATGTCCATTGTGCTGTATGACTATTCAAATGCTTCTATGCCTGTGAATAAGAAGGGTCCATACCTACGCTCAACAGTTAATACCATGTGTTACTCTGAGATGCTAATCCACCCCTCTACCTCCTGTCAAAACCAAGTCAAAACAAATATGTATTTCAATATGCTCCTAAAGTCAGCAAATTATCTATTTCAAACAATAGCCTAGAGAGGATTCCAAGCAACAAAGCCCTTCAAAGAACACTCTGTCATCAATGCTTTGTCAATGACAAAAGTAAGTAAACAAATAAAATATTAAAAGCTCACAAATTACATATTTTTAGTATAGATTAACTAAAAGTCTTAATAAGGAAAACAGAATATATAGTAGCCTTTGTGGGACTATATCATACTTTTTAACACGAGGGGTTTTTAAATAATCTTTCATTCTTCAGCTATTATTTTTACAGGAAATACAATATAAATATTTAGACTTTACTGTAAAAAAAAATTAAAATATTTCATAAAGTGATTAAAGCTACTCAAAAGTGTTCAATTAGTGAGTTTAAACACAGAGATCAGTATTTATAAACCTCAAAAATGCATATCAAAGCCACAAAATAATTCAAAGAGAACATGTATGAAGAGAAAAAAAAAATCAGAACTTCTACCAAGAGAATAACTGCAATATTTGTTCTTGACCAAAGTACTTCATGAACACAAAAAGTCATCCTAAACATTAAATGAGAATACTATATTATTTTGACACACCTTCCTGGAAAACTGTGTTGCATAAAAAGAGTCATGTATTAATTGGAATTAGCCTCTTTTTGATAAGACACTTCAAAATTGCTTTTTAATAATAGAGACTAGACTTATTGCCCAAGTGAAAACAATTCTTCCACAGATGAAATGAAAATAGGTCTCCCTATGCTTGCTAATAAAACGCTTTACAAAAGAACTAAAGGCCTATCAACTCATGAGCCAATCAGTACTCCCCTTCTAATATTCAAAGTGTAAATACTAAAGTTTTTGAAACTAAGCTAAATATTATTGCTTGACCAAAACTGCCAGCTAGACAGAACTAACAAGAGTCATAACAAGAGGTAGCAGTTCAATCTGTTAGTCTTTGCAGAAAATGAAAAGCAAGTCTATAATTATATTTCTCAGGTAAAACACTGAGCCTTCCCCATTTCCCTAGTTTGACCCCACCCCCCAATTTCAGATGAAAGTCTCTCTCCTATTTGAATGGACTTAGTCTAGCAAATAAGTGCAAATAAGGCATGACCTTGTTGTATGCAGGAATCACTCAAGGGAGAAATTAGAAGGCATTTCACCACGGTAGATAATGGAAAATTGCTTGGTGAGCACTGGAGTCCCCAGTACCCCTGGATGGATCCCATCCAGTCCCATAAACTTGTGGGTGATTAAGTGGAGTAGCAGGTCGCTGACCATCTCCCCTTGGATTACAAGGGCTTCAGTCTGCTCCCTGTCTCTGTCTTCAAGCTCAGGGAGCTAAGTACTTGAAGAACAACTGGTCTTACCATTAAAGACTAAAGCAAAGAAGGCATTAAGTACCTCAGCTTTTTCCTCATCCTTTGTCACTATGTTTCCCCCTGCACCCAATAAAGGCTGGAAAATGCATTTTAATGCACCAGTTCTTTTTGTGTTTCCTTCTCAAACATGCTATAGCTCAAAGTAGTATTTGTTGAATCTCTCAATTTTTAACACATTTTAATAAACCTAATTTTTAAAAGCAGATAGCAACATTTGTGACTAAGTTAAAAAAACTTTTAAACAAACACACAAAAAATGAATGCAATGTACTGATATACAATTAATTGTTCCTACATACACAATGACTCCACATTCGAATGAGAGAGAATTCAATGCACCATGCAAACTGCTTTGCACATAAAAAAAAAAAAAAGTTGAGTGAAACTACTATAGTAGCATATTGTGCTTAAGCTAAACAAGACAGGCATTATTTCCACTGAACTCTACAGAACCCCAGTGACACTGTGAAGTAACTGGGGAAAGAGTACACATTAACATAAAAATTCTGAGTCTACTTGAGAAAAGCAGCTTTGTGGAAACTGTAGCACTGAACTAGAAATACAGAAAAAAGTATCAAATACTGCTACACAGTACAACACAGTAAGCATCTTCCTACCCTGAAATACTCCAAGAAGGAAACAAATTTGAGTTTGATTTATCTTGGTAGTGTTTGTGTTAGGTTTCATGTTGTCTTTGTTTGTGTGTTGGTTACTTGGTTTGTGGGTTTTGGGGGGAAGGGTGTCAGATTTTTGGTTTTAGAAAAAGAGTTATTTTATTAATTAAAAAATGAATACGGTCTGTTCAATATACAACTTGCTTTCTAAGTAACATTTTCTAACTATATGTTCCTGTTGTGTTGCAATATCATTTAGATTCCAATACGAAATAACTTCTCACTTCTCTATTTAATGCAGGGAAGGAAATTAAGTCTTATTGCAACAATTCTATAAAATGGAACCTCAGCAATTAATGCCACAGTGAAATACTGAAACTACCCAGCAACTGGCTAGTATGAAGTGGGAGGGCATGTAGACAAAAGTTTGCAGATCTCCATCCTCAGCAAATACAGAAACACTTAGAAACCAAATTATTCATGTAACAGAAAAAGAAATTAATAAATTCTCTACAGCTCTAGCTATTATCAACTTAGAATTGTAGACAACGGAAGAACACCCTGAGTCTGGGCAATGGACATGTAGGCAGTATTTTACTGGAAATGTTCGCTTCCAGAGAAGGAATGAATACCACCTGACAGGCCACATATGTGGTCAACTGAAAGATTTTTTTTTTAAAAACATGAATCAGTATCTAAACCAGATGTCTTCTGATTCAATTAGTAAGCAGATTTCACAACAATTGAATAAAGAAGGTAGCATATATTTTACAGAGTTAAGTAAGTGTGAATGATACACTGCAAAGGTTCATCCATAGAATACATACACTTCTGCCCTGCCTTTGTAAAGGCATTTTTAATAAGGCAGCACAAGAACTAAAAGTACTCAAAAAAACCCAAACAAACAAAAAAAACCCAACCAAACAAAAAATTAATACACACATCCATCATACAGATAGCCTTCACAGAAAGTTTGGGATGCCAGTAAGGTCTCCTCCCGTGCTATGGAACAAGGTTCTTTTACAACATTCTGCCATTTAAACATAAATAAACATCCATTTACACTGTGTTTAACTCTGCTTCTGCTAACTAAAGAAGAGAAGTGAAAAATGATGTTAGGAAAATCTTCACTGAGCTGCAGTGCAGTTGTTGGGCTGAATACTTAAGGGAAATACACATTGTAAAAAAAGGACAGAGCATGTAAGTGGTAACACCTGAATAAAAAAATTGGGGATTGCTGACTGCATGCAAATCAGCACGCTTATCAAGGGTTGAAAGGAGACAGTAAGCATATTCTAGTAAAAGCTGACACTTAAAAGTCACTAAGAGCAATTAAAAAAAAAAAAAAAGATCAGAAAACCTGAGTTATATGTTAACATTTGAGGCATGGAGTTGGGAGAAGGAGGAGGAAAGTAGAAGAAGAAAGTAAACTAACTATACAGATAAATTATTTTTAATAGAACCAAACAAATTAATCACTATCAATGCATTTTAACTAAAATTATCATTTTCTTACCAGTGTTTCTCTTTTCCTCTAACTCTATACAACATCCAAACCAAATCAGTTTGGCAAGAGAAACATAAATAAATAAATAACCCAACCCAGTTTAGTTAAGATTTTTCACTCAGCACTACAGTAATAGATTCAAAAAACAATTTTAAATCAACCACAGAAGTAAAATATTTATACTACATCATCCACTTCAACTTGATCTTCACAAAGTAGAGAAATAAGATGAGAGACCAGGAAACCTGAAGCTTCCCACAATGAACAATTACTTTAGGATGTAGTTCTAGAAGCTATACACACAACATCTCATAGTAAGCCACACACACTTAAAACAATGGAGAATTCTATTTTAGTTTCCTGTGTGAGTTTAGTAATAAAAAAAATACAAGGGCAACAGGAATACAAGAATAGGGGTTCAAGACAAAAATCATCTTAAACACACTTTTCAACTACAATATAATTTCAGTAAGCAGTTTTGTCAATTTTTATATTTTCATGGTTACTCCTTTAAAGGGACACTGGCCCTCCAAAAAAAAGGGGGAAAAAAAGCTTAAACTAAAAAATAGCCATAATTTTAACTTTTTAGCTACATCCCTTCATTATATTGATAAAAGGTGTCAATCCCAACAACTCATTATATTGGTAATAATTGTAACATAGAGCAAGTTTCCTTCCTACCTTATCCAGCAACACCACACCTCAGTAACTTGAAATCTATCATGGTTCCAAACACTAACCCATTTGAAAAAAAACAAAGTATTTCAAACACTTATTTCTAATTTAAGAAACAGCATTCTTAAACAAATGCAAAGTAAGGGAGATCCTAAGATGACCTTGCTAAATCTGAAAGTACTATAAATGCTGGCTGCCCTGTAGACAAAGTTAACTGAAATGGATCCAGCTGCCATATAATCACCACTCTTCCTCCTGCTCAGACAAAGCTACCAACTGCCAAATGTTATCTAATAATTAGCATATGTAAAGCAAAACGGCTAGACTATGCCATCAGTTTATCTGTCCCTTAGAAAATAGTTTTGAATTAAACCTGCAGCCCACTCTGACCTTCAAAATTCTAAACCAAAAAAGGCTTGCCAAAAAGAAGAAAACAGGAAAAAAAAATAACAAAACCAAAGAGATCTATTTACAGGTGTATTCTAAATTCTAAAAATGCATAGGAAGGCATTTCTAAATATTCTCTTCTTAAAAAAAAAAAAATTAATCCTACTTTAGGGAAAGATGAAAACAATCTGAGTGAAAAATCAAAGTCACATCCTTTGTATTTGGCTTCTAAACATGATACAACAATAGCATTCATCACTAAGTCAGAGAAATTAAGTCAATATCTCTGAATGGTGCTTTGGAGCCAACCAAAAAATGAAGAACAGCAAAGTAGAAATAGTCTATCTAATCTGTCAGTCACCCAAACATAATTAGCTGTTATCACCATTAACAACAATAAAGTTAACTTTTCTACAATCTCCAGGAGACAAATAAGAAAAGGAAAGATGTTATATACAGAAATGTCTGAGCTTCTCTGGTGTTCTAAGGAGACAGTCAGCATATATGCTTAACAAAATGTATATTAAATGGAAGCATGTGTTCCCGTCCCTCTTAGAAATAACCACTTCAGAAATGTTTACAAATTTAGTTTATATTTTTGAGAAAACTTTGTTGCTGTAGTGGACTTTGATCTTCAGCATTCGATGGCATGTAGCCCTGCCCTTCCTGAAGCTGTCCAGAGCAGTCAGTGTGACTAATCTTATATATGACAAAAAAAAATCTCAAGAAAATTTAAGAAAAAACCTTTCTGTTTATTTATTTTTAAATAGGATTTGTTCCATCCATATCATTCTCTCATATTTGCAATAAGATATAACAGAAAAACTGGATATAAGCAGACACTAGATGAAGTGGAGAATATGGGAACATTTTGTATTTCTCCTTCCCCCTTCTCAGAGGCTGCCATGCCAGACAGAGCACACACTCCATTCATAAGGAGGAATTTGACAAGGCGCCAAATCAGGTTACTACGCTAAACAACAGGAGCAAGATGACAAGACAAGGAAAAAAATTTTAAAAAGTCTAATAGATAAGAACTACAAAGTATTGTTCACAGCAAAAGAATAACTTTTAGGAGAACCATGAAAGATAAATAGAGTACTTGTGAGATTTCTATTTTTGAAAGTAGATGCTTCCTTGCCTCTAGCCCCTTCCTCCCCCCTCAACTTTGCAAACAGACAGGGCTCAGAGTGTGCTGGGTTAATAACCAGACCAGGTCAGCCAGCAAGAGATTATTTTAAGCTGTCTGCATTTTTTAGATAGGAGTGGATGTGACAGGTTACCCAAGAGAAGATCAAATATAACAAGAGGTCATCTGTATCATATTATCAATATTTTAAGACTAAAATTTACTGAAAGCAAAAACTTAGACATTGCATAGACAGGGTAAAAAATATTACAGCATAGCCAGTTTCAGAAAACTCAGAGGTCTAACAGATCTTTTAAACAATCCATTTTGACCCTGAAAAATGCTTCTAAAACCTCATTAAATCTTCCCCCCTCTTAATTAACTGTGCCTGAAAAATATTCTGATGTCTATTACCCTGCTACCTAAGCTCACTAACCAAGGAAAAAATGACCCATGCATTTTTCCTGAAACTAGATTAAGAGACAGCTGCAAATGACCTTGACTTAATCTTTTTAATTACTGGAATTTATCAATATGTTCTAGCTTTTTTTTTTTCTGTTGGCAAAACAGACATTCTTTTCCTATTTTCTCAGAATCACACAGTCTTAAAGGTTAGAAAGGACCACTGGAGATTAGCAAGCCCAAACCCCCTGGGTCAGGTAAATTAGCTGCTCATGGCCCTGTCCAGTCAGGTTTTAAATATCTGCAAGGAGGGAGAATTCACAACCTCTCCTGGAAGCCTGTTCCACTGCCCAACCACACTGATAATAGAAGTCTTTTTTTTATGTTCATATGGAATTTCACGTATTTCAAATGATGCCCATGGCCTCTTGTCCTGTCACTGGGCATCACTGAAAAGAACCCAACTCCACCCTCTTCACACCCTCCCTTCAAGTACTTATACACTGATGAAATCCTCCTGAGCCTTCTCTAGGCCAATCAGTTCCAGCTCACTCAGCTTTTCACTGTATGAGAAATTCTCCAGTCCCTTGACCTTCTCTGTGGTGGGCACCGGATGCGCTCCAGTATGTTCATCTCTCTCTTGTACCAGGAAATCCAGAACTGCACACAGTATTCCAGGTGTGGCCTCACCAACACTATCACAAGGACACTTTGCTGGCTCATGTTCAACTTGCCGTCCTCCCAGATCTCCAGGTAACCTTTTCTGCAGTGCCCTTTGGAGGTGGCTGACCTCCAGTATGTACTGGTTCATGGGGTTATTTCACCCAAGCTGCAGGAATTGGAAGTCTCCTTTTTTGAACTAGGGATATTCTCCCCTGCCTGCTCTTCATCTTCTTGAGTTCCCTCTGGACAGCACCAAAACCACCAGGGATATCACCACACACTCCTCCTGGTTTTGTATCACCAGCAAACTTGCTGAGGGTGTGCAGAGTCCCAGCAACTGGGTCAGTGAACAAAGACATTAAAGAGTGTTGAACCCAGTATCAGCCCCTGGGGTACACCACTGGCCCGCCACTGGACTTAGTGCTGCTGACCATAACCCTCTGAGTCTGGCAGTTCAGTCAGCTTTCAGTCTACCTCATTGTTCACTTACCCATCATCCACCAAGCCAGCCATTTCATTATAGAAGGGAATCAGGTGGGTTAAGCAGGATTTCCCTGTTTAAATCCATGCTCACTATTCCCAGTTATGTTCTTTTCCTTCATGTATCTGGAAATACCTTCCAAGATGACCTGCTCTGTCACCTTCACAGGGACAGGCATGGCTTATCGACCTCTACTTCCCCAGATTCTTCTTAGACATAGACTTGTTTTCCAGTCCTCAGGAACCTCTCCAAATGGCATGACCTTTGAAAGAAAATTAAAAGTGCCCTCACACTGATGTCAATCAGCTCCATTGGCATTCATGGGCTCCCTATCAAGTGCCATGGACTTCTTTATGCGCGTTTAAATATCTGTTAGTTTAATCACCATCCACTGCGAATAACTCTTCCTTGCTCCATACTGTCTGAGGTTCTGAAAGCCCCGTCTTACCAGTGAAGATTGAAGTGAAAAATGTATTGAACACTTCAGACTTTTCTGCATCCATTGTCACCAGATCCCCTATCCCACTATCAGTGGGTTCATGTTTTCCCTAGCATTTCCCTAGCAACAGGGGTTTCTTGTTGCTCTTCAAATTCTTCTCCACCTTTAATTTCAGAACAGTTTTGGCTTTCCCTAAACCACTTTCAAATTCTTGTGTGTTTTGGTTTTTTTTTTTTTTTTTTTCATTTCCCATCTTTCTCATGTTGTTCCATGTTCTGTTTCTCCAATTTACTCTGAGAAGTCTCTCCTCCACAAATGCATAGGTCTTTTTTCCAACCTTCCCACTCACCCTGCATAATTCTAGTATCAACCAGAAAGAAGCTCATAGGATGTTTTTGACCCATTCTGCAGTTTATCTTGAAAAGTATTTGCATTAATTCTTAATTATTTCAAATATTTCATTAGAAGTCGTTTTCTGCCTGAGCCAGAAACAAAGGATTTCAATTAAGATAACTTACTGTAATCCCTCACTTTGTATAAAAGAACAATATACAAATCATTTTGCTGAAATAAATTAGATTATATTAATTAAGAGATCGGGATGGCATGCATCCTTTCCCCCCTCCCTCCTGACAACTTTCATTCATTCTTTCTATTTGGTTATTAAGGTATTTGTTGTCTTTTCTTACACCTCTTTAGTTAGAACCAGTAGTGCATCAGCCTCTTCCTCAAAGTGTAAATATATACTACATTTGCTGAGGGCAACGGAAAGGAAGTTTAACACTAGTTTGTCCCCTTTTTTTTTTTTTTAATTAGCTGCCTCTTTCCCTTCTAAGGCTCATCACTCTCTAGCTTTTAATCCTAATTCTCCTACCCAGCCTGCCAACATTTCTTTGGGTTTTTTCCCCATGTCCTCACCAAAAGAGCTAGCACAAAACACACATTAGTAAGATCTTCTGTTTAATTAACATGCATGTTATTTTAGCTTGACTTCTACTTTGGTGGACCTCACTAATAATACATGCTTTCACAAGTAGTCAGCTAGTGCTTCTTACTGTTATGTCGTTATTATTTAGAGTGATTCTGTGTTTTGAAGAGGTGTGAGAGATTTGTACTTCTTTCCAAGCTCCAGAAAGCTAAATGGAAAGATACAGCCAAACTTCCCAGAACCACAGACTTTGTGAAACACAGTGCAGAAGGACATAACATAGCACAGGTATTTTTTTGGCTCACTGCCTTTAGGAACCAAAATAGCCCTCTGCCTCAGCTGGTAAGTCCTGACAGATTTATGGAAGTCAGAAGGGACCCAGACCAGGAAGACCAACTCTGCAGATTAGTATGATTTTACAAAAACAAGTAATGCACAGCATTACTAATACTTTGCAGCATGTGATTAATTAACTTTTAAGCAAAATATTGGTTCACTTAGCCCATAACCTTTCTGCTCAGCTGGCAGATGAAAGAACTATTAGAACTATGGGACACTCAAAAACTAAAGCATACACGCCTTGAAAAATAAAGCAGCTTGATATTTTATTTATACCTAAGAATAAACTTTTCTCACAGAGGAACTAAAGGATACCAATTTGGAGATTGAAAAGAGGTATCAGACAGCATACAGAATTACTGAATATGTAACATACATTGACAAAAAATGGTATGTGCCTATATGCATTTCTAGATAGTTATTTTTCACTTACTGGTTAGAGCTAAAATTCCATCATTATTCCCTCATCACATCTGCAGTATTGTGTTCTGAATTCCCCAATACAAGAATGACATGGAATCATAGGAGCAAATCCAGCAAAATGCCACTAAAATGATTGAAAGATTGAAGCATCTTGCACATGAGGATAGGCTGAGGGAGCTGGGACTGTTCATCCTGGAGAAGAGAAGGCTCAGAGGAGATCTTACAAGTGCCTAATCAGGGGCAATGAAAAGGAAATCAGACTCTTCTCATTGGTGTTCAATGCCAGGATAAGAGGCAGTAAGACAGGAAACACGTGAACCTCTATTTAAACATACGAAAATATTTTTTGACTGAGAATCAGACAATAGAACAGGTTGTCGAAAGAAGTTGTGGAGTCTCCAACACTGAAGATACTTAAAACCTGATTGGACTTAACCCTGAGCAACCTGCTCTAGCGGATCACCCTTTAGCAGGGGGGCTGGACTCCTTGATCTCAAGAGGTGCCTGTCTTTGTCCAAAACAGTTGAGCTGCTGAAAACAATTCTCTTTGCACCAAATGCATGCCACATTTTCCATGAAAAAGTTGTATCACGCTACACAGATAATATTAGATGAAATTTACGGCTATACATTTTTGTTTGCATTAGTTTATGCAGAAACTACACTTGCTATCTACCTCAATGTCATAACTATCAACATGCTACAGAATAACTATCAGGAATATAAAAGGAATAGGTTCAGTAGTTTGCAGTTCAGTTTATCAGTAGTTAAAGATGAAGAGGGATGGGGTTAGTTTTAAATGTATTTATTTATAAGAATGAAAAAGAAATACGCCACTGGATGCAAAACTAAAATCAAGTTTAGGTTTACTGATTCTGTATCTATTTCATTATTTTAAAAACATGCTCCCAATCAAAAGGTCACCCAGGAAGGAGATGATGACTTATGCAAATATTATAAGTTTATCACTTAAATCTGACATATACATTCTATGTGGATGTACAGCCTCTAATGTTTTTATCTATTCCTCTGCCTTAACAATACTTTTACAGGCATAATGAAGATCTGTCCAGCTACAACCCCTGAACAACCTAATACGAGTAGTTTAAAAATAGTTGAAATTGTAAACATTTCTCTAAAATTTAGTTTTGCATGACCAATTTTAGAATACCTCTTAAACAGCAACACATTTCAAACATGTTCTACTTTTTAGTGTTACAATTCTTTAATAAATGGTTAACTGCATAACTTCAGAGACAAAACCACTATCAGTTTTCTACAGTGACAATAATTCCCTTTCTATCTTCTTATGCATGTACTTATGATAGAAAAGAATGAGTAAATTCTTATGGTCTACAAAATACTTTGTTTACATATTCCAACATCAGGATTATCAAACCTGCTAATCAGTACCACTGCTACCATAATTGTAAGCTATACACAGAGAATAATTTTGACATAACAATTTTACCAGGAATACATGGACCAAAAAACAAGCAAACAAAAAAAAAAAATAAAAGTAAATGTGTATAGTTCATGGATGAGCAAACCACAAGTTTCTTCTCCCAACTGTAAACAGCAATATTCCTTGTGTTAAATACCTTGCAAATTATGAAAGAAAAAACAATGCACCTCATTAAAGATTTGACACCTGCAACACTCATTCTTTTTGCAGCATTATTATATTACAACTACTATCACTCTGAACCACAGAAAGAGAGCAAAAGAGAAATGCAAATTATATTTTTCAGTTTCTTCCAGATTTCCTTAAACATCTACTATGTCTTGGCTAATTTTAAGCTAAAAGATAAAGCAAGTGACATGCTAGAAGTGGATAGCACGATTCCAGACTAGATCTACCAGTGTTAGGTTCTTTTGTACTACATTAGCATTCAAATGCAGATATTCTTGACAACACATAATACAAAATATGTTATAATATTGTCCTCTCAGATTCGTTCTGAAGCAAAACTCACTGTATGAAAAGTAGTAAGTGAAATTTTCAGAGGTAAGTTATACACTGCTGTTAATAAAGCAGAACTTCATCAGGCTCAGTAACACAGGAGTCTGGTGATTCATATTACAGAACTGACCATGGAAAAACGGAGTCTCAGATGAGAAGGGGAGAGAAACTATTAACTTGATGTGAGCAAAGCAAGCCACTTAAAATCTGATAAATGATAACATGCAGCTATTGAGCATCCACCTAGTTTAACTGCTGTAGCACTCAAAGGGCAGAGGGGCTCAGGTGGCTGGGCAGAAAGTTCAATTTTGTTTCTTGCACCAGAGCATATGGCAAACATGGCAAGGAAGGTCAATTATTCAGACTCTGCTAAATCTGATTCTTTGAATAGGTTGACGAGCCTGTAAAGAATCCAAAAGCAGTTATCTTTATCTTACTTCAGACAAATTTCTGAATGCATAATAAATTTAGAATAAAATTTTAAAGAATTTTGGTTCCAGAATTTCTTTTTCCTTCTGGCAACCATATGTAAATGAAAATGAAAGCTAAAAGTTTTACTGGCATCATCAATAGACACAGAAAACTACTATACTGAATGTCTTCAGATGACAGATTGTGTTCAGCCAACATGAAGTATCTGTAAACATGAGCCACACACTAGAAATATAAACAATCCAGTTGGACTAGGTCAAGGAGCTGGAACTGTATGATCTTCAATGTCTCTTCCAACTTAAACCGTTCTATCAGTCTATAAATGATTCTCATATAGGTTTGTTAAGATCCTTCAGGTATTCCAAAGAAATATAGTTTGTCAGATGTGAAACATCAAGCAAGAGAGCAGCACAGCTGCCTTTTTATTTAAAAGGTAGGGTAATACTAATGCTACAAAGACTAAAAAAATATCTGCCACTGGTTACAAATTATCCTTACCTTTGGCTAGAAGGATTCCCAAGGGATGCCAACTTGAGTCACTCTTTTTCTGACATCAGCAAACTGGAGATACCTAAGTCAAATGAGAAAGGTTTGTTGTTTTTATTTGTAGGGTAACATATCCACTTATGATATTAAGGCATAAGTAAATAAAAAAATCTTAAATGAGCACTTCCACAAAATGAAAATCTACTAATTTCTGCATGCAAATAAAATATCAAAACCAACTCATTGGCTTTAAAATTCAGCACAGTGTAACACATACCATATGTATGCATTGCAACAGAGAATTTAAAGGTATTATCTGTGCAAGTTCCTGGCAATAAATGGAGAAAAAAAAAAAAAAAAGGCATTGCTAGGGCAAGAGGCCATGAACCAGTAGGTGCTGAACCAACAGATTGTTTTATTATGGCTCTGCTTCAAAGGTCACGATAAATGGTCCACAGCTATTCTTTGAACTGTATTATAAAAAGCAGTTAGCTTAACAGTATTTTCAATTACAAGGGTGAGAAAAATTCATGAAGTTCCATAAAACAATTTGAGGGAAGATAGTAGCAAATTCACCCAAAAAGCTTAGAAAGGCACTCTGAGAATCTGTGGGATTATTTAGAGCCAAGAAGGTATCTAACATAGCAAAATTTATATTTGACACTTACATTTACTTCTTTATGAAGGCAAATAAAAGCATATATAAAATAAAAATATTTTAGATAGGTCCGCATGATCACCGCTACAGAGAGAGAAATCACAAAACTACTATGTACCAATAAGGTGATTCGGCTTTCTATTTTATATCAGCACTAACAAAGTTTCAAAAGTAGTTCCTTTTAGCATAATCTGAGACAGTAAAATCTAGCTTGAAAATACACAATGTCGTATTCATACTGAAAGAAAGGAAAAAGGACACACACAGAGCAGGAAGAGATGTTATTTCCTGTACTAAATCACCACCATAGGGATAAAAATAATTCTGGTAAGTCTTTTACAGAATAGTGCACACAATGGAAAAGAACACAGATTCTCAAAATCCTACATCAACTGAAAATCTAGGTATGATAGACACCAGACAAATAAATAAACAAATAAAAAGTCCATATAGATGGACTGCAGGACAGTTCATTATTATCCTCATTCTAGGCCTAGGGAAAACTAGGCAATCACTTAAGTCTACTAAGTATACTCATAGTAGCAAAAAAACCCCTCTCAGTGTAGTTATAACCTAAAACTTGAGCAAACACCTTCATCAGTCTGATTTTCATGGGAGCATTTTAACAAAACTAAACTTTACCAGTAGAAGTGTTGACCAATATCAATAGATAACTGATCTGTTTGCCAACAGAAGGCACTATTAAAAACAAGCAAAAACCCCAAACCAAACAAAAAAAAAAAAAAAAAAAAAAACAAACACAAAACCAACAAACCAAACAAACCCCAACAGGACATTAATCAGAAATGTCTTATTTCTAACCTAAAAATTACATCTGATTATGACAAATTTCACACACAAACATCACTCCAGTGAAATCTGAAACTAAATCCACAGCAAATGCTAAAAGCCAAAAGTAAAAACATTAGAAGAAAGCAACTGTAAAACTGGAAAATGTTTTTTTTAGAATGGCTATGGAATTTGGCTGATTTTTGAAATGAAACTGTTTCAATTTTCTGTAAGTTTATAAGAATATTATTATTAATGTTGTCTTTCTCATAAGAAAAAAATGTCTTCATACTTTCAAATTGCTGGAAGAGTAAGCTTCAGAATATCTGTCTCAAAGACAATTTCTAGACTGTCTATGGGAGTAAAAAGAGGAATCAATTGATCCTTGGAGTAAAGTAGGATTTAGAGGATTATGTTGCTCTTTTGTGATGCAGCCAAATGGGAAAACATTAAGCCTTGTCCACACACTAACTTTTTTCTTTGATCCAAAGTTCTTATATAGAACACTGCATCAGAAAAAAATTATTTAAGAATTGAGAAGAAAAATAATTTTATATATTTAAAACATAACTTATTATTTCACCTGCATTCAAAAAGTTTTCTTCATAACATCTTGTCCCTACATTCGTGAAGATCTACAAATGGAAAAAGCCCAAGACTTCAAATAACATATGTTCCTTTAAACTCACATAAAGTAACAAATTATAAATCAGAACTATGCCTAATTTCTTATGTGTACTTTAAAACTTACTTGTAGCATTAGATATCATAAGACTCTTGTGCATTAGGCAAGCATGACAGATCTGCTTTTCCTGGACTTCTCATCTTTCACTATTCCCAGAGTCACATCTGGGTTACTTTATTCTCCAGGAAGTAATACACGCATTTCAGTCACTGGTTCCTTAATCTTCATCTAAATGTCCACTGGAATTGAAAACTAGAACTTCGTTTCTACAGGGATTGTCACTAGGGAAGTTAAGTTGGCCAATGACAATGCAAAAGTATTCACATTAAAAAACACCTGAAATGCAGTAGAAATAATACCTGAATAGGAAAGTTAATCTTTAGTAGTAGCCCTGTTCGGCAAAAGGTCAGACATTCATAATTGTGACCTGCCATATACTGCACCTCATTTTCAACTACAAAAAAAATAATTTTCAGCATGAATATTTGGTATTACTTATGTTCAAATCTTTTAATATGTTTTATTCCTGTTTTGTTGTTGTAGGAAAAGGAGAAAGAGAATAATATCAGTATCTGATATCTGATTTTCTCTGGGCACATTTTCTTTCTCTACCCAAAAAGTTTTGGCTATGCAGAATAAATTTATTCCAGAAACAATGGGCAGATAGGCAGCATCCTAGTCAGGAAAGCCTAGTTCCGAGCAGGCTTCCTAGTGCTCTAGAACACTGTACAGATGGTCACTGCAGACCTAAGCCCTACATCCAGAAAATCAACCTGCCACATTCAATCTACTCCGTCTGACGTGCCCTGGGCACGCTCAACTTATAGTATAGAAGCTGTATTTCTGGTGGCATATCCAAGGGAAAAAATAAATCCCACACAGGACCATGAAGGCTGGCTAATGCCTTGTCAAGTCATTTGTTCTAGATTGTGGGATACTGTTGGCATTTGTCCCTTCAATACTCTGAACTTTTAAGAAGAAACCTTATGCTTTCCTCTACACCTAGACAAAGTCACATTCATGACTGCAGTAGCTCTACTACTAACACTCTTGAATAAAGAATTAGAAAACTGCAGAGAGAAAGCAAACAAGCAGACAGACACTCCTGGCCTAGAAGAACAAAACACTAAATACAGGCAGCAAAGGAATCATTTTATTTCTTCTACCAGGAAAAGAAAAGGGCACATGCTCTGTTGGCCAAGACATGCCAGAAGACCACTCCCAGTTGCCATTTACATACACGCTTGCACATACTCCGGCCTTATTTGCCAAATTAGGCTGAAATACCCAGATATTAGGATTTCTGTGTGAGGAACCGGACCCATCATGGAAGAGGGGGGAAAAGAAAGATCACTTCTTTAACAGCTAACACCTTTTTTAAAGCTTTTTGTATTTAAGCACCACTTTTGAAACAGAAATGGAGTTCAGTATCTATTAAGCAAGCAAGATTCTTTACTTTCTTCTTTTCCACGCTTACAATTGCCTTTTTATGATATTCAAGTATTAAGAATCAACTTGAACTTAATATGTGGAACAAAAGAAACAAGAAAAACTGCTATAATAAATTTCCATTTTCAAGTGTAACTTAGGTACAAGAATTGCAGATAAAAGAAATACAGCTAATGACAAGTATCTTTGTACACAGATTTGTCTCTACCTGCTCACTTCTATTGGGAAAGCTATTGTCAGTCCTAACATTTATACACCTGAGTCTTCAAGAAAGCCATACTATTCCATAATGTTTAAGCAGAATTTAGACTTAAATACCTAATCCACATTGCTTACTAATAACAAAGGTTCTTGCTGGTGCCACAGAGGGTAAATGAAAATCACGTAGCTATTCATAGTAATTAATTTTATAATACAGGCAAGAATAAGATAACCTGTTACACACCAGAATTACAGTTAATACAGTTCACATTTGAAGCAGAACTTTGAAATATATACTACATGTACATGGGAAACCATTACTTCCATGAAAAATCCAACTATGACACTTGCCCTAGCAAAGACAACTATATTTCAAAGACATACAGCTGGAAGACAGATGTGCAAAGGTAACTCAAACATGCATCTAAAAGTCCAAGTATCAAAAGCACTTGTTTATAAATAAAAGCCACATTGCATAAGTTATTAGCTTTTATTTTAAATTTTAGTCTATCTCTGATCTAGTTCTTATAGTAATCACTGGTTTCACAAAGGATTTGGGATCAAACCACAGCACTTTGTGTCTGAGCTCCTGCTTTGGTTTCAGCAGCTAATGGGGGCATCTATCACTTTTTAGGGTCAAGACTGAAGTGGTTACATGTATCTTGCCAGGTATTTCCCCTTCAAACACTAAACTCAATTTAACTCCATATAACTTTCCATATTCCCATCACAATAGGCTGATCTCTGTAAAGGCACTTTTCCTTCCTTTCATACAGAAAATATCCTGTAAACAGCCTATTTCCCACTCTCTAAGTGACTCCTTTTGTTTACAGGAAGGAATGGGAACAGAAATCTTGCTATAAAACAGTGAGAGCTAAAAAGTTCTCTTTCACTTCCTACTGTGCAGGTGTTTCACACAAAAAATCTATTGTAATTCTTCATTTCAGAGAGAAAATATGCTGCTTCTGTTTAAAATACAGACTGAGAAATAGAAAACAATATACTTAAGGAAGTAGAAGCATGCTTTACTGTGAAACAAAACAAAGATATACAATAACCATTGCTTTAAACTTGTGAAATCCCTGGTATTGGACACCACATATTTTACACTGTTGACTTGTAAAGTGGGTTTTTCTTCTAAGTCTGCAAGTTCCCTTTTAATTTTATGCTAAATAGCTGTCTGTTCCAGACATCATTGACAAAAAAATACCAAACCCCAGCAAAATAGAAATAATAATGATAAAAAAAATAAAAAAAACCCCACAACAAAAACTTCCAAACTCTCCCTGTATTTGACAAGGTGGTTGTTCCTAATACCAATGCTGGTTGCAACGTTACAATGTGTAACCAAAAACCCAAAGTGGAATTTCCCAGTTACAAGTTTTTCTTGGACTGCAAATTCTGAACCAAAGCCACAAGCACAATAAAAAATAACTTGTGTTGGTTCAGGATGTCCAACACCTTAGTTTGTACACTTTGTGAGTTTCATAAATCCCAACATGCATCACAGTAAGAATTACATTCATGTCTCTAAGATCAGTAATTCTCTATTGCCCAGTGGTGTGCAGAAAATTCAAATTCTGAAAGAAGTCAAGCAGATGAGGGCACTAATCACGTTGTAGGCTACACATATGACTGAGTTTAAAAGGAAATTGAGGACTTTATCACTATCACATACTATCACAGCATATATGTCACAAATGTCACAATATAAAATCATGTAAAATAGAAAAATACTATCACAAAGTTAAATTTGCCTCTCCATAGAAGGGATAGCTTATTTGATCCAGCCTGGCTGAACCTCACCAGGTCAGTTTACAGATATTATTACACCATCACAGTAAACACTGCTCCAAGTTTTATGTACCAGTCACTGTGCATGCAGCAAAGGAGGGAGCCTCCCCACTGGATGCACTCCCAAACTCTGATTATCTGGCTGAGTAGCACACGGAACAGCACTCAATTATCAGGGAGCACACTGCCTGAACACCCCTTTCTTATCTTAAAGCAACAGTAAGCCAGCTGGAAGGACTGAATGGGCCCAAGACAGATTGAAGATCATCAGATAAGTCACCAGTGTTCAAATCAAAACATTTTCAATGAAACATGCAATTACTTGGGAGTTTGTTAAAAGCAGCTTTTCATATTTTGTGATCAGTTACCTAGGAAAACAAATTACATCCTGCAGTGTGAATGCTGAAAGAAAGATTTGCTAATTAAGTGCAATTAATTACACAGCAGTACTAATGTGAAAAGCAATATCCATTCATCTTTGGTCTGCTTAAGTCTCACATTGACTGCTGAGAATTGTTTATAGAATTTGCAACTTTGGATGATCTTTTCTCTGACAAAGATAACACAGAGCACGCACAAAGAAACATGTAAAGTGAACAGTGAAAAATACACTATTTCCACACTCTCTAATATAAGGAGCAGTGTAAATAGGCCTATCCTTAGGCCATCAGAATTTTCTTATGTACACACAAATGTTACTATAGCTTTATTCTGTATATGAAAAATCAACTAACCCTGCTCTGACCCGGAAGAGTTCTCTCATGTTTTGAATAAAACCTCAAGTAAAGAATAATCTTCATTGTAAAACCAGAAAAGGTAAGATAGAGATAGCTCTACCTTTTGAACTTGCTTTTCAACTCAGTAAGGGTGTGCATTACATCAAAATGATTTTGTCAGAAATAAAGAGAAAGCTCCACAACGCCCATCATTTCCATTGGTGTCTTTTTACCTACAATAAATCTGAAATTAATATGGAATGTAAGTATCTTTAATAAAGGCAATAAACAAAGAGCTAAGTCTTTATCATTTATATTTGCAACATGACACCTTGCACACTGCCATTTATGTTCATAAGGTGAACACCATCTTCACTCCTACCTTTATTTATTTTTCTTCTATGAAACAATGTTCAGCTCCAGGCAGTTTTCTCCCTCTGCAACACCTCATTTTGACAATGCAGTAAAAGCACATAATAAGCAAGATCACAAAGAACACGCAAAAGAATACCAACTCTGGCACTACAAAGTATCATGCCTAGACCACAAATTATAGAAAATATAGTAGATAATACAGAGTAAATGGTATAGCTACTTTCAGATCTTTGTCTTTATTGCTTTTCTCTTCTCTGCCAGGAATAGCTCAACATTTAGTCCTCACATTGTTTTGGGGTTTTTTCGCTTTTTACTCTGCCAGACTTAATCACAGAAGAGATAGAGTTTAAATGTGAGTGGCTTGGTATAACCACAGCAAAGTTGAATGCTGCACTCCATAATGAAAGAGCCATGGGCTCTTAACTTCCTTGCATTTTCAGAGTACAGCAGTAAGACATTTGCACAAAAAAAAAAAAAAAAGAAAAAAAAAAGACAAACCTCTTGAAAATGTAAAGGCTGAAAATATTAATGATAAGGGTGAGTTATTAGCTCAGAACCAAAGCTATTAAACAATGCAAAAATCACTGACAGTATCCACACAAAATAAGATTATAGGAAAAAAAAAAGCACAACTAAAAAAAAAAGAATCAGCAAGACTATAAGGAAGTACCTCACCATTTCAATTAAAGATAAGTGGAACATGGCAACTGACTTAAGGCAGCTGCTTAGAAGCAGGAAAGACACAAAAATTACTCACAGATCATAAAATAGGTGTGAAAAAACCTAACTAAATTACAATGTTATGAATGCTATTCACAGAAATAAGACTGCTCCCATGGGTCAGTTTAACATTTTATTTATCATTAACATTTGTCTGGGGTGAAAAAAAAAAACTTTTTGTAATTTTTTGAGTGGAAAGCAAAGTATTTCTTTAGCAGCTCTGTTTCCCTCAAGAGTGAAAAGTAAGGTGGTTTTCAAATGCAATCAGTGAAGGGTTAAGTTTTTTGACACTGCCATTTGCTTTTGCAAACACATGAGCCCTAGTTCATTTTAGAATGGGGTAATAAAAGAAAGGTGCTAGAAGATGAACAAGAAACCTAATCAGTTTCGGTTGAGAGACACTTCTAACCTTCCTAATCACTACAAAAATCTTAACCCTCGCTAACATATTCCTCTTATTTATTGATTGAGAGGGGGTTGGAATCATATCCTTCCCACCAATCGGATGATGACATGGTTGAACAGAAGCCAACACCACCACACTCCAAGGTCTACTCTACAACCGTACCAGGGATATTGCACTTAATCTGTGTCTAGCCTGACTGGCTTCTACAACATGTAGTCCAATCCTGTGCTCAGAGCAAGACTGTTATCAACACTGGAAATGGTCAGGCATGGCTTTGTCTTGCTGCATCTTCAAGACCTTCAAAGATGAAAAATTCTCCAGGCAGTCTGTGCCAGGCCTGTACTAACCACCCTCCACTACTATTGAGTAGCATTCTTCCTCATGCCTATCCCAAACACACCACAGCACAGTTCATGGCCAATCTGATGACACTGAGAAAAATTCACCTCTATCACTTTTGAAACTACCCTTCAGGTGGCTATGGGATACTCTTAGGTCACTCGGGAGCTGCTTCTTTGTTAGAGTGAACAAGCTCTGCCAGCCCCTCCCAGCAGGTCTTTTACTCCAAACAAGAGCCTTCTACCCATCCTATTGGTGCTCCCCAGTTTATCAACATCCCTCTTGAAATACGGGGAACATATATATTTAACATAAATCAAGATCTTTAACATTTTATCCAGCTCTCGTACTGAAATATCCAGTAATTTAAATAAACTAACTTGCAGAATTTAGAAATTAATTCTTCTTTAAAGACAATTATAACCTCACAGTGCTTTCCATGCACACTGAACTTGTGCATTTGATTGAAAACCCAGTTCAAAATTCTGTAGTTCTCTTTCTCTTAACTCTGAAACAATTGGAACAACTGAAAAGATTGACAATGCCCAGAATTGCATTTGAATGTCTCCTATTTCCCTTCGAATATCAGAGACAAAAATAGTATAATTGGTCATCAAATTCATTCCAAGAATATGAGTCTGACAATTTACTACCATCGCTTTTTATAGTCAACTCAATTACATGGTGTAAAAGTAGAGTGAAATAAGCCAGATTAAACAGACATACAAAATGCAAAACAAAGAGGAATATACAAGGCAAATACACAACAGAAAATAAAGAATTAATAGTGATCCTTTGAGAACTACAGAGACCTGAGCCATCATCTGAGCTGATAAGCACACTACAACACATTGTGACAAGAACACTATCCCTCTTTCTTTTGGTCAAGAGGGACTAACTTGGGAGCAGACCAAAACTTTCAGCATCCCAAATAACATTAATATCCATAGATATCAACAGGATTTGGTGACAGATTTTTGGGTACATGTTCATTCTAGTTTCACTGAAGTCAAAGTTTGTCATAGACAAAAATCACTGTGATTTCATCCATTAGCTGGGGGGAAGAATACCTTTTCTGGAAGTTATAACACCAGATGTTTCAGGATATGGTAGCTGTCATATTAAAAAAACTTGAAGCCCATTAAAGTGTAGAATTGATATAACAACATTGATTTGAATAACATTTTTGGGAAGCTGGAATGAGATCATAGATCTTTACATACTTTAGAAAATTATAAACTATTTCTTCTTTGATTACTTTGGCTAAGGAAACCTTTTAACCACATTTTGAATTCCCATTGAAACTAGAGCCCAAGATAGTTACAACACAGCCTAGGGTATAATCTGTTTGCCCAACCTAAAACCCAAAAATGTGCTCACCATTCTTCCATTCATCCAGTGTTTCTGTTACTAATTAAATAATTGATCTTACCTGTTGGAGAGCAGGGGAAGTTTTTGGTTTCATTTGGGGGGGGTGGGGGGGGGAGCTGGCTTTATTCCTCTCCACCCTCCATCTCCTTGATACTGGTGCAGAGAAGGCTCCTTCACAAAGCATTTTTAATATGGGCAATTAGAATTTCCACCTCTACTGTTGTTCCCCAGCCCTTTGTTCTTTACTGAACAGCAAAACAGAAGAATAGTCAATGAAGTAACTTAAAAGTAAAGCTTGGTTTCTAGTTAGGATTGCCTCATTTTGATTCCTTTTCCATTTATGTTTGACAGATACTTTTTCTCTTCTACTAAAAAAAAAAACCAAATCCCACCACAGAGTTTTGACTGTACAAATCTTCCAGTTTGAATTCTTAAGGCCATTACTCTTGCAGATGGAGCTTCAATAACTCACTTCAAATATGGTATAGTTTGTGTGGTTCTGAACAAAAACCACACAGTTAGTATTTCTGACATGCGTAAATATGTCAGCCTGCCAATCAAACTGGAAGCATCCCAAAGGCACTATAGCATGAGAAGAGAGATGAGGAAAGGCAGAGATAATAGCCTGACTCCTGTAAAATGAAAAATTACTAAGAACAAAGGGGTTTTGTGGTACCAGAAATACGTGAAAGCAGTATTTTTCATGAACTTTTTTGGACTTTACTGTCTGGGGGAAAGAAAGAAATACAACAAATCTAAATTACTGAATAATTAGCAGAGATAACAGTTTCACTTAGCTATTTGCCATATAGAGCAATTTTCTCTCCTTCAATAGGATAGACCCTGGGTTTGTGTATTTAAAAAGGTCATCTGCTGCTGAACTTCCATAAGTGTCCCTAAGTGTGCGGTAGTTACAGATAGTCAGTATTTGTGAAAATTTAGTAATAGCCACCTATGAGATCAGGGAAAAAAGAAAAGTTGGCCAGGAGACAAATCCACTCCCCATATTTCTGCACACAGGTACATAGTTTAGATATCAGCACATACCACAGAACTAAAAACAGTGTTAAAAAAGGCATTTACAATCTTAATTTAAAATTCCACCAGTTAAGACTTAACAGATTTCAACATGATTCAGATAGGACCTAACCTACTTCTAAGTAAAACAAGAGTAAGCATATTTTGGTCATATTTATTTGAGTCAAAATAAATGTAAATATAGGAGACTACATTAAGATAATATAGTTCAATATATTCAAATATATTTTCTATGAGAAAAAAAATTTAAATGACCACACTTACATAAAGAGACCAACTAATTCTCTCAATGTGTGTTTTCTAAGTCAGGAGTTTTAATTTTTTCCCCGTCCAGACATTAATTATAATGGCTCTCATTTGAGGGCCACACTTGTAGTCCATGCATAGGACAGAACACCAATTAAAGCAGTGAGTGCTATGTGCCTTGATTGGGACTTAAAAAGACACTAAGTTTCCTGCTGCCTTTTATATCCAAATATATAGATATCCTATTTCAGAAAGAGAGCTCTGCACCTTTGTGCATTCTGCTAGTTAGTGCAGGTTGAGCACAGCTTTAGCACCGTGGTATGCCACATCTTCTGCCTCAAAAGTAAGTCTCCCTCATTCATTCAGCACATCATTCATAACCTTCCACGTTGCTATGAACAGACTTCTGGTTTTGTTAAAAAAGCGAAATTTAACCTAACCCGAAACAAACTTTCAAGATTGTCAAAGTTCTAGAAACACATCCTTTATCTCAGCCATTGAATCAAAACTAAGCCAAGGCACACCTTTCTATCATAAAGCTTCAATTACTTCTAGGAAGAAAGTTGTAGTAAAATACTGATTTACAACAGGTTTTAAAACTGTGTGTGTCCTCACAGAGTTTTATCTCAATAATGCACTGACATAACCTTTTATACCCATTAAGGATCTACAGTGTATTTCATTCTAAACACTGCAATTGAATGAAAACTAGCAGTCAAAACTAGAACATTTCCACCAGGAATAGACACCTAGCAATCAAAAAAAAAAAAAAAAGTTCTAAAAGTTCTAAGTCATAAACATCAAAGACCAGAGATAAATTCTCTTTCTGCTGACTTAAAAAACAAGATCAACAAAACAAAACCCACTCAACAAATAAATAAAACCCCAAACAAACAAAAACAAAGAAACAGGTATGTTTTATTTCTTTTTCTACATATCAGGTGTGTGCACACACATGCAAACATAACAACATACACACCCCATTCATTCACCCCTCTCGCATCTGGCAAAGATTTCTCTGCTCCCCAATCCAAGATCATTACTGCTGGCTTAATTTATTTCTTCTCAGAAGGAAAAAAGTGCTTGAGACAACTATACTATTGCAGCTATTGCAGGTATCCTAAATATCAACAAGCACTTTTTTCCTTTCCCACAAAGAGAGAGTACTTCTTGTTTCAGTTGTGATCATCATTTATAGGATTTTAAAGCAGCTCATACTTTTAAGAACAAAACAGGTACACAACTGCTTTTTGCTAAAAACCAGAAGTATTTTCAAGTTAACATACTTTTAAAAAGTATCTTGGACCATGAAGACAGCAGACTATTTGTGTTTGACAATCTTCTTAGTCTCCAACACAGGAGAAAAGTAGTATCTAGTGTTGATTATTGAAACAAACATACTTTAAAAGCTGACAATCAACCTGCAAAACACAGAAATGTCAGGATTCCAGACCTTAGCACTCTGATGGGACAAATGGTCCATCATGCATCTTCAAGCATCAGACTCTGCTTTAGATAAAAATCAGACTAAGATAGTGAGAGTTAAGTCCAGGCACAGGCTTTGTCTCTTTTGTACTGAAAGTGACAGCTGAACAGTCTGTATCAGCTAAGCAGAGCAATGACAGTTCTGTACAGAAAGAGGCTCATTTCACAAGTTTTTAATTTTTCTCAAATATCACTCAATCACAAAAGATAACATTAAGTTTCAGGCACATCTTTTTTGTTCTGTTAAGGCCATGAGGTTAGGCAATCATTACTCAGTTGTGAACTCCTACACAAAGGGGTCATCATTTGTTCATAAATTGCTCTCACTATAATAATGAAAAAGTAGTCTTGAGAAAATATACCGGGAAAGACATACAAAGCAAACTTGAAGTTTGCCTAACACACAGCCCAAATTCTCAAGTATTCTAGTCAAAATATCCATGATTACAAAATATAGATCTGCACTCCCATGTACTTGTTAAAGAGCAGTCAGGAAAGAGCTGAATGGGACTCTCTTGATACAAGGAAAATAAAACCCAAAATTACTATCTAAATTACTATCTAATCTAGTGCTTAATATCTAACAATGAAGCTTGAAGTGATTTATTTTCCTTCAGATGAACAATTCTTTTAATCTAACAGAAAAATTGAGAGCATTTTGTGTAAGTTGAGGGTATTCATAATAAATATTTTCATACTCCCCTGGTTTTTTTGTTCATTTGGTCTTCTCACTATTCCTCCAATTAAGAGCATCTAGAGGCAACAAACATCCACCTGTTCTACAGCCCACCAGTTTGTGGTGAGAAACTGATGTTAATATATTAACTTCCCAGAAAGCACAACCTTACACCACCTTACCTCTTAAACACGTTACCAACTCTTCTAATAAGATAATGGCATCTTTATTAACTTTGCTTCTCCATATATCAGTAGTTTGTAAGTTTTACAAGTTGTTCACCTTTGATTATAAACATAATATTAAAACATACCAGTGGCTGTGGTAGTCACATAATAGAGACGAAAAGAGAAAAGTGAAGGAATCTGTCAAGGATAGCAGAGATATTATTAAACTGATCAATAACCTCTAGAGTGTACATACTAACTGTATGTATCAGGCAAGATGTTAAAATAAGGAAAAAAAAGAAAAAAGTCCCTGATTGTACACGAGACAAAACTCTTCTGCCAAATTATTCAAAATATTGAGGATATACAGAGTTCAAGAAAAGAGACTTTCATCACTGCCTTACCTGAATGCCACCATGTTTTTTAAGACTTCATCAATATGATAAAAGGTGCTAATCCTATAGGTATTGTACAGGAACAACAACAAAACTAAAACAAAACGAAAAAGGCCAATATTTGTATCCTTAAAAGTGTGCAGGCATTTAAAGTCCATTAAACAAATGACTCACACCCACCCACCTGCTCCCCTCTGCTACCATCTTTGTGAACCATACACAGACTTTCTGGTCTTTGGAACCTCTTGCAACGTTTTTGTTTCCTCTAAATGATTTTCTGTCTCACCAGTTAAAGTCTAACTGGTTTGAAAGGACAGAACATTCTCTCTAAATTTAGAAAAAACATGCTCCATCTTCTCGTCTACTCCATACTGTACAAGTCCTCTAAACCATAGCTGGGAAAGAAATTTCACTTATGTGCTAGTGGTCAAGTAAGCTGTTGGCTTGCTCAGGGGCTAAGAGCATGTCCTCTTGGCAGCAATAAATGCGAAACCTTATGGGTAGGAAGCAAATCTGTGCATGCTCTTCCCATGCAGAAGGTGAACATGAGCTGACAGACAGCTGTCTTTCAGCAGGAGTATGCTCTACCTCCAGTCACTGGAGAGACAAACCACACACTTAGGCCCTCTTGGGCACAGTAAACCACACAGGGTTGAAGTGAGTTATGCAGCTGTACCACAGACCTACGCTTTTTAAACAAAGAAAAGTCATTTTTTGTTCCACAAGTGGGTAATGGCAAGTCAGTAGAGGGGTGTGGGAGACAAAACAGAGCAGGAGTGAAGGGCATGAAAACTTTTACTGTAGAATGAAAGACTGTGTGTGGGAGGAAAAAAGTATTAGAGTAGAAATTATGTCATTACAGTTTAAGGAAAAAATGCATTTGAAACAGATTTCTCTTTTTAATTTATTGCCAATAGGGTTGAAGGCCATAAACATTTTATTAGAAGCTCAGATTTTAGGTTTCATAACATCTCATAACTGCAAGGTTTTACTGTGGTCAGCTCAACTATGAGAATTTTTATACTGTTGTTATGAATCAGCCAGGCTACTGGCAATTAGTTGCAATTTTGCTGAAGAAATAGAAAAATATAAAGCAAATATAGCAAGCTGTGCGTTTATTTCAGTGCCTGTAACCAAAACAGTGGTATGTGATCAAATCTGTGAGTCAAACTATTATAAGGAGCAAAAGCCATAAAAATGAAACACTGAAAAGAGTAACCATTACAAGATAGAGATCTGTGATCTTTCCATTAAAAATTTAAATAACAGCCATACTGCCTTCATGAGGAGAAAAGGTAGGCTAGATGGGGGACAGCCTGAGGAATACATATTTTTTCCACCTCAAGCTGAACCTTAAAAAAAAAAAAAAAAATCAAAAAAAAACCCCTGAAGAGCAGAGTAGGTGCTGCTGACGTAATGCTTCTAAACCTCCAGAACTACAGTTCTCAATCACTTTCATTAATAGTGTGGGATTTTTGCTGGTTTTGTTGATTCTGTTTAAGTACCCTTTCCACTGAGTAGCCATATCTCACATTACTCAACTCAATTTGAGTGAGCTCGACAAAATGAAGACACAATATTTTTATAATTCTGTCCAAGCTATAACAAGGTAGAGAAAATATTTACTTCCTGAATACTGAGAAATAAGTGTTTACTCCATAAACTTAGTTTCATTTTGCTATCTGCTTTCTTCTCACATATCCACCTTAATTTTTTGTAAAGCACATCACCTTCAGCACTGCTGAACTTGGAAAATGGAAGTTTTTAACTTCCATTTCTGATGATTACTCAGTCACACAGGCTAGCATTCAGAATTAGAAATGCAATTTATGTTAAGGACAATATTTTATTTGGGTTAGTTTCATTACAAAGGAATATAGTTTACATTCTCTGAAACTACTTCATCACGCTAGCAAAATATTGTTAAGTGGGAAGATCAGGAGAATAATTTCAAAAGCTTAGTCCTGCTCTGAGAATAAAATGCCAGTGAACAGACTCTTTACACTCACTAATTAATTATTTAGTTCTGAAGGTTTTATAAGGCACATTTACTTACAAAAAGCAAGAAATCTACACTCTCTCATCTGAGAACTGGTCAGCTACAGAACTGAGTTAGACATTAGGTTCTAGGAAGGTCTCCTTTCTCCTGTACATGGCATTAGCAACTGGGCCAATCATGATAAAAATCAAAAGATTAGTTGGGCTGCATGAACACAATTTAGAGGAAGGAAGCTCACATACATGTCATAGTTATGAAATTTCTAGGGAGATTGTATTTTAAATTACTGTCACTGTTTGGTACATAAGCCACGTTCAACCTATTTAGGAACTCAGCAACAGCTACTACTTCAGCAGGGTTCCCACAAGCATCAAGGAGAAGCTGGTTCAGGAGCTGCAGCTCTACATAGAAGAAAGAGTCCCTAGATCATCAGCTGCATTCAAGGAAAAAGTTCTTTTTGGTACAGCCTGGAATTAAGGAAGCAGCTGATACAGTACCACACTGAAAAGAGAACAAGAGACAATTGACTCCCCTGAAAAAAAAAACCAAAACAAAACAAGAAAAAAAACAAACAAACAAAAAAAGAAAAACAACAACACCTAAAACAGTTTACTAGATGAAGTCTAAGATGAATCTTGGAATCAGTTTTACTTTGTATTTTCAATAATGACCTTCACACAAAGTAAAGATTAGTAATGAAATCTGAATACAACACCAAGTTGAGAAGCACCCAAACAGCAAAGGAAGGGAAAAAAAAAAAAAAAAAAGAATAAGATTTGATGAACAATTTACTTTCCCTTTATGCTTGGAGTCATTCCTTCAAGATGCAGAGAATAAAATTATGATTTCTATAGATTGTTGCTTAAATTCTTACTAGCCATAATAGTACACAGAAACAAAACAAAAACTTGTTTTTGAGAAGAAAAAAAAAAAAAAAAACCAAGAAAACTTGTTCTCTAGCTGCCTTATTTGTACCATACTCTACAAGAAACAGCTGAATGTTTGTCTCGTTTAAAGAGTGACTAAAACTTTAACTAGATCAATCTCAGAAAACTGAGTTCTGATAAAGCAAGTTGCCTGTAAGTACCAGGAAGAAAAAAAAGTATTTAGGTTAAACAGGAATATTGGATAAACAGAATCAAACAAAGGGGCTGCAAGCTCAGCATGTGCTCCATATACAAGTTGGCAAAAAATTTCAGTCCTCAGTGAAATGAGACACTGAACAGCCTTTCGCTATGAGAGAAAAGAAAAACAAATACAACAAAACCAATGCCAAAAAGCAACCCATCAAAAGTAAATAAAAAATGAGTGCAACTGATTTAAGAGAGAGATCAATGATGTAGTTACTTTCTATAGCAACTGGATCATAAAAGCAATGAGTAGTTCAGTTCAGGGCAAAGGAGGTTTCAGGCTTGGGCTGCTGATCTGTACCTATCGAAAGTCTTAATTCAACAACGTTGGAGATCCATCACCTTAATAAAATTAATGTTTTAACTTATTTTGTTGAAAATATGGCTTAAAAGGACATCTAACTGAGCTTCTCCATGTCCTCTCACCTTCAGCGAAACAATCTTCAGAAGGCAAGTCATAACTCTCTCTGCCAACTGACAAGCACCATCTATCAGGGTTATTTCAACTTTAAGGAATTTCACCCTAAAGGAAATTCTTTCCATTCCCTTTCCTGTTTGTTATGATTATCTCAGCATGCATTTGCAACCTCTTTCATACTGAAGCTGAATGTTATACAAACGCCTGAAATTTTAAACACTTAATAAAATGGATTCTAAAAACCAAAGCAAGGATCTGAAGGTCTGATTCATGCTTTCGTAAACATGGAAATACTTAAAAGTGTAACAACTGTGGAGCTGGATGAGCAAGAACAGGAATCATCTCAAGCTTCTGAGGTTCTGCTGGCTCTTGTTTATAGCTAATGAAACTAGGAGGTTAAGACTGAATACAAAAGTGCAAACAGCACTTTTTTTCAGAACTGAAACATTTCCATTTGGATGTTTAAATACTCAGACAAATCACAATTTTGTTTCTAGCCACATTGATACTCTACCGTAGGTTATCAAGTTTCACAGTTGCAAAATCAGTAGTCAAAGCAAAAGGACCAAATACAAATAAAAGTCTGAGAGCCAATTTCAAACTCATCCTGCTCTTTAACAGTAAAACAATCTTTGCGAAGAGATCCAACAGAATCACTCAATAGAAATCCACACATTCAAATTCTAGTATTGCTAAACATGTTTTTAAATTCAATGAGAAGGTGAGCAAAGGATATCTAAAGCCAAACATGGAGGACACTATTGTCTTTAAGCACTCATTCTTTTGTTAAGTACTATAGTTTAAAAATATTTAACTCCTAACAATTTATTTGGGAATTCTTGTCAGCTGGTTTAAACCATGAATATATAATAGAAGCTCATAATACTTATTTTTTAGTCTTGTAAAGAGATCCTTCTAATATTTTAATAAAGAAATCCTCTGTACAAATTCTGTACTATAAAAAAGTGGAATCATAATACGCTAGAATATTAACTAAAATTCTCAATTATCAGAGCAACTGATACCATAAAAAAACCTGTCATAATCCATAGATTAATTCACACTGGAAGCCACTACAGCACTGTATTCGGACCAACTTGCTTAGGGCTTTGTCCAGTACACTCTTTAAAAAAAAAAAATAAAATAGAAAGAATGTAGATATGACAACCTGCCCATGCTGCCTGTTCCAGTTCCTCAGTGTCCTTAGGGTGATTTTTATTAGCAAGTGTCAAATCAGAACCTCACCTGTTCTACATTGTGACCTCTGTCTCTCTTCCTCTTGTCATGTACCTCTGTAAACAGGCCTGGCTGTCTTCTTGATAACCTCTTAGGTATCTCCTGAGCTTTCTGATGCCCAGGCTATGCCAAGCCACTTCTCTCAGCCTCTCCTTATGTGCTCCAAGCCCCTCATTTTGCTGACTTTTCACTGAAATGGCTTCAGTTTACTCAATATTTCTTATGTATTGGGGGAACCAAAACTGCGATGGGGCATATCCAATGCGGTTCAAGGAATACTGAATATTGACAAACCACTGGCTATGCCTCTGTTCATAAAGTCGAGTATGCTGCTGGCATTTTTCATTGTCAGTAAAGAACTGGCATGCCGACTCCCGTCTGTCAGAATGTACAGGTCCCTTTCAGCAGAGCTGTTTCCCAGGCAGTCACTCCCCACCCTGTGCTGTGTCAAGGCATAAGAACATGCATTTATTCTTGTTGAAGGTCACAAGGTTCACCATGGTCCATTCCACCAGCCTCTTAAACCACAAAGCACTGTTCTAGAATGTGTCAACTACTCCCACGATGTGATGTCACGTGCAAATTTGATGAGGATACACTTCATCTCTTCCTCCAGGTCACTGATCACAGCACTAAACAGAATGGTTCCCAGCACAGTACTTCACTTGTAACTGGTCTCCTGATGGAATACAAACCACTACCCATTACGTTTTGAGCCTGAGAATCAAGCCAGTCCTCCTATCCAAACCATAACATTGCAACAAGATGCTATGAAAACCATACTAAAAGCCTGGATAAACTCAAGGTAAATGATGGGCAAACTGCCATAAACATATTAAATCTAATCTGATGGCATTTACAGTTTCAGTAGTGCATATATAAAGGCCTCAAAACTATGAATAAGTATATAAAAGATAGGATATTCAAATAAGGCCACTTTTATTATTGCTTAGGGGAAAAAAAACCCAAAACTAAACACAAAACCAAGATCCAAATAAAAACAACTGCATTAGATTTCTTCCCATTATGGAAGAAAACATAGGACTACAGAAAAACATGTTTATGCATGAAACGGAAGGGTTTTAAATTTCAGAATCTGTAAATGTAGTCCATGAAAATAAAAACTAATTTCATCATCCAACTAAGGGTCATTCTCTACCAAGTCATTATCTACCTTACACACAAATCATGAAATGAGAAAAGCTTCATACTGTAACAAACAAAGCAATACAAGGAACTACTTAAATAAAACTTGAACTTATTTATCAATTTAATTGATTAGTATTATACCTACAGCTGCAAGAGATGCCTATGTATCTCTACCAAATTACTCTCTGAATGGACTGTTTTCAGTTGTCTGAAAAGGGAATTTGAAACCAAAAGTCACTGTTTTGATAAAAGGATTTTAACTACCTGGACAACATTTGATTGACTACTGCAGCTCAACCCAGACTGAAGACCTTAAAGATCAAACTAAGAAATATCTCTATTTCAACAATATAAAGGAAGCTATGGAAGTACTAAAACAAGTCCCATGTGTTGGTGAATGTTATGAAATTAAAAAAAAGAATCCTCATTTATTTGACAGCTTTCTTCATATAATTTTCCCTGCTGAGCACTGAACATCTTCCCATCCCTGAATATCCCAACAATCTAAAAGTTATTGCAGTTGAAAATATTGCACCTCTTGCATATAGTGACCACACTCAGAGAAGCACCTTTGTAGGCATTTAGTCTGTTGGATGTAACAACAAGCACTCTTTTTCTCATTTAGCATGTAACAAGAACAGTAGCTCTTCAAAGTGACAACACCTCTATGGTTTATGAGACTTATCAGTGAACACCAATTTTATACGATGTTTTTGTCGCAGACATCACAAACTAAACCTAACAGAAAGCCCCAGTGGTTTCACTTGTTAGCTCCAGTGTCAGACTGTAGCACACTGATGTAACATAGCTTTAAACTAATTCCTACCTTGTATCAACTCCTATCATAGGTTCCATACTGTCAAACTTCAAATACTTTTCTCTGAGCCTCTGATGGAAGAGAACAGAGTAATGACAATACTGCAGAGAAAATAGGCTGTGAGTTTGTAAATACAATGGGTTGTTTTGCCTTAGTCCAATGAACAAAATTATTCTCACACTGGGTTAGCATTCATCATCAATTAGAATTTTTACATGACAAACCCAAAGCATCCTGCTGAACCCAAATCACAGCTGGCAATCCTGCAGCCCAGTGTGGCAAGGCAGCCACTGTCTTTGAAACAGCTCCCTTCATTGCTACAGAGAAAAACCACGAGGAGCAATAATAATAAGCTGTTGTCCTGACAACCTTACAAAGTAAAACCAAGGCTTACTTTACTACAGCAGAATAGCAAGAACAACCTGATCACTGTGAACTGCTCCTAATTCTTCAACAGCAGCTGGCCCACTGCAATAAGCAAGACCAGCACAGCAAAATACATATATCTACTTATACTCTGTAGATGATAAGTGCATTAGGCATGAGAATGCATGAGTATATCCAGCCAAAAGTTCTTTACCCCCCACCACTATGTGTCACACTAACATTACAATGAGATTTCATTCTAAAACATGTCAGGTATTCATTTTCAGTGCTGAGAGGCTAGAAAAACACTTAGGAGTGCTCTTTTCCTTGAATGTACTTTAGGTATCTAAAAGTAGGAAATAATTCCTTTTGATCAGAAAGAGACAAATGAAAAAAACTAGAGAAGAATGATGATTAAATAACCTGTAACTCTGAGGTGGAAAGTAAAGAAAAAGAAAAACTGGAAAAAAAACTAACAGACTGAAAATTTCCTATCTTTCACAAATTCCTCCTTCATGAAATAGAACTGCTTTTTGCAGTGACAGTTTTGCTAACTATGCATTAATTGCAGTATTTCTTTTTACTCCCCTACATGAAAGGGGAAAAAAATAACAAAAAATATTTTAACAGTACATGCATTCATAAAACCTATAGAAAAAGTATTACTCTGTTCCTACTCATCTTAATTGCCATTTTATTCTCAACATTTCACAATTTATCAGATTTGACTGAACTGACTGTAAAAATCAAAAATTAAATACAAGGTGGTCCAGAATCTCCTTTCTCTCTCATATATATGGAACAAAACAAGTGTAATCAAAAAAAACCCTCAAAAAACCCCAAACCACTAGAAAAATTTTATGAAGGTATTAAAACACATTTTACTGCATTTGAATTAATCTGCCACAGAACCTCTACTGTTCTCAGAGTATGTTTCTTTATAAAACATTTTAAGTACCATAATCTGTTGTTCCTGTAACATGCAAAACAGTTCTATAATTTCATCACAGATTGTATCAGGTTTAAAATAAAAGTTGGTGAACCTAAAGGGAAATGAAAGGGCAAATTGTTGAATTTTAGGAGAGCTTTATATCTCTCATCTTTTACATAGGCTTTTGAATCACAAGTATATCACAATATGACTTTTCAGACATAAATTATATGAAAATGATTTGATGGGATTTATGTTAGAGGACACACATTACACATAAATGCAGACAGGCATTATCACAATCCTCAGCCATTATGTCAGTGAGAATTTGAGCAGTGAAGGGAGAGGGGAAGGAAAGAAGAAATGGCAAATAATATAGACAAATATTTACAGAGCTGAGTATGGGACTTTGCAGAATCCAGGACAACAAATTAAGACATTATATAAGAAAAGATTCAAAGTTAATGGCAAAACTCCAAGTCCTGTACTCAGAATTTTATTTAAGCTGCTGAGGGGGAGGGGCAGTCATGACAACTTCAGCTACTGCCACCTTCCAGCCTCCTAGTTACTACAAGCCAATTTACTACCGCTCATCTAGCCTCCCTCTAGAGTCTCTCACTTTCAACACAGCTATGCTATTATTTCTACATTCCAACTCATAGTTTTTTAAAAAAAAAAAAAGAAACAACAAACAAACCTACCTGGGTACAGGTCATTTTCCTAAGGAACACAGAATTCCCAGTTAACAGCAACAAATGCCTATTCCATTTCGAACATCTACTCTTCATAAAAATTTTACAAGCATCAGATTCAGTAAAGCTGTTTGCTTGCAAATTCAAAAAGACGGGACAGCAGCTGCTTACATTTATAACATGTTCAGAGATTACCTCCATAAGGATTCAAGGCTTTTTTTTTAAACAAAACCTTTAATTATGCATGGACTGCTCATTATTTAAGAAATTCCAGAAAACCAGAAGAATCCACTTATACATCTCAAGTAGCTAACTGCTGATGTAATTACAGTTTCATGATCCAAATAAGAGCCTACATATCTTCTAGTAAGAACTACGGTGCAAAATACTCACAATGACATTTCTGCCTACTGCTGTCCTGTCTAACTACAAACAAGAACAGTATCACAAATTACAATAATCCTTTTCAATCTTCTGGTCATTCAATTATGCATGAAAGTGGCTTTAAATCTGGGATCACTGCTTTACTACAAAGGAAGACAGGTTCTCTCTCATTTACTTCTGTCATGATAAATCAGATGTTTAACATTAAGTTTGCTCTTTCACAACAAACTAAAAAAAAAATAATAATACAGCTATTTATAGGAAGTCCTGGCAATTTTTAAAAATCTAACCAGTCATATGGCATCATCACTGAATGTCATGAAGAATTAATGTTATTCTTAATGCAATTTATGTGAATAACTAGTGTTTAACACACAAGCAAACAAACAACTGTGAAACAGACTTTTCAATCTACTGAACACAAACTTCCTCACAGATTCTTCTTATGGGGTTCTTGGATATGGTAGACAGGCCTTACAGTATTTCCTCAAAATTAAGGTAGAAAAAAACTGTCAAGGGCACCCCTACCTTAAACTTCCTGAACTGTTCAGATTTATAACAGGATGAAAATTCTCTTGAAAATAAAGAAATAAACTGAAGTTGGACATGACTTAGTAAGAGGTAACATTTTAAAGAATCTGATATAAATTATGTCACCTGATGTAAAAATTGTATTGTAAGTACTATATTGTCACATACATAAAACAAACAGCCATCTTCACTTCACTGATCCACAGCCCCCTCTTATCCAAACATTTTAACATTGTGTTTTAAACTGTAAAGCAAGAATTGCATGAAAAGAGAAAAGAGCATTTGTCTAACCCTGATTCCATTTCATGCTGTCAAAACAGCTACTGTTGGTAATCTTGGATGACTAACATGAGAAACTAGATAACCCAGTGCCCCACCCTCTTTCCACAATCTGTAACTTATATTATCATAATAATGTAGCATTTCTCACTCAATATTACCAAACTAGATCTCTCAGCAGTAAAAGGTATGAACCTACTCAAAATACTTTAACCTCCAACCACCCAAATATGATCTTAGCTCCAGTCAAGCAAAGAGAAAATATTTACTGTCTCCTGCAGTTTGAACTGGTGATCTTCAGGTACAAAGCTTAGGTGCAACACCTGACTATGCTCAGTATGAAGCCGAAAGTGAAAAAATGAACTGCCTTTGTTCAGTTGTAAAGGTCAAAAACAGCAAAAGGGATGGTTTTGCCAGCTTGACCCCTGCTCTGCTTAGTTCCTCATTCAACTCTCTTCACTTGTGAGAGTATTTCACAAGGCACTTGAGTAATGGCGTGTCAGTAAATGCTTACAAAAAGAGGACCATATTGTTTTTCTTTCAGGAAAACAAAATATAAACCTTTAAAAATACTCTGATATGTACAGTAAGCAAATACCAGCTAGAAAGAATTGAGGTCTTGTTTAGTTCTAGGCTTCACATATTCCTTGGCATATATGAATAAAATGTTCTTTAACTGATCCAATAGGATTGGTGAAACAGTCTGACATCCTCACAAGAAAGGTGTATTCCTTCTTGTTACATCTAAGTGCTGCATGACCTGGTAAGGTAACTCAGTAGGCATGAAAAACCAAGACAATACATTCAGAGACCTCTCTAAATCTAGCTTTATACGAATGCTACATAAATTATAAATCAACTGTTGTGGACCCTAAGTGATGTTTAAGTATCTATAATGCATTAGAGCTCTTGATGATTTAAACATGTTTGCATTAATAATAAAAGATATTTCAAGGATTAAATTTAAGATTGAAGTATTTCAGAGCTGCCACCGAAGAAGAGAATGGAGGGCAAGTAGCACATTCCACTGACAACAGCCACAGTTTTGGGAAAAAAAAAAACAAGAAATGAGGTAGCAAGCCTAGGCATTCCTACATCCAGGAGCTGTGATGCACTGTGTTTCCGAATCCAACTCCAAAATGTTTCAATCTAAGATAGCTAGGTACAGAATCTAGGGAAAAAATAGCTGAAGAGACAATATCAATGCACTATGGCCCTTTTAAAACTAAGCTCATCAAACTAAGTAACAACTGAGACTGAATTATTGGCTTTCCCCCATTTCAAACATCCTGCCTTATCCAGGGGCCTTCCCTTAAAGCAATCTAAATATTTTGCAGAGTTACCTTCCAACTAAACAAACTTTCTATGGATATTAGTAACACATATGTAAAATAACATCTAAGCAGCAACATGAGCTGATCAAAATAACAAATTATGTCAGCTAGTAAGCAAACTTCAAGTTCTGCTCGGGTCTAATCAGTGCAGAACTGACCAAAACATAGTTTACTATTCACGTGAAGAAAAAAAAAATAAAAAATAAATAGACAAATACAGAAACAGCAGGCTGCAGAGGCAGATTACATGCTTTCCTTCCCTGCAGGATAGCTGATATAAGAAAGCCATCTAGTGTTAACTTTTAGAAGTGAAAACTGCGCACAAAAGAGCTCGGGGAAATTTACATGTGTAATTCTCTTTAACTTTGTATATCTTTTGCATCATAAAAAACAAAACTCGTTTCCTCCAGAAAAGCCAGGCTGAAAGCAAGTATTCAAACTACTGATGTAATAAAATAATGCAGCACCAAGTACTAAGGTAGTTCACTGACCTACTTCGTGAACCTTACCAGCCATATCTGAAATTTGTCAGCTCCGGAGTTGCCTTTGTCAAGCCTGCGTAACGCTACTTCCCCATTCACAGGAGCTCTCAGCAGCCCAGCAAAGCGCTGCAGCGCGACACAGAAGGGGTGAGGAGCCGGGAACACAAACCTAAACCAAGTTGAGCCCAAGTGGGCTACCATTCAGCGAACAGAATGCTAAGTTTGGAGAACGGACCACTGAACAGCTATCAGAGTATTACAGTATAACAAAGAGTGCGAAAGGATGCAGGTTGCGCCTGGTAGCCGGTAACTAAACAAACAGCGCTCAAATCATTTAAGGAAACTGCACGGGCTGCAGATCCCCTCCCTCTGCTATCCCGAGCGCTGGGCGGCCCCCACGGCACCGTCTCCGCTCTGAACAGCAGCCCTGCCCCAGAGATGTCCGACCCAGGCAAACTTACTCCGTAATTGCCAATATCCCTGAAGCGGGATCCGGAGAAGCGGGGCGGCTCGCAGAGCGGCCCCGCAGGTGCCCGGCCACCCGTGGGGACACCCCCGCGGCCCTCGCTTGGCAGGCGGATCCCGGCGCTATTTATAAAGGCGACGTGCGGGAGAGAGCCAGCCCGGCCAAAGCCACCCCACCCCGCCCCGCCGCGGGCGACGGGGTGCTGGGGGACGGGGTGCTCGGGGACACAGGGTGCTGGGGGACACCGGGAAGCTGGGGGGGCACCGGGGAGGGCACCGGGGAGCCGGGGGGGCACCGGGGAGCCCGGGGGGAGCACGGGCCCCCTCGCCGCTTCTTCCCCCCTGCCGCTGTCCCAGCCCTCCGTTCTCTCGCGGAGCAGGGGAAAGCCGCTGCAGCGGCCAGCGGGAGAGGGCACGGCCGCTTCCCCCCCTGCCCGAGGCGCTCCCGACGCGCTCCCGGCGCGGAGCCCCCAGGCCCGCGGTGCGGGGCGCTCCTCACCTGCTGCTGCTGCTGCTGCTGCCGCGGCCGCCGCTGCCCGCGCTCCGGCTGCGCCCGCCGCGGGACCCCCATGCCCGCCCCGCAAACACGGGCTCCGCTCCGCTCCGGCCGGCGGCGAGCGATCCTCCGCCCTGCCTCCCTGCCTCCCTCCCGCGGGACACCGGAGCGCTGCGCCGAGCCGGAGGGGCGTCCGCTGGGCTTCTGCAGAGTGCTGCGGGGTATTGCGGGCTGGCGCAGCTGCCGCTCCTCCCCGTCTTCGTCCTCGAGCCGATCCGAGCCGAGCCGAGCCCCACCGCCG
>JAWWMO010000121.1:43444904-43505518 GCA_035047845.1 Dendrocincla fuliginosa
CTGAGCGCGGCTCCGCCGCCGGACGGGCAGGGGCGGGCCGGGCGCAGCGCCCACAACCACACGCGCACCCCCACGCGCCGGCCCCGCCCCCCCCATTGGCTCCGCCGGCGCGGACCCCCGCGCAGCGCGAACTCCCCATTGGTCCTCGGCGCTGTCGCTCAGCCGGCGCCCCGCCCCCGGCCCGTCGTGGCCCCGCCCCCCTCCGCGCCCCCCCCTCCCGGCCGCGGTACGGGCGGCGGTGCCGGGGCCATCCCGGGGCCATCCCGGGTGCGGCGGGATGGGGAGGGACCAGCAGGTGCGGAGAGGGACGGGGCGAGGCACAGTGCCGGGGGTCTGCTGAGCGCCCGGTCCTTCAGCCGGATCGGGACCCCTGCCGCTACCGTGCCCAGCCGAGCGCGGCGGAGCAGCCCCTGCCCCGCACGGGCGCTCCTCTTCGATTCCAAGACCCTGGACCACTCCGCCCGGCCCTGCCCCGCTGCCGCCCCCGGGCTCCTGAGCCCGCAGCTCCTTCCTGAGGGAGCCCCTGGACTTGTGCCATCCTGCCAGGCTCTGCACTGCCTCGGGGAAAGCACATCTGAGACCCTCCGGGCTTACCGCGGGATGCTGTGTCCGCATCCCGGCAGTGCCTCTGCTTACCCGCAGCTTTAAAGCGAAAATACCTATAGCGATGGAACACCTGGCAGTGGAGCCCTCGGAACTGCCCTGCGTGCTCCGTCTCCTCTGTACCACTCCTAGGTTGCGCATGATATCAGGAGCATGGTGCTTTCCCTCTGTGCTGTGCAGCCCTGAGCAGGTTTAGTTTGCCTGCCAAATAAGCCATGGGTAGGCATCCACATTTCCTCCACCTCCTCCACGCGTCCTGGTAAGCAAACCAAAGGCTGGTTTAAGAATTTGAATTTCCCTATTTTTACTCTGCAAGCTAGTTCTGCAAAGAACCATATCTGTAATCGTAGGACCCACTTCTACAGAGAGGTTGCCAAATAGAAGATGTTATCAGGACTGATGTGGCAGCTCCTATCTGCTACCTCAAATTACGAGGCCTGCAATGTCATTGGAATATACTCCTACAGAACCCTACAGAAACAACACAGGATTCTTTTATGTTTTTCCAGTCCTCTCTCGCTTTCCCCTCCACCCGTACCTACCTGTCATGGGTATGTAACTTTCTGGTTGTACCAGTTTGCTCAGCTCTGGTGAGCAGGCTGGATGTTGACATTTACAAGTATTCCACTGCCTAGTAAACTTCTCCTCACTGCCTACCTTTAGGCTTTAGAGGAAAGGAACTGCCACATATATGTCAAAGATCCAAAACACCCTGTGCATGCCAAAATTTGGGTTATTGCACTGAACTCTTCCTTTTTAATGCACATTTTACATAAAGAAATACAGTCCACAATCATAAATTGAAGCATAGTTTCATGCAGACTTATTTGAACAAACTTAAAGGTGTCAACATTTATTCTAAAAGGTCTGGCAAACATTACATTCATTCATTAGGGTTTGGATGCCTGATTTAGAGTTCATGTTTTGGTTAAAATGATATTTTAGAATGTTATAATTTCTACCCAAAGTCACTAGTCCAGTTAGGCAGCAGACTGTCTCTGTACCAAAGCATGACCACAGGAATAATATTATTGTTGTTCTGACAAAGAGCCTCAGGGAAAAAAAAAAAGAAAACACAACAAATGAAAGGAACAGTATTTTTCACCCTGTCATGTTATAGGCAGTGTCCTTCCTAGAGGATTCATTCCTTTAAAATGGAATGAAATGACGGAATGACAGAAAACGTCGATGGGAATGGGGGGAATCAGGAGAGGTGGAAGTGTGCACACAATACGGTAGGCAGTGCTTGCCTCTGATTTCCGTGCTGGCCAAGTCCTCGGTACTGGAGGGTTCTGGCTGCTTGTCCCTCTCACTCCGAGGACAGGCTGCCTTTCACAAGTTCGGACTCTGCAGCAATCCCTGAGTTTTCTCTCTTTGCTATCATCCCCCTCGCGCCGAAGGAAAGCTGGATGTTGCTCTCCGGATCCTGCGAGGACACAGCGCGGCTCCGGGAGAGCCGCCGCCAGGTGTCCCCTGGCAGCTGCGCAGCGCCGCCGCCCCGGGACCGCGCTCCCGCTCCGCTTTCCTAAACTTGCCCGTGTAGCGCCTGACCCACCTCTGATGCGGCTGATATTCCGCTGCCTGCACCGTCAGTGAAGCTAAGTGGTTATTTTATAAGCTTAGCTACGTTAGGGAGCTGCTAGTGCACTACACTAATAGCTAACACAGCTGTAATATTTTGTATGCTAAGAACACTATTTGCATATATTTACTCTGTTTTCTTATAAAAGCTCATTTTATAAAGCACTTTGGATGCAAATCAGCTTCCTCCAAGAACATTTCAGTGTTTCACCTACTGTCCTAAAAAACACTAAGCTTAAAAAAACCTGACAACTTATCTATAAGTCATGGTATTTCCTTATCCTCTGAAAAAATGTTACTCAGTCTCTATCCACTGCAGTGGTGAGATTAACTCCTTCCTGCACATGTGGTGAATTCAGCAGTCTGTATACTGTCCTGCTTGAAAGGGCTTAATTTGGGTGTGAGAAATTCTTAGGCGTTCTGCTGTGTGGTACCTCCAAGGCTGATGCCCACCTTTAAAGATCAGACTAACTATGGTATTGTCTGTGAATAAAAAAAAAAAAATTCCTCAGCTGACAGAATGTACTTTGTCATGGAACTGTGATGCCTTACTTAACCGGTCTAAACATTTATAGCCAATATGCTAAATGCTGTTTAGGTTGCATTCCCCAAAATAATTATTACCTGTATCTTGACAAGATCCAGCACACTGATATGTATTAGGGTTTTGCTGTTAGGACAGGCTGGAATCTTGCCCTGTTGGGTGGAGCATTTTTGGGTTTTGTTTTTTACCTTCTTACTTTTTTTTCTCTCTCTTGCTTTTTTCCCTTCTCACTCTCTCACTCCTCCAGTATCATTCCTTTTGGCTTCCAGGCTACCATCTGTGTACCCTCAGGGAGTCAACAAGAGAAGAACAAGGGCCAGAAACCAGCACACGGGTGAAAGGAGGTGAACAGGAGCTTCTTGCATTAATAAAGGGATGCTCAACCCTCAAGAGCACAAGAGCAAATGGGGTAAGAGGAATCCCTTGCCCAAACTAAAAACCAATAAACATATAATTGAAAAGCATGGGGAGAAAGGAAGAAACTGATTCTCCCTTCAGCTTCTAATTCTTCCAATCTGCACGTAATTTATTGGAATTGTCTATTGAAGGACACTCATTTGTAACAGATTCAGGATAAATCACAGCAGGACAGTTCAGCCCTTGACAATATGGATCCAGAAGGTATTACAACAAATCAGCTACAGGCCAAATAACATACAAGCAGAAGTCATATAGAAGACATCCCACAGGCTACAGATTGGGCAGCTCTGATTAAGATGAGTGCCAGCTTTTTTCTGCAGTGCTTTTTCTTCAGTTCTCCTGTCCATATTTAATTTCAAAGTACCCAGCTCAGCCACATTTGAAGCCAGTCTTCAGACAATGTTAATATGCAAGGAACTACTCCAACATCGACTACAAACTGTTTACTTCCTGTGAAATAAAGACAACTCTAACAACAAAAATTACTTTTCCATTATTAGGGAAGTAGTTCTGAGTGGGATCCTTGGAAGTGGTGCAGGAGGTGGAGAATACATCCGGTAGCCACATGATGAGGCTTGTTTTGGCTGACACAAGGCACTCATGAATAGGCAAGCTGAAGAAAGTTTAAGTTTGTTTCCTCAGCCTTGGGCACAAGCCTAGAATCCAGATGAAGTAAGTGCATGCTGAGCACAAGATCTAACCAACGCATAAAGATGTCATCTCACTCACAAATCTTTTTGCTGACAATGCTCAGTGTTTTCCGATACAGTTAATGAGGTGAGGTGCTCTACAAGGGAATTCTGGCTAGATCTTTGGAGCAACTTCCACTCCTTCTGGTCACACCAGAGAGAAGCTGTGAGTAGTAGCAGCAAGGCAGCCACTGGCTTCATACATTCACAGTGAATCACCATGCTGATGCAAAGGTCAGTGCTGCAGGTAAATCACCAGACTTCATGCTTCTGTAGATCCGGCAGCCCTGGAGCCACACATGACTAGCCTGGGGACACAAGAGCTCCTATTCCAGTAACCACTATGATTTGTCAGTTTCTTGTACCTCAGAGTAGGCTGAGGATGGATTTTGTTCTTCTAACTCCAAGCTGCCTTTTCATTGGGACCTTCTGTGGGTGAAACTATGTAACCACACTCTGTAAAGTGCCTATTTCATATGTTGTTCTTAAAGCACAAGCACAGTTTACCACAATACTAATATTTCATCCCAGTGGCTTTCCTAAGATAGGAGCAATTCACTGAAACAAAACATCCTCTGTATTCTCTGAAACTGATTTTGAAAGCCCAGATGGTGGAAAGTACTATTTGTTTTAATTAGCAATATCCTTCACAGGAATCCCCTATTAACCAAAGGAGCATACTACATTTCATCTCACTTCCTCTAGTTTACTTACTACTGCCTCTCTTCTCTGTGGTTTACCAGCAGGAAACCACTGGAGGGGACATATCCAGATACAATTAAACAACCTAATATTATCATCTTTACTATAACCCGGCTGACAGTTTTTATGCTAGATGCTGAAATGGGATTCACAGCCATTTTGGCTTCCATTCACTGTGGCAAGAAGCCAATCTTTTGAGTAAAAAAATATTTCACTAATATTCCTGAAGTATTTCACTTGTGACAGGCTATTTTATTTTAATTTATTTTATTTTATTTCATTCACTGAAATGCACTTCAGACAGTAAGTTAGGTTCACCCTAGTTGAATGTAACAGGAAACTGAAGCAGGATGTCCTGGTAATGGATGTATCTCCAAGGGTAAGACTATGGTAGAGCAAGGCAGCTGTGGGCTCCGCTCTGCTGAGGAGCTATTGGAAAGTCACCAAGTGGTTTCCTTCTAATGGCAGTGAGACAAGAGTGTGCCTGGCTCTATACATTTCTACCGCAGTTTCCACCTGAGAGTCTTTCAGTGGACACAGAACCTCAAGAGTACAGATGGGAAAGAAGAGAGGCAGACAGAAGCAGGAAAAAAAGGTGGTTTTTTCTTGCACAGCTGATCTTCCCACACCATGGATATTCCCAGTTTGAATTCTTCATGCCTTGTCATGCTGGGTAACACATAAACCACCTGCAGCAGTGTGGGTAGACAGAAATAAAGCCTGTGAAATTTGCAGCTCTCACATACATCATCTTTCACTGGGACTGGGGCAATATTAACCAATACCTAACAGTGATGCTCAGTTTCTACTTGCAAAATACCTTCCGTAGTTTTTTATGGGATTGGTACTTTTCTGCACTTCTGGCAGAGTGCTGCTGTGGTCTTTATCAGAAATCTTCAGTGACTTGAAAAGACATCTCTAAGCCCTTAGCTGTTTCACAGATACTGAGACTGTATTCATTCCCAAGGAATTTCTCCTGCCAGGTAAAAGAAAGTTCACCCAGTAAGGGAATCTCTTCACTGGAAATAGGTTGCAACATCAAACTGCTGAGAAAGGAGCAGAAAGGACTGGAGTAAATTGGTATAATGAGGCGTGTGAATGAAGTCAGCCAGGGAGAAAAGACAGTCTAGGCATCAAAAGACAGGCTGCTTCAGCACATCTCTGGGGCAACTTCTGTTGGCAGGTCTCTTAATGTCTGCATCTTAGGTCAGGCAAACTGATAATGTGCACCAAAGCTCCATTATAATTATCACTGAGTTCAGTTTTTAACATAACCACTCCTCTTTTTTTTTTAGTTGCTATTAATTTGCCAGACTTGTTTTCTGGGACTGACATTTTCCAGACTTGGTATTAGCACATGACAAGTTTTGAAAGATGAAAGAAAATCAGCAGAGCTATTAAAGCATGTAAAGATTATTTTCCACATGGCCTGACCAGAACTTTTGCACTTGACTAACTCAGAAAGATCTGAAATTAGAAAGTGTAAACAATATTATTTTGTAAAAATACTAAGCTGTTGATAGAAAAATGGTCAGAGCTAATTTTTTAAGAAGTTTTAAAGTTTTGGCATTTCTTAGTTGGCAGGTTTACTATGTTTGTTAAATTCCCATTTTAAGATGCTGTAATGAGATATAATTGGGTGGGTTGTTTCTCAAATGGAGTAAAAGACTGTATGTATTTATACTAGAGAGTTCTTTCAATAACTGAGGCAGGCTGAAAAAGGGAAGGCACTATCAAATCACTATCAATCTGACTACACCAACCTAATTTATTTGGGAAAGACTTAAGAGAGTGCTGAAAAGTATGAGAACCCATTGATAGATAGAGAAATTGATCTTTGTTAAGGACATTCTATTGGAAAAAAATTTGTTAATACCTTTTTAATGTTCCATAAATTCTTAGACTTTAAAGCTGTAAAGGCCCATTTTTGATAATCTAGTCTGACCTCCAGTATATGACAAGCCATTGAACTTCCATGAATTAATTTTTGTTTTAACTAGATGTCTTCTAGAAAAATTTCCAGTCATTCTATACATAATCACACTAATGGAAAATTCACAAGTCCTTGGTACATTGTTTCAATTACTTTCACTGTTAAAAATGTGTGCCTTACTCCTAGTTGGAACTGTCTGTCTTTCAGTAATGTATCTTGTTACACTTTTGTCCACTATACTGAAAAGTTCATTCATGCTGTGTGCTCATTGCTGGTACATGCAGACAGTAACTCTGTTACTCCTCAATAAGTTCTTTTATAAAGGAGATAGATAGAGCAATGAGAGTTTTTCGCTATGATCTGGTCTTTATTTCCCATAATAGGTCTCGTGGCTTTTCTCTGAACTGTTTTCCCCCTGAGCTTGTTCTAAATTCCTCCCTGAAATACAGGAGAATGTAGATGCCATACTGTCATGAACCCCAGGGAGATGCCTTCCTCAAGCAAGGATCTTTGTTAAGTTGCTATTGAACTGTTTTCATTACTTTTCAAATTGTGTCATTAGAATCTAAGCTCCCATTCTATCTCACATCTCCCAGTTCTCATTTTAAAGTGTTCTGTTTGAAACAGAAGAATGTCAGGAAACCATCGCAACTTAAATTGTGGGCCTATTATATAGCATTGCTCTGCTGACCACCATTTGGAAATACAGAACATTTTATTTCATGGAGGAGTCACAAATCTTACAGTTTTGGTTCTCCAGACTATGTCTAGTGTAGTTAAAAGGCAAATTCACTTACTTTTGATGATTCATACATGGTCCAAAGCTGTATTTAACTTTTTATCTTTGGGGTTATGTGGTAGATGATGAAGCTTTTCTTGGATCACGTACACATGTAAATCTGGCTTACATGAGAGAAGGAAAGGGGAATATTCCTGAACCTGGGCCTCCTAATAAGCTCTTGTTCCATATCATGACAACCCACTTATATCACTGTTTTCTACATTTTCCTAACAGAAGACACTTACTCCCACCAGAATTCAGAAGGTATGCAAACTGAGGATCACTAAAGGCTAAATGTTTGTCTTTTATTTGGTGCCAGACACTGCTTGTATCTGATGTATCTACTAATGGTCTTTGCAGAAGGTACCTACTTCTGCTCACTAAAAATTATTGAAAAGAATGATTACTTGGACTTTAATTTCTCAAATGTTTGAAGAACCTGGACACTCCCTGTACCCACACAGCGTGTCTCCTGGTATTTTTTAATTGCCATATCTTGTCTTTCATCTACTCCACGAGCTGTGGGTATTTTTCACAAATTACTTCTTCTTTGTCATCCACAGCTTCATTTTCTCGTTTTGCAGCCTGCTAAATTGGTAACAGTACAGCAGGAAACAAAGAGTTTCTGACTCACCTATCATGAGACATCTAACAGTCCAGTGAGGTTTGTTTTTCTGCTATGACTCTTCACTTGGCACTTGGAGTAATACATTACCTTTATGTTCCTTCTGACACTGCATTAAAACTTGTGAATTCAGTGAGTACTTCACTTCAGAAATGAGCAGGCCATAGAAGAAACCTTGCAAATACCCTCCAGCTTTTTTGTGCTTAAGCTATAAGTGATTCATACCTGATTTTGTTCTGCAACGAGTTATTTGCATTACTCTGGCGGCAAGGCTTGTCACCCAGGAGAGCCGGGGCAACAGCAGCTTTGCTCAGTTGTATGCCTGTTCTGGGCAGAGCTTCTGAGCAGGGGCAACAATGGGCTTGAGCAGTAAAAGTCTGGGGTAGTCAACCCAAGGGGAGACATTACAGCAGAGGATTTATGGCTCAGTCAGCAGGTGCCAGTCTGAGCAGCGCTGCTACCCACAGCTACTCAGGGGGCCAGAGTGTGCGAAGTGATCCAGTCACTAGGAGACACACCCGCTCTGCCAGGTCTAGAAAAGAGGTTCTCTGGACTGGCTGATCCCAGTGGTGGGGCACCACAGGAGGGCTATGACAGACACACAGGGTCTTAGCTGAGCCTTGATGCTTTCAGTTGTAGCTATTTCATCTTAACTACTTGTGCAATGAGGAAACAAGAACAAATCAAGGGAGTTTTTGTTGTTTTTTTTTTTTCTTTTTTCCCCTCAGTTTTATCCTTTGTTGCTGTTGCTTGTTCCATTTCGTGCTAGAAGCTTATCTTATGTGAATTATTGGATTTGACAGCCTGCCACTGTGGACATTGGAGAATTGGAGCAGCCAGGCAACCACACAACATTGCTCTTTTGGCCTGATTGAAAGCTTATTGATATTGTAGGAATCTTTTATTTATCCTCAACGTGTTTTCTATTGGAGTCTTACAGCAAGAGACTTCCTTTACAGAAGAAAGACAGTTAAGGGACTCAGCTTTGAAATGCCAGACATAACACGTCTTTTCTCTCTATTCTCCTCCCTGCATGAAAAAAGTCACAGTGGTTCAGAGTTTGGGTACATTTACAAATCACCATAGAGTTGGCGTAAACTTGGGGAGGCTGCCCGAGAGCCAGCACAGGAGGAATGCCAGCCAGGCAGTGCAGTGCAGTACCCAAAATAGCAAGCCCTGCTGAGGGGTAGGTCTGTGGAGTCTGGTAGAGTAACAGGGCTGTACTGCTTTCAGGGCACAGAGGTCCACGCAGGGCTATATTTAGTCAAAAGTGGGTCTTTGTTCGGCTCGTCACAGAACAATGCAAACATCTCCATAACCTTTTTTTCAATTTTTTCTGCTTTTACTCTTTTTTACAAGTCAGAGGAAGGTGAAATTAAAAGGCCATTCATCCATTAAATAGATCAGTGGAATGGTAGCCTTCATCATGGGGTTTTGCCTGTTTTACTGGTTGGTTGATATTGTAATTACTTTTAGCATAAAAGCCAAAAATGAACAGGCATGTGGATCAAGTTTCCAGACAGCTTTCCACAGATTCAGTAAATGAGGCAGTGACATTCAAGTAATCTCCTAGCTATTGTCGCTTTTGAAAGGCTGATATTTCTGTAGATACTATCTTCTAAGATTTGTTGAGCAAGAATGACTGTACTAGGAGAGAGCTGTTTCTTCCTCTAGCCTACTTTCTTTTTCACACACACATATTACAAAGGCATATTCTGGCTATTCAGAAATATCTCCCTCAATACTGCCTCTCACCTGTCAAAACAATGTCACTCCATGGTGAGTTATAGAAAAGCTGTAAATTGGCTTTTGTTTTTGCACTGTGCCTTTCACTTTTCCCCAAACAGGAACTCCCACCTCATTTTGCATTTGCTCTTATTGTGGATGGAGCCAAGCCCAGATACTGCAGAAATGATCCCCGGCTCTTTACTTCAGGTTACTCTAAACTTGAGAAGGGTTGGGAAAAGAGTTCTGAAGGACCACTGTGCCATCAGTAAAGGAACAAAGACAATTCAAAAAGAGAAGGGAAAAAAAGGGAAAAGGAAAGAAAAATGCATTTAGTCCGGTTATTTGTTTTGGCAGTTGAAAGGTAATTTTAATTATGCCTAATGCCTCACAAAGTGCTGTCTTACAGCCAGTTGAAACAGGCCACTGTTGAAATAATGAAGACACAGTAACATGAGATAAGGCTGCTGTGCATACTCCTAAACCTGTCCTGAGCAGTTCCATCTTTCCTTATGCAAACTGAGGCTCACTCTGGTTACCCCACGATTAGCTCTGCCACCCCTGTCTAGCTCCTTGAGCACAGTTCCTTTCACTGAATGCAGTGTTGCAACACAGATGCTGACCTGCTCTGCACAGTGGTGAAGAAAAGGTGGGAGCCAGCACCCTTTTCCGCACAGGCTGCACCAGAGGAAGTCAAACACAGTGGCCAGCCTTACTCAAAAGTGTGGCCCAAGGCATTCCACTTGGGCCAGTGCAGTGCAAGGACCTCTTAAACAAAGAGCATCTCCCCAAAATGGACTTTGTCCCATGTGTGCTGGGAAGCTTCTTGGAAACAATGTAACACTGGGTTCAAGAACAAGGAGGCAAGTGCTGTGTTTAAGATATGGTGCATTTTGTCCTTTTCCTCAGCAAGCTGCTCAGCTCTATCACTGCCTCCTTATCCCTGTAGTGCAAGGATGCAGCAGCAGCATTGCAGCAGGGCTGTGAGGCACCAGGTACTGGAAGTGGGATTGCTGCAAGCAGGGTGGATGCCAAAGAAAAGTGGTGATCATGGTGGGATAAATCAAGGACTCCAGCATGGACAGGGGCTCCAAGGCAGGGTTCCAGGGAACTAGCAGTGATCCTTTGGGAATGAGTGCAGAGGAAGACAAAAGCGCCCTTGGGGGAATGAAGCCTTCTTGCAAAATGGGTTAGTGAACTCCAGTATGGGAGACATTAATTTCTGCAACCTGCCCCTGGCTGTATGGACTAGTCAGTATCTTCTGTTTTCAGACAGAAAGGTACAAGACATGCTTGCCTTCTCCAGCCCTCTGCAAGTTATTATGTGGCTGGCAATGATTCTCTTTAAATACCACAGGTAGCCTACCCCAGAACAGCTCTTTGTGAAATTAGCAGCAAAGCTCCTATCACCTCCAAACAAAGCAGGACAGAGATAATATTTTGAATCTTCAATGGCATCAAAATGCAGCTTTTTATTTACATATAATAAAATATGTCTTCCTTTAAATGGCTACACAAAGTTTTGCCTGAGGTTGAACCCCAAGAGATCCATGACCAACAGACGTCACTCATGAGCTGCCTGTGATCTACTGTTGGGTTTCAATGCATTGGCAGAGGAGGAAAATTCTCTTTATGAAACTATTTAATTAGAAAACCAGAAGCTCCTCCAGAAAAGTAAAATATACTATAAAAAGAAATTAGAATAAGCTTTTCCCTCTGTAGAAATAGAAACTTCTGTTCCACCTCATTCATAAATTGTATTACTGGCATTAATATTTATTATTATAGTATTTGAATGTTTTTTGGATTCACTTTCATGATTATTCTGTGAGGCGTTGAAACATATTCTCCCTATTTAGAGATAGAAATAGCAACAGAAGGTAAGTAAAGGACATATTCAAGGTGAAAAATAAATCCCTGACGCAACTGAGTACTGAATGCAGGTGTTCATACCTCACCTTGCTTCCTCCCTCTCTCAGGCTGCAGTGTTGGGATCCAGCAGGGGCTGTGCAGAGAGCAGGGCTGGGCATAGAAAGCTGCAGAAAGCTGCTGAGCCACAGTGCTCTACCCAGTGCAGTTTCCTGTGGGTCTAGGCAGCAGACCTGCTCTGTGCTGCCTTTTTTTTTTTTTTCCCCTATGTTACGTTGTTTTCAACATAAAATAGAATCTAAAATAGTTTCTTGGCTGTTTTTATTTGTCATAGTGCATCTGCATAAGCAACCTCCTGCAGCTCTCTGCCAGCCTCACATCTGTAGGCTCTGGATAGTGGAAGATTAGTCAGCACTGAGGAACCTCAAGGTGATGTAAAACTAACATGTGTTGCTTCTCTAATAGTACCTAAATGTTACACCTGACTGACACGAGGTTTCACTACTATAAGACCCCATTTGGAGTGATTTGAAAAGGCAAAGAGCTGTAACAGAAAGCCCTTCCTAGAGGACAGGATCTGCTATTGAAACAACTGACAAGTTTATCAGAAAATCAAAGGGGAATAGAGAAAAGAGAATGTGGAGAGAACAGAATAAAACGTACTGAGCAAGCCTGAAACAAGTTTACATAAGACTTGATGGTGATACTCTTATTCATACTTAATGGTATGTTCGTATAGGTAGGGAAAATTATTACTGACTTGAGGGCATCAAAATAGATCCATCAGGCTCTAGAGGTAAGAAAGCTTCAGTCTGGAAATTAAAATTAACAAGTCAGTTAAGCTGCTTTAGCATAGGGAGACAGGTCAATCTGCTTTGAATTTGATAAGCAGCTAATGCTTTGAAATGGCCATGGTTGATGCTTTTAGGAGTGATTCAGAGATATGCTTTAGAAGCTATGCTTGAATTAAGAAAGAAAAGGGACTGCATACTAAATGTATTCCAAAAGAGAGAGCACACCCAAATTTAGCTTCAGCTTTTCTTTTTCAGTCTTCTGGCAGCAATGGGAAACTACGGTGGGTACAATCATCTCATGTAGCTTTAGCTGCCCAAAAAAGGAAAAGTTAAGAAAAAGCTAGGCACTCTATTTTGTCTCTGAAATATTCTGAGGCAAAGCAACAGACGACACTAATATCTGAACATCTGCTATGTTGCATCTGATGGTTCCTCCAGGTAAAAAAAATTTGTTCAATGAACTCTCAAAAAAGTTGACTAAAAACCCCTTAGCAACTCTGATTATGCACTTGTGAATTTTCTAAGACGAACACTGACTCTTTTGACAGGAGGCTGAAAGTAGTGGAGAATAATGTGTATATGCTATGTTTTGTGCCTGTCAGAACTGGCGAGTGAGCACTAGGCCTCCCCATCTGCACTGTGGTTAAGGCATCATCTATCTATTCTCACGGACTGCCCATGGGGGAGGATGCCAACCCACCTCACAGCACTGGCAGCCCTCTGCTCCTCAAACAAAGCCACAAAAGTGATGCTGAGACCAATGGTTTGTATCAGGGTGAAAACAAACCACACCAGTCTGCCAGACAAGATAACAAGACATGGGGAAGATGTGGAAAGCATTGCTAAAATGGTTGGGAATGCTTAAAGTGAAGAAATTGGATAATTATCAACAAAGGACTGGATTGTCCTGTCATGCTGGTTTTTGTGATAGCATAACTGCTGACTATGAAAGAGTTGCTTCTGATTCAGACTGAACTAAGCACTTAGTGAGAATCATGATGAGCATCATGAGAAGGTCTGAGCTTGCTGTTGATCTTGGTACACCTCTGCGCATCTGACTCATGAACTGGCATGAGAATCAGGACTTGAGGATTCCTGACTCTTCCTCACCCACTTTTCTGACTAGACAAACTAAACCTGCATTCAAACTGCTCACTGCAGCAGGACCAGTGTTCTCTTTCTGAGAACATTTGTGATAGAAGCACACTTTCTTTATTCTCTGTAACACAGAACCAAGGCCAAGACCAGTCAGTTTCTTCATCTGTCTCCTTGCCTCCCTTGTACCAACACCAGTGCTGGGCAAGCAGATACAAGTGACCCAGCAGATCATACTTTCAGGTGAGAGGCACTTTTCAATTCCATGTCTTCTACCACCTGAGTCATCATGAATCACATCAATGCTCATGTCACCACAAAAGAGGCAACAGCAGGCACAGGTGGTTAGTAAGGGTTACAAGGTGGGACATGACCCCACGGCAGCACAAATGGCAGTACAAGTTTATGTCAGATTAAAGCAATTATTTAAAGCAACTTCTTTCTTTTTTAAATTATCTTCTGTGGCTACAGTTCTACTAGTGTCATAGAGAGACTGAGAAATTCTGCTCTGTTTGCAAGTTCCACAGCAAGGGCATTTCTTCTGCTCCCCTCCAGAACAGCTGCTTGTATTGAGCAGTAACAATATATATTCTTACATATGATTATGCCATTTTAGTGGGGAAATGCCAGTGAATCTCATGACAGTCTTTCGACTCCTCCCCCTCAGTTTTGGCTGACAGACCATAAATTCATAGAGCTAGTCAGCCAGAAAGTGCCATTGCCAAATTCTATACCTACCACAACAAGCCGAACTGATTCTTGTATTTTAAATAGGAATTTCCTGAAGGAATTTAATATGAACTATTCTAATCCTTTGTGTCTCTCCACCAATACCACACATTAAATAACACCTATAACAAATGCAGTTTCAACTGAAAATTGATGTGCACTGAATGTGTCACACATAAAGACAACTAAGATTTTAATTTCAACTTTAAAAAGCCAGGAATACTATGGTTTGTTTATCTTTGCATTGCAGACACATTCTGAGGCAAATAACTCAACCGAAGGATTTCCAAGAGCCGGCTCTTATCTAGAAGACATGAAATGGAAGTGTTAATAGCACCAATATACAGGTGTCAGTGTCACTGCAATAATTGCACTACAAGTCAGAGACTGACACTTTCATAAAAGAAAGTGTCAAAACAGTAGAAAACAAGGCTGTGAAATTTTCTTCACTTAAGAAAACATGTCTCAAACAGGTATTCGGATGTTCAGCTGGAATTTGCCACTATATTTAGGATGACAATTAAAACTGACCTCTTTTCACTAAAAACACCACAATGCATGGAATTGCCATGCCAGCATCATCAGGAAGAAATAAAGAAAGTGCAGTAGGCTTATCTGTTCAAAAAGTGTTCATGGGCTGTGAGCCACCTGTTTCCATGGAGGTAAAGCTCTTTCTCACTATGGGACAGAGATATTTCCAATGTTTCAGGCAGAGTTACTTGGAGACCCAAAACTTTTTGGAAAAAAAATAAAATAAATGTATCAGTGCAAACAAGAAACATTCACATATCTAAGTAAAATCCAATCTTATCAAAATGGGATTTGTAACTCTAAAGAGAGGCACTTTGATTGTTTTCTCTATCTTTAGTTTTCTTTTTTTAACTGTGTTGCTCTCATTTCCTCTGATCAGATTTGATCAGAAGGCTTAGGACTTCTGTTTGCCTTCAGTAAGTCTTCCACTAAGAATTTATAGTTTATTTTGTATGATAGCAAAAAAATTAATTACTCTCAAGCTAGAATAAGCCAATAGAAACTAGGTTCTTAGCCCAGTTTGAAGTGAAAATAAGTATATGTGATTATTTCATCTTCTAAAGGCAAAATAGACATAATGGACTGAGACAGATTATTTGCCTTATCATTTCCCTTGACTTTTCACGAAAACATTGATTTCTCTGTGGAAGTCCTTTGGATTCAGCTCTTTGGTCTCTGAAAACTGGAATTCATAAACAATGGTAATTTCCTTCAATATAGAGAAATAAAGCATGGGGCAGATGGCATTATCATACATGATTAAGAAATGAAAGCAGAAAAAAAGTGGACATGTTCTAACTCTCTGCAAACACAACTGCTGAGAGTAGAGGAAGAAGCACCCTCACATTCCTTGTTTAATTCTGCTCACTGGAGTGGCAAGCTGCAATGGCACTACGACAAGAGTTCATGGGCACCGAGTACAAACCCCAGGAGCACTTTGGAAAAGCCAAATTTTGTGTCCATGATCTGGTAACTTGTTCACACAGAGTTGCCAGGGATGTCATGCTGAGGCAAGCAGATTTTTAGCAAAGGAAGGTACAGGCAGAGAGAAGAAGCAACTTGCGAGAATAAGTAAAAAGAGGACAGGAAGAAGAGGGAAATAAGGGGGGAAAGTGGGGGAAAAAAGGTTAAACTGATTTGCACCTCAGCACAGCAGAGCACAATGAAATCAGGAGGTCCTTGGCATCACTTCAGCATCTGCATAGGCCCCAAGCCTGCCTTCTTTGCTTCCCGCCCTGCAGAGTGCTAAATGAATAAAGGCCTCTTTCTTCATTGCCTTTTATTCCCCCTTGGTTCCTTGAGTTATGAAGGTTGAAGACATACAACAGCTACAGACCCAAGTCCTTACTTAGTGTAAGAGCAGTGACTTGTGGTATGCCAGCATGAAGCTATTCTTGCCTTTAGAGCACTTTTGAAAAGTTCTTCACAGCCTGGCATCCACCTGCAGAATCTGTTTATGCTACAAAAACTTCAGCATATTTGCTGAGCCCCTGAGTTAAGTCACTGATGCAAGTCATTAGCATGCCACTCTATGTACATCACCTCCCAGAAACACCATCAAAACTATAAACTTTCTATGTGGGGGGGTTGCTTTCCTCATGAGTCAGGAAGATGACTTTTTTCATGTATGTCTCAGCCTGGACATTCAGGAAAACGCAGACAACCCTCATCACATCACTGTGCTTTCTAATTGAAGAATGAGGAAAAATGGCTCATTCATTTAAGAGTCTAAAGGACATTTAGTGCTTTCCAAAATCAAGGGAATCCTGTCATAGGCTAAATCAGTCAGATTGGAACTAATGAGACATCCATTTGAATTCAAATTTCACCTGTGCAATTAGAGAAATCAGTACCAAGGACTCTGATTAGTGCAGGACTGGGGGATCAGCAGAAGTGTGGTGTGTTTTGCAGGTAGCAAAGGCCATCCCAGCCTCTGCAGTGTGGAACAGATTGATGTTTTGCGTGAAGGTGACACCTTCAAAATCAGCAAATAGAGAACTGCAAGTGGAACTCCTCACTCCCCAGGCCTGGCTCTGTTACTGAAATAGGATTTATTTCTGGATGTATTCCTAAAATGAGAAGTTGCTCTTACACTTGAATATATATTAGAAAAGAAAGCTGTGAATGGGCAAAACTCCCTAATGTGCCCCCACACTGCAAATGGCTATTAGATTAGCTTCCAAGGATGCAATTAAGTTTCACCTCAGTCTAACTTATAGCCAAAAATTCAATCCTGATGTTTGTTTAAATTTAACCTTTTTTTTCTTTTGAATTTTGAATATTGCACTATGTAATTCTGTAGATAAAAAAAAAAAGTTGTAAGCATTAGGTTCAGTTTTAAAAAAAAAACAAACATGAAACTGGCAGGGATTTTCATAAAAGTGTAAGCAGATATTTGGTTATTCAGTGTATTTATATTTGTGATTTTCTATGGATTTTACATATCTCAGCACCTCATAAGAATTAATCAATTTATTTTTACAAAACCAAGTGATGTAGCCTGGTTGTCTTGGGCCTGTGTGTTCAGCTTATCCTTTATTGCAGTTTTTGCCTTCCCTCTCACTTGTTGCCTTCTGCACCTCAACAAATGCACAACTTCAACACAATCTATTTGCTGGAAACAAGTTACCCTCTGTCAACACTCTTGTGTTTCAGGGCAGAGTTCTTACAACACTCACAGAGACACTGACAACTTCTCCAAGATCAGAAGGAACATCTGTGGCCGAGGCAAGAGTTGCCTTGTCTCTCTTGGATCTCAGTCCAATGTTTTATCCATGGAACTATGTTACCCCAGTAATTGATCAGTGCAGCAGCAAAGCATGGAGAGATAACAATACAAGTCAGCCTCCCAGGTGCTGACTATACCAGCACCTCTCAGTCAAAGGAGAATGGTATGGATCACTGTATGGGCTTATAGGTTCTTGTATCCAGTATCACAGCTCCAGAACAATAAACTCAATGTACTTTTACTGCTGCATGCCTATATGAATGTCTGCCCTAAATAAAGTGGTAGTGTCAATCCAATACAAAGTGGGTATGCTGTCAAGATGCAGAAACTGCTGTCAAAACTGGTGCTCCCTGGCCCTATCCAATGATCACTTAAGAGGACAGGGGTGCATGGATAATGAAAAGTGATGACCAAAAGCAAAATGCCAGGGTGTAGCACGGAAGTTTGCACCTACGTGGCCAGTGTCACAGCTTTCTGTGCATAAATAAAACATCAGTATCACGGACCAGGAAGCACAAGCATGAAATTTGCCCCAGAAGAAAAAGGAAAGCTGAAGAATTTAAATAAACAAATCAAAGAAGGAAGATCAAAGCCAGTGAGTGACAAAGATGAGTGAGCTTCCCAAAAGAACTGCATGCAGTGATACTTAGGCACTAACAATGCAAAAAAATGCATTAATTTTTTTTAAAAATAATTTGGGAGCAAGCAAATATTCTTTGACTCATAGAATTCTGCTGTCAAGATCTCTGTATACCAAATATCCAATGATTTGCACAAAGGTAAACAGTCGTCATTTTGTCTTCCTCTAATTGTCTGGACTGTCCCAAACCTGAGCACAAATCTTGAGTCCTCCAGCTTCAACATCTTTTCCCTCTGAGATGCATGCTTTGATTTCTCATGCCCATGTTATTTTATCATCTCTGCCCTTCCTTCCTTCTAAGTGTTGATCTTTTTCAAATCATGTAGAAGAGGCATCACCTATGGTAGAAAAATTATTATCTGTCTCATTAATTCCAAGCCATCACTATCCAAATGGATAGTAATAGTTAAATCAGTATGAGACTCACTGACCTCAAAAAAGTTACAACTTATACCAGTTGAAACACACTCCTATGTTTCGAGACTATCGAATACAGTTTCCAAATCAATGTGTCGTTTAACATTTCCTACCTCCGTTCAAATATGTGACCTACTCTGTTGTGGCCTCAAGGATTGCAGAAGTCGAACATTTATTGTGGTTTTAATGCAGCAATGCCTGAGGGCCTCTACCAGAATCAGGATCCTTCTCTTTTTAGTGCTTTTAAATCTACAAGAAAAGGAAATGGGTCAGGAAAAGCTTACAATCAAATGAGTAGGCAACACCATCAGTCTTGTTCAAATGAGTGAACTGGGGAGTATACCAAGAGTTTTCTGGCTAAGTTTGAAACACCATTCCAGTTGGAAAAATGGAAGGGAGTAGGAAAATCTGCCAGGTCTTTTAAGCAATCATGTGCACTTACCCCGAAAGCAGAACTTTTCACTCCAACTCAACCTACTGAGTAGAAAACTCATGTGTAAAAAAAGATATATTAGCATCTCCCCTCTCTCCAGGATCATCCATTAAGTTTCTTATGAAAGATGCCATAGCAAAATAGTTGTAACTCCAGATAGGTGTGAAACATTAGGACCTTTCAAAAGGCAAGTATTTTGATGGAAAAGAGACACAGAAGTTAAGGAATTTTGTCTAATATATGTGAGATTCCCCTGGTACAGTCAAAGTGCCCACTGATATGCAGGCCAGTACAACAGCAACAAGATCACACCGACCTTCTTTTAAAAGATGTAGTTCAGAACATGCAGACAGTATCAAGAAAATTTTGCACAAAAAGGTAACTCTTTCTCAGGTACTTTCTCCTGGATTCTAGTAGCATCAAATACATCTGTAGACTATCCTCACAAGGCAATAAAGAAAGCAGGTGGTTTCACTATACTTAATTTTGCATGTCTGTGTAGCTTGATTTATAGACAGGGAAAACAACAGTATTAAGGATGAAAATAATAGGACACAATGGCAACAAGGACGAATTATGTAAACTCACCTGATGGAGTGATTTTTCTCTCCTTACAAACCTTACTACTTGCATGATATTTATGAACTTGAGAAAATAATAAATCTAAGGGTGCAAAGAGACAGGTTACCGGAAAGAAGAGGAAGAAGACTTTGATCTTTGGTTGCAAAGGGCATAGAATCAATTTTATGTGCTATTTTTCATTTTCAAAGGAATTTGCATTATTGCCTTAGTCATCCTCATTACCACCTTCAGAGAAAATAATAGTGGAATGTGGTTACAACAGAGGCTTTGGAAAATTGGTTCCAACAGTTTCTCCAAAATAGTAGATAAAACTACCATCTACTTACTGCTTGCAACAATTGGAAATCGTTCTACCTGTGATGCAGTATTTTATATATATGAGTGTTTGATAGGTTTGAGGTCTGAGTGTTTTGTTCCACAGTCTGCATAAAGGTGGATAAGTCATGCCTAAATCAATGAGATAACAGTTCGTGTCTGGCTTTAAGTTAGGTACCTAATTCAAACTGGGCCTCTTGAAAGAATTTTTCCATGTCACCTTCTGGCTAGAGAAAATTCAGCAGAAGGACTGGGAAAATTGCAAGAAAGTACTTCACAGCAAATGAACATTGCTACCTTGATCAGTTGCAGGGAAAGGGAAGAGTCCTAGGATAAGAGGTGGAGGGGTAACATTCATCTCCTTTAACTCTGGAGTGTTTCAGTGTAGACATGTACACCTCAACTACCCTTTAAGGTCTCTCTGTAGTCAATGGAGAAACACGCTTTTGTAAGTGCAGCTGGGATCAATCTCATCCTAAGATAGATGGTAGGACAGGGAAAATCAATTATGACCCTTAGACCCCTCTTTCTCTCTGCTTATGAAGGAGGTTATCCCAAAGACAGGTACCTACCCTGCAGTTATCTAACATTCAGTGAAATTAGATCCTCTTTTTCTCCCCAGGAGGAAAGTCTTACACAAAGGCCTGGAATCACATTTGTATTTTCCTTGAAATAGTTTCCAGTCCTACTCTTTTCTCTAGCCATCCGTCCTACTTAGGATCCTTTCTCCTGATTCCATGCTGTTAAAGATCCCAAAATGTGAGCCTGACGCTGGCAACGTGTACTTGCCCATTCTTTCTTTTGTGACAGTGACACTGCTAACTGCAGCAGCTGAGACCACATATGTCCTCAGTGTTCATCCAGAAATTCTGCAGCTGCAAGAAAACTTGGGAAAACATTTAGAAATAAAGCAACTGTCAAATCCAACGAAGTGCAGCATTACTAGGATGAATCTATACACTTCAGTTCCAAAAATACAATCCTGTCAATAAATAAATGGCCTGTTGATTCATATGTGTGACTTACGCCTACTTAAATTCAAGGCATTTATAGAAGTGTCTGTTGTATTTTGAGTACATTTTATCTTGGACATTCAATTTGCTCAGTTCAGTCAAGCAGCATCCTTTCCTTCTGAGACACGATTCATTTTCCAGGTGAGGTAACATTTGTTCTAGAGCTGAATGGAAACTGGAACCCAAGCTTTGTGGGGTTCAGTGCTGCTTTTAAAACATATGTTTATCAACCTGGAAGCTAAAACTCTGGCTGGCCAAAGACTTTTACAGGTTCAAAACTGTATGCTGAGCATCTGTCTCCAGAGATGTCAATAGGCTTGTGCACAGTGCCTGATGTTAATTGTGGGTATGAGTCTTGTCGGATTGGGTCTTAGATACTCAATACCACAAGATTCTGGGCATTCCAGCCCTAGTTTATCAACCAGGAGAACTATTCAGGTAATCTACTGTTTTCACTGAAGTATAAAGAATCAACAAGTACCAAAAAATCTATTATTTGAGGTATAGTGTGATTTGCAGTGTAGTCAAACGGTAGCTTCATACTGAACTGTATGAAACTCAGGTGAACAAATGAGATGAGTTGCTAGCAAGATGAACCATGTACAGCAATGTTTATTTCCTAGTAAGCAAGGGAACTGCATCAAGAGTATGCATTTCAAAAAAACCACTCTCTGGTACTCTTTCTGTATTCACTGAAATTACCATTTTATTCAGCACTCTGATGAGTGTTTTATGCCACAGCTGAACCAAGTTTGCTGAAGTGAAGGCATGTATTTTACATACAACTTATTTTTAATTCTGCCTTGGGGATATTAACTTGCATCCTGCCAATTTTATCATAACTCATCAGCTTCATCATGTGCAAAGTACATGATAATACACAGGTGCACAACTATACGGATGCTGATTGCGTTAAAAAAAAAAAAAAGGTCAAATGCGGTCATGGGAATTTCCTCTAAAACTATATAAGGTATCAGGCATATGCAGTCTTCTGTGGTAATTTTATGCTATATCAGAATTTTTCCCATGTCTAAAAAAGCCTACGGAGAACAGGAAACATCGTGTTCTTTTAGTGCTGAGTGTGATGTTACTAGCAATTTGCTGAATTAAGGCTGATTTGTCAGTTGTATCTAATTTCAACAGCTATTCCCTTGTTCTAAATCTGTTGTTGGCACTTCCTACAAACTGTAAGTATCCTCAGCTCTCCTTTGCATCCTTAGAGCTAGCAAGAGTGGGTTTCACCAGACCTTAAGGCATCTGACAACATACATTTACAACTGAGCTAAGCTAAGCTAGGTTCTCTTCCTAAGCTTTGGAGAGAAATCAATAGTTTTAGGGAATGAGTCATCTAATCAGTTTTGGATACATGAAAGGAAAACCCTTCTTTGACTTTAAAGAGAAGTTAAGGTTACTAACTCAGAGGTGTCTGTTCAGAGTAGCTCTTTCCTAGCATAATTTATGGACTACCTCTATTGATTTCTCATAGCCCAGCGCAAGCCAAGATTGATTTCCTAGAAGGTGGAATTTACTTTCCCATAGACACATGTAAAGTGACGTAGATTCAAAGATGACGAGCATCCAATCTATATGATCAATGGCAAGCAAGACTATATCTGGTCAAGGTAACTAAAAACAACCTGAAAAAGAAGGTCAGAAAAGGCTTCCATTTTATTGCCTACTATTTCTCTCTCTCCTCCTTTCAAGATCCCTCAACACGACTTTCAGGCCCTCCTTCTTTGCCTTCTGAAAAAGCTGAAGTTTCCATAAGGTTCAAATGTGCTTTAGCCAAATAATCCTTCCCCTCAGCAAGAAACGGCAGTGAGAACATGTCAGTGCTTGCAAGAACTCGAAATGTTCAGGTGACACCAGAGATCAAAGGGAGCACAGGAAAGAGATGGTGTTTCTGCCTCCATTACTAAGAGCAAGGCAAAATTATCTTCCTGTGTGCACAGCTAACCTGCATTGAACAACTGTCCTCCTAAATAAAAGTGAGCTTTCACATTGAATGTTCTTCTGGCTTTTGTCAGTAGTTATTTCACTTTTTCATTCTCCTTTTTGACAAGGAGAGTCTTAGAAATTGTGTGCATAAAAATGTTCTGGAAGAAACACCCAAAGGCAACAATAGTTTTACTCCAGAATCCCAAAACTGGTTGTGGAACTAATGAAACAAGCATCAATTCTTTATATAAATATCCAATGATGCAACTATCCTGCTAGATCAAGTACCATTCAGAATCAATGCTAAAGGCGATCAGGCCAAATACACTGTAAATGTATTTCAGAGAAAGAAAAAGAAGAGGTAAATCTTGAAAATCGTTTACAAAACAAAGTGCTGTGTGATGGAGAATGACCTCAGAAGATACTTGCTTCTGAAGCCAAGGGGAGATCAGCTAATAAGAAAAACAAAGATAGGCAATAAAACACCTAGGCAATAAAAAAGTTACTGCATGTTTGATATTTCATTTAAATTATCTACCAGCAATGGGACCTCTTTCCCTTTTCAATGGAAAAACCCATGGATACATCAGTAGAAGACTGGCCACAAAGAACCTGCCGCTGTGCAAAAAATACTCAGTTTCTTCTACCCAAAGGTATGGATGCATTTCCCCTCTGCATTTCAATTAATTTCCCTGTGTATTCAGAGGTGAAACATGAGGCACAGCAACTATTTTTGCAGATTTTGTTTCCTAAGGTCATTCTCTAAAAGCCGTCTTTCTTTTCCTCCACATTTATCATCATTTGCCTGCAGGGAATCTGAGACCAAGGCATGTACATCTGTATATATTCTAAGTGTGGCTAGCCCTTTTGCTGTAGCAAGTGAGCAATAAGAAAAAGAAAAGAAAGAAATAAAAATAACCTGAAAAAACATCCAACTTATCAAACAAGCAAGGACTTTCAGAATGGGACAAACACACTTCTTGTTTGCCCAAACCTATCCCTGAATTAGCACTGCTACTGTGTTGTGGCTTTATTCCAGACTTACCGTGAAACGAGGGTGAATTCTGGTACCCAAAAAAAGTTGAACAACAGTGAAGCAAGCCCGAGGCTCATGTAATGTGCTGAATTGATAGAGTACTGCACTTTAGAGGCATTGTACCAAAGTGTACCAATAATAATCAGCCATCAGCAGGGAATATCCATCAACTTAAAGCTTTTAAGGCCTTGAACTGGATGGCTCAGTGGTGCACACTGCCACAGTTCCATTTAGTTCAGTGAAATTGCACTGACTTGTGCCACCTTGCAGGTCTAACCTCTTCTCTTTTATTGCCGATTCTTAAATCAAGGCACTGAAATAAGCCAAATTCCTAAGGGCAAGCAGGTTTCACATTTATCACTGGTTTCTGGATATGGTTTTCAAGAGCTTTTTCAAACCTTACAGCAGTTTGGTTTGCAAGAAGCAGTATGCCATACTCCTCAGAACAGGCTTGTTCTATACATTGTGGTAATTTCCACCACATACTCATACAAGGCTCTGGATATAGAGATGTGGCCCTTTATCACACCCCAGAGGAGACAAATATGCACAGGTACCAGCACTGTCTTCAAACCACTGTCTGCTGAGGCCTTTGGGCACGGGTCAATTACTGCCACCTACGGCTCAGACACCACAGCACATTGAACTGCACTGAATCCTGCCATTACAGGACAAACGGCACCCTCCCATACACCACAGTGACTAAAGAGAATACAGTGAAAAAGGTGGGCACCCCTCCAACAAGCATCTTCGCTCTCCCAGTTTAGCTCAATCCAGTCTTCCCAATACAATTAACAACAAGAAACAACAGAATTAACAACAAAGTCCTAGTCATTGAAAGTCAGGAGTTAGTAAAAATCTAAAGATATTCCTCAGTATACATTAAAGCAGATATTACTTCTACAGGATTACTTAAGGAATACATCCCCAGTGCACTCTGAATTCTTTCAAAAGAGCTGCCTGCAAGCTACTAGGAACTAACGAAGCTTCTGAATGAGGCCGAAATAGGTTATGAGTTGTGCTTATCCTTGAGAGAATTGGGCAACTGATATGGGTATGAAGAAAACTCCTCATGGGTTTTATCAGGACTCAGCAGAGGCTCCATGGGCCAGCAAGGGATACCCAGGTGAGAGAACACCAAGTTCCTGCCAAGGACATCCCATTACCAGGACTGGAACCTGCAGGACAAACACTTGTTTAAGTAACCAGATGTAAAAGTAAGGCTTTCAAGATTAATTTTTCTAGCATGATCCTCAGGTTGCCATTTCACCCATGGGTAACTCTGTACCAACACAGCTTCAGAAGCTCCTCGCCTTAGAATTATTTTCACTAGGATAATGGGGTAGAGTCCACTGGAGACAGACAGCTCCTTCTTTGACAGCATAGTAAGTGAAAATCTCAGCCAAGTTAAGGCAGCGTAGTGACAGTAATACCAACGTGGACACAAAAGCAACCTTGGCATTCCAGTTTCTGAGTCAGTGGTGACTGGATGCACTGCACTGGTAATGTGCTTCTTATCTGAAGATGAGCTGCCTTCCTGTTGCAGCAGTCCAGTGACTCATACTGAGAGTATCTGCACTACTATTTGTCTAGCAGGGAATGCTGATAGTTTGTGGGGGGAAAATGGCCCTGTTCCAAAGGAGTGAAGTAATGGCACGATAGTAACAATAATTTACTTCTGCAAAGTGCCTCTTATTGTGAAGAATCACTCAAAAAATTATACACGTGTATATGTAGGGATCAATCAGTCCCCTCTGCAGGGGATATGGCAACCATTCTGCATCAGCAATGTCACACAAAAGCATTTTAGAGGAGAAGTGAAGAAGAGCTTCTCCAAACGACCACACAGAAAGAGGATGTTGTGCAGAAAAAACACCAATACACATTTATCAATACCTGTATCTTCAAATAGGAAGCCCTCTTATCTTCTTTCCGAATTCCAGAGCAGTGCCAGAGCAAGGCTTTGTGAGAGCTTTAAAAAACACCCATGACATGAGAAAAACATGAGGCACAAAGGAAAGCAGTAAATACATGCACATTAGAGAGATGAGAGCCCAGTAGCCTACCCACACTGTTACATTCGGTGTCACCCCTATGGAACTGTACCCACTGTGCCAACCACGAAGCCCTGCCTAGACAAAACATGAAGGCCTTGCAGTTTACCCACTGCTCAGGGGACCCAGTTAGATCCGATCAGCAAACAAAGTGGGAAACCCTTGTGTGAAAATGTGCCTTCCACCCATGCAAGAGTGGCCACCATGCCCCCTCTGGCACACTTCCCCCTGCTGTTCAGCAGTGCTGGGTTTCACACAGCCATAAAGCTGAATATCTTCAGCTCACCGAGATGGGGTAGCTCCTCTGAACTTAGTGTTTTGTACCAACTCAGGCCAGCTGAGGTTACCATGTCTCAGGCTCAACCACCACCAAAGGAGGAGCCCAGGCAGCCAGTGCTAAACCTGTGCCCTGCTCAGCAGTCCTCTTAAGCTGGGGCCACTCCGCTGGGGACCAGAGTCCTTCTGCACCTTTCCATGAGGTGCCCAGGCGCCTATACCCTTGGCAAACCCTCCTACAGCTTTAGGGCTGCTGTGAAAGAAAGTGAAACAACCTTCCTTCCCACGACACCAAACACCCCACTCCCTCCTCTGCTCTGCCATTAGTGATCATCTGGCTGCAGAGCAACCAAGGGAACAGGCAGATCCAGCTCAGAATTAAAAAGTAATAAAAAAATAAAATTAAATAATAAAATTGTTGTCAACTCTTTCAATTTCCCAACCCAACTCACTTTGCAGGGGTACTTCTGCTGACACAGCAGAGCCTCTGGGACCTGCCCTAGTCCACACCCCCTGCTTTGCAGCAGATGAACAAATCCATAACCCTTGGTCCAATTCTTATTCACACCTGAGGAACCTGTGAGGATAACATAAGAGGGTGCAAGTCACCACTAGATAGCATTAAGAGTGTCTCAAAGAAGGGTTATTTCATATCTTCATGGCAAACTGCTATTATCTTTCTTCTTTTCACAATAATCATATAGAAAGTGCAGTAAGGTTTAAATAACTGTGCTTATTAACTCTGTGCTAGGTGTTTCTTGAACACTTTGTTGTGCTAGCAGTCTTTTGAACCACAGCGGGGCCAGCAAACAAGTCCCAGACAATTTAAAATTTGGCCTATTCCAGATAGTTACAAGTAGGCTTTAGTGTAAGAATCAGTGTAGTTAATGTACGCAAGCAATCCACAACAAAGGAAAAAAGCCAGCTGGTCTCTCAGGACAATGCCAGCCAAGCAGACAATAGACATACCCAGTGTAGGAATTCAAAGACAACCAACAGTGACCTAATTGTTCTCCTATCAGAGTCTATGGGGGTTTTGCTATTGATTTCCAATATAGCTACCGTTTGCATAGGCTGGAATTTGACAGCAGTGAAAAGACCCTTCCTCCACTTTCAGTTTTACAGACTCTCTCTTCCTGTTCGTAACTGTAAGGTGCTTTTTTCATGTCAGCTCCAGAACTTTTCTATACAGAAAAGTCATAAATATACAACCATATCGAATTTTCTCTTGGTTCAGTTTGGAAGCTGGAAGTGAGGCAGGAAAACTTTTATCACAGACTCAAAAAAAGTCAGCAAACTTTTTTCTGCAGAAACCATATCTACTGTCTGACACATGTTCTTTTCAGAGTGTTGCAAGAAATTTTAATCTGGGAAGATAAGAGGTGGATCCAAGAAATGTCTGACTTTAGGGTTAGAAAGAATAAGTAGGAGCCTCAACTGTGATGTTATTATAGTCCAGGAACCATCGAGGCTAAAATCCTCTCTGATTACCAGTGTAATTTCATTAACATACACACACTCACTTTTATATATATGGGGCATCACAGTCCCAAACCTCTCATGAAAGCATATTAGATATTCCTATTGCAGCAATGTCTAAAAACTGTTGGCAGTGGTATTTCTTAATTTGCTCCCCACCAATAGTAATGCTGTGCTACATGGTACATGAAACCCTCACCCCACTACAAGTAAGGGCAAGGACAAGACACCTCAGAAGGACAAGATGAGCAAATGAACAGCATAGGAGTATTGTATTGTATTTTGTCATCCCTCTGTTTGCACTGTACCACTTACCCAGCAGATATTTCTTATATGTTATTTAGAATGTGTCAACAAATGCATGTTGAAGTAAAAATGTTAATCATGCCAACATGAAGGAAACCAAAATTATATTAATGATTCTCTCTGTACTTGCTTTGTTTTTATTTTCGTGTGTTTCATTGAGTTTCCTCACTGTGGGTTGCAGGGTGACTGAGGCTTAAAAGCATACATGATGGATCTGTCAGACTGACCTACCCAGCAGCCTTTGTAGAGAAGGTCACATCTTAAACCATTCCCTTCTCATAATCTTGTCAGAGTCAATAAGCATTCAAATCTGAATACTAAATGTAGCAGTGCTGGTGGTTTAGATTTAGGAGGAAGGAACACAGGTCAGGCAGAGACTGCTCTGTTGGTTTTCTCTGTCACAGTATCTTTGATTAAAACAACTAGCATCTCTCACCACCTGTCTGACCACCATAGGAATATCCTTCCTATCTCCACAGAATAGCCTGCCTAAAGTCTGTCATAAAAAAAATATGATTACTCTTGGTGTTTTTACAGAACCTGTTCTGTTCAGGTCTTTCTTCAAGGTGAGACCTGATCTTTTCAGCCATGAATTTGCAAAGCTAACAAAACAACTCAGACATGTTCATGAGGCCGTTTCCAGTGTCACCAGGACAGATCATAAATTTTGTCTCCTCTGCCAAAACTAGGAGATAAGCTCTAAGCTAAATTGCAAACTCAGCGTAGTCAGCTCAAAGCTCAGCCCAAATGCTTCTGACACCCCCACACATATGCTGTATACTTGTAGTTAGCCTCTGGCTTTCAAAATTGGCATTTAAGTAGCTAGAGTTTGTGCTCCTCTGGGTCTCAAATAAATTTTACTGAGTGGAAAACAGAATATGTAAACAATTAGTCCCAAGATTTGGGTAATTAGAGGTTTAGCCAATTTATATCAGCAATTGCAATAACAAACACAACGCTGCAGTATGGCTTCTGCATCTTGCTGGACCAATTGGTACTTAAAACCAGCAAAATTCAAGGTTCACTGCTGACAAGCCAGCCCTCCCAACTAACAGCTGGAACTTGTGAACTATCTTCTATGATTTTTCTGCCAGTGCCGTGTGCAGGTTGCTTGAAATCTCACCTTTGTGGGAAATTGGGGAAAATTAGGGACTCATGACTGACTGAGTATTATCAGACTAAATTCTGTCTGAAGCAACATCTGCTTTTAAATTGTCCCAATCACCTGCTCAGAGCAGTCACTGGAGGGATGAGTTCACTGTGGCAGAACAATAACATTTTAAGAAACATTTTCAATACATTTAGATAAATTTGTAGTATCCTTCTGTGTGCCTTTCCTTTAAAAAACTGATGATCTAGATAATTTTAGAAGACAAAAGTAGAGGAAAATGAATAAGCTGAGTTTAAACTTCTGACAAGGTGCAGTGTCTGCATGCAAGCTGGATGCACCAGGCCTAAAGTAAACATTGTAGTGCAGTAAAATTCTTCAGTGTCCTGGACCTTACAGAGATATAAAAATTAGTCTCCCACTTTGTAACATCATAAAAGATCCTTTCTGTGCTGTTAGAAACAATAACATAAAATACAGAGCAGTAGTAATGCAGACCAGTTGCAGTGACAGCAATTCACATGAACTCCAAACATAGCTCACCTTGATCACACACTTTTCTGCTATTAATTGCTATTTACTCACAAGAGAGTCCTTTCACCTCAAATCTTGGGAAAATGGACCAGTGCTCACTCTTCCATGATGGCAAAGACACCAATAGCACCTGAAGTTACATCTACGTCGCCTTGAAAAGTTATACCTTGTGAGGATTTGCATCCATTACCTCCCATCAGTGGTGTTTCGTGATTTGCTATGCTCTTCAGAAAGTTTTACCGAACAGCATCATGCAGTTTTATTAAGCAATTCTACCCCATGAAGTAGATAATTTGAACACCATGGAAATTTGATATTTTCTGCCATGTTAGCAAGAGCTTCATTTAGCAGAAAAAAGAAACGATAAGAGAGGAAAAGAGAGAAATTAGAACTCCCTAATTGAGTCACAAACCAAAAGGATCAAGAATGCTTTGGAGTATTTATTCACAGTTAACGATTTATCCAGCCCTAATTACAGTCGCTAGAACACTTTCCTAGCTGCAATATTAATTATATTTCTTTCACAGCTGCTATTTATATAAGCAGAAGATGAAATATGCAATTAGGTGATCAGATGCTGCAGTGGTATCATGGATGATTTTTTTTCACAATAGGTATCATTATCCACTTAAAATGATGCTAAAGGTTGTGTGTAATTGCTGCCCATCATTTACCACAGAGTCCAGAAAGTTCCAGGAGAGCCCCTATGGAACCAGAGAGTGGGTACAAGGCATCCCCTGTCCCACAGGCAAACCCAGGTCTCCCAAAACAGACGAGGGTGCAGAAAGGTTCCTCTATTTGCAAAGTCTTGAGTATCAATTACAAACACAAAAAGAAATAGAGAAGTTAAGAGACAAGGCTGCCAAGAAACACCAGATCAGAGTCAGGACAACACTAGGTGCACAGTCCTCAGAAAAACTAAAACAAAGAAACCTCTACAGCTACATGCTGAGCCAAAAGGGGCTCAACACTGCAGGCAAGGGCTCCAACCAGCTGAATTCCTGTGAGGTCAGACAAACAAGACTCTGGCTTGACAAAGAAGAAATTAAAAGAAGCCCTTTATTCCATCACCATTTTTTCCAGCTATGGAAACATCTATCATGACACTTTATATTTAGCTGAACACTTACGTCAGAAAGGATAAAAACAGGAAGAGTACTAATATCTTGGTCTTTTATACTGCTCTATGTATACTGCTTTTCATAGGACATAACACACTATTTTCATTTTGCAGGCAGTAAAGTTGAAGTGCAAAAGAAAATAAAAATATGCTAAGCATCACTCTATGATGCAACAGAAGACATAATATTTCCATTATAGAAACTCCTATAAAATCTATTAAAGCAATAAGTTCTTGAAATTACTTTTTATGCCATTTTAGAAAAGGAGGGGCAGGGAAGGAAAAAGGCAGATACGGCATATATTTAATTCTATAAAACCTTGGAGTAAATTATCTATGTGAAAAAAATACATAATACTATTCAACAGAACATATAGTGGCGTTATATCTGCTTATTTTACATATCATATGCTTTGTTCCCTTAAAGATCTTCTTTCCCAGGGAAGAACAGAGATGTCTCCCAGGGCTTCAGTTCTCTTACTTGCAAGTTTGAGGAAGGGGTTGCGAAGTATTTTTTTATTCCATTCTTTCATCAGGTCTATTTTGGTCCGTTCTGTGAACCTGGCTTGAAGGTTAGTTGCACTGCACTTTCTGTGTGGAAAATGAGTACCACATATTCAAGGATTTCCTTTTAAAAGGAGAAGTATAAATATGAGAGGATTATCACATTTGCTGCTGAAAGGCCCAGCAACCTGCAGAATTTTTTCTATGAGTGCTGTTAATTGTCACACTTGTAGGAAACAGTAAAATTTAACTCATAGAAAGAAATCTGTTTTGCTTATGTTTTGCCCTAACAGAGAGAATCAAGCCAAGCCAGACTTTAAGTTATTGCAAGCATGCACAGTTTTGAAGGACTGAAAAGACATCTATTTGCAGAAAGTAAAACAATTTCGGTCCAGGATTTACTGCTCTGGAGGGGCAGCTGTGAGGCTGAATCTCAAACTGGTGAAAGGGCACCTAACGCCCATTTGCAAGAAAACCCTGTTTCACAGACACATCATGAGCAGCCAGGTTGCTGGTAAGAACACCTCAAGCCTACCATGCTCTGGTAAGACACAATTATTACCCTGATGTTGGTCATAAAATATTTGGTGGCCAAATGTTCTTTTAAAGTTTCTCCAGAAGAGAAACTCTGAAAGAGAATGCACTGACTTGGAACAAGTCACATATAGGTGAAAGCTTAAATAAATAATGTCCACAGCTTTGCAATTAGATCATTATTTCACCCTGGTAATGCGAAATTGTGTTTGTGATGCAAAAGTGTTTTCATTTAACCTGATTATTTTGCTTCGTATTTAAAATACTAAAGCATTTTGTTTAATAACTGATATTAAAATATTGCAACGTGACCAAAATGAAATTATTAAATATTTTCAAATTATTTTAATGCAGGAATTTCCTTTTAAATATTTTTAAAACTTTGATTCCTATTTAGTATGTCAATTTTCAAATACTTGAATTTCTATTTTCTAACGAATTTTTGCCAGTCAAAGTGTCCTATGGCACTACCTAATTTTCACCGTTCCTTTGTCCACTTAATAAATAATATCTCTTCCTACAGCTCATTCAGAGTTTATTGCTGGAAGTATATTACCGTAGGGAGTTCTTTTTTTATGGCCATGACACACTTCCTTCCAAAATTTAACTTATTGAATTCCTTTGGTTTTCTTAGCTGACCTGGGCTTGCCAGGAAGAAATATGTAGCTTAATATATCTGAGGCAATAAGAGCCCTCACACAGCTGATGAAGCAGCAACACTGGCTAAGGTTAATGGGGAGAAACAATCCCCTTAGAACATGCTCAGTGTGGTACCATGGAAATCAATGATTTCACTGAGTGAAGATGTTTTTCTGTGAACATTGCCTCCTTCAAAGTAAACTAAACTCCAGGCCCTCTCCTCAAAACTGTGCACTACTTTCAAAGGCTGAGATACATGATGGATGGCCCACATTGTTTGAAGACAAAGCTGTTTATAAATATCTCAGCCTACAACAAAGGGCCTGATCTCACTTATAACAATTTTAGTCCAGCTTTACATTAACTTATGTGAAAGGAGATCTGTAACATACAAACTCTGGAGAGTAAAGTTTCTTCCAGAAACGTGATCTGCTTCCTGTATTTAAAAGATATTTATGCTTCCTCTGTAGCAGGCTGGAGTCTGCAGGGACTTTTTTTTCCAGAAGAAAGATTGATTTATGATGCTCTGTTCATGTTGTTATGTAGTCAGTCCCCTCTGAATTTAGAAGGTTTTTACCTTTTTACCTTCACCAGCAGGACTTACCAGCAAATACATAAAGAAAAAAAGGATAACCAGGATGAGGCTGTCACCTGATGACATCTGGGCAGACACAATGTCAAACGAATTTCTGTACCTCATAACACAGACTGTGAATAATACCAGATATGTTGATAAAATACACCCTGCCTTCATTTTAACAAACATAAGCAATTAAGATATCTTTTCAATTCCTCCTTCAATTTCACCCTTGCAGCTCTTTGCCTGTTTGTCCTCCCTAGCAGGCTTGATGACAAATATCCATAGTTTCTCAAACATGTACCGGTCAAACTGATGGACTCATATGTCTGAAAACAAGCAGTGAAGGCAAGCTGGAAGACGAGAGAAATGCTGTAGTAGGTCATGCAGAAGAATCAGCTCTGGAGGGGAAAGCAGCGTCCATTAATAACAGACTTGCTTCTTTCCACTTCAGAGCTCTCAAGGTGCAAAGCTTCAGATGTGCAAGACTTGACAGGCCTGTAGCACTTACAATTTGGGTGCACAGACGGGCATTTGGCACCAGTGAGATGGTTCATGAGGAAAATGTTCCATTTCAGTTATCTGAAGAAGGGAGCGCTAGACACTTGTCACAGGCAGAAAATGAAGGAAAGTGGCAGTCGAATAAGGGCCAGGACACCTGTAGCCAGGTCACTGACAAGCCTAGGGTTTAGGCAGTGGGAGAGGAATGCCCCGGTGACCAAAGACCCAGAGAAGCAGCACATGTTAAGGAATGTCATGGGGGAGCAGCAGTGCAGTTGGAAGAGTGGTCAGTATCACTGAGCCAGAATACAAGACTTCTTAGGACCCAGAAATGGACAGTGAAGCCAAAGTCGAAAAGCAGCAAGCTCCACCATGGCCAGATTTACCAAAGTAGGGAAATCTGGTGAATTTCCAGCCAAAGGAAGGGCTCAGACCCTCCGCAGGTGAGTGTCTGAGTGGCCGCCTGTGGAATGTGAACAGCACATGCAGAGCTTGGCTTCTGCACCTACTCACAGCAGCACCGGGGCCCTGAGAGAGGCACGCAAGCATGGGCAATGCCTGATTAGCGTGGGACTGATGGGGCTGGTTTCTCTAGTCTGAAACTCACTCTTAGTAAGTTAGTGTTTGACACTTGCTGTTTCAAACAAACAAACAAAAAAAGACAAAGTTCACACCTCAGACATAACCAATACAAGATTACTCAGCTTCCCATCTGAAGTATATTGTAGGACACAAAATGCTCAGGAGAAACCCACCAATAAAATCTCCTTAATTAAAAAGAAATGAGACCACTCATTTGAAACAATGAGCTCTTTGAAACTGAAATTGCTTCCTTATTGCAAATTATTTTCCCCTTCAGCTCATGGGTGTTTTTATTCCTTGCTTCAGTGTGACAAGAACTTGAATTTTGACTACGGCTTTTTGTTTGGTTTGTTGGTCTTTTTTTACCTTTATAGTCTCTGCAGGGTTAGATTATTATATCACCACCCATTCTAAGGTCCTGTTGGCTTTGTTGGTCTACAAGTAGTAAAGTTTACTTTACCAAGAAAATCTAGCTCAATCCTGTTCTTTCATTATTGACAAAAGATGGCTTCATCTAAGTCAGCTGTCTAAAACTAGTGAAACAGAGCAAAGGAAAATAAAATGTCTGTGTTTCTACCACTGTTCTATAAAACCTGGAGACACTGAACAGCTATTCTCTCCTCATTTATACTTTAGCAAAACATTCCTAGCCATCCACTTAAAGCTTACCATTATGTTTGCTTTTTAATAAACTACACTATATCAAGGATTGAAAACCTATCTCTTGAGCTGTTTTGGAGCACATGCTCAACTTATATCTGCTTGAGACTGCTTACTTTAAGACATCTTGAACATGCCGGTAAAAACACATCCTTTTTCAGGGAAAACAAACTGCAAAAGACTAGCTGTTGATTTTATCCATGCAATCAGTCAACATAATATGCATGGTAACTGTACATACAAAAGGATTTCCCAGAGAAATGTGGATTTATTTCACTACAGGAGGAAAATAAGTGAGTGTATTAGAGCAGTCAGTGTGAGAAACATAGATTAACAATGTGCTTGGCACTGAAATCACACTGGTGTAAAGCTGATTCACTTCTGATTTACATTAGTGCAAATTCAAACTGGTTGTGACTTTCTGGTTAATGTAATGGTAAAGCTCCTTCTCCAGTCACTGATCCGGAATGTTTCCCTTGAGGCAACTGTGACAGAGTGATGATTTCAAGAAGGCTGTTATCATTATGGCTCTGTCACTGTCCATAGAACAAAATGAGCTTCAGAAACATGAACTATTCATTAAACTAGTGCAACATGGAACCGCAAAAAAATATTATGTGAAGAAAATAACACAGAATAAAAGGCCTTGCATCTTTATACAACTCTTTTCTGCAAATAATACAGAATAGAAATAAGACAGTATAAAATACGACCTTTCCATTATTCCATTTAACTTAGACAGGTTTCTTAACTGTCCTTATATTTCTTATACTTGTATACCGGTGAATCACTTCCTGAGTTCTTGCTACATATTCTTTAGTAATGATGACGTAAACTACTGCTGCAAGTGACAGAAAAAAAAAAATACTTCCTTTCTTTACACAAAAAAGTTGACGTACTCATGGAAAACGAAAAACTCCGATTATTCGGCACCTGCAGCTATGGCAACCTGCCAGAATGATCACATACTACAGTACAGAACAGTCGTAAACCTCTATTGCAGTCTGCCCAAGTCAAATGGATTTTCGTCACAGAACAGCATGTACCTCAAACTCTGTAAAGTGATGTGAGATCACCCAAATTTCTGATTTCTTTCAAATGCTTCCTGTGTAGCTGACATTAAGTGCACCCTGGGTGACTCCAATTGCAAACCTAGCTAGGAGTGACCTTCATCTTCTACTGCTTCACTCTCCCCATCCAGCAAGCAGCAGGCAGCCTGGCCTTCAAACACCACCCGAGTGCACTGCAGGGTGCACCACAGTGCAGAATTGCAAGTCTATCCCAGCAAATTATGCCTCAATACATCAGCAAAAGCTTTTAGAAACATCCTACTTATCATCTGCACTCCTTACAACCAATTTTTATAGGAAGCCAAAAATGGTGTGACAGAATAAAAGTCTTTAAAGGTTTGTTTTACTTCAGAGGTTTGTCTGCCCTCTTCCTCTGCCACAGAAAATGTAATGTTTGCCCATATATTTGTCATTTTCAAGCACAAAATTCTCATTTGGTGCACTCAAAATATTTGATTTAGAATTCGTATGTATAAAAATTCACTGAAATTTCTTTTACTGGTTTTCTTTTAAAAAAAGAAAAAAATATACTGATATTATGCATGATGGCAAATGGTTAAAAAAAGCATTCTACAGATGCTACAATGCTAATTCTTCAGCTCAAGCATAGCTAAAGTTTTGGATCTTTTTAGTTGAGGCAAGATGTAAAGTATTTTGGGCATCTCTAGCACCATATGAGACATCCTAGGACATCCAAGCCACATCTGATGCAGGACTTCAGGGAGACCATTGCCTACTGGAGAGGGAGGTAGAAGGTTAAGTATGATACTGTTAGAGCATCTCAGATGATGCTAGATGAATGGAAATTGCTGAAATGTTTCATAAATCTTGTTTCATCCAGTGAAGAAGAGCAGGTAGTTTCCCAGTTTAAAAAAAAAATCTCTGCCAACTATCCCAGGATAGTTGGGATATCCACATCCAAACCCTCTCTCCCTCTGCTTCATTTTAAAGACAATTTTATGCTAGGGCCAGAAGAACATTTCCTTAGCTGTTAAGTTCATTTGTGTCTTAAGAAGCCTGGAAACCCCTCAGTCAATGTAATTTAGTTCTGAGCTGTCACTGAGGCCTTCACCTTCAGAGGAAAATTAAAAATCGTAGCAACCTCAGATAGATAACTGATTACAAATGTACCTTCTCAGATTTATAGATGCATGTGCGAGAGCTCTGATGGGTCTTGGATGCCTCTGTGTAAAATAGTCAGGCCATTTAGAAATTAGACATTTGCTGAAACTACTATGGGTACCCCAGTGTATTGAGAGGTAGCCTCAGATATCCAGCTGGTCTTACTATCAAAAAAGCTCTGTTGAAGCTCAAAGCAAATGTTTTACTTTTGTAAGCTGATGGTTCCTGGATCTGAATCTCACTTATTCACAGTTATTAACATTTCTCAGGCTCAGACTATGTCATTAAGAGTATAACAATGTCAATATATCCAGGCATAACAACTAACAAACCCATTTCAGTGAAGCATTTATAATGATGGATTGTTACCAGTTTTAAAATACTTGTCATACTTCCTTATGTCTGGAGTTAGGAGATATCTTCACAGGCTCCTTGACTGATTTAACAAAACACAGACCTTTAACCTTGTGATAGGTGCCCTGCGTCTCTGCACAGGCAGCAGAACAAAAGAACACTTGCAGGACATGGTATTCCTGTGCCCAGGAATATGAGTGCCCAGACAGGGCAAAGAACCAGAGCCAAAAAAGGGCCAATTTCTTTCCCATAACAACAATGGGTGTGCAGGGCAATCAGCTCAGCTCAGAGAGACTGGAGATTTTCACATGCAGCAAGAAGAGTCCCACTGGGGGCACCTGCTGCCTTAATTTTGGTAATGGCCCCAGGTGCTGTGACAGATTGAAGGGGAAGATAAGCAAGCAGAAGGCCAAAGGCTTGGCCTTGGCCTAGATTATCTGAGACAAGTTAAAGAAGCACATTCTACTCATCACATACATTTTCTTCTTTTTGCAAAGCAATAAGTGAGTGTTATTATTTTTTTTAATGTGAGTCCTTTCCCATTAACCTCAACCAAGCTGAGAAGGACAGCTGAGGGTGAACAGTTACACCAAAATATAGGAGGACATCCAGTAAGCAAGGCTGGAATGTTTGTAAACAGGAAAACAACTTTGATTTATGCTGTTCAAGAAAAATGTCTTTGTCTTTAAAACTAAAAATACAGCTCTTTGTAAAGCCAAAGTGTCTGTGGGTAAAAGCAATTTTTCACTTTTTCATTAGACACAGAAATGAAATGCCTTTGAATCATGCCAGCTTTGATAGAAACGAGTCAGATGAATTTGTGGGGTGCCAGTTCAACACTAAGCTGTGTCCAACTGAACTGCTGCAGTGCTACACACAGGACTGCAGCACAACACAAGCATTGCCCTAAGGACAACTTCCTCATGCTGCCCCTTCGGCTGAAACATTACACGTAGGTGGGCAGTGCACGGCTGTGGTGTGGCCAAGCAGGTTCAGCCCAATCCAGACCCTCAACCTGGGGAGAAAAACTGAAAGCAGAGGGGCTGGGAGAAGAAGAACCACAAGACTCAAGTTCTCGATCTTCTGGACACATTGAAGGTAAAAACAAACAAGCAAACATAGAAAAGACTAAGAGAAGCATTTTATTTCAGTTAAACACCTGCTATGACTAAATGTGAGACTGGAAAATTTTGAACATCCCCGGACTATCTCAATGTATGATTCCGAGTCATGAGGAAGAAAAATTAGAAGTATCAGAATTTTTTGTAGGATGGAAATCCTGGTCTTACGTCCGCCTACAAGAATGACCTCACATTTTCTGCCTTTAAGATGGATGTAGAAAGGAAGTGAAAAAATGAGATTTTTCTTTCTCAATATTAATATTTCAACTTGTCAACAATTCAGGAAGAACAGAGTCTGTTGATATGTATTCAGAGGCAGCTTTTTCAAAATAAGAAAAGCCATTTTTTTTCATTTTTTGGTTTTGTTTTTTTAGATTAAAAATGATACGTAGCAGAAAGTAAAAGACAGAAATCCAGCAGTATTTCTAGGAGCTATAATTAGAGTTCACCTCTTTTCAAAATAAATTAAATCCATGATTAACAATACTTTTTCTAAGAGCCAAAATGGTATTTAGATGATCCTATGCCCAAAACTTCTTTCTTATCTTGTAACCTTTCTAAGAGACTCTTTCACATGTGAAGGACTCCTTGGAGGACAAGTGTTTACAATGGAAATGACAACGAGAAGTTGAAGATTTTCATGTTAATTTAACGAGTACTGTGAAATCATTTGACAGTAATTCTCTTTAATTATAAAATAAGAACATATTTTTCCTTTGATTTTGAAACAGCACAAATAGAGCTGCTGCTTTAAATTGATGCTTCAGGCAATCTCACACATTCCCTGATCACCTTAACATTTTATATATGGGTGCTACGCACATTTACTTGCACTACATGCCCAAGGGTGAAAATGTGGTTCAGGCTGCACAATTAGAGTTATCAAATATTTATGCAGATGTATAACTCTGCTGGATATGCTTTAAGTGCTCCAATGAAAGAAACAAAATATGAGTGGAGGAAAACAATCTGCACAATACAAGGGCTATACACGTGCAATAGTTGCTGGGAATTTTGCTCAAATAATACTACCCACTTTCTGCTTTTTTTTTTATCCCAGACTGTCAAAAACACGGTGTTACTGAAAAAAATGAAAGTAGCAGATCCTAGATTTCTGCTTCACTTAATTCACTCCTTTCTAAACATCTGTATTCTTAAGTGGCAATACTTTTCTTCTACTTCCTACTTTTGTAATTTGATACAGCGATTGCACGCACTAAATAGGTATAAGGTATTTAAAAATGTGCTGCCTTGATCATAAGTAACTTCACATATCTTGCAGAAAGGCAATAGGTTTCCCCCACTGGGATGCAGAGTCAGACATAGCTATTTCCAGCTAACTTACCAAACAATTTTAAAGTCTCAGGAAGCCAAATTAAGGTGTAATGGGGTAGAGGATATCTATGTGCTATCACAGCATTTTGTGATAAATAACCTTCAAATGAGTGATAGCTAAAATGGTCACATGCATACTTTACGTGCATCCCCAACATCCCATGTCTGGAAGAAAGAAATGGTCAAATAGCTTGTAAACCTTATTCATTGGCAGGAATTAGCACCTGGCTAAGGGACTTTCAAGGGGCACCTCATCATGCAGTGGTTTTCAGCCTGGGATCTGCAGATCTGGGGCATGCAAAGTGTCTTCCTAAGGTGACCAGGAGGAAAGGTTAAGGAATACAAGGCTATTAATGGAAGAGGTTTACGTACCTCAATACCTTTACTGGGGAATGTGTTTGGCCCATCAAATCAGAGTAAAAAGCCCTCAGTCTACTTCACCTCACTATGTAAAATAGCTTTATCTTATACACTAAAGTAGAAGGATTGCCTCCAAAAGAGAGGAAAAACCTAAAACATAATGACAGTAGTTTCCAACATGTTCTCTGGAATAACATCTTTCAGATTGCATACAATTCACTGTACTGTAATCTTGCTGCTGTTCTTATTTCTGAATTAACTGTGCAAATTTACTCTTTGTCACAAGAAATGATGGATGTTTAATCTTAGTGTCTAGCTGTGAAGGTCAACACTTTTAAGTGAGAACCCCAGATCCTTTCGACTTTGCACAGCTTAGTTTATAATCAGTAGCTAGACTTCTTTGTGACTACTATGTCTGCCATAATCTTCAATATTACTACACCCACATTATTTTTTAAAATGCACAATGACTAATCACTGGACTGTATTTGAAAAGCCCACAGACCTTTATCAACTGAATACATTTTCTGGGCTCTCCGCATACGTGACTGAGTTCTGTATCCCACCCATTCTCCCCTTGAGTTTTCAGTTTCTTGTTTTCAGAGTCATTGCCCACCTGGCTGTCTGCAAGCAAAGACAAAAGTCTAAGGACAGAGTCACTCTGGTAATTACCACTTCTGAGGAGCTGTGTTTGAGGGGGCCTTTGTAGCCCCCAAAAAGGGGGTAATTGGTGTGATCGGGTCTGCAGAACAAAGCTCTCTCTGCTTGGAACTTCTGACAGCCACAGTTTGATGAAGCAAGGGACTAGTAAGGGACAGAAACCTTCTTCCACATCACATCTATTCTCTCTCACAGGGAGCAGAATGGGATTTACTATCTCCAACAATAATTAGCAAACCTAAGGAACCACAGAACAAGTGTCAGGACCAGCTCTGGTGTAACCCCCTTATAAATCATTTCTGCTTGGGTTTGCATCAAAACTGGCTCTCACACAGCTCTGTGAGACTAGCCCCTGAGAGGCAGAACTGAAAGCACTGTACATATCTTTTGGAAGAATCAACACTTTACAGAGTATCCAGAAATGTGTTTCTTTGCCAGAAATTATACAGCACCAGCTTGGACCAAAAATTCCTTGTTGCTATGGTTGCCACTTGCTCTAAATCTTTTTACTACTCCTTGTTGAACAGCAGCAAAGGAGAATAAAAACATATACAACACTTGTAATTGCCTGGTGCATATTTTAACATTTCTCTTTAGTGGCTGCTTTAAATTATGCAGTAATATTGCTGGCATGTTTCTCCAGTCCCTCTTCCCTAAGAGGATACATTTTACAGTGCTGAAATTGGACACTAGGTGTAAGAATCACACATTTGAATATTTTTTTCAGGAGCAGACGTGTCACATGCAATGTATTACAACTCAAGCTGTAAAAATTAAGTGGCATTTGCATTCATTAAGCATACACAAAATTTAATTCCATTAGGTCCATCAGCATTAAGGTCTGTCTGTTGCTGCTGATGTTACAGCTTAAGGACATTATATATTCTGGCTAGATTCTGTTTCATAACCTAATAAAGCCAGGAATTACATCCTGACTTGATGCCTTTATAAATCCAGCTCAGCAAACATACGACATGAAAGCTGTGGATGTAAATTATTTATATTCATCATTGTCCAAAATATTAATTTACCAAAAAAGGTTTAACAGATTAAGAAAACTACAGGCACTGTGCCCAGAGCAGAACTAATTTAAAAGACAACAATATGATTTGCTGGAGCCAAACCTCACTTCTAATCTTCCCACTTTGTTACAGATACAATACAGAAGAGTGGTTAACATTTCATCGAGGCTATTTGAAGAATCAAAAGCTTACATTACATGTCATTCAACTTCCTAGAAACGTTGATTTCCACAATCCCCCTGGAAAATCAGGGATACTTTATGTTTTAGAATTTGACACTTTTAGCTGACACAGAATTTAGGCAAAGAAAAGGAAAGCAAAACATTAAACAATCTGAATTGGAGCTCTTGTGATTTGTTTTACTGAAAGGACAGTTTGGAATCAGTACAAGCCCAAACTCAGCAAATAAATTTATGTGGAAAAATTAGGTTTTTTTGAGTGTAGTTTCACAGAAAATATCATGACTGAGACACAAGACTGCTTTCTTAACTACTCCAAAATGAAATCTATGAATTAAAAAACATGAACTGAATTTTTATTACTGATTTATGAGATGAATCCAGGTGACAGTATATGTTTTCATGAACAGTCCCTAATTTCCAACTATCAAATTAACAAGGGTTCATGAACTAAAAGTTCTTACCTTCAAAAGACTTTGATTTCTTCTCTGGTTTTTAATGGCCTTGTCAGGCTACTCCTCCTGTTGGAAGTACCAATAAAATAAGCTGAACAACAAAACTATTTCCATGGAGATGTGAGGAACGAAAAATGTTTACTTAACTATGTACAAATGGTGCCTTATTTTCCTGTAAGTAGGTTTCCAGTGGTCTGAGATGTTATTTTTGCAGAAATAAAAGTTCTTGGCTGTGTCTACAGCATCATTTCAATTACATAAAAGTTCACCACAGGCAACATATTATCATTTTTGCCTTTTCAAAGATTTTTTTGTGGGCAATCTTATTTTTGTTTCCCTTGAAAGCATGTGAAGTGTGTATATCTTATTTGTATATAGTATATATCGTATATATACAGTATATATATATATATATAAAATTTAACTAAGCTCCTGGAAGCTATATTTCCATTTCCAAACTATTCTGTTGTCTCTTAAAATAGTGTCTCAAGCTACCAAGATAGCCTTTGAAATTCTTCAGGTCGAAGCTAAGTCACTAAGCTTTCTCTGTAGCCAATGGAGAGAGATAAGGAAACAAATTTCACCCTAAAATAGGTGGCTTAGATAAGGAAGCTAAGCTATTTTGGAGGTTGCCCTCTAGAAAAATATGCATTGAACAGCTTAGATCACTAACTCTTAGAAAGCTCAGTTTAACTGAGATCTCACTTGTTGTCTACTCTAACTGCAATCCACTTTGAGAGCACAGTCTCAGCAATACATTTTCTATTAATTTATTGTAACTTTGGATGAAGAAGCTAAGAAGCTGTACCTCTCTTTATTTATGAGTCAACATAGACTATTTTATCCATAAGAAAAAACACACAGGGGATGATTTAGCAACAAATTGTCCAGACTGCTTTCATCCAACTTAGAGAAAAAGCCATAATATAAAGTCTCAGTCATATTTAGGAAGAAATTAAACAAATAAATCTTTAGGAAGTTGAAAAAAAGTGGTATTTAATTTTCTGTTTTCTAGTTGTCATGTTTTCACATTGGTGTCTGTCTAGAACTTGACAGATCACAAAATATGAACCTATTTCTCTGACACTTAAGGCTGAAGAAATGCAGAAAGCTGTGATCAAAGGTCTCAGCTGTTGTGCACTGCAGAAGTGATACAAAATGTGTAGAAAAAGTCCTTTAGGGAAAGCTGATTTTACTCCTGCCTACAGCTCGTCTGCAGTGTTGATATGCATCAGCTGATCCCAGCCTTCCCACCACAGTACTCTGTGTCACACCTGTGTGAAATATCCACCTCGATGCAGTCCATGCAGTGGGACTCTGAGCTGGAAGAAATTTTGTGCCAAGATGGCAGTGGCGGGGAGGGTGATTTTTCATGGGTGCTCATGACACTGCATAGGAAACTGCCCTTCATTTACAGACTACACTTACCTTTCTTTTCCTGCTCTCTCTGGCCCAACACAGAGCTCCTGTCTGTAACAAGAGAAGCATGTTTTATGTAAATCACTTCCCAGTGGAGTCACTCATTATTAATGTAGACAGCTCTAAAAAGAGAAACCCATGGCATTTAGCAGCAAGAACTGCTAATGAAAATGTCATTAAATAAGTCAATCTGCAAGCCACAAAATGGCCTCTCTACTTTTTTCTTCTTTTCCTGTCTTCCACACCTCTGCATCTCTGGGTACATTTCACACAAGTCAATCTTTTATAGCACCAAGTTACAGCTTTCCCTAGAGAAGGGCACGACTTTCTGCCAAAACGATCATATTTGAGAGAAGACGCTGCTATTGATACATTGCGGAAATATGTCAGAAACACACTGGATAGGTATGGGACTAAACAGCAAAGCTGAGGAAGAGGAGATTCCAATGACCAGCTGTAGATGAGACAATTTCCAGCAGCACTGACCTGAAAAGTACAATGTAGCTCCTGCTTCACTATGCGTTTTGTAGAGTTCATGACTGAGCCTCTCACTGGCTTAGATCTTGCAAGTTCTTCATGCTTGTAATTCATATTGCTCACTGGAGTATTTCTCTGGTCACACAGGGACCTTAGCTGATCTAAAAAGCCTAATACAACAATTCTGCTATAAATTTCCCTACTCTTTCAGACCATTTATATGTCAGCATATTAACCAGAAGCAACAGTCTGATAAACTGACACAAACTGGCAGTGAACATTCCTTTTTAATTTGTTTCCTGAAGGCTTTCCACTTCCATATTTGAATGTTGAGGGTTTTCCTTTGGGAAAAGCAGTTATTGGTATCAGGGAGAGGTCCCTCTGGTCCACATACACATGACTCACATTCCTAAGTTATGAAGGGATTCACCTTTCTCCATAAATCTGCACTGTAGGTTTGTGCTTATATTAAGCCAAAAATTTTGCGTGGATAAAGTCAGTATGTTTTATTAAAACACATATCATATTTATAAAAATGTCCAGTAATTTAGATGCACAGAAAGCCATGAAAGTACGTGTTCAAAATTCTGAGCATTTTTTCCCTAACATTATTGGTCTATTAAAAAATAAAACAACTCCTTTTCTTCCTTCTGACCTGACAGTATCATGGCTATAACAATCTGAAGTCCATAATCACAGGATCATAGAGTAGCTATGGGGAAGGGACCTCTGGAGGTCACCTAGCCCAACCCTCCTGCTCGAGTAGGGCCACCTAGAGCTGATTGCCCAGGACCATATCCAGATGGCTTTTGAATATCTTCAAGGATGCAGTCTGCACTACCTCCCTGGGCAAACTGTGCCAGTGCTCAGTCATTCTCACAGTAAAAAAAGCATTCGCTGATAGAAACACAGAATTTTCTGTAGAAATATATTGTTTAAACTGTATATTGATCCTTATTTGTGCTCAATACACAGCAACCCGGGTGGACAGTACATTCCTCTTCCCATCAGCTTGGAAACAGATTCAGACTTTTACTCTTCAGTGTTACAACCTAGCAGTGGCAAAAGGGAAAATGACAGTCTGTTTTTTCACAGAACAGAGCAGCAATTCAACATGATGTGGCAGAAAAGGGCAAAAGAAAGAAGCATAACTTCCCCATTCTGCAAAGAAGAGACTGCATGGAGAGACTACTACCAGCCTAAGCCTGTTCCCCCTCCCCTGTGACTGTACTTGGCAAGAAGAAAGAAAGAGTACTGAAAATATTCACACCCGGCAATAACAGACAGCCAGTGATGGGCGGGGAAAAACAAAGCAAAGCTTTTTCTTTGCTGAAGTGTTAAGAAATAAATGAAAGTCCAACAGACAAACTATAACCAGCAGTTCAGGACACTGCTCTTTTTGCCTTTGAAACTTGCACTCCATTTTGGAAACTGGCACTGGGGGAGGCCACTACCATGTCCTGACTGCTGTGGGATGCCCGTGGGACAGACGGCAGTACCGTGTGATAGCTACAGGGACTTGCTGTGGATCGTCCCTGCATCCAATTGCTATTTATTGTGCAGGACACATATAACATTATGGATGTACTTCACTGTCATGCCTGATCAAAAGTGTTGCCTTGGAGCGATCTTAGCTTGAGAAAACCCCAAGCAGTTTTATAAGTAAGAAGTCACCCCAAGGTGACACTTGAGAGGAATAACATTAAAGTGTACTCATCTCTCTTGTGTCCCTGGCTACTTCAGAAGCTCATAAACAAAGCTGAGTTCTGCTAGCTGGCACTCAGAAAGCAAAAGGACCCTTATGCCCTTGTTCATGTTTTATCAGTGCTTCCAAAGTAGAAAACTAACTAAAAATGCTGACTCTAGTCATGAACACTGGAGTTTTGAGCAAAGATAGTTAAGTAAGGATTTTAAGGATATTTAAGTAGAGATAAAAACATGTAAGCTAGTGAGCTCACTCTTTCTCAAATACAGGAAGAACAAACAGCACAGAAATAACAGTTCAGGCATGATCTCAAGGCACAAAACAGATTAGTTACACACATAACAGTTATATACCCATGTCCACATGCAGGCAATTCCCCTGAGCAATGTAAGCTGCAGTCCCCCAAGGATTTTCCTTCAACTCCAAGGAAATGCTTCCTTTGGAGTGCAGGGAGGTGTGCAGCAGAGATGCCTGAGCTAGTCCCACAGTCCGCAAAAGCACAGGGAGCACAGGGCACATAGAATCTGTGCTAATGGGCCTGGCTAACACAAGTCAAGTGCACACTTCCCAGATGCAGGGCTGAGACACCACATGCCAACTCTGCATCACCTTGCTACTGTTCAGCACAAAGACAGTGTAGGGGGAAGGAAATGCTCCCCCCTTGAATCCACTGTATGCAGGCAGTCCTTTTGACATATCTTTCTGGTCAGCACTTACAGCACTACTGCTGAGATCACACCTTCTTGCTCCTTCATTCAGCCTGCCTACAGCATCCTCATTGGTCCAGCTAAACTGATTTTCTCCCTATTAGTACAGTATCCACAAGCAGACAGGCAGGTTAAATTCTCTTTACACTTTTCTCTTGCTGAGTTTATCCATAAAAGTAAGGCTCAAGTATTGTCTTACAGCCCTAAGTCAGCTGTGTCGATCTGCTGAAATCAGGAACACAAATCCCCGATGACGGGCTGCAGTCAGCAGCCAAACGGGTTAAGTGAGTCTCTTGGGCAAAATGAAAAATGCCACTTCTCAGTAGCTGAGATAGGACTTGTCTTGGGCAAAAGCACTTGGAATGGGGCTGCCACTATTATTTATGTTCTTGGTCTGACAAAGAGTTGAAGCGAAGAATTTTTTAAAGATTTATCAACCTTTCTCATTTGTTTAAGAGCTGAGAAATCCCAGACAAGAGCCCTCTGAGCAGACCTCTTAGGAAGGCAGAGGAGGGCCCTTGGGTGAGAAAACAAGTGGTGCAGTTTGCTTAGGAGCAAGAAGAGCTACGCTTTGCAGATGGTATCCATTTTCTCCTCTACTGACCAGATCAGCACAAGGACCCTTGGTCTGTGCTATGCCAGAGGTCACCACAGGCATTAGAACGGCCTCTCTGCTTTTCCAGCTGATGCAATTTTTTATCTGCCCACGTCAATCCCGGTAAAGCTACCAAAATTGTTTTCAGCCCACCCAAATGCTTCTGTGGCATCAAGTACTCTATTAGATTTCTCTTAATTTGCTCTACTAAAAATGGGAGAAAATAGCTACTTCCTGTCATTTTTCATTCACAGAGAAGTGTAAATTTTCCATACTTCATAAATTCTCTTTATTTTTTACTACACAGTTCAACAGGGTCTTGTGTCTCAAAGTCCTCTGAAAACCTAAGATATCAAAAATGCATATCAAATACTATCAAACCATATAAAATGGACCACCCTGAAAAAAAAGCGTGTTTAGAAATCCTGCAGAAGACTTTGTAATCCAAAGTACAGTAAAATTAATTTAATTTTTCTGAGCTTCTTGAAAGATCCAATGCTCTCAGACACTTCAAGATAGTTCATAAAGTTTTTCAATGAAATGTCTTTTAATCAGAAAGTAGAAAGTGATTAAAACAAGTGCACATTTTGCAGGTAAACACAGAAGTGCTGCCAGAACTTTTGCGAGCACAGATTTTTCATCTCTAGGATGTGATTTATGATCAAAACCCAAGAGAGGCTTAGAATTGACAATAGCCTAAAGTCCTGGGTTCTCACAGACTTGAACTTAGGACCCCCATATACTAGTCGGGTACTATAAATCAGCAAGCTCTTAAGTACCTACCAAAGTCAGCCTCTTACTTTCACAGGTTGGCACCGTTCCATTTTGCATTAAAAAAACAATTGAAGATTGTGAAGGAGGTCCTTAATATTTCTGTGGTCAAAGACCTTTTCTGGAATGTGGGAGGCTGGCAGTGTTGAATCTTTTTCACCTGATGTGAGTTGATTAATGAACTGTTGGCTATGCAAAGTGAGGAGCTTGCTTTCTGCATTTTTTCTGACAAAACCAGAAAGAACTTGGTTTCAGCCCTATACGAAACAAAAAAGGGCTTGGAGTTTTTTTGAAGCTCAAAGTTATGTACAACTAGAAAATCATGTCTCACACAGCTGTCAGAGATGACTCATGCTGTAAGATGGCTGTAATTTTCTTTTGGGACACTCAATAGCTTCCAAGTGAGCACATAGCTCCTAGTGCAGCACATAATGGGCATGTCCTGAACTGTAGGGGCTTCTAGAACAAGCCCAGAGTAAATGAGGCTCCTTGGAGCTTGGGAACAGAGATACAGGTTTAATATGGACTTAGAATGAGAAAGCTGCAGGAGCTGAGAAGTTGCAGGGTTTGTACCTTTTCTATCTTTTTATCGGAGCTCCATGCTCGGTGAGAATCAGGATTCAGGAACAAGAGGGTTTTTTCAAGCCGTCTGCTTGGGATACGGGCAATGAAATGAAACATTTGTTGCAAAGGGACCATACAGTTCTGCAGTTTGGGTGGATCTAGGTTCCATTTTAGCCTTAAATCAACCTTGGGATATAACAGTTCAATCTATTCTAGTGCCCCTGCTTTCACCTTATCACAGGTTAACCGGGGGCCATCATACAACCAGTTATTGTTTCATGTAACGCACAGTAAAACTACCTGTCTGGATCACTGCACACATATATCAACAACAGGACATGATTTAGGAGTCCTTGGTCTCGCTGTTGCAGATGTGAAACCGTAATGAAGCATAGCCACCATGTCAAAAGCTGCTCTTAGGGCTGCTTAGCTGTGCAAAGTGGAGTGTACCCAGAAGATTTCAGCTTCGCGTATCCAAACCAGCTGCTTCTGAGCTGTGCCATTACAAATATAGTCTGCATGTATTCATATATATGTCCACATCCAGCTAATTGATGTGGGAATAACTCTCTGCAGACTCAAATTTTTACCTGTGAGCAACTGAAGATGGCTCAAAAGACAGTCAAAAGAAGCAGGCTACCAGCTGCAGCTCATGGGCAACAAGGTATCTGTGCAGTCCAATTTGCTGTGGTTTTCCACCTGAGCAGAGAGAGAGGACTGTGTAACATTAAACTTCTCACAGCTCTTCCCAGTGTGTGTGAAATCTTCTTCTGAAGCCCAGGCAAACATCCCTCCCCACACTCTGAGCAAGGAGACTCTGAAATGATGAGGTCTCAAGTCCCATCAGGTCCAGGAAGGAAATGCCATTTCTCTTGCAGCCACTCATCAGGCATAAGAGCATATCACACCTGGATGTATACAGTGACTCTTGTCCCTTCACCCTTTCACCCCCATTTCCTCAAGCAGTCAAAAAAAAAAAAAAAATGAAACAAAAAAGAAACAAGTAACTTTATTAAAACTAGCTGCTTCACCTGTGGCAAGACTATATTCTATTGAGCATGTATTCCCTTTGCAGATTAAAAGTCAGATGCACAATTCTTTAGGATAGAATAAAACCAAGCCCCTTCAAGCAAAAATGTACCTGAATGTCTAGTGGCCTTCTGAAAATCTTCAGCTCATCAAAGCACTGAAACAGACAGAGAGCTGAAAGAACACACAACAAGAGTAGATGCTGATCTACCTTTCCCCATCAGTGCCCAGCTACGTCAGCCCCAAGGAAGAGCATGTACCTGCCCTAGCATTCCTCCAGCAATTACTTATCATTTTCTTGAAGACTTCAGATGGCTGCAGGTACACCATCTCTTTGAACAGCTAGTGACAGTTGTCCTTCCCCTTTCGTTCCTCCAAAATAACAGTTTTAGATTGGCTCTTACAAACATGAAATACCATTTTTCTTCTGAAAACGTCCTGTGAACACTCAAAAACTCTTAAGACCTGGGAGTTGGGCAGAAATCCCCTGGGATGTACACAGCACTGCCTTCATTTCAGGTGTGCTGGCTGACAGCTGACAGCAACATGACAGCAAGCATGAAATAATAAAACTACATTTATCTGCCCATACTGTTTAGCTTGCAGCCTCATCACAGTAGATAAAGCTGTCGTGTCCCATTTGGAGACATGGGTAAACAATTTAGCTTAAAATATGAATATCAAGCACCTATGTTATCTCCTGTGCGACAGATTGTATGTGGTTGCGCATATGTGTATGACAGTGTTGGAATATTTTAAACACTAAATTGCTGCATCCAGAGATTGGTAAATTAAATAATTGTTCATTAGTTACCATAGCGATGCAGATACAATCATGGTGAACAAAGAAGGAATGGGGCAGGATAAACAGACAAACACAGAACAAATGGTGACAGAGGCAAGGCCCTGCATAGATTTTTGTTAATATGGCTTTATTTATAAAGTCCCCTACCTGCAAGATCTTGTTCCATATTCATTGCTGTTTCACTGCTTGCAAAGGGAAGTGGCACATACTCTGATATAGCCTGAAAGATTCAAATCCTGAGCTGGAGCAAACTGGTATAGCTCTATTGACTTTGGCAGAGAGCAGCCAGTTTATGTCAGCTGGGGAATCTGGCAAAGAAAAGAACATCTAATTCTTTTTAGCTTCTGCAGCAACTGAATACTACTGCATCCTCTGCTACTTTACAACTTCTTACGGCAGTGCTCTCCTGTAAACAGACAGGGACAAGCTGGCTTTCCCAAAGCCAGCTGGCAGGTTTAGGCTTCCAACTGCCAATAATTTCAATGGCAGCTCTATAGTCAGTCTTCTAGTCAGCCTTGAGAATCTCATCAATAATCCCTTTGCCACTGATAAGAGAAACAGCATGGGATTAAGAATATCATAGAATCATAGAATGGTTTGGGTTGGAAGGGATCTTAAAAGATCACCTAGTTCTAGCACCCCTGCCATGGGCAGGGACACCTTCCACTAGACCAGGTCGCTCAGAGCTCCATCCAGCCTATCCTTAAACACGTCCAGGGATGGAGCATCCACAACTTCCCTGGGCAACCTGTTCCAGTGCCTGCTCACCAGACAGGCTTTAAGCAGAAGGGGTTCTGACACCTCACCCAGGTCTCTCAGTCCTCCTGCTTACTGGTCGTGCTGCACTCAGCTGCATCACCCAGACTCCTGTAGCAGCCATGCACGAAAGCTGAAGCATTGATCTGCAGCGGCTGAACAAGAGACAGAAAAAGATGACTCTGTCCTCCTTTGGATTTTGCCCATGGTCATGGCCCATGGTCAATTGTCTAATGATAATACTAAGTAACTGGCCTTCTGAAAGGCCAATTAAAACTTCTTAATTTATGTTTGCACATGTATTTGCATAGAAGAAAGTAAACCAAAAGATAGAAACTGTGCTGAGAGTAATGTCAAGGCCTGGGCTAACAGACAGAATCTTCCCCAAGTCAGGGCAAGCCATTCTAGCCCTCCCCTCTGCCATACACCCCAGATGAGGACCCGGCCTGAGCTACCCTGCACAGTAAACCAGCAGTGAAGAGCAGTTCATACTGAAAGACCTACACAAACACCTGACGTAGCTACAGATCTCTTGGTTTACTTCATCATCACTTTTTGGCAGTGATAGAGGAATTGGGCTGATGACTGGGACAGGAACAGCCCAGATTAGGCAAACACAAGGACACCAAAGCACATGTGTCAGACATGGAGTGGTTTTAAGAAAAAAAAAAGAAAACAAAACACCACACCCTGAGTTTGTTCCTCAAAGTCTGTCGCTATCTTGTCCAAAATCAGTGTAAATCTCCCAAAAGCAGTGACTAGACTCAGCTGTCAGCTAGTGATTCTCAAAGTCCATGTAGAATGGGTGACCTATTGAAACCCTTCATATGAGGTCAAATATGTCCCCCATATACCAGAAATATTATGTAGATACTCCAAGAAAAATTATTAACATCCTGGAGTCAGAGGTGAAGTAGGAAACTGGGCAGCATTGTGCCTAGAGATCTGTCCATCTTCACAGTACTTGAACATTTCTGTCCAAAATGACCATCAGTGACTACTATATCAGTTATCAATACCATTAGGGCCAACATAGCATATCACAGGTATGAAGCTGGGCATCTTCCTCAGCTGAATGTCCAGATCCCCCTGTGAGATCAGGCATTTTTGAAAGTGCAGGGAGACAGAAGACAGGCAGAAAGTCGTTCTCCCAGCTCTAGTTCAGTGCTGTAAGAAAGAAAAGCCACAGTGGCATAAAGGAAGACCCAAAATATCCAGTGGCTATACCTACTACAAATGGTGTAAGGAGCAGCTGCAAGTACCCCCATTACCCCCCAGCAGGCAATTACTCACAGACAAGCCCCAAGCCAGAGGTGCAACGTGAGATTCTGTGCAGTTCAACAGAGGCTGCCAGAGTACAGCTGAGGAAAGCACACTATTTTCTGCAGCATGAGCTAGACACTAGGAGCAAAGCAGTCTTGCTGCATTTTGGGTAGCAATTCAATCCCTTTCCTTACTTTAGTAGGCAAAGACATCTGCTCAGTAATGTCTTAAACCCCTCAGCACCACAGAGCTTTTTTTAAAAGAGACAGTGTTCTCTAGCCCTTTAGGTAAGTAGATACTGTATCTACTTAGACATCTTGAATATAGTAAATAATGGCCATCTTTACACAGAAACCTTTTTGATGGAGTTTTATCTGGAGGTAAGAGAATCAGCATTAAGTTTTTTCCTACTTCAGTGAAATAAAAAACCCCTTCCCTGCAATATTGTGAGCTGTGAGAAAAGCTTATGTTTACAAATCATATTTTTTGTTATATTTTAGCTGTTTGCAAAGACTCTCTATATACCGGCCAACTACTGTAATCAGATCTCTGTGAAGAATAGTCTGAAGTTGCTAGTCTACATTTATTTCTACTGTATGTGTATGTAGTTAACTGCCTCAAAACAACCTCTTTGCATTCACAACATTCTTAAAAGCACAAAACCTTGTAAATACGGTTCATCTCCTCTCTTACCTCCACAGGTACTAACTGGGAGAAATACTGTTGAGTGCAAGAGGAAAGAAATATTTTCCACATACTGCTGTGGCTGCTCTGCCCACACTACGCTGTGGGCACCGTCACTCCCTGGGGATATGGCCTTTTACCTAGACTCACACCTCCGGCAGAAAATTCTCCTTTCCCTGCAGCAATCAAGCAGCAGCAGACTAAATGGCTTCCCATTTCCCTCTGCAGCAAAGCAAGTGCCTCTCTGCATCCATAGAACTTGCTGTTCCCCCCAGGCACCAGCAAAGCTGAGGCTGTGAACACTCCTCCCTCTATGAGACACGTCCTGTGCTCTAACCCTGTGAGGCTGGAACTGCATATGGGAAGCACATTGACATTGTTAAGGTTAATGATATAAGAACAGAAAGCACATCTACAAGTAAATGGACTATAATAATTGCTCAAGAGAACAATAAGAGCAATATATTGCAAATGGGCCTTTGGTGTCCTTTAGCAGTGTTGCTGTCATCATCCTATTCTCACAACAGGTAGTACGCTATCTCTGATCCTGAGAGATGAGAAACTTTCCACAGAGACTCTCTGTAAGTAAGTGCTGAGCACATGTAATACCAACATGCGCTCCATAACTTCCTGTACACCCTAAGGCACTGCTGGGTGTCCCTCCTGCAGCTTTGCTGTGTTCAAAGGGAAGAGGGGGGATGTGGTTTCAGTTTCACATATGTCTTGCCTGTAACTTCCCAGCCAAATGGTCAGCTACTGATTGCAGGTGTTTGGCAGCAGGAGGCCTTCGGCAGGAACCTAGTGAGGCATTAAATGCTTTAGCACTGAGGGAGCAGAGAAGATAAAAAGTGACCGAAACAAGAGATTCTCCTCCCCATTCGAAACCCAAGGTGGGGCCACTTCTTGATTTCTTTACTTGGCAGTCGTGTTTCTGGATCTTTTCAGTAGCGGTCACGACTTTTTAATGGTTTTGTGTGATGAAAGCCTTTGACAAGAGCATGTGTCACTGAAAGTGCAGTGGTGAGCCATGGTTTTCATATATATGTTAACCAGCATTTATAGCATTACAGAGCCTGGGTGACAGAAGAGTAATTCAGTTAAGCTGCAGCAAAGTACATGGATTCTGTACTATACATCAGAAGGCAGAGGAACGTGGGACTAAAAGGCGAACAGCCAGAGAACACCCAGCTCCATGGTGTCCCACAGCCCACAGTTAATGTGGAAATGCTGCTGTGTGAAACACGTGGGACACACTCTCCTGGGGACGGTGCTGCTGGCACCACTGCACTGGGAAAGCATGCTGTGAAGAAAAGCCTTTCCCGACAGACAAGTGTTTATGCACAGCCTATTGCTGAAGTGAGAATTTGGGACAGCTTGGAGCACTGGAGAATATCACGTTTCTGCTGCAGATAGTCAGATTTGCCCACAAGCAAAATTCACTCAGAGAAAAAGACAAAGCAAATTTGCTTTTCCTTCTGAAAGCATCCCTCCTCCCTGCCGTTTCCTGCTCCATATAAGAGCAATCTCTGGCTGGTGCAAATCTGTCTTTGAATGAAACTCATGCCTCCAAACTCTGTATGAAAAGTCCTGATTTTCACCAAGGTAACAGTTGTCTTATTTAGAAAATGACAATAGACTCAGTAATTGCCCACATTTGCAGTTTCTAAGTAGGGCTACTGAATAAATGCAAGTATTCTGTTTTGTTATTTTTTTAAGTTTAGCCTTTTCTACAGAGGCTTAAAAAGTATCATTTACTCCAACATGAAATCTTCAGAAGAACAGAATATGAAATCAACTGGATTGAGCCATTTATTTGATTCCTATTTCTAGGCTTCAGTTAGAGGAACATAATTTGTAAAAAGGTGAACAGGTAATCAAATTGCAATCAGCAAATCTTCTTAAAAAAAAAAAAAAAAGAAAGAGAGAAAAGATTTAAACAGCAGGCATTACAGACAGGAAAAGTCACATCTACAGCCCCATGGGAAAATCTAGATGCAATCAATTCAGGGTAAAATTTAATTAAAAGACTGAGCAATGGGATGGGGAACAAAATTCAGGTATATAGGAAATCTTTGAGAAATACTCCTGTGAGAACACAGTAAGATCATTATTATTCTGCTCATACAGTTGAATCATACTGGTAAGCAATCCATATACATGCATCATCCCACTTACAGGGAAAAAATATTTTCTAGCCCTACCCAAATATCTCCCATCTTAGAAGGGTTAAAAGATCATAACAAACCCTTGATGGTATTCCAAATATTTCTGTGCCTATCCCCAAAATAGTAGCTGGTTTATCAGTTCTGCTTTATCTAAATCTTAACTCCTCGCTGTCCTGCCATGTAATTTTGGTTGAAAACAGCCTAGCAATTATAATAATAATTACAAAAGAGAAGGAGAAAGACAATGGACACCCACGGTCTTCTTTAACTAAAATCCAGTATTGAGCTCCCTGGAAATAAAACCAATTCAGTAGGGCACATAATTCATTATTAAAGACAATTTTGTAACTCATAAGGAACATTACGTACAGAACAAACAGCATGTAAAACTGCCTCAAATGTTATATACCTATTATAATCAAAAGATTTTACAGCTCCCTTAGAGAACACTTGGGAAATGCTACCCTCAGAATGTGGTGTGCAGAAAAGACAAGAAACGTAACAAAAATGTAAAAGAGTCTGATGCTGTTCAGAAAGTGTTATATTTGATTTGAAAAGCATGCAAAAACACAAGCATAAAATGCCAAGAAATAAATTACTTAAATACTTCGTTAAAAAGTGCAGATTATATACTGCATTTCATTTATTTTTATTCTTCTGCCAGGACACTGCAGCACATGATCCAGATGCTCAACCTGTGAGAGTTGCTACAAACCTGTGACTCAGCTCAGGTACTGGCACTGCACATGGGAATGCTCAGACTGGACTAAACAACATATAAACAGCTCTACACCAAGAGCATGTGGAACGTGGACAAAAGGCACCTGGCAGGTTGGTCTGATACCTCCAGCAACCTGGAAAGAGCACACTGCACCTTTGTGGCCACTCTACAAGTCAAGATGATGGCCAAGAAAAAAATTTTGTGTTTCAAATTTTCACCTGAGCAGAGAACATTTTGTCAGTAGGGTAAATATGCATTTTGTCACTTGAAGTAGTGAGAGTGAGGATATGCAGGAAGATTTTCACAGGCCTAGTTGGTTCTGCCAACTGTGTGAGGTCACTCACAGTGTGCTACTCCCTGGGTTTCTTCCAATGTACAAACAAGTACAGCCAGTGGTTCCAGGCCTCCATACAGTGGACTTCCATGGTCACTGCCCAAAATATAAATAGCTCATATCCATCGCTACCACTCTCTGCAGGCTATTAAATCCTCAGTGAGTTTCATACTATCCTTGTAATACTAGGAAGTAAAACATTTCAGGCAGAAATTTAGATTTCTAAGATGAGAAAATTCCTTCAAAACTCTGTGTTATGAGCATAATGAAGAGTCTCTTGTTGGTGTTCTCTTGGCAGAGGCTTACAACTTTCAGAGGGGAAATGAAAGAATTTGTACAAGAGAGATGAAAACAGTCTCTCAATGATAGATGCAAGGAAGACATTGTTCTGCTTTGTTAAAATGGCCTTTATAAAATGTTCATTGCCTATCAACTGATGTATTAATTATTGATAGGGGAAAACCAGCAGGCAGCACTGCACTCAGTTTGACTGAGGGTAGGCAAACATCCTGTCTTGTCACACCAAATTCAGAAAGTGCCTTATTCACAGGACGCTGTCTCAAATGCAAAATCATTTTTAAGGGGAAATATCTACATAAAAGGATGACACTTGTAAGAATAAATCCTGTTGCTCTCTCAGTCCCACTTTCTCTGAGTAAATGCATATACTAAATGGCTTTCACTTCAGCTGAAATGGTGTATTGCACTAGCATGCTTTATAAACTTGTATTCTAACTGCTAGGAAAACAAAAGGGAAAAGTTAAAAGCAATTTAAAAAAATTAACAGCAAAAACCCTGAGAGTCTAAAAGGGTTCTAATAGAAAGCAGAAGAAATACAAATATAATGTAGATATATACTGTATTTGCTGGAAGCTAGAGGGAATTATGGATGTGGTGGAAAAGCCACAGTCAGATTTTGCTTAAAATCAGATTACAGTTCAGTGTGTTGCAGGTTAATTTGTGTGTTACAGAAACCTCCTAGGATTTTAGGCCTAAACAGAAAAAAATCATGACACCAGCTATATACAAGAAATTTTGCCAGCATGGCAAGTTCAGCTGAACAAAAAATGGATGTGTGTGCTGCGTGTCAGCTGGATAACCAGTGTGTGTTGCCCAAACTGAGATGAGTTTTGAAGTTCACTCCCAGTGACAACACTGGGGATGGTGTTTTTTCCAACCTAAGAACTCCTTCTATTGATTTTTTTTTCTTTCCTTTAAAGAAATCACATGCCTACCACATTTCAAAGGAAACCATCCATCCTGCAAAAGCTCTTGTTTTTCTGCTGTTGCTTTTCCCTGAGTCTCAGTAGGGGTGCAGCTACACACTTGAAATGTGTATACAGCAGGCCAGCACATTGCTCACCCGCTGTATAGTCAAAATCCCGGCAGGGAAGCAGGTAGGTTGGCCTTACAGCTAACAGCAATTACAGAATAACAGATTCTGAAGTGCTAATGAAAGCCCTGCTGAAGAAACTGAAGAACTTTTCAGACACTATTAGAAAGCAATCTGTAATCAGATGTATAATTATACATCAGGGTTCACTTAGGAATTCCCACCTAAACTTTTCGCCTTCCTGTCCTTGTCTTCACCCTAAATTCTTTCTTTTTCACTTTCTCTTTTCTCATTCTGCATAAACTGTGCTCTTGGCCCTTTGAGTGGATTTACAGGATCTACTCCTGACCTACTTTTCCATTGTTACTCCTGCAGCTCCTATCAAGGAACTTGGCAGAACCAAAAGGCTAAGTAGCAAGGCAGCGAAGTCCTTTAATGAGCTACATCAGTGAGCAAACCTTCTCTAGCCTCACCCTGCCCTTATTTCAGTTTCTTTGTTATTCAGGTCAGGAGCAAGTTCTCAAAGAAAGAAGCCTGATCTCCCTCATGGAGCAAAGACTCCGGAACTAAGCTCTTGAATTTAACCAGAATAGCAGTCCACGGAGGATCCCAGGAGCAAGCAAGGACATTTTCAACTTTTATGAAAGAAACCAAACTCATTTATCTCATTTGGAGATTTACAGCTTTGAGCAGAAATGTCTGATTTGGGGCACTGCTCTTAGAAGCTGATAACATGACAAAACCTAACAATAAATGCAAATACTAATACACTCAAGGGCAAGAAGAAAACTACAATGTGGTTAACTTGGATATCATGCTTGTCCAATGAAACAAACAAAGGAAGCGACAAAACAAATGCGTAGTTTGAGGTTTTCTTCCACTCATTCACTTTTTGCATCTGGCAGAACTTTGTTGTTTTCACTCTTTCAACTCTCAGCTGTTCTCCACCCCTGCAAGATAATCCATACAAGAGGTGCCCACGTGCGCATACAGCTCCCCTGGGGATCTGACAGGCTTGTACACCAGCACAGGGTGTACCCCATCAGCCAGCAGGCAGGATTTGCAGCATGATTAATATGTTTAACCTTGATGAAAAGGTCATTTACAAAGCTCCACTGATCTCTACCATTCCTAACTAATAAAGGAGGAAAGAAAACCTAAGAAACTGAAAGGAATTTTAATAAGAGCAGTCAGTCCGTGCTCTTTTTTTTTTTGCAGGGTGTTATGCTAGACATGGAAATCTTTTGCAACTTAAAAAGCAACTAAACACGGATCATAACCAACACCAACACTTCTCACACTGGGGGACCTTCAGTTCCAGATCTGGAGCTTTACTCTGTCTCTAGCCTTCACACATGCCATTACAGAATCAGGGCTCCAGAAGGTACAGCCAGAGGTACAATATTAAGGAAAGTTTTGGTTGTCTGGGCAAAGTTGATGTTCTCAGCCTCCCTAGTATTCTTGCTAGGTTACAACTGTAAGTACTGTTCAGGAACAGTACAGCACAGTTTATTTTCTTCAATATGAAAGTGGGTGGAATTATTGCTGTAAAACTTAAAGTATATTTTCATTCACAGTATGAGTCACTGATACCATGGCTGTGCTTGGTACCTACGTTATACTACACATATCTCGATCCTGACACAAAGGGAGGACCTCTCAGTGATGCACAGAATCTTTGGCCAGAAGGGTGTATTATGGTAATTTAGCTTGGTCTTCTGAACAGTACTGGCAATGTACTCATTCATTCTGTATTCATTCTTTTATGAATACCAGCAGAGGAACCAATTAATTTTCTTTGTGGCAGGAGTGGTTGTTTGCAGAATACCACCTCTTGACTAACAACTTCAGAGGCAGCCCCCTTTCTCTGGGGCCAAGCCCTTCAAGCCCTTCTTCCTCTGGTGCCAAAAACAGCCTTTGGATACCAGTGATGGAGCTACAGAGCCACACGTGAACCTGTGAACAACAGCTAAAAATCTCTGTAGGTTGTTACTGGTTCCTTGTGTGAGCAAACATATTAGTGACCAAAAATCATAATCAGCATGTTTTCTCTTAGCTGGCTTTAAGTACCTGCAAACTCTGATTTCCTGTTCTAGAAAGAACACATATTCACGGAGATGTTAAGCGGATAGCCTCGCTTAAGCTAATACTGTCTCCTTTTTGCTTGTGTGATTTGAGAGAAGTTTCCAACATACTTCATCTCATTTATGCAAGTACCCTGCCACAAATTATATTGTTGATACATCCTCCAGCTTGCAGATCAGATAAGATCACAGCATATTGTTTAAAGATCTGCCTTTGTATATTATACAGCAACTGTGCCAATGAGCAGTACATCACAAAGCCAAGCCTTTGTTTATTAAAGGAAAAAATGACTGAAGATCTTGTGTACATGGGAAACTATAGAAGTAAAATTAGAGCAGTACAGTCTAATAATTAAGGTTATATTCCCAGGACTGGCATTTTTCTTGAACCATCTTTTTCCTGACCCTCTTTATATTTTTTTTTCACAGAGATTTAACATGTTGGATCAGTTAAGGGTGTAAACATGGTCACTGCGAGATGCAAGATTCATTATGCTGCTTCTTGAGGTATCAGCTGCCTGTGCTTGTTCACATGCTCAGGGCTGAGCTAATCACCAGATTTGGACCAGGGAAGAAACCCTTTTTCAGATTAGCTCCACAGAGATTGCTGGATTTTGTTTGTCTTTCTCTGCAGCACTGGGCAGGGTCCAGAAGCATCTGCAAATGTCACCCAGCAAATCCCCTGCTAGCTGGGAGGACTTAGAACTGCCCTTGATCTCTCCTGTTCTCCTCCTGTGACACAATTATTGTGGCATTTGGTCTTCTAGCACAGACTTGGCATCTGTTGTGAGAAGCTTGAAAATGTACAGCATCCCAGGGTGAGATAAGCTACAGAGTGTGCAGCTGCAGCAAGCCTTCCTCCATTTTGAGAGACACTGTCTGCACGACACAGGTGGTGCCACTCAGTCCTGTATCTTTAGTTCACCC
>JAWWMO010000121.1:43515497-43612770 GCA_035047845.1 Dendrocincla fuliginosa
GCCGCGGGGCGACGAGGAGGAGGAGGAGGAGGAGGAGGAGGAGGAGGAGGAGGAGGAAGGGGGTGAGGACCTGGAGGACAACGTGTTCTGCCCTCCGCTGCTGTATTACAGCCGTGAGCCGGCCGAGCCCCAGCGGCCGCCGCCAGCAGCAGCAGCTGGAGCGGCCCCAGGGCAGTGGCAGCGCGTCGAGGCCCGGAGACCGCGGGAGGAGGACAAGGGCCCAAGCCCGCCAAGCCCCAGCGCCGGGCCCTCGCTGCTGCACCCCGCCAGCCCTCGGCTGCCCCACACCGCCCTGGAGCAGCTGCCCCTGCTCAGCGCCCTGCTGGCGGAGCTGTCGGTGCTCACCCACAGCGCTCCGCCTACTGCTGTCCACCCCCAACTGGCCTGGCTCTACCAGCCCCCGGGCAGTGGTGGCAGGCCCTCAAGGCCCCCCAGCCGGTCCGCTGCCAGCCAGCCTGCAGAGGCACCTGTGGGGCCTGGTGGGAGAAGTGAAGCTGCGAGCCCTCGATCCAAACAAGAGGCCACCTCACCAGTGTCTCCTGGCACTGGGAGAAGACCTAAGAAAGCCGTGCCCCGGGGAGAGCCAGCATCCGAAAGGAACCGCAAAGCTAAAGAGAACAGACCTCCCAGAAAGAAATTGTTGTATGGGCTGACAAATACACTGAGGCTACGGCTGCAGCAGACCAACCCTGATAAGCTGATAATTCTTGAAAGGAGGGAGAAACACAGAAAAAAGCAAATGGAGATGCTGAATGAGAGAAGTCCCTTATCCAACAGAAAGCTGCTCAGAAATGCTGGAGAACCGCATGTGGTTTCTTGCCGGTCTTGTAGCAAGGGAGACAGTTCAAAGCGCAATAATCAGCTGGATAAAACTGTTCAGACTTCATTAGAAAACAGTGCTTTCTCAGAGTCCATTTCTGTGACAGCAGATGTGTCCCCTGACCTGCAGAAACATTCTATTATAAGTCTATGGAGGAACAATGCAATTGCAAGCAAGGAGCATCCATACAAAGTAACTACAGCCCCCTTACTGGAGGACTCTCTTTTAAAATCTGCTCACGAGGAAAAGTGTGTGAAAGCTCAATTCCCAGCAGCATTCCCATCAGATGCTAATGCAGAGGGAAATAATGAGGAAGCAGTACGCTTAATCCATCATGAAACCACGGAGCATGATGACGCATCTGTTATAAGTGGTCATAAACCAAGCAGGAGTGTTGAAAACAACTCTGAATTCATGTACTCGGATGACTTTGTTGCTAGTCCTGAGAACACAATTTATTCAGAAGACTTCACGAGTGCTGAGTGTACAGAGAAAGACTCAGAAGCTCTTGACAGCAGTCCTGAACCTCTGTGTCTTGAAAGCCCAAAGAGAGGTAGATCAGATACAGAGCCAGAATCCTGCAGGTCCAGAATTTCAAAGACAAGTCAAAGAGCTGAAAGTACTTCAGATCTAGTGCCAGTTCCTTCGGCTTCATCTCCAGTCCAGTCTTTGAGGAGAAACCGTGACTTTAAAACCAGCAAGAGAGCTAGTGCTGAATCTGCTGACTCACTTAACCTCATGCAGGTGGAGGCATCATTGTTAGATGAAGAACAGAAAGCCCAGCAGATCAGTAAGGAAGCAAACAGGGGTGATCAGCATATTAAACAAATACCTACACTGAGAAGCAAACAAGTTAGATCTGGTACTGATCTGAATATAGGAAGAGAGCAGCCCTCAGCAGGAGAAAAGCAGTCAGTAACTAAAGTTAGCTCTTACTTGCCATCTAACATGTCTGATCTTGAACTTAGTGTCCTGGAAAACAGTATGTCAGAAAAAGAGGATGATTTTCTGGAAAAACTACATGCTCCTCATCAGTACAAAGACATCAGTGAACTTGTAATAAACAAGCTCCCGGGATACACAATGTAATTACAAGTTTTCACCGTCTCGATTAAGATACGGTATTTAAACTTTATAAGGCCTGGTACATTTAGCTGCAATAAATAAAAGTTAATTTAACACTTTATCATGCACATTTAATACATCAATGAATTAAGAGGTTTTAAAAATAAACTACTATTTGAGTCTCTCACAAATGGCTCAGGTGGTACCTACAGCATGACTCCAGTGTCTTAACGCAAGAGTAATCCAAACAGCACATGAAACATTGTCAAAGCAGAAATGAAGACAAAAGCAGTCTGTACCCACAAAACTTGTCCAGGGTAAAAGTAATACATTGCTACCGAAACAGCCAAGTACAAAAAACTATTCCTAAGCAAATGGAAGTTTTTGTTACTCATGAAAATAGTTCTATGCTTCATTTTCTTCACAAGTAGTTACTTAAAACATAAGAGACACAGCCAGTAACAGCACAGGTTTTTATCAGCTAATCTGTATAATGATGTATTTGCTTCCCTGTTCTATCACTAAATATAGCAACCAGAACCAGATAAGCCCTTTCAGAGTTTCTTAGGTTGAAGTTTCTCATTTAAGTTAAATTTTCACAATTTATTTTAAAGGAGTGAAAGACTTACTGGTGACAGTAAATCTATATAATCTGGGAGAACTTAAGAGGTAGATGGAAGTTCCTTGACCATGAAGACAAAAGGTGTGCAAAGTATGGAAGAGCACAGTAAATTTTCAACGCTTCACAACCACCTGATTGCATTCTCTGGCACTGGGGAAAGAGAGGGTGTTGGCATCCACGGGCCAGAGACTTGGAACAATAAGCATATTATGTCACGATTTAAAGATTTGAGAATATGAGGAATTTGCCATGTCCCGTTTTCCATTAAGATGGTTGAACTACCATCTAATATTTGCTTTTGATTTATGGTTTGGTTTTTATGGCTACCACTTTGATCAATGAACTTCATGTTTTCTGTTTAGAGTCCATATCCCTATCACAAATTTTAGAGGTGTTCCTTAACTTGAATCAGAAGAGTACTAAAAATTCCTGCCTTTTTAGTCTCTACCCTCCTTTTTGCTCTCTTTGAGTAGTTCATCTCCTATGTCAACTTTACATTCCTAGTTACCTCATCAATTAGGACATTTATCCTTGGGGTTAAATGACAGACTTACCCACTCCCCTTTTCCTTATAATTTACAATCTGACTTTTTTACACAACTTTTTAATTTCCTGCTATAGTTTTCCATGTACTTCGCTGCAAGTGCCCGTGTTTACACTTTAACATCTTGGAGGGATTTTTTCCTTTCCATACTACTATGTGTTTATTTTGTAGGAATGACACTACCTCTCCTGTTTAAAGTATGAACATCTGTGAGGATTATTCGAGTATCTAAGTGTGGACTTCTGGGAACACTACTACTAATATTTTTAATGTAAAGGTGAGCAGTTGAAATTACCTATATATCAAAGGAATCTCTGGCCAGAGCAATTCTTAAATGTTAATTAGTGTGACTCTTTCATCAGTTACCATTGCAGACCAAAATATTATTTTTCCTTTTTCTTCTAATGCCATGGACTTCTTTGATACATGTGGATTCTGACTGTCATTTGTAGGTGGCTGTGATTCTGATTTTATTGATGGAATTATGTCTTGCATTTCTCATGGGCAAAACTGGCATTAAAATGCAATGCTGAGGAACCAGTTTTACAGTGGCTGTTTAAATGAGTTGTTAACACTACAAGGCCATGATTTGAAGAACAACAGTTAAGAAAAGTTTATTTTCAACCCCAAATGGGTTGAAACTGAAGGGCAAATTTCTAGTCCTTTTTTCTATCCCCTATCCTATCTTCACTTTTCAATTTCCAGAAACAAATATTGTAGAAACAATATTTCTTTAAATAATGAAACTATTCTCTTTTCAGCTCATTTTATTTGGGATAACATTTTTAATGTTTACTGTGTAATAGCATTTATGATTTTATGAGGAGAATTATGAAAATGACAGAAAATGCGTACTAGGGAGACAATAGGAGACATTACACTAGAACAGAACTGCAGCATCATGCTTGCATGTTTCAGTTTGTTTTTTTCTTTTCAAATATGGACCCCAGGTAGTTATTATTGCATGGAGAGGTTAGCAGATAGTTTCCACCCTCAGGGATAATAATATTTTCAGATGTTATCTTATTGTTGTGAGAGTAAATGGATTTTTACTTAACATTCAAACAGCAACTCTCAGTCAACAAAAGTGGGAAAGAACTTTGTGTCACTGATTTATTACTGAAAACTCCTAAACCAATATACTGGCAAGACATACCTGCTAATGACAGATTTCTGTATGTCAACCCAACATAACAAAATAGACATGTTTACTACCAATGTAAAATAAGAAAAAAAAAGGTAGCAAATTCCCTTTTGTACAAATCCTGTAGTAATGTACACTCAACTACTTTATACCAGCTAGGCAATTTTGTCATTATAACTTGCATCCTGTACCCCCTGTTATCAGGTTGTTAACATCAGAGGTTCAATAAGAGATTTCTCTAATGGGACTATTATACCTGTCTTTCATAAAGATATAATTCCTAAATGGTAAGGGCTAAATTGCATGGATCATGGTTGTTCAGGGGACATGGCTATATGCTGGGAGAGGCAAATAATAGTAGAATATACTCTACAGTTCTTGCACAACTGTTGCAGAAGTAGCATAAATATTTAAGAATACATGGTCTTGTTGACTCACTACCTCTAAAAATTTCCTTGCTCTACACTATTAAACAGCAAACTATGATTACTACAAGTTTTACATTGTTGTAAACTTTAAAAATTTAAACTTTACTACAGTGAAATTAAAATGTGAGAAGTAATAACTAAGCTTATTATAGATCCTCACTAAACAAAGCCATCTAACTTCTTACTTTAGACTTGTTACTTCAGCACCATTTCTTTAAATCTGTGCGATACTCTAAAAATAAAGTAGACTATGTTCAAAACCATAGTTTTGCTGCTTAAGTTCAGAGTGGTTGAGTCATATGAAATTGAACTTCATGTTTTACAGCAAGACCCAAAACAAGAAATAAGCTCTTAGAAACACACATTAATTCAGAATTTATGACTCTAAAACAAGTTTGCTATGACTGTCTTTTAAACAGTTATTTCAGACTAGGTTAGATAGGTTCAGATAGGTTTCTCTATCAAACCTTGCCTTTAATCCTTTTCTAAAGTTTTGATTTCCAAATTAACCTTTCTTTTAAGATGACTGAGACCATATCTGTGAGAACAGATGCTGGCTTTAATATAACATGCATTTAGAGCTAATGGCAATCACATCTGCTATAGCTAATGTTTGTTACCAGCTAGCTGCTTGCATTTTCCATCCTCACTTCCAGTCAGTATACTGTTCAATTTTAATTTCAATTTTGTTCACATTCATATTCTTCCCCCATTTTAAATTCCTTGTTCTGTTATGTTGCAAACAAACTGCAACTTCACTGCCTTTTTCTTGTTTGGCATTGACATTCACCTGTATTAAACTGGTTTTGATTTTGGTTTGGCTTTTATGATTTCACTTGTCTCAGTTTTATATGACAACTGTAATGTAAACCTCCCCTGACTTTACGGAATTGCTTGCATTTTCCCAGAAGGGTAGTCAGTGTTCTCTATTGTTTCCCAGAGGATGAATTTGAATGTCTCATGCTGGAGAAAACAGTATTAGTCTTCAATTCTGCAGAGACCTCTGCAAATGATTCATTTGCCACTTGTTTAAAATAACATGGCTTGGCAGAGGAAATGTTTAAATAACATCTGAGATACACATTACTCCTAACTAAATGAACATTTAAAGACTGATTCAGGTGCAGTTAATAAAAAAACCCAAAACCCACCCTCCTCAAACAACAACCCCCCCCATAAAACTAAAATGTTAACTTAAAAAAATTTCAGATATCTATTATATAAATTAATTCTAATCATAGACATTTTACAAATATTCTGGATGATAGCCTATAAATTTGCCTTCATGCCTGCATGTTCTTTATGTATCTATTAACAGAAGGTAGCAAGTTTTTAAAATGAAGTAAGGGTATTTAAATTATCAAATACCCTGAAATTCCATGAGAATTAGTCACCTCAAAACAGGTTGCAGAATGGACAGCCATGCAGAGGACTCTTAACTGTATTATCTCTTGGAATGCAAAAATGTTTTTGAAAGTAGATAAGTCATGCTTCAATAAATATTTTCAGAGACATTTGGAAAGTTTAATGGTATCATGATTGAAAGAAGCTCCCTTGGTGTCAAGGAAATTCCAGCTCCTTTTCTCTTGTCTATAACTGTTGGCAGATTCAGTATTTTTTCCTGTCTCTTATGCGTATGTACTAAGAGTATATAACCTTTGACTCTTCCCTAAATTTGAATGCCAACAGAATATCCAGAACTATATTTCAGAGCTATCTCCCACCGCCTGCCCTGTTGTGCCTTTCATCTTGACACCTTGACTGTTCCAGCTTCTTCTCATCATGTATATCATGCCATCTTTAGAATTCATCTTGTCCTCCTTATCATTCAAGAAAACGCCAAACACTTCTCAGACACCTTCCCTGATTGCTCTCATCTTTGATACCAAACTAAAGCGCCACCCATTTTCTTCTGGGCTCTGCATGGTTTATCCCCTTCCTGCTTTTGTGAACCTTAGTTTTCTATTCTGTACCCATTTTTGTGGAATTCTAACTTCAGCCATTCTCAAAAAAAAAAAAAAGTCTGGAAATTGCTGTCCATCTATGTTTTCTTCTTCATGTCACCCCTGCTCTTTCTTCCTGTGGGTAACTATTGCCTAGCGTTCTTGTTTACAGGAACGTGCCAGACATAAAATTTAAGACAGAAACCATCAGATCATGGTCTGACCTCTACATTTTACTCCTGACTGCTGATGTCAACACTGGGATAAGAATAAGATAATGCTAATGCTGATCAAAATCTAATGGCATACATAGTGAAGGAAACTCTTCAGGATGCATGGCCAAACCTTGCTAATGTTGAACACAATATGAGGGAAACTCTGACATACCATGGGATGCAGTTTTCATTTTCTTGTCCATAACTCTAACAAGATTCAGCAATAGAATTATTGTAGGTAAGAAAATCTGTTAGTTAACAGGTTTTGATTGTTGCAGGTCTCTCATCTCCTCCTGCTTCTGTAATGTCACTCTACAACCCTCCAAATATTATGCAGTTTTATTTGTAAAGTGGAATAGGTGCATAGGGTTTCTTCAAAACAAGCACCCAACCAGTTGTTCAGTGTCCTTCAACAGAAAGGCAAGAACCCAAACTCAGAGTACTTCGATACATTTCCTACATACTCAGTTTTAATAACAAAATATTGGAGCAGATTCACCATTATTGAAACCTTTTATCAACAGGAAATTCCGTTTATTTTCAATGAGAGCAGCAGATTCACTAACACACTGCTTCCTTGGTATATTCATGACTGTTGCAACACCACTTTTTAACTGCATCCTTTTTCCAAATTTTTTGCTTTATTAAATCCTGTCAAATCACACACATGCCATGTGAATTTCGTATGGGTTGATACAGTCAAGGGCTGCGTCAAGGGCTGCATCAAGGAAAGCACGAATTGCAATAGTATCCTAACTAAAATTTGCCTTCTGTTCTTCTGAAACCTTGTAGCAGTACAGTAGTCAGCTAAAGAAACATGCCTTGTCAGCTGCTGGCATCACATTTATATGTCCAGAACAATGAGTCATGGCCAAACTTAGAGGAGTTTGGTGTCAAGTTGGGGGCTACGTTCCAGATGTTCCTCTGAAACTTCGTTTGCTTCTTTTGAAGTCTTAAAATGGAACTGAAATTTTGTCTCCCCAGCCTCTGAGATTTCTGAAAAGCAAAGGGGAAGACAAAAACTAATTTTTGAGAAAGTATCCCTGTCTTCTTAAAATCACACCAAACCTAAGCACAGGAAAGTTAGTCAAGGAATGTTTACAGAAACCATTTGAGAAATATTTCTAAGCACTTTCTCATTCTACTTAGCATCCCAAATAATTTGGAAAAGCTTCCTTCACTGTATTTATTACTTCTAATCTCAATAGGAAGAACTGTGAAGATATGCATTTTGTTTTGATTTGAGTTTAGCAATAGCATAGATCCCAGCAGTTCTGCTTTTACTGGAGCCGTCTCGCACAGGTCTGCCAACAGTTCCACAACTGGAGTAAATACCAAAGTTATGGATCAGATGTACAGAATAAAGCAGAATAAAACTGTACTGATGCAATAGTAAAAAGACTTTGATCCCTGCACTACAGGTCAAAGAAAGTATGTCTTTCTGGAATAGCCCCATAGGCCCTGCATTTTCACCTGCAGGACATTTAAATGAAGACAGACAAGAACAGGAAAGAGGGAGTAAGTTTTAGGGATGAGTCCCTCTTGGATAGAACCTAGTTTCATTTTCTTCTCCCCTGGCTAACTTAAGCATCTCAACTTGTCTTTCAATTACTTTCCTGATTGTACAAGAAAGAATTTGCCTTTTAAGACAATCTGGATAAAAATTATTTATATATCAGAAATTACTTTTTGGCCATCCCTGCACCAAACACCACAACTTGCTGATCTTTTTCTTTTCAGTTTGAAAGTTGTTCTGGACAAAGAGTTGAAAAAAAACAAACCAGTATACATGAAAACACATGCACTACCAAATACCCCTTGATACCCCAGTTAAAGACAACAGAGCAAAGCAAAAGTAACAAAAGAAGCAAAGAGGACAGCCCTGCCACTCTTACATTTCAAAACCAACATAAAATGATCAGTGGTGACAGGGATTACTTGTTCTCTCTTTTTTCATCACTTCCTGACAGGCATTGGGGAACATCAACAAGACTTGCAGGCACATCTGGTGGTTAAGTGCAAGAATGTTTCATGAAGCAAATGAGTTTCTCAAACGCATCAGCTAGGAAACCTCCTGTCCACACTCCAGCAAGTAGTGAGGCAATCCATCACACACCCTATCATCTGTTATTACCCTCTAGTTTCCCAAAGCTGTCTTTGTGATTGTCCTCATGTCTAAGTAGTCAGCTGATTCTGTCTTCTAGTACCATGCTTGTTATTCCTGGAGAGACCTAAATAGTTTTGTTCATTTCTGCACAAAAGCTCCCTCTCGCTATTTACTCAGAGCAGGCCAGATGCCTGCTCTCAAAAGAATCTTCTGCTTTACCTCCTACTCCATGATTTCACATGCAGACACAGAACCAGCTGTAAGAAAAAGGCCAAGCTACCATTCTTCACATACATAACCAAAAGGGAAAAGGCATCCAAGGACACAGAGAGAGAGAGAGGCACGGAAGCAGGATCCAGCAATGCCTGCAATGTTAATGGGCTTCAGTGATCGTTGTCCCTTTCTGTCATGGATAGGCCTGGAGCTCATGACACACACTTCTAAGCCCAGCACAGTAAGTGTCTTCCTGGGCCTAAAAGGTCCTGAGCAAGAGTTTCAGAAGTATGAAGTGTGTTGATGCCCATCCTCTCAGTGTGTGTCCTTTCTTGCCTTTCATAAGCCTGTGATAGTCATCAGATTTTCTTCATTTGTTTGTCCTGTTAACATCTTCTACTCTAACTTCCCAATTTGGATATTCTATCCCAGATGCTGGAAGGCATTTGCCTCAGGATAAGTGTTACTTATGTTGTACATACTGATACGAGATTGTGACTTAAATTACCTCCCTAACTGGATTACAGCTTTTACCATCTCAGAAATTCTGATTCTTTAGAAAGGATCCACTAGTTTTTCGTGGTTTTAAATCTGCTAAGGTCTTGTGGAAGTTTATTACTTTACACAGATTAATAAATACCAAAGCAATTATTTTTGCATTATTTAAACACTAAGATTTGTATATTAAACATTTATGTAGCAATTGTCCCAGTAACATTAGCACAAACATCATCTGCTGCAATCCAGCACAGAGTATGTGGACGTAACAATTAGGAACCATCTGGTGACCTGGCACTGGCTGGTACAGGAATGAAATTTTAATTAAGTTTTATTATCAGAAAGTGTAAATGACAGTTTCCACTCGAAACCCCAGAGCCAGTAAACTTTCCAAATAAAAAGAAGGATATCACTCAGCAAATGTCTGGATCACCCTCCTTGATTACATACTTTGTAAATAATATCCTCCCTTCCCATGTTCTTGGGCACAAATTTCTTATGTAGTTGTGTTTTTAAGAACTGGGCATATGGCAGATAAATTGGGAATCACACTGCAATTTACTGAGAACAGGACAATACAACAGAGAGGTCACTCATTTCCCAGGTTTGACAAGCCAGGATTGCATCCTGTGCAAGATAAAAAGAAAAGCCCAAATGAAAAACTATTCTAACAACAAGGCTATGCCAGCTAGCACTGCAACTACATTTGGATTTACTTGGAGCTGTGAAATGAAGCTCAAAAATGTGAGAAAGCTTTTTCTCTCCTGTCCCAACACTCACCTTACTATCAGTGATTCAGGTGGTGGTCTTCAGGGTCCCAGAATACCAGCACAAGATGAATCAGCCATAGATTTCCTGTCCTCCCTCAGCCTTTGGTAATTATTATTGTTATGATTGTTTTCTTTAATATTTAGTATATAACACTAAGGGTATGTAAAAAAAAAATATCAGTTACCTCATCTAAAAATTCCTCATCTTTTCTACATTACAGCTGAGTTATAGTTCTAGTGCCATTAAAGACATCAACTCTGCAGGTACTGACCCATGAAAGTTATTACAGATCTCAATTTTCTAGTCAATAAACCAATTTGTCATTCAGTCACAATCACCTAGAGAAGGTCTGTGGGCTTCACCAATCTCCAGTTATCTAAATCAAAATCAGAATTTACAAATAAGAAAATTAAATTCAGATTGTGACCCTTTGCACTTTGAGTAATCCAAGAACAATTCCACAGATCCAGTGTGCTTAAGAGAGTTACAGTCTCAATCTTTGGAGAATTTCTCCAGTGCACATTCGCAATATGTGGATACATTTGACTTTGCAACATTAACCTTAAAGTATCCATCAGCTTTAGATGGAAAGTACAGAATTTCTCTACATTAATTTTTAAAACTTCAGCAATTCTCCTTCTAGCAGAAGTGACTGTGCAGACAGAAATCACTGCCATCCTCCACACAACCAAACAATCATGGCCTTTAAATTAAGCTTCACTGCACAAATATAGTATTAGTTATTCTTTATACTTTTAGGGCACTTCATGTTAAGTGATGTATTTTTCACTCATGAAATTAATTCTCACAGGCCCTATATTTAGTAGGGCAGTAAGCTTTGTAGAAACAGAAAGTATTTTCAATGTTGAAAAACCCAACAGAAATTGACTCTACTCCTAAATTCAAGCAAACATCAGTAGCGTAATCCTTTTCTCAGAGTAAGTTCTGCTTGGAAACTAAATGGCCAAAGTGCTCCCAAGGGCAGCAATTAATATTTTAGCCAGTGGATTCATTTGGGGAGACTCTTGTAAATTTAATGAATTCCCCAGTAGTCAATCCATCATAGTCAGTAATATGCTGGCAATCTTGCTACTGATAATGTTGCCAATACATTATAAGCCCTCATTTATTGCCTTAAATTTTAATTCAATGAATTCTGCATGTGAGCTCTTCTCGGATGGTGATATTTTGTGCTAATGGAATCATAGATGGGTCATTTGGGAGCATAACAAGACTGAACTTGGTACACTTGGCAGGACGTCAGTGGGAAGGCAAGACATTTCTCACCCAATATTCTTTATCTCTTACTTCCCTAATACTTGTGCCTCTAAACTAAAATGTAATTAGATCTACTCCTTATGGGCTTCATTTTATGGACTAGAGGAAAGCACAGGAGAGACATCTGAGTGAAAACTCAGGCTACCTATGTATCCAGCCAGCTTTTAGACAGGAATATGGAAGTGCTGAAATCAGCAGTGACATACTGAACTACAGGCAATAGTGCTTGAAGGACTCAAGAATTCATCTAACCCAACCTCTTGCCCTAAGGCAAAAATCACCTTGTAACTATATCAGTCATGACAGATTTTTGTCTAACTCGTTTTTTTTAAAAAAAAACCAAAACAGTAAGAGAGATCGTGCATTTTCCGCAGGCAATGTGTTCCAGCGCTTAATTATCCTGAATGTTAGAAGTTTTTCCCAGTGTCAAACCTGGGTGTCCCCTGATACAATTTAAATCCATTCTTTTCCATCTTACAGTCTACAGACAAAAAGAATAATTTTTTTCCCTTTATGGGAGCTTTCTGTGTATTTGCCATTCCTCTTGTTTTTTCTCTGGACCAAGCAACCACAGCTCTTTCAGCCTTCCCTCACAGGCCACTGGTCATTGCTGTTGCTTTCCAATTACAGCTGTACATATGTTCCCTGAGGTACAGTACCCTGAGCTATACACTGTCGGTCCTGTGGAAGTTTCCCTAGGACATAGGAAGCACTACCTCACACACCTCTCAGTCGCTCCCTGTTTACAGTTATCTGTAAGTGTAATACACATGCTTCCTCGTCTGTCAATTAGCTGTTAGTGAAAAGATTGATAGTCTGTGCCCAGAGTCAGCAGACCCTTACAGTGCCTGAGGACTGCTTACCACCATTTGGTCAGGGACACATGGAGAACTGTGCACTGAGAACACAAAACCAGCCACATGAGGAATTTCACATCCAGGGCATGTTTCTCCATCTTCTCTGCAGGAATGTCAGAGCATCCTAATGTCAGGGCTCATGACATCTATTGATTCTCTCCTATCAAAACTGCCTGTTATATGGACATAGCAAAAAAATAGATTAGTCTGATATAATTTGTTCTTGACAAGTTCATGCTGGTTATTACTCATTTCCTTGTTAACTTCCAAGCGCTTATATGATGTTTATGTGATTATTTGCTACAACATTTTTTTTCTCTTGAATTCAAAAGGAAAATAGTCAGGCAACATGCAGGTAATCAGTAGCAAGGACATTCTGTCCAGAAAAACAAATGATGAGTAAGGGAACAAAACATATCTCAGTGGCTTATGTCTGTAAGGAACCAAAACTCTAATAGATCAAAATGCAGTTGAATGGGGTGAAAAAAATGCCACAAAAACCCCAACCAAAATAAAGGTTTTAAAGTGAGACTACAGAAATTCTTTATGTTCCCTTATTCATCTTGAGTCATTGTTAAGGTAGACCCATTAGAACACACAGAAGCTTCATAATGATAGCATTAAGCCATAGCAGTATGGCCAGACTCCTTCAAACCCCTGAACAATGTCACCTTAACAGGGCAACTTAACTGTTAAAAAGCTACACTAACAAGACATGCAGTTTGAGAGGCTCTAAAGAGAAGTAACTATTTACATGAGTCAGAATAGAAGCTGCATTTCCACTAATTAGAAAATGCATTTCTTTGTAGGCTGAAAATGACTTATAGATTTCTTACCATAAGTGCTTAGGAAGAAATTTCCTTTCAGGGGTAATCAGGAAGAGCATCAGACACCAGCTCTTGTCGGCAACAGGAAAACTCAAATCAGAAAGGAATTCAAATGCTTAAGGTACTTAGGCTATGTCAAAAATAATAAACTAAGCAGAGCAGGAGCACAGACCTGTGCCCTGGTAAATGAACCATGAACTCAGAAGCTGAGCTTTAATTTCACCCAGCAGCATTGTCCCCCATGTGCAGGCTTGGGCTGGAGGCCAATATGGGCTGGGGGCAGCTCCCAGGAAACAGACCATGTAAGACTGTCCCGTCTAGAAGAAAAAGAATGTGACGATATTGAAATGATCATGGGGTGGAAGACAGAGTAAAATACAGCCTGTTGTGTTTACTATTAGACATGTAGCCTTGGACACCAGCCTGGAAACAGAAAAGGTTTCTCAATGTGGTATAAAGCACCTTACTGAGAATTTGGGACAAGCTCAGAGCCTGTCTACCCAGTCCATTAGTGCCATCTCAATGCTGTACTTTTGGTTTAGCCTGGAAGTAGCTTGCTCTCTGCTCATCACATTGAAAGGCCAGCCTAGGCATCCAATGGTTCACATGGAAAGGGCTGGGAAAAGGACCCAAAATTCCTACAAGCCTTCCCCATGGATCCTAGTGCTCTCCTTTGTTTCCCCATTTAAGAACTGCATATCCCTCTTCAGCTTATGGCAGATCCCAGTCTATAGTCTTAGAGAAAATGGTATAAACCCATTTTCCCTATGGAAGGGCATACCTCAAAGTGATCTTTTTTTTCCCAAAAGGACAGGGGCCCTCCAAATCCCAACTTTCATGGTAGAAAGACTTAAATGTAGCTGGAAGAGCAGACATTGCAGGTCTTGACGTGAACTTCAGAAATAAAGAAGAAGGTGAAACTAAAATGTTCATGCTTCTAGATCCCACTGTCTTCAGTCTTTACCTCTTTTTGGATCTGAGACCTCCATAACCCCTCTTCATTCAACGCAGTAGAGCCAATTTACTTAATCATTGATTTGAACCTACCTCCACTATTTCTTTTCACTTGTGTATCCCTTGATTATATTTTACCTTCTTACCAATATTTAAGCATTCTCTTTTCAAAACTGTACAAGCTCTTTTTGAATTTTCACAGCGGGACTCAGAATATATTTCCCCCAAATAAAAAGCTGCATCATCCTCCTCCTTTAATTTTTAAAACTATTTGGATTCAAGGCTGCACTGAGTCACACACTTTGTGCAAAAGACAGAAGCTTTGCAAAACTTTTGAGTTTTCCATTCATCCATTTTGAGCATTCAGTCAGCACTTTTATGCCTAGAAAATAATTGTTAAAGAAAACAGTTTCAGTTTATTGTTACCTAGAAAAATACTGTGTATTGAGCACCAGTATGAATAATGCTGAGTGACAGAGAAGTTGATCAAAGGCAAAAATTAAGTTTTATGTCTCAGCAAATAGTGGTGGAATCTGTAAAATCTAAAAGATTCTTTACAGTGTAAGGAGAGAATATTTCAAAAAATATTTGGGTTTTGTTGGGGTTTGTTTTAATAGTCCAACATTTAAACAATAATATTGTTTTGAAAAGCATATGGCATACCACAGATGGACTAACATTTGCATTTCAGTAAAGGAAGAGGAGTTTAAAAGTTATGAACATTAAAACCAGCAGCAGAATTTGTAAAGCCAGAACAGAGCGGCAGCTTGCCTTCCTTCATTGCTTTTGCATGACTCCAGCTTTAGTGGGCTTAATAAATCATTCTGAGCCTTGTATTCATACTGAATTTTTTAAAAGATCTGTCAAATAGATAGTTCTTTAATGCTGTATTTAGAATTAATTGTGCTTTAACCAAGCAAAATATATCCTTTAAATACACACTTAAACATGTAACTATCAGAGTAGAAACTGCAATTTTTAATTTTAAATTTGCCCCAGAGCAATATCAGTCCATTCCTATTTCACAATAAAAAAGACAGCACCACCCATAAATGTACTTTGCATCTTCTGATTCAGTTTGATTTCACTGTTCATGGATAATCATTGGATGTGATGCAAGAGCTTCATATGTTTTTCCTTAATACCTTCCCTATAGAAACCCATTCCATGGCGACTGGTTTAGCACAGAATACATTTGTAATACATTTGTGTGATATGCTCTTTTCTTCACGGTCCACGATAAGAAATTAACTTTTGACTCTAAACTTGTTTTCTGTTCTCAAAAGAATGAAGTACAATGAGCCAAATCTGCAGTGGATTTGCTCAGGTGGTTTGGGATTTCAGTAAGTGTTGCTTTAAGCATGGATATAGAGCTTATAATACAGTTCCTGATGCATTATTCAGGCTTGAATCTACTATAGAAAAGTGAATTTGTAACTTGTAAACAAAAGATAAAAAAATTCTTTACTAAGTCAGATTTCCCAAGCACTTGGACTGGAGTTTTCTTGGCAACAAGAGCTTTGCTTTCCGTGTTGCTCTCCCATAGGCAAAAAGAGATGAGTTGCATGCTTTTACAGTGTGGAGATACATTCATTTGATGTCAACTTTTAGCTGGAACCCACCACATCTGACAACAGAAGCAACTTTGAATTCCAGGAGTAAGTCCTTACTTAGTGCAAGCAAGGAGGGAGGGAATTGCAGATCTCAGTGTTACACACTGGCAACAACATGGAGAATCTGTCATCTTACTAATACATTTAATAAGCATATTTTTCTAGTCAGCTATTCTTAGATTAATTTCCCTTGGATGCACTACATTTAAAGGTGTTAGCCCTCAGCTTACAAATTCAAGAGTAAGAAGTTGTAAATTATGGAACAGATCTCCCTTCAGCAGAGGACAAACTGGATAATTTATCACAGAGCCAGAGCACAATAAAGCCTGTCTTTCAAAGATAAGCTGAAAAGACCTTTCCATTGGGAACTAACCACTTAGTTAAATAATGATATGCCAAGTTTTAAAAGCTGTTTTATGTAGGACTTTACAAAGTGGCTGTACTATGTGTAACTAAAGGTCCAGTAAAAACTCTAAGGAAAGGTCACATGTACAGTTGCCCTTCCTCAGTGTACTCCCAGCCTTTGCTGGATGTGTTGGCCCAACAACACATCCTTGACAACATGCTGATGATCCCTGCAGTGTTAAAGTAATCATTTCAGCCAGCTGCACCCCAGACACCCTTGCTACATCCTTTTATCCTGTGGGAAAGCACACATGGGATTCTCTCAGATCCTGCTGACTTCCTTTATTTTCCAAGGGCCTGTGGTGGAAATACAGCTCTTCTTCCAAAAGAAAGATTGCAAAAGCAAAGGATGATTTACAAAACACACTTTCGTTTTCGGAAAAGAAACCAGATCAGTCTAACTAGATTATAGCACTGGAGATACTTGCAGGCTGACCTGATGGTCGAGATGCCCCAGATGAACTAAGAAGGATTAGAAGATTAAATATGGTTCTTTTAAATGATAGTTATTGTTCTCAGGAATCTACACATACCATTAGTCAGTCTTTATTTCCAGTGCCACTAAGGTGAACTTTGGAGCTTGAGACCACCATATGGATGAATGCTGGATGAACACAAAGATAGGCTGGAAGCCTGTGAGTAGCATCCTTTTCTGCTCTCTTGGCTGTTCAAGAATGGCACCGCATCCATCTCCCAGGTGCCAAAGGCATTGGGCACACAGATAATGTTACTTTTCTAACTCACTGATTCTTTTCTTAAGCCCCTTCACTGACGTTGGCAATGATGTGCAAGCCAAAAGGACAGTTGCTTCTCCACAAGCTCAACTGAACATGCTCTCTTGAATGCAAGAGGAGCTCATTTATATGGATGAGCCAAGCAAATGAGCTGGAGTTACTGACAGCATGCTGGAAGAACTCTGGTTTTAGAATAGCTGCTGGCAACGTGAAGGCTCAGTGATTAGGCACCTCTATCCCTCTTTTCTCACAGTGCCCCAACCTACTGTGATGTTGTGAAAGGCTATGAAACATTGCAAGACTAACTGGAGGGGGAAACAGATCAATAGGCCTTTAAAATGCCTTAATTTTTTCTCTGTTGTTTGGCACTGGTTCTACAAATAGGCAGAATATGAAGTTTTGCCAGTCTCTTTTAGCCCCCTGAGAGTCCCTTCATATAAAAAGACATTTATTTTTCCCTTAGATACCTCAGAGTTCACAAACAATATAAGTTATTCATCATTGTCAAGTTTTGAGCTTCTTCCACTTTACAATAGATTTTCAAATAATAAATATTCATTTATTGACCTAGAAAATCTGACTTTTTGCAGGCTTTCTCACTCATGGCAACAAAATCAAAAACTTCATTTTCATCTGCATATTCTCCACCCTTAAATACACATCCTTTAAAAATGCTACAGGTAACAATAGTAATAATACAAAAGCAGTCTCAAAAATAATCCAAATCCACATGTAACCTGCAACAACTCAAGGCAGAAGGGTTACTGTGGGAAAGGCATTAGTCCATGAGCGACCAAAACAAGGGTGATGGGATAAACCTCCCTTGGGCAAATTGCCCCACGTGGTAACTGACTCACAAGGGTTTCATTCTTAATTCATAAATTATAGCTGGAAAAACCAAAAAGCTTAATAGACAATGTAGTCAGCAAGTCAGCAGAGAAGCAGAAACCAGACACTAATAACTTCTTTTCAAACCCAGCCCAACCAAGTGGCAGTGAGAGGTTGGCTCCAGCTTAATTCCCTTAAATCTCCAGTTCTTTCCGTGCCTGCAAACATATAGCCAAGACGTATAGAAACATCCACTAACTCTCCACCCCAGTGGCCTGTTCTGTCTTCACTCAAAGCAGTGACTTCTTCCCTGGGCTTTGTCACCACAGGGACAAGTCTACCCCAACAGGGCCATGGAGAGCTGGAGACCAGCAATGCTACAACATGATTAGAGCAAGAACTGATGGCCCCAAGGGCTAAAAAAGGGCTCTGGGTCATGGGTAGGGTGGTCCCAGGAAAGGCTTATCAGGGCCATTAGGGTTTGTGGGTGCCTTCAGGGCTATGACACTCTTCCAAATACCCTTATCCAATACAACATAGATCTTACCTCTGCCAGGACATCTGGTGTCAAATTCAGAGCCACACTTTGGTGTAGTCTTCTTACTGCCTTTCAAGATAATATTGCCTAAGGGCTATCAGGTCTTTAGTCCCATCCACACAGCCCTCTCCACCATGAGATGCCCTCATCCATGTGATGGGGAGCAACTGTAAATCCTTCTTCCCCATCCAAACCTACCTGTGGCTGCAGTTACTCGTGGTCTTTCCTTGCCTACTCTGGAGAATAGAGCCAACACACAAATTCCCCTTCACTCCTTCACTGTCACCCAGGATAGGGTATGATGTGGCACATCAGCCCCAGACACTTGTAAATGTACAACAGTGCTGACCCTTGTAATAACTTGTCTGCAGATTGACCCTCTCTGCTTCGTTACCACAACATTTGGCATACTCTATCAAGCACTTCTTTTTTTCTGTGTCTTCCCACAAACGCAAGCAGGGGAACAGCAGTGACATTACCATTTGCCATCTCATGGCACAGAGGGGTTTCCTGCAAATACAGTTTACCTAAATGCCATCTGCTCTCCCACACAGTGAGGAATGTTTTTCTTGGGTAAGGAGCCATCCTGGATCTAGTTTATGTAACCCTCTGAGGCACGTTAAGCCCAATGCCTAATTGTTTTTAAGATGAAGATATATTGTTTAGACAATCAGGGTCTAAACTTATGTTTTCTGAAATTTAGTTGTCGTTAATTATAAAAAAAAAACAAAAAGGAGTAAGGGAAAAAAAAATAATTCTCTTATTTTCTTCTACCTTCGCCTCTGACTGAACTCCCCCAGTTTGTTTGTGCTAGCTCTCTTGTTTATAGGCAATGTGGATCTCACAATGGGTTGTCCCAAGATACATGAATGATTTCAAAGCACTCTATTCCTCTGTGTATTCCTTACCCTCACTAGAAGAGTGTTATTAATCACTTAACAGTCCCATATGTCTCCAAGCTGAAGAGCCCATCACTCCCTCCAGAAGCATCTTCCTAAAGCCTCACAGTTGAGCCTGCCTGTCCTCCCTGTGCCTTCCTCCACTGACCCCAGAGTATGTACACATTGTGCTGACTTTTCAAAAGAAAAGACTGCAGGTGCCTCACTCTTTGTTTATTCTGGCAAGGCTGAAAATAGCAACTGCTAACAAATATTTTGCCCTTCACAAGGCTTCTCACAGAGATGCAGCTGTTATCTCATCCAGTAAAAGTGCCAACCCTAAGGGTAAAACAGACATTTAATTAGGTTAGGATAAGCTTCCGAAAGGTGACTGTCTAAAATTAGTACCCATAATCCTGTGTGGGCTCAGATCCTTACACCACATCCTCACTTGTGTGGCAGGGAACAATTATTTGAAGCTTTTTGTTTCCCAATACTTGTGTCTCATGGATTGATGGCTCTGTTTAATCATCAAAAGCAGCATGTAAGAGGAAAAAGTACGGCTTTGTTGAGGTGGACAGACCCCCGGGACATAACATTAAGGTTCTGGGGAAAATACCACCCTCTGGATTCCCGAATTTACAAACCTGACAAGGCAGGGTGCATCCACAGAGAGTCTGCTGCAGATTTTACATTGACACTAATGTACTATGCAGAACTTTGGGATTTTTGTCTACATCCTGTGAAAATCCACACATCAAATGGTGGATCCTGAGACACCATTTTCCCAGCTTTAGCACCCTGACAGAAGGGACTTCCTGTAATTAGAGACACAGTAGTTAGTGCCAAATTTTCAAGGAACAAATTCAGGTCTGATTCAATTATTAATACACATCCCAAAATATATTGGGATTTAGACAGATAGCCTTCAAAGTGAAATAAGCAATTTTTTATTCTGGGCCTCTACTATTCATACTAAAAGGGAGAATCATTCAAGCACTGCCATTTTTTATGAAATAACAAAATAATAATAATCTACAACACAATTTGTTTTGGAAATTGAGCCACATATGAGAGCCTCGCCAAGGAATTTCTGTCTTACAGTCCTGCTGCAACAGTGCCTACAGGAAAAGCTCCAACAGAGACTAAGCAAAAGGTCATCTCAGAATGTTTATTATGGTGTCACAAAGCTCCAGGTACAATGCATTAATCTGTTTTTGCAACACCCCATCATCCTTTTTTATATATATTCAAGAAGGGAGACATAAATCATGGGCCTCCTGAATTCTTTTTTCATATCATGCCTGCTCTGAAGGCTTGAAAGCTTACCTCAAAAGTTGAGGAGGACAACTAGGGCAGCCTGTCAAGATTATGTTGCCCTGCTCACATATATGAAAGTATTTTTAAAATTATGGGGAACTACAGTCTGGTTAAGAGGCAAAAGGGATTAAGCCTGATTTAAAACACTTGAGGCTAAACAATGTTTGATATTTAAACAGAAATTGCCTTCCTGGGATTTCTTATGGGGCACGTCAGTTATATCTGTAGCTTCACATAAGTACACAGACATACACGCAATAACTTACTGCAATTAAAAATAAATATGCTGAGTCCTTGCATCAATCCTTGGAAAAGCAGATGTAAAGGAGGCTACAAACAAGAAGTTCTGAGTTGCTAAGATATTCTTTTTAACAGTTTTGACTATTATTGCATAAGTAGAGAGATTAGAAAGCCAAGAACCTACATCAAATATGAAAAGACACCTCAATGTTCATCTTCAACTTTTGATTGTCATCCTGCTTTTCTTCAAACTTGCAGACTTCTGCACCCCACTGTTGCTCAGAAAAATGCTTATTGTAATAAGGATGGAAATATTCCCTTGCAACTGCACCATGCAGTGTAAGGAAATAAAAGAAATTGCCTTCCTTTCTCTGGATAGATTCCAGCCTCTGTACATTTTTATAGTTAAAACAACAATAAACATACAGGTCCCTCAATAAAATGAATTGTTAAAATCCCACAGTTTCTCCTCTCTCACCAGGGGAAGAAAGTCAGTCTGAAAACAGGCATTGTTAAGGAAGATCTCAGGGTAATTATAGTAGCTTCTCATCCAGAATTTTTTTTGTAAATGTCCAGAGCCAGAGCTCTCCTTTTTCCACAAAAAGCATGCAATAGGAAATGTGTGGACAAGCAGTAAGGATCTAGGTTTGTATATTACAGAAGTGTAACATGCATCACAACCATCCCTTTCGTAATACTACAGCCCGGTCATCGGCAAGGAGGGCTGGAAGAAGCTGTGGCTGAGAGCTCCTTCAGGCCAAAAGCAGCACCTATGGGTTGCTCTGTGGGTTTAGCCTATACTGGATGATAGCTCATGGATAGGAGCTGTCTAGCCCAGTTTCTATTGCTGTTGTGGATAGCAACCCATAAGCATTCCAGTTGCTCCAGTCAACTCTCTTTACTTTGTTTCACAATGCTATGATTCATGACTGGATGGTATCCAGAATTCCCACTCGTAAAGCAGTACAAAATAATGAGCAAGGGCTGCTTCAGGGGTTCCTGACTGAACTGGCTTCCAGGCACATTCAGCCCACCTTAACAGTTCTGCTCCAGGGCTCCAAGCATGGTCCATGCTGAACACACAAGGGGAAATAACTCTCCTGCTTCATGAAACTCACGCAGCTGCAAAGGCTTCTGGGCCCAAGGACAGGCAGGTCCTGATGTTGTAACTCCTCAGAGAGCTAGGCAGGACACATCTGTTTCAGTGTTCAAGGACATACCTTGAAGAAATCATCATGTCACAGAATTTGAGAATTTCAATAGCAAATAATAATTCAAAAGCACTTATATTTACCTCTGCCAAGGTGTGGAGGGCTGGAAAATAAGTAGGAGAGTCTTAAAATGTTATGCAAAAAAAGTAATCACTGCTAAATCTTGTCTGTAAAATACACATTGCTGAGGTCAACTGACAACTTCAGTCCCAAACCTTACTGAGTCTTTTCCCAAATCCATATCAAATTTCAGACTTCACAGTGAGCACAGCTGAACTTTACCTGATATCTAGTTTTTCGCAGAACTGTTGAAGAGTTTTAGTTATCAGATGCAAGTAATTATTGTTTCAAGACAAAAGGTAACACATATATATAATCATTCATGTTGCAAAAGTACAGAAGTGGCTGGAGTTACACTGGGGAACAATTTGACCCACCATCTTCCCGCCTTAAATTAATTACGTGAGGAAATTTACCATTTTTATATTTTACTTTTACAGGTCATTAAATAACAATGTAATTGCTGCTCTGTTTCCTTTCTAGAATATGAATTCTAATTAATAGCATTGCAGTAAGTTAATTTAATATGGTAATAGCTTCAGAATAGCTCAATTGTTGTCATTATAAAGCACCTGCAGATGTTCAGCCAATCAGCTCATTCATTATCTGACCAGTCTCATGTATCCATATGTAGAGAAAACTTTGCCTGCAGAAAGGGTAATTAAATACTTCCAGCACTACTACTGGAAAAAGCCTTGCCTTTTCTAAGAGCGAAAGGTCTAAGGGGAAAGGAGGTAGCTGTAGCTATATTGAAGAATTTTTTGACATCACTGACATTTTAGGAAATTGAACTATCTCTCAATGTCTGTAACCAGAACGTCCTGTCCTATACTGCATTCCACCTGCATGGCTATTAAAATTGTTTAAGCTCAGCCTCATGTTGCAAATGCCCACAAGCTCTTTACAAATCAAGACTGGGCCAATTATACATAATTTCAAGCAAATGCTCCTATGGACATGATTGGGAATACCCAGATGGCACTGTTCTTGTTCCACTTTATGGTGCTTACCTAGATGAAAAGAGAATTATTTCTGGAGAACTAGAGAGGGGGTAATTGATATTTCAATTTACTTTATAATTTCAATCACTCTCATCAAGAAACCATTTTATTTCAAGATATTTGAACTGCCATTTTTTTCAGTATTTGCCTTCCTGAAGATGAGTATTTTCATTATGATTTGAATACCTTCAAGCTCACCCTAGAACTAAAAAATTCAATAAAAATGAAGGATACAAGTTTTGTGGAAGTCAAATACTATTTCCAGCATGCAGGGAAACAGAGTAAAGTGATTTTCCATAGTCGCTTTAGTTAGTAACAACCTGGAATCAAAGAAAAACTGAGGTGGGTATGGAGCTCAACATTCCACTCTCTGCAGGGACACCTTCAAAGTGATAGGAGGTTGTTCAGAGCCTATTTCAGTCAATCTTTGTGTATCTTCAAGGATGGAGACCCTTCACCTTCCCTGGACAATGTGTCCCCCTGCTGCATCCCTCTGGCTGTGACATTTTTAACATTGTACTGAGCTAGTGTTTCTCTTTGTGACTGATGCTACTGCATGCCTGTCACTGTGCACCTCTGGGAAGAGCCTGACTCTGTCTCCTCAGCCTTTCTAGCTGCAGGCAGCAATCAGATCTCCCTGAGTTTCCTCCATGCTGAACAAAGTCCCTCCATCTCAACAGGCAATGAAATTGCTTCCATTCAGAAGCGAGTGTGCTTTTATTCTTGGCTAGAGCTTTACAGATTTCCCTGTCCTTGTTTCCACATCAGGGTTGGTAGCTTTTCAGGACTGGCATGCAAGACTGTACTTTGCTTTCCTAAATTAGAGACTCTGTGTGCTGGTAGGAAGCCAGCAGGAGATGCTTCCTCTTAGGCGGGTGACAGTGCCAATCAGCCCACAAGTAGTACTGGGTGTCTGTGTGAACGTGTGGCTCCTGGCAAGTGTAGGTCCTGGGGCTCCTCTTGTTCCCAAATACTGTCTTTCCCAAAATGCTGCAGGCCCCAACTCTTTTCTCTGCTTGGAAATCTGCCTGCAGTTAGTGCTGCCTGAGCTGTCTCGGTCATAATGACTGAAATAGATGTAACCTTGTTCCAAAGCACGCTGCAGTTATGTAAAGCATGAAAGGACTGTTCATCTCTTTGTGAAAGGCAATGGGAGTTCTTTACAATTTATTCAGGTTCTCACTCTGCAAGTTAAAACTTATAATGTTCACAGAGGCTCTAGCCTGACAGCCTTTAAAAAAGAAGGAGGACAGATGACCTTCGTGGCATGTGCTGCAAGTTTCTGTAGTGCAAGAAACATTATAGCACCATTTTTGGGAGAGAAGAGATCAATTTCTGGCAAAGGAGCAAGACTGAGTGAAACAAGCTGCATATGCCATGCAACCTTCTCTCCTCAGTAGCAGAGATCTGATGTTGCTTTTAGATTTGTTCAAATACAGTAAAATAACAGGAGAATTCAGCAAAGGATAGACCCTTAATTCACAGTAAGATAAATGCGCCCTTTATTCTGCTTCAGTATAGATCATGCTTATCTATATATTTGACATCCAGGTTCACTAAGTCCAGAGACCATTGTGCAGAAGAACTATAAAAGAGCATTCATTGTGATTTAGTTCTGTAATTAATCTGAGGTCCTTGGATCTAATTCAAGGCCATCTCAGTCTCTAAGTTTTCAGAAGAGCTGTTCCTATTTTAGACCAGCATGTGTTAAAGAAAACATTGGCCTCTTTTCCTGGAGCTGGACTTGTGCAATGCTTACATGTAAAAATAATCCTACTGAGACCCCCTTAGCTGCTTTGATTGCAAAAAGCCAAATGTTCCTATCTACTACACAGCGAGAAAAGGAGCAAAGGGCTCTGCAAACTAGAAGAAAAGATAAGACAAAAGCACAGATGAGATGGGAGAGAGCTTTGCCCCATATTCCTGGTGAGTTTGCAGAATTTCTTCCACATTAGCACTGCAGTTGATATCTGTTCAGAGGAGCCAGCAAACAGTCCCTGGAAAAAACATAACCCTTAACAACCAGCACATTTTTCAGTCAAAGTTAATGCTTATTACAGCAACGTTAGCAGCCCCTCCCTGCAGCTGCAACTGCCCATTGCAGCACAGAGCAGCAGCAAAGCAGCTCTGGCAGGCAGGATTTTTAAGGGCAGGGCTACCACTTCTTGGGGTAGTGAGCAACAGCAAACCAGTGCCCCTGCCCCACGATGGACTGCCACAGCTCTACTGCCTGGAACAGGGCCCTTGAGCCAAGGAGAGCCTGTGCCAGGCTACATGGCTGTGGGGAGGTGAAGCTGAAGTCTCTTGAGCAGCCACAGTGCACACTGTGTACCCCAGCTTTTCCTTTGTTGCTGCAGGGAAGTCTCAGATTTGCAGCATGCCCCGGCTCCATATCACAGACTTCTTCCCTCTCCAGGAAGGTGCTTTGAGTTTATGTCAGTTTGCAGAGCATTTCAGATAGCTTCTCCTTTCTACAAAGGTAGAAACGTAGGAGGCATTTCACCAAGATGAGCAGGCACTAGCACAGAAGCTCACAGTTTCACAGGTGCTAAAGTGACTGACTAGCTTTTGGCTGACAACTAGGGAAAAAATGAGAATGATGTGCTTTCTTTGCCTCATTTTGTTCTCAGGAAAGATCCTGAAAGATCTAACTTCAGTAAGACTGGAAAACTGACAGAAAGAGACAAGGGAGGTAGAATAAAGATGACCCCAAACTGACTGTTCATTCTCTCCTCTGTGATTCATTTCAACTCACCCACCTGACCCACAGACAACCTCTTCCAGCAAGGGGGGAAAAAAATCTCTTTAAGAGACATTTTTCTCTGACTAGAGAAATGCTCAGTCATCTACAGTTTCCTCCCTCAGTGTGTGAGAGATTGCAGTCCAGAATGGAAACAGGAGGCCTGTCACGGCAGGCACGGTGAACAAGGGAAGTTATCTGCTACTGAAACAAATTGTGTTTAAAAAAAAAAAAAAAGAGGGGAATCTGCCAGATGAGACAGGAACACAAGAGTCATTACTTCTCTGAGAAAAACTCCCTGTTTTTCTGTCTGCTATCTCAGTAATATCTGAAGGAAAGAAGGGAGTGTTAGCATACAAACAAGAAAAGGAGTAAGAACAAAATGGTGAAGCTTTGTGTGACAGAAATAAGAAACTCAGACTTTTGTGCCAACACAGTAGCAACAGTCCTTCGCGATTGCCCTGCTTGACATCAGCCCCCAGGTGTGGTCTGCCCTGTGTGCGGACACCACTAGCTAGCTGGCCATGAAAGGTGTCGAGCTGACAGGCAAACAGACATACCTCCACTGTAGTGGCCTTTGCAGATGTGGCTGGAGCTGGAAGAAAATGCACAGAGGTGGAACTGCTTCTCCTTTTTCATAAAAAAATAAATAAAACAGGAGGTGTTTGCCTTCCTCTCCCTTTTCTGGATCTGGGAAGAGACAAAGGTAATATAAAACCAGGATCACAAAGATAACATTTTCAGCTCCAGTGAATTATTAGTGTCATGAATGTAATTATTTTAAGTTAAAGATGCATCTGAAAGAAACTACTAAGTGTGCACATTAATTTCTGTTAGTGCACATGAGTGCATGTTAGAAAGGAGGGAATAATCTAACCACTCTTCCTTAAATTTAGAAGTCTTGGTTTTGGAAAACCTTTCAGCTTCTACATGCAAACTATAACATTTATTGTACTGTTCTGTATTTTGCTCCACCTTAACACAGTTCTGCAGCAGTCAGCAAAGAGTCTATTCAGAGATCTTCCCAGTTCCAAATTTTCCAAAGGAAACTAATTTTCCAGGGTCATTTTAAAAATATATTATATTCCAAGCTGTTAGAGGATGTTTTTCTTTGAACTGATTTCAGTCTTTGTCCTCCAGCAGCCAACCCACTTGCAAAGAGTACTTCCAAGACTTGTTATTCACATGCAAGATGCCAGCAGCACTGCAGAACCCACTGAAGATGTGTGATATGGAATCACTTCCCCAGCAGACTGACCCTGCCTCCATAAACGTGCCATTAAAGTTAACTACTTCCATCCTGCATCTAGTAATCTGCTCACAGTGGGAACACTAATCTTGAAGGCTCTCCATTTTATTCTCTGGGAATATTTGAGCAATTCCAATTTGCAGCAACACTTCAGTGACTATGGAAAGATGTGTACATAGCTTAAGTAATTGCTCAAGAGCTAAGGCTATTTTTTTTCATTCTCCAGTCCATTCTCAGACCCCTATAAGTGATGAAAGTGTCTTGGGATTTAGAATTATACCACATGTTGCAGATTCAGCTAAAAATGCTTTAGCTGCAGGACCACGATGTCACATAAAGCACATGCCAATTCCCTGAACCACTGCTTAACCCTTAGACAGGACATTTCTTTTTCTAACCATGACAACTGACTGTGGGTAGTGAGTGATTCATGAAGAGAGCAGCAAGCACTGTGTCAGGGCTTCAAGAAAAGCTAAACCTGTTCATCCCATGGATGAGTTTGTCCGTTTCTGCTATCAGCCAAGAGTGACAGATGAAACATTGTGTTAACCTGATGTAATTAAAAGATAGACCTAGGGGGAGACAGTACAAGCGACAGCTGACACAACATAGTTCAGGAACAATATTTAAGCGTCTCTTATCAGTGTTTATTCATTCATAGGTTGTACTAATAGAGAAGAGCTTGTGTGCAGCTGCAAATGCATGTCTCTACTTGGGAAGAAAAATAGTGCTCACAGGTTTCTCATAGAGCTGTGCAACACTTTGGTGCTGGTTGTTAACACACTAGCTCAGTATTTGTACCCAAGACTAGCTCTAGACAGTGTTTTATATTTGCAGTGTTATGCATCACAAAAGTGGATCCCAAAGACTCCTTGCTCAGCAGTCCTTTTTCTCCATCCCAGTGATACCCAGTGGGCTTCACTCAGCAGAAATTTTCCTTTTGGTTATCTTCAGCTTAGATATTTTCTGGCTTGACAGCGTTGCCTTTGTAGTTAAATACAAGTACTACAAATGAGGAGTGTTTGGCTAGATTTTACTCTTTCTAGCAGGGATGGTCAGGAAAAACACTGCCCTTACAATGGTAGCTTGGGTGATTACTTGGCAGCCTTCAACTGGCAGGATTCATCCCAGTTTCTTCAAGCTCAGTTTCTTAAGGAGAACTACAGTATTCAATCCAGATTGAAAACAAGTCTTCCACACTTCAGTCTGAGGAACAGATTCTGATGTCTGAATCATTTCTCTGGCTCCAGTCACAGGGAATGCTTCCAGGTACCCTATACTGCCCAGTACAGGGAAGCTGTATGTGATCCTCTTGCAAGCTGCATGTAACTCAGCAACCACAGGTTTGCTATTCCTTTGGTTGTTCTACTCTGTCACAGAAAAGCCAAAGGTTATCCTTAGATGGATAAAGCTAAATGTCATGCTGAACTACATAAATAGATTAAAAGGAATTTCTAAAACTTCTGCTCCATGAGATGCTGGTAAGGCAAAGTCTGAATTATTGCATCCAATTTTGGTAGCCCACTTCATGGAAGAGATCTAGAGAAAGTGTGCAGCAGGTTATGATCAAAGGGAGGGGAGAGATTTAATCTGGAAAAGAGAAAGCAGAGGGGAAACTGTAAGCTTCATGTACATAAAACGATACTGCAAAGCAGGAAACTGACTCTTCCCAATGCCTGTTGCAATAGAACAGAATTAATGGCTTTGATTGCACAAGGGAGATGCAAATTTGACATAATGAAAGCTTTCTAGTGGGAAGGTTAGTTTAGCACTCAAAGACTGCCTGTGGAGAATGTGGAGTCTCCATCAGTGGTTTTTAAGAAGAGATTAGAAAATCATCTGGTCAGAACAGTTAAGGGGAATGGATTCAAGGAGCTCTCATAGTCTCTTCTAATCCAATATTTACAGTCTGAGAAAAGATTTTTTGGTGTTGTTTAGCAGCAACTGTCTGGTTCAGACTCCTGCTGGTAGGGATGACAATAAAGAAAAGTGCTGGGTATAACACCTCAGAAGGGATGTTTCTATATTTGCTTGCATACTACTATGATCACTGAAACTCTCCAAATTTTAGGGTGTTAATCCACCAAAACAGTGCTTTTTTGCTTCAAAACCTGGAAGTGGAAGAAGGCATGGATGCTTGGCATAATGAAACTTCAACCCTAGAAGCTCCTGAGTAGTTCCCTTTGATTTTGTTATCACAATAAGGTTTAGACACACACACATACCTACAAGTATCATACAGGAGGAATTAATTATATGCTTTTATAGCACCAATATTTCATGTGAGCACACAGCATTCGCGGTTTTCCTCACAACGATCTCAGTTCCATAATCCTTGCTCATGCAGGTAATTCCCTTAAACCTGATGGTACAGAACCCATGAAGGAAACAGCGCACCTCATGAAAACAGGAGTCAGGACTATCAGATTTGCAAGGCCAAGGCACCAGTTCAAACCAGTAAGCTCCTACTCTTGCATGACATCCTTGTAACTACTGGCAGCTGGGAAAAGGAAGATGCTATCTGGAATGAAAATCAGAGATTAGGCAAAATTTATTTTCCTGCTGCCAATGAAAACACCAACACAGGAGGCCAGATTTTAAAAAAGAACATGTGTCAATATGCGGATATGCATGTGTTATCTTTTAACACTGGGTGTTTCCCGCTGCTGTATGTAATTTAAAGATCTGTTGCCATCAATAACTTATCTCTCCAGTCTTGCGCTCCATTACATCTTACTGTTCTTGTGTTCAAGGACAGTTTCCCATTTTATACATATTTTAGTAAGGGAAGTCCCTGTTGTACTTTTCCTCTAACACTTTTTTTTCTTCTGAACTTTTGACCTAACTATAAATGGATTTTAAGGTTACAATATTTAATGCATGTATCAAGACGAGGTTTCATCTGGAACTTCCTCATCATTCCTTTCCCACATCTGTTTCCCTAGGCTCCACATTAGATTCCAGGATTTAAATTTTTGTACATGACAGTACATGGAAACTCTTCCTGCATTGGTATAGGAGTTTTAGTGATAGTGTGATGTGTCTTCACAAAGCACGGACCAGGGGAATCTCTGGTTTATGACTCCCATTTGCCCATGCAGCACACATTTCAGCATGCATTACATGCTGAGCACGGGACCTTCTGGTCTCAAAGTATAATTCCCACTGTGGGCATTAAATGAAATTAGCAGGTGGCAAGAAGTTCAAAGCAAATGAGAGATTCTTGATGATACAGTATGTGGTTAAGCTGCAAAAAATCTTAGCACAGGAATACATGTAAAAGTGTATGTTCAAAACTGGAAAATTCACAATGAAAAATCTATTAAGAACTCTGGACTACAAAGTTCCCACCATTGGCTTAGGGGGTACCTGAACCACGAATCCCTGGATCTTGGAGGAGTATTCTGGGGCAGGATATTACATTCCTCTTCAGTCTTCCCCATTTGGCTCTCTCCAGCAGCAGGATTAGATGAACCTTTCTCCTGACCTGAGCAGCTCTTTGCATTTTCGTACATAAATTGCCTGTAGGTGATACAGGTTTGGGTTGAAATGGACCTTAAGCATCATTTTGTTGCAACCCCCCTGCCATCACTGGGGAGCTGGAACTATACAATACCCTGCTTTGGGGGTTCCTGGAGCAGCAGGGACACCAGGATGCTGCACTGCAGGACAGGAGGTATCTTGGCAAGGGACATTGCTCAGGAAAGGCACACAGCAGTCAAAGGCACGCTCCCAGCTGCAGCCTAACACATGTCCCCAACTTATCATATAATCCAGTGTGACCATCCTGGTACCCCCTAGGTCCAGAATCTGTGCCTTGTTTTCTCCTGAAAGTAATGTAGACAAAAATATGTAGTGATATCACCTCTTGGGCTTGATGTATATTCAAAGACACTCAGAAAACCAAACAAAAAACTCTTCTTTTAGCAACTACCCTATTGCTAACCCAAAGCTGAGGCTTTTGAAATCTGTGGTCCTGAGTATTTTGCCCAGGTTCTAGAAAGGCTGTGACTCCATCTGATACCAATCACATCTCTTAATTCAAAGTCATGCACAGACCATGCATTTGGGATAGAAAGAACCAAGAAAAGTAGGTCTCTGCTAAGGAAACAACGAAACCATTCCTCCAGCAAGCCTCACACAGTGTAACTAGACAGACAGAGGGGTCTCTCTGGACCTGTTTAAAACACAGTGCAGAGGTTAAACAGCGGCCTACCCTGCTGGTGCTTGCTTTTTGCCATCCTGCCTTCTCCTCTCTCTTATACAATGAACACTGTGGAACGAAAAGTGCAGCCAAAGCAAACATCAACTTAGACTAAGACTTTGAAATAGAAGACTGAAAGCAAGGGTCCCTAATTCACAAGAAAACACTTTTGCCTCAGCCTATAAACAAGGAACAACCAGACACCATCAAAGTCACAAGCCCAGCCTTGACATGAGGAACCCGGTCCCCATCACTGCATCTATGCTATATCACTTCCTCGGGAGATCAGCAGTGGAAAGTAAGCACCCACCCCATGAGCATCAGATGGCTCTTACCAGGCAACGTATATGAGACCCAAATTATTAACTCAAGCGATGAAAGTCGGTGAGAACAGTTAATGCAACCCTGTGTGACACAAGTTGCCTTTATTACATAAGGGGAATTCATTAGTTATATTATTCTGGAGATACTGTGTCAGGTTGTGTTCAGCTTTAGAGCCCTGAGCCCTTATCAAAATATGCTATTTGGAAAAGACAATTTCAAACCATTTCCTAAAAAACAAACTCTTATTTGTGCATATTTGCCCAAACCAACTTAAAATGAATTCCCAAGTCTTTGCAGACTTCACACAATTCATCAATTTCTCATGATCAGTCTGGGGAGGTGCAAAAGAGGCTCATGATACTTTCATGTTTTCTCATTAAAAAACACCCATTGGTACATTAATAAGACAAGAGCATCTCAGCAGGACATATAGCTATGTGACATTTCAAGCCTTTTGAAGAAAATACACAGAAAGGAAATGAACCCTAGCAGCTGGAGCCAGCAAGAAAACAAGTAAATGAGCTTCTTGTGTGGAGAACAAAGAGGTAGGGTGCCAGGAATGGATAAAGTGAAGATATAACAGAAAAGGGGAGATCATTCTGCCTGAGAACCTTATTAGTAACAACAGACTTGAAAGAATGAAAGACTTCAGAGGTCAAAATATTCTAATATGTCCACTTTACTTAGGCAAGGACAAAACATGCCAAAAAAGCACTATCCTCTTCTTTCCAGTGTATCACACCCTGTAGTGAGCCTCATTCTGAAAGGGTTAAACAAACTATTTACATTTATTGAGTGCATGTATTACACCCTGTTTATTTTTGAAATTTTAGCTTCAGAACAGCCCTGCAGAGTAGGACAATGACAGAGTAAACCCTGTCTTATGATAGGCCACTAGAAAGCAGTATTCCTAGGTTTAGGGTTGTGGGGTTTTTTTATTTTGGTTTTTTTGGCTTTGTTTTGTTTGTTTTTTTTTTTTCTTTTTTTGGGGGGGGGATTGTAGGTTATTTTGGGGGGGTTGTGTTGGTTTTTTGTTGTTTTTTCTTTTTTTTTTGTTATTTTTGCAGACATGTCTCTTTGTTTGGGCCTATCCATCTACATGTGATTATCCTTCCCTTCTTTCAAACAAACTCCATCTGAGACCACACAAACCATGCCTACACAGCTATCAGCAGTAAATCCCCTCCTTTGATGCTACTGCCATGTTGACCAGCATTTCTCCACTGGGAGCAGCTGTTAAGCCCCATCAGACTGTGGGAGTGAAAGGCATCTGCAAATACTGGCTGCACGTCTAAACACTGACTCCCCTGCTCTAGAGCATGAGCAGCTGCTGGCAGCAAAAGCAAATGAATGCATGCTTTCCAGAAATATTTACTAGTAGTGAAAAATTGTTTTTAAAACATAGATTCAGCTGTTCAAGATTGCCTTCCCATGAACCCCACAGTTTGAGAAATTTAAGTTTAGTGTGTACCTGGCCTAATGCATTCCCCATCACACTGAACCTGTTTCACCTTTATTAGAAGGGCATCTCCCTCTAGCAAAGGGAAAGCAGAAGCCTTTTATGTATCACTTCAATAGTTTTCACTTATTCCTGCGTGCTTGACAGCTATCCTTCCAAGTGGCCTCCATACTTCGTTAATGCACTGGATTTATTAATGCCATTTTACAGTTTGCCAAACTCTCCCTCTAACCCTTCACTTTGACCAAACAATTCAACTTTTACAGTCATCTTAATGTCTTATATTTTCCATCATATGCCCCCAAGCCTTTTAGATATATTTTCATTTTTTTGGTGTATAACTTTTTAGGGGAGTTCCCATAGAACACATCATATTCTTGCATTTTTTTTTTCAATGTCGGAATAAAATGCTCTCACAGTATGCCACACAGCATAACTAAACATTTCAATTTATTGTACTGGTTTGGAAATTTTCACTGAGCAAATGGAATAGTATCTATTTTAGCTGCCTTAGAAATACTAAAGTACAACAACACAGCATACACTTCTAAAACATTTTCATCTTGATCTAAAAACATCCACATTCAGTTTCTGACAGTACAGGGTATTTTTCTTGAATGACTTGGTCAAATTGCCTTCAGATCTTTAAAAAAATGTTTAAAAATGCTTCAGTTAATGTTAAAAAAAGCTTCAGTAGTATAATCTTATAAAACATGTCTCAATAAACAAATTTCAATTTATTGTTTTCAAATAAAGGAAATCAGAAACTGAAGTAGCTGGAACTCACCATAAAAACAAAAACAAAAAAAAAATTAAAGAAACTGCATAGGTAAGAGGAAAAATACAAAACTTTTAATTAAAAGATCTGGTTTTCACCTCAAAGAAAATCCCAACACAGTTTTGGGACTTGTGACCTTTTAGGGTTGTTTGATTTTCATAAAAATCAAGCATTTTCTTTTATCAAAATCTTATCATGAGGAAAATAAGCAATTCCCTGACCAGTTCTTTGAAGCATCTTGGATTATCTATCCATATTTGTCATGTACCAGAAAAGTATAAAAATATCCCACAGATGGCTTCTTCCACGCTGACTGTAATGTTAGCAGGCAGATGCAAATAATTAATTTATGAGCTGATATTTATTGTCTTTTCAAGGTGATTAGGAATGTGTGTGTGAAGTGATGGAACTTACCAGCCTTAAGGAACCATTTGACACACCCAGCCCAAAGCACAGCATTGACATCCATAATACCCAAAGACAACTAAAGGAAAAGGTACCATGAATGGCAGGCATTCCAACATAATACTCCTATATCAAAGTTAAGCTGAAAGAAAATAACTAATGGCTTTTATTTTGGTATGATATTAAGAAACAAAGGGGATTTTTAATAAAAAATGCTTCAAGTTGAAACTTTGGTATTAAACTGCAAATAAACTTTCAGTAAGAACCCTCACACATCCAGGATTATATTTGCAATAGCACTGACAGTCATCAGAACAGCAGTTTACAGTACATTAGGCTGGCAGACCAGAACTACAGATAATAAAGCATATTTCCAGAAACTATAACCTGTAAAAGAATTGTTTAGGGAATATCTAAGCCTGTTTTTCTCAGATGCACAATCAGAAAATACTATTTCCTGTGCCAATTCTTAGAGAAAAGGTATTCACATTTTCTTTTTCACACAAAATTCTGGATTGCTGGATTATCACCTGAAATTCTCTATAGATACAAAACATGCCATTGGTTTTGATGAGCAATCAAACTAAAAAGTTCACTGAATTATTTTCTTTCCATTAAAACAGAAGTGACTGTTGTGATAGTTTAAGGAAGATGACAGTCCCTTTCTACTAAACAGGTACAATATGAGCAGCCTCCACACCTCTGGTTAATAGCAATACCGCTGAGAAGTGCTTCTCTTCCTAAGCAGAGAGACTGAATGAAGAAATTGTCTACAAGGGTGCCAGACTGTGGAGAAACTGCTGGTTGATTGGACATTTGAACTGACACTTTGAAATTGTTTCCCACCTAGGGTTAAATGGCACTATTTGGATAATAAATTGGAATCCAAACCACACTTACTGTCCTTTCACTTGTCTGAGCTTTTCGTAATGTCCCCCTTAAAATACTGAAAGCAGACATCATTTCCTGCAAGAAGCCACACCCCACACACATCATTCAAATACTCTTGAATTACCCTTGTGGTGATTTGAAACTGCTGCAGAAAAGGTCCAGAGCAGGGGTATGATAAAGGTGGTTAAAAGCAAGGAAGACAAACACTGCACAATATTACACAACCTGCTTTAGGGAGCAGCACCTCTGGGAGGAGCTCCGCCATGCTGAAGCTACAAGCTGAAATAGTAGTATGGTGCTGTCCCAGAGAGATAACACATGAAACAGCAAGAAGGAAAACAGGGCACAAAATCATATTGGTTTCAACTGTGCTGAGAGTACTGCCTCTCTCTAAACCCACTTTTCTGTAGAAACGTTTTATGGCAATTTCCCTCTCTTTGTTCTTTATTTTTTAACTGTTGACACATGGGAAGTTTGAACTATCTGCTGCCAGTTTAAAGAGTCATCTAGTTTACATTTTGAGTTAGGCTTTATATATGTATCCTATGTATGTCATCAACATATCTTTTTAATGCCTTGGACAGTTTAAACAAAATTTGACATAGATGCTGACAAAAAAAAAACAAAACGGGCCACTGGATAAGGGAAGAAGACCACCAAGACTGTGATGACTGAGGGAAGGAGGTCAGACAATCTCACATATTAATGGCCACCAAGGAAGGCACATGGGAAAGTAGAGAAGTTCTTAATGCTCCACACAGGGGAAAGTCTTAACTTCAATTGCAGCTCAATCACAAGAAACAAATCCAAGGAGCTCTTTTTGAAACCAGACCTCAGCTTATGGTTGCTTGATTGTCAGGTGCCACTGAGGACGCAAAGCAGGGGCTTCCACATAAACCCTCTTGATGGGTCTCCTGATCTCTGCTTGAAGCCTGGAGGCAACCCTGGAGACAATCTACTAGTAGGACCAGCAGTAAGGGAGAACACAAGTTTATGCTATTATCTCCCTTTTGTTCTCTTCCCTTTGCTTCTTCATGTGCCATTCCCTGGGAATCTCTGGGAAGGCCCATGCCATCCATGTATGACATACCATACAAAGTTCCTTCTTCTCCCAGGTGTGTCATTCCACAGTTGCACTACTGCTTTATGTAAATGCGTGTACAAGAATTTGAAGTAAATATTCATATTAATAATAAATACTAAATATTAAGTATCAAATATCTGGTCAGTCAGATGCCTTGCAGGCATATGTTTTAGTACATAGTATTGCGTGGTACTTCACAGTTCCCTGCTGTCCTATTGAGCTCACCGCTCTGTAAAAGTGGCAAATCCCTGTTAACAAGGGGACCCAGCATAGAAAATTGGATGGTTCGATCAGAGCAGAGGAACAGAGGAGAAATCCACATCATCTAAATATCTGAGATGAAAAATCAAAACATCAGATGTGTCTTGTCAAGGAAATTACCACAACTGTCTCCACGTAAACAAGAAGTTCTATGGGCAGCAAAGTTAATCAAACCTATTTTATTATGTGCTAGTTTTTGTGATCGGATTTGTTGATATTTAATAGGATGGAAGAGCTGCTTATATAGCCTTTTGCCATTAGGGCATTATACTATTTCTCTCCTAAGTGTACACTCTTGTGTCTGAAATGGCATAAATTTGTAACACAGTTGTTATTTTTGTTGTGAAGGCACTAATAAGGGCTCTCTCTCTCCTTCACCTTGGCTTTCTCCTGAAGCTTGTAGGATTGTAACACCTCTGAGACTGCCCTCCTGGCAATCTGTCTCAATCTATTGGTCCATCTCTAAAGTTGCTCATGGAGCAGTTGGTTATGATCCCAAAAACCTGGTTGACTTAGAAAAAATGGTGTAAGAAGGCTAGACAGCTGTGTTTATTTTTGCAGCTTCATTAAGACGCTCTTGTACTCCTCCACACTGCACTGAGATGTAAAAAAAAAATCCAACACCAGAAACATTTTCAAAATACATTCTGAGAAAACATCATGACACAGCACTTGTGTTCTCAGATGAGAAAACTCTCTGTAGATTTTCCTACAGCTACACCATTCATGGGATTTGTGGTTGTGTTTTGTGGCTGCTGTGAGAAACCAAGGAGTCAGAACTGGCAAACCACCTCACAGAGTCAAAAAACAAAGCACCCACATCCGCCCCCAGCCCCAAACCACCAGACTTTTACAGCAGGATTGAATTGTTATTTCTCAATGAATTGGAGGACTTCCAGTTTCTGTAATTTATCTGACCTTTTCCTTGCTATCTGCAGACACCCATCTTTGATTTTACTTAAAGAAATCCTTCCCTAGCCGACGGGGCAGGAAATATTTCTACATCATCCTGTTCTTCAAAAGCTTGCTAGTGCAATAAAAATTGAACCCTAAATGGTCAGTATTAAATGAATTGATGGAAGGTCTCTATCGTACAATACAGTAAATCAATATGTACTGTGTGACGCTGACCCCATACTTGTGAAAAACTCAGAAAGCATTATAGGAACTTTCTGACAGCTCTGTGTAGAGGCAAGGACTTTTTGTCTACAGAGCTAAAAAGGCAAGATAAAAATGACTTTCACAGACAGTGAGAACCAGTTAATATAAATCCTCTGCACCAGAAAAGGGAAGATAACAAGTCTTTTTTGTTTCACATCCTCACCTCATAAGAAAAAGCATGGAATACTTTGACTCTCTTGATAACACCTATTGGTCTGAGGACAATCAGTCTCTATTAATGTGAGCTCACAGCCAAGCAGAGCCAGCAGTGTGTAGTGCTCTGTGGTGTTGCCCTTTGAAGAACACTGGTGAAAGCCTGGGGACTGTTTAGCTATGGATGCTTAAAAGAACAGGGAAGGGGGAGTTCTGAAGAGTTAATATTTTGGTTTATGAGTCCTGACAGGTCACGAGCAATACTGTTGCTTTAGCTTGTGTTTTTTATAACAAAATTAGACCTCTCAGGGTAGTCAGGGCACATGTCCATAAAACACACTGGAAGCAGTGGGCAGAGATGTTGAAGAGAGAGCAGAGGCCTCATATGCTCTATATCCAGGTGCAGTGCAAGATACCTCCCTGCAACTTAAACACTTTTGCAATACAAAGACTGTGTGGTTGTCCCTTCCAGAACTATAATCTGCACATGGACAGAGCAGATAATACCAAATCAAGTCCATGCCATACTCTGTTGCAATTGTAGAAATGCATTCTGTGAGAGCTGCTCAATTCTCAGACAGGCTCAGCCTGGGAATGCACAGTGGAGAGAGAAGGGCAAGACTGTCCAGCAAGGGAGACCTCATTCTTTGACTGCAGGTGGGACCACTGGGAAGTCAAAGACGCAAGTAACTTAGAAACTACAACATATGTCAGTACACCCATGAAGCTGAATGGATGATTTCCTCCTCTCCTGCATCAGAGAATGACAGAATATGCTGAGCTGGAAGGGACCCACAGGGATCATTGGGTCCAACTCTGAAGTAAACGGTCCACACGGAGATCAAACCTGAACCCTTGGCATTATTAGACAATGCTCTAACCAACTGAGTTAATCTCAGGGTCTTCATGATCACTTCAGTCTTTTAACAAGATTCAAATTTGAACTGAACACAACACTGAGCAGGACTGTATTATAAAAAGGGCAGGAGTCTCTTTGAGGCCCTCTCTGAACCCACTCATTCCAAATGTTCAAAGGGGGAAAAGTGACCTTTTTTACTGCACCACTGTCTTGTGTAATTCTGGGCAGTCTGGGGAAGCTACCTCACACACCTTTGAAAATTAATGCATTTCCCTGTGTTGGGGACCTTACCAGAAACAATTTCCTCCAAACCAAACCGACTGAAAAAGCACTGGTTTTACAATGCAAACAAACAAAAACTTTGCTGTGATGAACCACCAGCAAGTTAGCCCAGAAACCACAATATTAAAATATTTATGCTACTATAGTAATTCATAAAAGTAGGAGAGATTACTCTGACAGGGAGTAAAGTGGTTAGCTGAAATTACAGCTAACAAAATCATTTCACTTACAGGTATTTTTTCTGAGTGGAATACATGCAACTAAAGCTGCTACAATAATGGATGCTTTGGTATCTTTAGATGACCAGGTCATCCAAGGTTGGGTTCGAGCTGACCCTACCAGAACCTTTTCTGTGCCTGGTGAATTGATGTGGGGTTTTCTTATGGATGGCATCTCTCCAGCACAGCAGGCATAAGTGAAGCAGATGTGGAGAGAGTGCAAGTCAAAACAAAGCAGGGGGTGGGAGGGGAGGGGAGAAGGGAGGAGCAGGAGAAAAACAGTAGCCACTACAAGACGCATCCCCTCTTGCAAAACTGAGCAGGATTTTTATTTTCCTGGAGCTCTCTCTTGCACCGCTGAGATGTGAGACAGGCCACTCTTATCAAATACAAACCTATTTATGGGAAGAACACCAGAGGATATATTGTCCGCTTGCACTAGTACAATCCTGTGCAAGTAACAAAGGTATCATAGAGCAGAATTTGTCCCATAGACATCCATCTCTTTTAGAATGAAAGGGGTTACTTTCCCTCACCACTGCAAGTTATGCGTGCTGAAGAAACTGCAACACTTGCTTTCAGTTTGTTATAGCCTGCTTTGAAAGTAATTGGCTTCTACACTGAACAGAAATGGATTGAAAGCTACAGCTACAGAAGATTTGAAGAACGAGAAGAGTCAGAACAACTACACTTCTGAGTAGTACAGAAGTGCTGAAGAACCTCTCCTGAATTAGCAGCATCAAATTCTTTCACAGTTTCCACAGCTGCACAGTTAAAGAGGTTTGGATTCGATCTCTCAGTCTGTTACAAGTAGCATAGCAGCATTCAGTGGAATTTACAGAATTCTCCACAAGGGCTAAGTAACAGTCCAGGGCATCACTCTCATGTGGCCAAGTGTTGCTGAAAAATAGTAGCAAGAACCTGGTGATCTGCCAGGCTTCCCAGAAGATCCAGTGAGGATATAGGTGATCAGCATGAGCAGAGACAAATCTAAAAAAAATAGTGCTGCTGGAGAGACAAACCACAATGAGGAAGAAATGTTTCTGTTCCTGCCAACACACTGATATTCAGCTTTTAAAGTTTTAAAGGAGTTTTGTACTTTCAGTAAAAGTGAACCTTGGAACTTTCTGCAGACTAGAACTGTACATCAACTACAAGTAAGTTTAGAACAGAAAACACTCATCTAGCCAGAGCAGACACCCTCACACAACAATTCCCAAGTCACTTTAATAACCTGCAGTCAAAACTAATTGTATGGAGAAGTGCACAATTGGATTTAAAGTCTAGGAAGTGATGCAAAATCCATCACGACTGCTACGACCCAGGAGCTAATTACCATCCCATTAGAAAATCTGGCACTCTATTTCTAATATGAGTTGGTCCAATTCCCCTATTACAGCTCATTAAAACTGCCATACTACAAATCTTCCTCTGTGAATTAAGATTGATATGTCACCTCAAGTCACCTCAGTGGGTGAATTTGAGAGCTTACCTTTTATTCTGGGAGACTTAATGAGTTTTCTACACCATTCTTCTCTTGTCTCTTCCTTCCTAAGTGTACTAACACCAGCACAGGACAAGGAAGCTCAGTAACAGGCGCACTAATGCTGTATAATGGCAGAATGTGCTTCCCCATCCCCACTTTGGATTCCTTCTGCTACTGCCTACTGCCAAGGACTACTCAGCTTCAGCATAAAAGTAGGAGTATGTGTTCAACCAATTACCCCTCAACCCCTGGCCCTTCCCTGTTATTTTTGAAGCATTCTTTCTCAAGATGCAGCCCCCACTAGGTCAGTGGGATCTACATCTTTGTGCTGATGAAACATGAAGGCTTCCATTTGTTACCTGTAAATGCACCCGGTTTATAATGCAATACCTTTACCTTGTTCATGTATTTCATTCCAGCAGTTTTTATCATCTGCAAACTTCCATGCAATGGCCTTATATTTTCTTCATGCTATGGATGAAAAGTAATTCTCTAGATGAGGCATTAGTAATTTCTTAATCTCAAAAAACTGCAAGCAAGACTGGTACCTTTCCTGTATAAGAGACTGCCAGGAGCATCAGTGTTTCTATTGACACAGACATGCCACAGTTCCACTAAGATACCAAACACAGTACAAAAGGCTTTTCCTCCACTCACCCTCATAGCTCATTTCAATTTATATTTTTTTAAACCCAAGCCTCACAGTTACTCATTTGACTGAGGACTGCCAAAAGTGGTATTTGGTGGCTACAACCTGCAATAAGGATACAAAATTCCTAGCTGACTTTAATTATAGAGTTTAAGTTTTGGAGTTATGCTTTCTCTGGTATTTATTAGGACGCAAGATATCTAGTAAAGAGGTAAGGGAAGAAAAATTACTATCATCTTTATTATGGACTATGCTCTGAAATAGCTCTTCTATAGGTACAGCCTTTTCAAAATCACATGAGCTTATAAAAAAGAGGAATGTTACTATTTCAGTTGTGCTTTTGTTGTGGTTGGGTTTTGTTCATTTGTTTTAACATGCATTTAGCAAATCCTTTTGGCAGAAAGTTCCACAGGAAAGTCTAAGTTGATCTGTATTTTTATGATAGGAAAATACAAACAGCTGTATAGAATTTATTGTCCATCTGCCATTATCTTAAGTGTATCTCTATCAAACTATGTCCCATGACACACGAAGAAAACTGGAGGAGTAGAATGAAATAGACTGATTATCCTGGAGAAAAAGTTTCACTGATTTGCAATCCCCTCAATTTGAACATTTCAAGCAGATTAAATTTCTAAAGTCTGGTTTTCTCCAGATAATTATTTCCCTTACATGCCTCTTAAATCATTCTTCTCCAGCCTCAAGGACAACTTTCTATTTTCCAGACAGTTCTAGACATTTTGTTAGCAACTCAGTCAGTCTGTTGTCAGGTTCCTCCAGAATCAGACCAATACTGTAGTTCCTGGTGACTCATTGCTTTCCAGTTTTCTTTGGCACTTCAGTATATCTTCATGTTCAACATACTCATACACTGGTGCAGCTTCAATGCAGAGCAGGAGGCAGCACAATAGTCCAGATATATCCTATACTGTATGACCCTAAGCGCCCATTGTGTCAGATGCAAGGAGAGAATAGAAGCTGGGATACAATCTTGTAGGTCCTCAGTCTGCCTAAATCTGTTCCTTCATTTCACAGGACAAAATATAGAGAAGAGAATTTCTTCCAGTTCTACATGAATAAAAAGCAGGAAATAGAAGAGGATTTCCATTTCTGACAGGATTGCCCATCCTGTCAGAACACAGAGCCAAACTTTCTGTTCAGTTTCACTACAGAGGCCACATCCTGCCTCTTATTTTTGGCTTTAGGAATGTTGTAAAATGCACAGACTATTACCAGGTGTAAGAGAAGAAATTTTAAAGCTGATTCTGTGTGAAAAGAAGAATTAAGAGAAACCAAGGAAACCAACTTTTCACACACCATAATTGTTATGGGATTCCACATGCATCCAGTTCACCATCATCTGTAATTGTGTAATAAATTATGATTCACGGCTTGGTTAATTTCTAAGCTCTACTTGCAACCTCTTCTCTCTCTTGCCTTACTCCTGCTGTTGGCTGGGAGATATAGTGGGAGAAGTAGTTGATTGCAAGAAGCATCAAAGGAATAAGAAGTCATAGTTCAGTGGCTTCTACAAGATAATCGGTGCATCATACTTGCTAGAAACTAAGATGAGAGGATTAAAAAAAAAAGAAAAAACAAACAAAACCAAAACCCAAATCCATAGTTTTTAAGTGGTAAGTAGTTCAGAAAAAGTTACTTTGTGAAGACAGAAAATCATTTGGAAAACTTTCTTTCCATGGGTTTTATTGCATGTTTTGGGGTTCAGCATCTTACTGAAAATCCTCAATGATAAGAAGCCAATACCTACAATGCGCAGGAAGATACATCTAAAACTTCGGGTACAAAATTAAGGATTGCACGTTTCAGTAAGGAAAATACAGCAATCCAGCAAGTTTTATCAGTGCATGGGGGTAAAAGACTGTTTACACTGAGTGCCACTGAGCTTGTGCGCTATTCATAACCTCTAATTATTTAAGTATGTGCAATATTTATGGATTATTCTGGGAAAACAGCAAAAGCCTCAGTAACACCTACAGATTCCTTTTTAATTATTCTTGATGCCTATAAAACTAAATTGAATAATGAGCATTGTTCACCACTCTGTGATCTGTTCTGGATTCTGCGCAATTTATATGTCATTGTGAATTACTGACACGCTGTAGCAGTAATTTTCTGTGTATGATAAAGATAAAACACAACATGCAATTTGCTGACTCATTCTCAAAAATCAATCTTCTTAAATGCTGTTTTCTTTGGAGAAAAAAGGGACCAGGAAAAAGAATAACATCATGATGAGGTTACTCAAGTATTAGTGACACCATTATGAAAAAGAAAAAGGTCAAAATATACTGTGTAATGCCCACATCTGCATGAAAGTGCACTTAGAGCTATGAAAATTGACTGGCTAGAGACATTGTTAAAATGTTAAAATATTCTATATATTCAAGGCTATCATTTAGAACCTGCACTGCTGGCTCAGTCCTGACCTGCAAACCTCAGACTGTACACTCAGTGTCTCAGCTGAAAAAATAAAACTCTTCACTAGAAAATTTACTTTCCTAATACTGATCTGGATAACCAAGAAAAGGTTAAAGCAACTTGTTATCCCAAGAGAAATAAGGAACTGAATTTAATGAGTCGTCAGTGAGGAAAGACAAACGGAAGAGTGACCTATAGACCTTGTGTGCAGTTTTTCCATTGTTTTGAGGATTGGTGCCTGCATTGTTAACACTGGGAAGTGGGGTAGATCTAAAAAGATCCAAGACGATGTATGGAATGGAGAGCAGTGGCATTGTTTCCATTTTATTTCACTTGATTGTAAGATATGAGTATCTGTGTTCTTTCCTTTAAACATTCCTTTTCCACTTCAAGCAAACCCCTACAGCATTCTAAACTGCAATACTATTATGCAGATAATTATATTCAGCATATTCAGAAAATGTTTTCCTACTAACAAGATAACCATCATGAAATCAAATTGTTCTTATGGATTCCACAAGCCACCTAGGATGTCACAATAAAGTCAGGCTTCTTAAGGGGAACAGGAACCTTTCAATCTACCAACATTTCCATCATGCCAAAGCAGCTTGAGCCACACACTGCAAACAAGAGTTAAATTAATATAGGAGTTTACTTAGACTAGTAAGAATATTGTTTAAACTGTAAACAGACATCTGTTTTGATACTGACAACCATTCATTAAGCCCTGGTGTTTGCCAATATAGTGCAGCAGATGTTATTTTCTTCTTGTATATTTTCATAAGATGCGGTCATTGTTTAAGCTACATCCTAACAAGGACTCAGAATTAAATGGAACTAGTTAAATCAAAAATGGAATGTTATTCTCCAGTGTGAATTAATTCCAATGACATATTGAAGTGAGAAGAAATAATTCATGTTCTGCAAATAGATGCAAAATGGTTGCAATGTTAACATTTAGTTGATCTTTATGCACAAGTGGAAATAAGAGTATACTGGAAATGGTTGTCATTGTGACTCTCAGTACTCTTATATAACATAGATGTGTGTACAAATAATGTGTATTTCACAGAAGCACATATATATGTGCACATATAAATGCAGCCAGGTATTTAAGTTTTGGATTTTTGTCCAAGCCAACGTATTAAGTGGGAAAGGAAAAAAATAATTTAAAGAGGACATTTTTGTCTTTTCTGTCTCTCTAAACAAAAATGCAGCCCAGTGTGTTAAAGAAACCCTCCACATTCAGATGATTTACTTCCAATTTCTGTTCTGATACAACAAATGGTGAGATGTGATGAAGTAATTTATCCTCATGCTATTTCATTGTAACAGCACAGGATAGTAAACTTCTGTAGTATCTCCCTAAATTTGACTCATTCATATGATAAAAATCTAAAGTATTGGGTGCTCATTTGGACTGAATTTTATACTTCTGGAAGTCCATCTATCACCAGCTTAAAGACTGCAGGAACAAAAACACTATTTATTTTATATTCTGTTTTTCTTATCTTTTTTTTTCTCCCCCAAATTTGCTATTTGTGAAAGGTCCAAAATTACTGTAACTGGAGACTAGACTGGCTAAAAAGACATTCTCATTATCACCAGAAAAACTGGCCTACCTTGTCCTCTCTCCAAAACATAAAACCAGCTGCCAGATTCTGACTACTAACATGCTTTCATCGTTATGCATTTAATAGAAACTTTATGGCCCAGTTTGAAACTCCCTGTTCAGCATTCAATGAACACAAAATACATAAGGAATTCTACAGCTAAGAACAAGAAAAAGATTGTAGGTCAATGTAACTTATTTTATTAGACCAACAGGTACAGCTTTTTGAAAAACTTGAATAAGCTTTTGGACACGTAATCCCTTCTTGGGGTATAAAATACATAATAGAAGAAGCCTACTTAAGAACTACATAATAACAGAGAAACCTGAGAACAGTGACAATTACAACAAAACATCAGAAGACCATCGAAGACACTAAATTGAGCTATTTGAAATTGAGACTACACAAGATAAAGGCAGCAGCCAAGTTAAACATGACATCTCTGTCCTAAGAGACCATAGAGACAGTGCTATTAGCCCTACAGTAAAAAGCATGTGACGAAAAGCTAGTTCGTGTCCCAGGCTGTGCAACTATGCTATTCTGTTACTATCTGTAAAACTGTAGTAGAAACTTTCTACCTGCTCCACCAGAGCAGGCTCACCCCAGCTACACTAATATGTGTAAATCAGATCTAGAACTTCAAAGGAAAGCACTGTAAAGTACAAAGGATTGTATAATGAATAGCACTTGAAAGAAAAGCACTAAGAACATACAGTGTTAAGCTCTTAATATCCACAATTATCTGACCACCAGGTTTTGCCTCCAGCTAGAGTTCTGCACAAAACTTTGGAAGAAAACAGTGGAAGCAGATTTCATGGATGACATAGCAGGAATGAACCTGAAGATCATTTCATTTATTGAGATCAATGGGTCCTGCTAAAACTACAAGATCTGAGTCAGTACAAGTGAGAAGGGGATAGAGCACACTTCTGGTCTGAAGAGCCCTTCCCCTTCCAAGGCCAGCAACCATATCAGCCTGTTTGGAGCACACGGGGGCTCAGACTTGCAAGCAAAAGGACAGCAAGCCTGCTGTCTCGCACGCTGATGGTATGTAACTGCAATCACCCACAGTTTCCAGTCCTTGAGGCAAGCAGCTTGAGTCTAAAGTAAAGCCTTTGGTTTGACTCCAGTTGCCAGGAAGGAGTGAGTTTCCTGCAGTTTTATGTACAAGGCAGGAAGGAACAAAACCAACAAAAAAATCCCAAGAATAAAAATTTAAAAACCTCAGAAGAGGGCAATAGGAGCCAAGAGACAACATAGCAAGTTAGTAGAGGACAGTATGTATGTGTGTGTCAGTGCCTGTGCAGTACTAGCCCTTCCCATGAGGCTTAGATACATGCCAGAACTTGGCTTACTGTTGATCATGATAATTTGAGACATCAGTGACTGGTATTCTCAGGGGGTGTTTAGTATCACTGTTAACTAGGCATGATGCCTGAATGTCATTCCATCCCTTGAGGAATTATATGCCAAACTTAAAAAGTGAATTACTTTAAATAGTGGTATATTCATCATATGCAGCTTTGACTGATACAGGTTTTATAACCACTAATAGCACCTACTGGAAAAGGCACTGAGACCAGTTTGTGCTGAAAAATGGTTAGTTGTGGGAGCCAGGATTTTGTTTATTCTCTTTAAATAACCCCCCCAAAATATTACGATTAAAGAAGAGCAGGGAAAGCCCTGAAGAACTAGCAGTATCAGCAAGGAAAGTGTGTTAGAAGTACATTTAAGGCCCTCCAAGCTGCTTTCAGGTTTTTATAACAGTCGCGATAATGATCTTACACTTACGGAGCATCTTTCATCCAGAAGGATTCATTTATGGGCTGTGTGTATAACATGGGAATAACTGTCCTCCCTGCTGCCAACTTATGCAATGAAATGCTGTTTACACCTCTGCAGGAAAATGTTGTGCTATGTGAATTGCTACATCACAACCAAAATGGATTACGACAGGGAATGCCAAGTGCTACAACAATCAAATACAAAACATAGTGAGAAATTTGAAAAATCAGAACATAAATAATCAAAATCATGTTCTGGTCAGGATGCTGAGATTAACTTCCAAAATATATCATGGTATCAATCATCAAACTTTTGCTTTTAAATCCCCAATGGATCTTTTGGTTTTCACTTAGTTTCTCTCAATGTAAATTTATACAGGCTGCTCTCTAAAACATTAGCAACCAATCAGCCAGGCCTGACAGGGCCATTTCCAAAACGTTACATAAATTAGTGTTTTAATTGTATTCAATGTAAAACAAAAAGGATTTCAAATCAAAATAACATGAGCAAAAAGCATTTCTAGAATAACATTTATATTTTATATGCATTAAGATAGTTCTCACTAGGTTCAACTACTCTCTTTAATGCAATGTGTTTCTGACTTGGCCCCATAAAGGTGCAAAAGAACAGGACTGCCTACAGAGATAACAGAAGCAAACTCAGAACTCTGCAACAGAGGAAAGATAATACGAAAATTATATTGACTGCAACATTGTAATTAAGGCTGGGGTAAATTTTCACTTGGCAAAGTGCAGTGAGACTTCATGGGAATGGATATGGGCTGAGGCCAGGGCCCTCTTAGTGCATAAAGCCAATACTGAACTCCTCAGTTTGCCACATGGCAACCAACTTCATGGGAGAATAAGGAGGAGGCAAAAAGTCCAAATCCAGTCTGAGCTCCTTTCGTTCAGTTTCCAACAGAGGGAAGTGTTCTATTTTCATACAAGAGGGAGGCAAAGTCACAACAAAGCTTTTCTGGACTTGGGTCCAAGCAATCTAGGGCTATATCCTTCCAACCAACCAACCTATTTATAAAGGCCCTGCTCTCAGGTCAGGAACTCAGGACAAGAGCACAAAAAGAATGGTTCTTGCCCTTCTTTCAGCACAATGCTAGTCTACAGCACAATCCAAATAAATAATATAACCGTTCATGTTTTCATTTAAGAGTGTTAGTCAACTTATGACTGAGGGAAAAGAATGCATCTTAATGAGCCTTAACTGTTTCCCCCACCTCCAAGTTTTCTTCCTTTCATGGTCTCCTCAGTTAAGAAAGTACTTTTGTCACATAACCTCCCATTAACTTAAAAAGCCAGAGCAGTCAGCTCTCCTTTTGACACCAGATTGCTCAGGTGATCTTTAGATGTTGTTTTCCAAAATGTACTCTCCAACAATTAAACTTAACTCCAGGTTAACACAGATTTTCCCCTCCAGGGAATAGGAATAATATTAATGGGGGAAAGCTTCCTAGTGCAAAAGTATTTTCAAATTAAATTGGAAGTAAGGAGTCTTCCACCACCCCTAGGAATAGGCCATGACATTGCTGGTCCGTGGACAACTAACAGTGGCAAGGCTGAATATAAACCTAAGTGCTTTCAGAATGATGGCCAACCTCTTACACAAGGTTATGAGGCCAAGATCCATTCTTTTTTACATTTTAAAATATTAAATGTATTGCCTTGCTAAATCTACCCACTTGGAGTTGATCCACTTGCTTCACTCATGCAGGATTTTCACTTGAAAACTTGTAAACTACAAATGGACTCCAAGTATCAGTCACACAAATAAATAACAAGCTTTTCTTCTGGGAAGAAAACAAATCCTCAATTCCTGGCAAGGAGGCAAACCACTGTTTCCAGCAACCAAGACTTCAGAACAACAATCTAAGCTGATGAATCAGAATTCATAATGACAAAAACAGAATTATACACAGCTCTCTACAAGGGTTTATAGGGGAAATTAAACCTAACTACATTACCAGTAACATGACAAATGCAGCTAGGCTAGAAAACAGATGATAAAAAATAATAACTAAAGCAAATGGTAACCATGAAGATGGTTTTATCATTTAAAAAAATGAATTTCATCCATCCGATTGCTCAAATTACATTTTTCTTCCAGTAATATTGAGCTGAATTGGCTATTCAGCAATGTCAATACCATTAACTGCCAATGCTGAAATAGGGTTTTGTTTTCCACATCAGGCAATAAATGATTGACAGCCATGCCAGAGTTTGTATAGATTTAGGTACAGGAGAGAATGTTTGTTTACTCTCTGTGACTTCCCTCATTGTGGCAGGGCAAATCCACAGGTGGCACTAAGAGGAATTTATTTACCAGGCAGAATTTCTTTCCTTTGTTTCTTCTCTTGGTAGAAAAAGAAGGAATAGAAAAGTAACTACCATTGACTGAATTTCTTGAGAAAATGTGTTTGTTCTTATAACAAGAGCATGGGTATGGGATGTCCCTTAAACTAACAACTAGGGTGAGGAGGAAGACGTAGCAAGGGAAAGGTACAGGCATTTCCTTAATACTGACACAAATGTGAATACACATAGTATCAGATTAGTAGAACAGCATTCCGGTTCTAAAACAGACAAAGACATAACAAGATTCACTGACTGGAAACCAAAACTAGAAAAATCTGACCAGAAAAAGAAATGCAAATTTTAAATTAAGATAATAAACTACTGGGATATTTTATTGAAATGCATTGGCAGATTCCTCAGCATCCCACTGGGAGAGCTTTCTGTAAGAGAAACCCTCAAATGACAACAATGCATTAGACTTCACACAGAATAAGTGGGTACTATATCCTGGCATCTGATAACACAGATGTGAGTAGATGTACATAATGTTCTCTGCTGACCCTGAATGATCAAAAGCTTCAACCTAAACTGAATATACAAAAGAACAAGAAAATTATTTATGGGGGTATTTTATGCAGCTCTCAAACAGCTTCATTTATGCTGATTAGTATCTTACTGGATAATAAAATCTAACTGAAATAATTTCAAGGCATCACTAGTGTGAGTAAGGCTTGAAAAAGAGGGAACTTCCTGCTTTATGAAAATTAGATTTTGTAGTTATGCTGTCTCTCCATTTCTTCAGACTTAATAACTTTTGAAAGTAATAACTAATTTAAGAAACAAATGGGACACTAATTGTCTGAGAAATTAAATTCTTCAAGCTTATGGATGAGGCATATAATTTGCTTTTCTCCATTGCCTGTAAGAATCAACCTACTGACACAACCATGTGTGGAGACTTACTACAAGAAGGTGGTGTCTGGTCCTGACAAGAAGCCAGTCATATTTCACAGATCTCCTAGATTTTGTTAGAGCATGCGGAAATAGATTATGCAAATGACAAAGTTCATTTGGATTCCCAACAGGCCTTTGAAAGGTCACTCACCTAAGGTCTTTGAATAGCCAAACTGACATGAAATAAGTTCATCACCAGATGACCATCTGCATCTACACTAGGGGCTATTTTATTCAACTTCCTCACAAATTATATAGAGAAGAGGGGACAGTAAAGTGACAAGAGATGCTGCTGATGCTAAGTTATTCAATATAGAAGAAAAGCTGAATGGCAAAAATTACAGAACCATAGAATTACAGAATAATTAATGTTGAAAAGACCTTTTTGATCATTTAGTTCAACTGGTAATCTGGTGCTATCACCATGTTCACCATTAAGCCTTGTCTTCAAGTCATGTTTTTTGAACACTTCCAGGAATGTTGACTCCACCTGGCAGCCCATTTTAATTCCTGACAACCCTTTCCATGAAGAAATTCTTCCTGATGTTCAACCTGAACTACTGCCTAATGTGCTTGTAGTATAGCAGCTTGTGCCAACTCTGCCAACTGTCACTCAAAGTAGTACAGAAATTCACTCATATTCCTGCCTATTTAAACCAACAGTCACAAGAATGACATTTGCTTGACAAAACTGTTACACCTTAAAAAAACAGCAATTGGAAAATTTAGCAACATGATCAAATGTATTGTCTGGTGCAATTAAGTTCTTTCTCAATTACAGATTATTCCATTGACATCTGACGTACAGCAGAATTCAGCTCTAATTTTAAACGTTCAGGTCAGGAGCTCTGTCACAATAACATTAACAGTAAATTTGTTTTTATCATCCCCTTTCTTTCAAAGTGAATGCATCTTGCTATTTCTACTAAAAACATAAGAATACTATGGAAAATGTCATGCTGTTTCAGAGACACTATTTTCTTTTTCAAGAAGTATGAGGTGGACAACCGAAAGAGCAAACAAGCAACTATTTCACTGAGAATGAAAACAAAGACACCTGGTTTCCTATGGATTTGTACGGTGGGTTAAGCTCTATGTGACTTCTCTCCTGCCAAATAAGAATTCTGTTTATGCTGCATAATTTCTCACAGATCATTAAAAGGGTCTTCCTCTTACATCCAGACATGTACATTTAAAAGAATGTATAGCAACTTACATAATTAAAGTCATTATGTTTTTCCTCTCCGGCTGCAATTGCCCAGAAGTTTCAACATGCTGCACTGGTAGAGACAGAGGACTACATTCTTTGAAGGTTAGTTGCTCTCCATTTGCAAGAGTAAATTCAGTTTTACAAATATACCTCATATAGAGGGTATTTATAACATTTGATATAATTTATTTCTTATGGCTGTTTTCAGGAAATACTTTCCGGAATTTCTTCTGTTTTGGGGAGCACAGGCATTGGTGGAACACAAAGGATTTCTACTGCATGACCCACACAAAAAAAGTTTTATAGGTAAATCTGTCATAGAGAGAGTACCAAAGTTTTTATCTAGAGGAAGCCCTGCATGTAGCTAATGGCTTATCTCTCTGGGAAGTTTAAGATTAAAGACTGGCAGGCTGTGGATGCTCAATGTTTTCTCAGACACCTGCTGATGCCATGATTACTCCACAGGCAAAACAAAAGGCAACTCAGAAACACCATCACTAATATCATCAGATGGCCAGTGGCATACAGCTAGACCCACTATCTATAAGCCTGAACATTCTCTGCAGGTGAGAACAAGGACAAAATAAGGAACTCTCTAAAATGAAACCTTATTTTTAAAAAAGTGTACTTTCCTATCCTGACATAAGCAAAATGCTGTACAAACTTGAGGTACTGTGAATCAAAAAGACAAGTTCTACTGAAGAGAAAGAAAAAGGCTTCAACTTAACCATACTCTCTTTCATCAGGGGAAAAATCTTCAAAATCTAATACCAAATAAACCAAGGACTAAAACTATAACAAGGTACCGTGTCTTCCTTGAGGCAGAGTGCTGAAATGTAAACTCCTGCCTACTGAGGCAGGTCAGAGATGGTAGATTACATTCTCACTCCTTCCAGCTTCTACTCTAGGGAATATCATAAATACCATAAATGACCTCTTTTCTTAGTCACTGGTCTGGAAACTTGCAGTTAATTAATTTTACCCCATTCAACACAAAATGTCTAGGACTCTATCCAAGTTTTTTTTTTTTTTTTAGTGAACATCCAGCAATAAATGCAAACTTCATCAGGCTTAGCTAATAGTTTGTAACAATGATTGGCAGCTCCTCCCAAAGTCTCCACAGTCACCCAGAATCATAGCCTGCCCCTGGGGGGTCTTTTTGCAAACACTTCTTTCATGGTCTTGTCCAATCATACCATTCAATTCAACATGAGTTGAATTTTACGTACCCTCCTCTAGTAAAACCAGAGTCTAGATAATTGGTCAGGAAAATATTTTGAGCTGGGAACCTGTCAAGAATAAATAACTACTAATTAACCTACCCATACTGGCAGAGGAAAAGACAGGTTTTTCTCTCCTCATCCTGGAAGGAGTAAAACCTACTTACCTATTTTCTTTTAGAGTTATCTACACTGCTAGCGTATGTGTTACTTCTAGACAGCACACAGGCTGACTCCAAAGACTACTGGTCACAGCTTATAGTTACAGAGGAGAAAACTTGCATCGTGCAGCTCATGCTTCTTGAACAACGTGCATCTTCTATGAAGTTTCTGGATGTGCTAGTTTAAAGATAAACCAGCAGGAGAAATGAACCCGACTCAAGAGAGAATACAAGTCAGAGCTACATTTTCCTTAAAAATATTACAATAAATACAATGATATAGACAAAAAATTGGTTTTAACCCACAAAAACAGATGCATAACCCAGCACCCTGGGGTACAAACAGAATGGTGTTCATTAGCCCCTGTGCTGAGCACCACACGGTCCCCCTGAGTACAAAGTAAAAGGAAAGAAAAACCTGTTGGCGAGGATGATGGTCCCAGTTGTGTTGAGAGTGGCAGTCAGAGTCCTGTTGAGGTTCTGATCCTCCTCTGGATCCAACGAGTGGTACCCGAAATCCCAAAACCTGAACGTTATATATGCTCAGGTTAAAGTGGGAATGTCCAGTACCTCCCCCAGGACAAGGAGTTTCACAAGGATGATTTAACTCTGTACGTCATGGGATATTTTTTGAATCTTTGATGGCCCATTAGCAGACATGACCCCTCAGGTTGGGTGAGAGGGTGCTAATGCCTCCCCAGCAGAGAGTTATCACAGTTGAGTCATTGGTGTGAAGATAGAAACACTCCTCTATCTCACAGGGTTCCTTAACACCCAGCTTGTAGCCCAAGGGTCAGGTGTGCCCTGGGCAGCTGCTGTAAATGATCCATTATTAACAGTTCATCAGAAATGACACGGAGGGTGTAGAATACACAGTTTTGGTTACACCCACATAGTGATAAACTGGTCCCAGCTGCTGTAACTGGGACACTGGATTATACAATGAATATATATATATATATATAAAGTTAATATTTGACAAAATATACATAAAAAATCCAATTCATTTAGCAAACATAAGACCCTTTTAACAGCAAAACTTTACAAAAGTACAACTGGCATAACTACTTCCTGATTTTGGTGCTTTTAAATTGCTTCGACCTCGACAGAGCATCCAGAAGGAGAAAACCTTTCATGGTAGAAATTACTACTGAAATCAAAGTGAAATGCTAACTAATTTAAGCCCTAGTGCTGCAACTACTTCACTCAGACATTTGTTTGCAAGATGAAGGTCTCAGCCACACAGTGAAATAACTCTGAGAGTCCTCATCTAAAAACAAGATTAAATAGTTTGTAGAATAAGGTACCAGAAACAAGGGTTCTGTCAAACAGTAGTGATAGCGTTAAAATTCTCCATACGCATTTCTGAAAACAAGAGGTTGATTTGTAAAACCTCATAAAATTCCATGTCGAACAAAACAACATTGTCTGGGTCTCTTTATGTGGCCTGCCTGGGCGCCCAGCCAATAGACTGAAAATAGTTTAATATTATACAGAAAACCTACCTGTGAAATCAATCAGAGTAAGCTCTGCACAAGAAGTTCAGGGCAAGGGTGAAGTAGCCAGTTACAAAGCGCTGTCCTTGTGTTAATAGTCTATTAAATACGCAGCTCTTCTCTGTGGTTCTTTCTTTAGATTAAAGATGCCTGACAAACACTGCAGGAAGCCGTAAGTTAACATCACAATTTCACTGATTCTAAAAAAAAACACAAAACAAAATACTGGAATGTAAACTATAAAAATACAGCTTTCATTTTGGATGACAAGGGAAGCTGTCTTTATTATCTCTTGACCTTACAACCCCACAAGAGGCATGCCAGAGTTGTCCTGTTTTTTTAATTAAGTATTTAAGTGTGAAACATGTCCAACACTACTCATACAAAATGAGCAATAAAAGTCATTATGTTTAATACAAATTAACTAAATTGGATCATTGCTGAAAGCAGAGAAGAGGCAAACAAGAATTTGGAGTTATAATCTCCCCTCTGAAATGACCTCTGGCTGCATCCAGTGAAGCAGTTAGGCCAAAGAAAGGTACAGATATTCTAAACTATTGTAAGAAAAATCCCTGGTCTGCTCAGAAGAGACACTTGAGTTTTGCTCTTGAGGACTCCCCAAATTTTATGTAAAACAGAAGTGTACTGATTATATCTAACATATCCAGTGAACTGATTATATGTAATATATCCAGTGACTGTGCAATGCTAATAAGGGCAGAAACTTGGTCTTCCTTCTTCTATATTAACATCTTAACTGTGCTTTGTTTGGGCCAATCATCTTGAATACGTGGCTGTACGGTGCCTCAGCCTTAACAGGAAAACCCTATGAATCTGGTTATAAGGATATTCTCCTGGTAAATGGACAACATGGATTTCAACTCTCTTAAGGCCACAGTTGAAAATGATGCATGTTTCCCAATACCTGGCTAGATGCTAGTCTAACTACATAAAGCAGAAATACTTCACCTAGAATTATAGAGCAGCTGTAAAAGGTTCTGATTTATAAATCTCAGCTAAAGAGAAATATTCCTCTACCACTCTGAAACATTGCACTTGATTTAGGAGTAAGCATCCTAAGTAAGTAAGTTTCCTACCTGCAAATTTCCTTTCCTTCCATACTGTCTTGGGATCCTAGGCATCAGCTTTGGTTCTGCATGTTACCCAAGGGACCAAATGTGTAATTTATTAACATCTCTTTGTTGCAATTTCTCCTTCTGAGGGTGGTGATGATAATTTCTACCTCACGAGAGCACTGACCCTCTACTAGAATGTAACTGGAGTATAAAAAAGACTTTTGCTTTCCTTAGAAGCCAAAAATATAAGTGGTATAAAGAACTTTTATTATGTAGTGCAATAGCTGATTGCATCTCTCACATTTTAGATCTGCACAGATCCCAGCTGACTTGAAAGTACTGTATATTTAAAGATGCAGAATCAGTAAATAGAGTTGCTCTACATCCTCCCAATAATATAAAACAATACAAGGAAGAGTGGCCATATGTGATGTAGACATGAAAAATATTTTGTTCAATTTATGGAAATACCTGTCTGTTACGTGCAGCCTACCTGCTGATCTGCACATGTCATTTGACTGTCAAGTATACTCATTATCTTTGTGAAAATGATGAATAACCTTTAACTCCTCAGGAAATTACTGAAAATGAAAGTCAGACAGGGATGTGCTGAACCTGAAGAGACCCATTCTAGCTGAAGCAAGCAGAAAATGGGATGTATCCTTTTCATAGCCCAGTATTTTTGTGCAACCATTTTGGTGCTTACAGCCAGGCAGGGATCAGCCCATCTTGGTGGCAGGTCATCACTTCACCCAGACAGAAGCCTGTGTACCACAGTCCTCTACACAAAAATCTTTTTCCCTGCTTTCTTACCACTCCCCCATGCCCAAGTCTAACCAAATATAGTGGCCACATGCATACAGCATTTTGGGATGTAGATGTCTATCAGTGTCTTAGTTACACCTGCCAGACCTTTTCATTTGTGACCCAGTTTGGTCAGCGTTGTAACAATGCTCAGTTGTATATTAACCCTCCACTGTTAAATTTGCTGTGTGAACTGAGGTATCAGACAAACCATTCCTCCTTTAAGTGACAGGTTTGCTGCACCCTGGAGCATGTTGCTTACCTGTAACAGGTAAAAAGCTCTAGAGAAAGTTCATTATTTTAACTCTGCTCCTGTGAGACCCCACCAGGAGTACTGCGTACAGTTCTGGTGCCCTGGCATACGAAGGATATGGAATTGTTGGAGTGGGTCCAGAGGAAGGTCACAAAGTTCGTGAGAGGACTGAAGCACCTCGACTACAACAACAGGCTGAGAAAGTTGGGGCTGTTCAGCCTGCGGAAGAGCAGGATGTGTGGAGACTCCATAGCAACCTTCCAGTACTGAAGGGGCCTACAGGGAAGGCAGAGAGGGACTTCATCTGGTGTGGCAGTGACAGGACAAGGGGGAATGGGTGCTAATTGAAAGAGGGGAGATTTAGGTTAGATATTATGGAGGCATTCTTTACTGTGAGGGTGGTGAGACAGTGGCACAGGTTGCCCAGGGAGGCTGTGGACGCCCCACCCCTGGCAGCGTTCAAGGCCAGGCTGGACATGCCCTGGAGGCGTCCCAGCCCACGGCAGCGGTGCAGGGACGAGATCACCTTTAATGCCCATTAACGCCCCATGATTCTATTAACACCCTCAGAAATGTTAACAGGTGAGGCTGGAGAGCTGATTAGTTTCCTTTACCTACTCAGCCTCACCCCAAATAGCGTCCCCATTCCGGCCCCACCCGCCGCAGCAGCGCGCCCCTGGGCCGGGCCCCCTCACGCCGGGCACGGCCCATCGCGGCCCCGCCAGCCTGGGGGGCACCGCCCGCCCGGGGTGCGGGGTGTTGGGGTTTGGGGTTGGCATTTGGGGTGTTTGGGTTGGCGGTAGTCCCCGCCCGTGCGGCGGGGCCGGGGCTGTGGGCGGGCCGGGGGGCGGTGCAGTGCCGGGGACGGGGGGGAAGGCGGAGCGCGGCCCTGCTATGCCCAAACACGTGTTTCTGACGGGACCCCCAGGTAAGGGGGGCGGAGAAGCCCGGGCAGCGGGGCTGGGGTGGCGGTGCCGCCCCAGGGGCTGCGCTGGGGCCCAGCACGGCCCGGCCTGGCCGGGTTCGGCGGCGGTAGCAGCGGGGCCGTGGGGCGGTCGGAGGTGGGGGAAGGCCCTCACCGCCGGGCCGCGGCCGAGCCCGGCTGTCGGGGGAGGTACCCCCGGCTCCGCTGGTCAGTGTGTTCCTAATGAAAGGCCCTTCTGAGCCTCCGTCCAGCCCACTGTGCCCTGTACTCCTGCAGACGGCACTGGTTTGCCCCTGACTCCAGCCATTCCCCTTTCCAGTGTTGGGGATAAAAAACCAACCATGTCCCGGATAACTAATCCTGCTCCAGCATAAGTTGCATCCATTAATAATTTCTGAGAGCTTATCTCTTCTGTGATTTAATTGTAGTGATTTAGCGCTTCCAGCCTAAGTGATGTGCAGGTAGAGGTGGTAATTGGTGTCCCAGATGGGCAGGCCTGGATTGAAGCAGTGGAGTAGTTTATCACGGTAGGGGAATCAGATTATTGGGGAGGTGGAGTGGGATACAGTATAAAGGCCAAACTACATAGTTGATAAAGAAATTAACCAGTTGTTATGATGGCAAAACTTTTTTCTATGGTGTGGGAGTAAAGCAGTGGGCCTAGTTCTCCTTTTTGTGAACCTCTTGCAGGTGCCTGTCCTGACTGGAATTAATATATAATTATGTTGCTAGGCCGAGATAGGAGTATATTCCACCCCCTTCATTCTGTCTTTCCATCCACTTGAATAAAAGCAGCCCTTCAGGAGACTCAGAGGTTAGGCCTGCTTAGGCCTTGTCTCTCTTCATTTATCTGTAATTGAATGTACTGTTTGATTAGCTAAATGTATAACTTCAAGCTTTCTTAAACTTAGTTTGAATTGTTCTAGCTTTCTTTGCCAATTTACTGAATGATGGTAACCAAATTAGAGATAGCAAATCCACTTACCCAAATTAGTATAAATTCGCTTATAGAGACAAGGCCTTGGAAAGATGTTAGATACTGAGGGTGCCACATTTGTCATTTTATTGTTGTTCGACTGCCAGAAAGCCCTTTTCTTCAGTTTTGACTAGATGCCCTTGAAGCTACAGTATATTTTGTCATTGGTATTGACTGTTAGGAAAGTCCTATTGACTTTAGGACTGTTCCTAAAGTTGCCTAAAATCTAAAGATGTTTGATGTGTGCATGTAGAAATTATTTCTGTTGGCATCTTTAGTCATCTCACATTTGGTCTATGTTCCTTATCTCCAGGAATTTGAAGGTTTATTCTACAGGATTATTTTCTATCTTATGATTTTTAAAAAAAAAATTGAAGTGGTAACACTAAATTTTGTGAGAGGTGATAAAGATGAGTTTAAAAGAAGATTGTCAAGGGATGTACTTGTACAATGGCAAATGAGAAAAAATAGCTCCCTTGTGGAACCTAAAAGGATGCCTGGAACATGACCAATGTTCATACTGTAAAAGGTACATTAGATTGTGCACAGAGACATCAGGTAATGAGGGTTTTAAGGGCAAGTCTTAGGGTAAGAAATTGGATTATAGGGTCACAGGATAATTCATCTAAAAAGGAACTTCAGAAAGCGTAAAAGAGGGTCAGGTGTGAGGCCAGACCAGGTTGCTCAAGTTTTTATCCAGTCACACCTTGAAATCCCTGAAGAACATGAAGACTGCATAGTCTCTCTGGGTAGCCTGTTTCAGGGCTTCATTGGCCTCACAGTGAAAAACCTTCTCCCCATATCTAGCCAAAATGTCTCTCAGTTCAGTTACCAGAAGAAGCATTTTTCTGTTGTTGGGAATACTTTTTGCCATGTAGGACCTTATATCTCAGGGGTGTCGAGTGCTTCTGGTTTCTAGTACATCAGTGAAAGTAGTGTGTTCTTTGTGCTAGTTAGGCTTCTGGTAGTAGAAGTTAGCTTTGACCTTTTGACCTAAAAAGGGGTTAAACTTAGCTCTGTTCTTAAAAAGTAGTGAATATCAGTGGTAGAAAGGGAGATTCGTCACTCAGTCTTCAGCAAGCTTGGGTATCAGTCGTGTAACAGCATGGCTCTTGTGTATTTACCTGCCTTGGGGTAAGTTTTGTGGCCTGCCTGTGCACTATCTAAGCTAATAAGTTCAGTGATCATGTGGGATATTTTTACCATTCTGTGGTGAGTTCTTAAATGCTAATAAAACTTTACAGTTTCAGTACAGAATGAACTTTAAAAAGTGCTTCTGTTCTTTCCTACCATTTGAAAAAAGTAATTTGCAAACTTCAACAGTAATCAGTGTTCCTGCTGAACAGAATCATTGCTGTGGTGTTTAAAACCTGGCTTTCAGTGCAGAAGAAGATTAACCCTGTGTGCTTTTTTTAAATCTTTGTTTTTAGGGGTTGGAAAGACTACTTTGATCCAGAAAGTCACTCAAGCTCTGAAATCCTCAGGCATTCCCATTGATGGATTTTACACGGAGGAAGTTAGAGAAGGTGGCAGGAGAACAGGATTTGATGTTGTCACTTTGTCTGGAAACCGAGGACCTTTATCTAGAGTCAGGTACTGAGTTTTTAATAACTAAGTGGCTTGTTGTTTTTATGTGTCTGCTCCAGTCCATTGGCATGTTAAATGGTCTTCCAGAAGGTGATTTTCAGCACACACAGCTTTTATGGTCAGGGTCATTGTTTAGTTCTTGTGTCCTGGCTGATACCTATATTGTGTATGTAGGCAGTGTCTCTATTGCATACTGAAATACTGAAAATGTGCTAGGGAGGGATGTTGTCTCTTACTGCCTATTTCACAACAGATAAAGCACTGATGAGCCCTTTATTATGAGGTCAGGTCTCTTTTGGATACAGTAAGTAGCTTATTGTGGGCAGGGAGGAAAATTTTTGTGTTTCTACCAGCTAGTTTGTGGGGGCAGAAGTGGAAAATAAAAAGGGAAATCACATATAACATTGTTTTAAAGAGCCACTGACTGGTCCTCAAAACTCCTATGTGAATTTTAAGAAAAAGAGGGTTTCAGAGTCCCACTAAGAGAGGGGCCTCTGAAGTGCAGAGTAGCTCAGTCTCTCCTGATTCACTAGATTTAGATTTTCCCACTTTGTACAAAACTTAGTCAAGGCCCAGGTGTGTCCTTAGCACCTCATTCAGATAGAGTTGATCTGACGAAATAATTTGCTTTCTGCCAATAATGGAGGTTCCCCCAGGATATTGTGGTGCAGCACATGCAAACTGAGCATTTTTCCGAGATTGTTTAAGGGTTTTGCAGCCTACACTGAGATTTGGGCTGCTGCTGGGGTGCTGTCTGTAGTGTCGCATTACCAAATTCAAACGTCTGAACTGCAGACATAAATTTTGATTTCAGTGTAAATATACCTGCTGACTTTTACATGCCATTGTCCTTCATACACTCTTTAAACTTGAGCTTGCATAGTTGTGAAAGTAGTTTATGGTATAAATATTATCTGAAAGCAAGCTAACTGCAATATGACTTAGTGCATGGTCTGCAGAGTGTATTTCCCTTCCTTTCTTAGAAGAATTCAGGGGATTTGATTTATTTGGATAACTTCTCATAAATCCACTCTAAATGACTGCAGTGAATTCTCACTAAACTCAGTACTGAGAAGGAATTATGTGTCTCTTTTTCAACTTCAGTTCTGATACTTCAAGACGTGAATATCGGGTTGGACAATATGTTGTAGACCTTGTTTCCTTTGAGCAGTTGGTTCTTCCTATGCTAAGAAATGTGAGTATTCTGCGAAAGCTACTGAAAAATGTGTGTTTTATGATAATTGGTGTTACTGGAAGGCCCTTTTTCAGCACTAGTTTTTGCTATTATAAGCGTCCTGTTTCTTGGGCTTTACTGATTCTGATTGACTTCAGGATGAGGAAGCTGGAGGTGCAAATCTGGCTTGTTCTCTTAATCATTATTGTGGTTTTGGAGAGATGGGAATCTCCTCATTTTCTTGATCTGATATCATTCTGCAAGCAGGACCTCTTTGGCCTAAAGAGGCAGCTGGTAGGAAGTTTCTTCCTATGCTACTGTCTCACATATTGGAAAGCAAACAAAATGTATCAGTGGCTTAACGTGGAGAATTTGGTGGAATTGGTGACTCCAAGAAAAGGGCTTTTGCTGCTACTCTTCTTTAGGGCCCTTTACTCCCTCTTCCTCTGATTCCTGTCATCTTCCAGGAGAAGCATTTGTTTCTTGAATCCAGTGGGGTTTTTTTTGTTTCTACTGTGTAAGTACCTGCATACTGATAATAGCAGCCTGGTTATTTGGGATTTAGCCAGCTGCATAAGGAGTGCTCTGACTGTGACAAGACTTTCCACACAGACTTTTTCCTTTCTTCTGCTAATATTCTGTTATTGCCTTTTTCCTTCTCCTTCCAACGTTTCCCCTCTCCCAAATTAAACAAGAACAGATCCGATTTTGGCAATAACATCACAAACAGTGTGCAGCAGCTGCTGAACTGTGCTACTAAAAAAAGCCTATTGTGATTTTTTTACATCACCAAAGCTCAAGGGGACAAGAAAGAAAGGACTTTTTTGATGAACTTAGAACAAGAAACCAAAGAGGTGCAAGGAGCAAAAATAAGATTGAAGATCTAATTCTTCATTTTTATCAAGGTACATTAAAGTCTGACATTAGGAAAACACAGATGTTGGGATAAGGGAGAAAGGAAATATAAATAAAATGGAATGATTTGTATCTGTTTCATTTCATTGCAACTATATTTATGATGTTAGTAAATGAAAGGATGGTTTAATAAAAAGACTTCATTAAGCCAGTGCTGTACTTGGAATCCTTTTACTATTGAATTAATATGAAGTCCACGAGAGGTCTTACTAGGAAAGCGTCAGCAGTGTTGAATTTTTCAGTTTCTTCTATAGCTTTTTGCAAGTACAAGAAGGTGAAGAGAACTGGGGCCAGCAGAATTACACATTGCATGATCCTGGCTCATAGAAAGCACTGATTATCAGTTTTGTGGAAATTGGTCATGCATGTTAGTGGCCCAAAATGGAAGAGAAGAGTGAGGAAGATCACAGAACTGAAGCGAGACAAATGAGGAATGAGGTCAGGAGAGTCATAGGTATGGTCTGATTTGATCCGAGAGCAGCATGAAATGGGCACATGCCCATTTAGTCTTAAAGACAGCTCTTAAAGGCTTTAGTTACTCCAGTTAGAATGGGATAGATCCTCCAGTGGCAGATCTCTCTGGTTCTACAAACTTTACCAGGCAGGACTGATAAAGTTTTTTCAATTTTTTTCAAAGCTAAATGCTCTGTTTCTCAGTGTGTGACCTAGTGGCTAGTATTGGCTTTTTGGCTCACTGATCTGTGGAAGGATTTTAGATAAAACAGCTACTCAGTAGGGACTCAGCTTGAAAAGATTTTAGGATGCATGTTATACAGTTCTTTTACTTTCCCAGAGGCAAATACTTTACCTTCACAAGGGATAGTGTTTTGATTTTTTTTTTTTTAATGTTCTGTATAATATGGCTTGTTTTGATACATATTTGTGGATCTGTAGTGATGTTTTGAATTGAGTTGATTTCCACCTCACTTCTGTAAATAATGGAGTGTGCTTTTCAGTTACTTTTACCAAAAGAGGGTAGGCATTGCGCTTCCTTTTTCTGTTGAAGAGATCCTCCACTTCATGGGCTGCCTTTTCCTCAGTAGCAGTCACCCATGCTTTTCTGTAGACTTTACAGCTGCTTGCACCAGTCTGCAGCACTGTACTGTTTGTCACGGTATTTGCTTCATGAGAAAAGCAAACAAATGACAAATGTGGTTAATTGCTAGTATGATGTCTCTCCTATGATCCAGGAAGGTGGCTAGGACCAAAGAATAAGGTATATCTCAGCAAACAAATGGAAGATGACTCTTCTGATGTGAGAGAGGCTTGAAATGACTTGGTTGTTACTGAGACAGTTTTGAAGAAAACTAGTTGTTCTGAGAGAAGTACTAGTTTTGACCCTCCTTCAACCCAGCTGAAAAAGGAGAAACTGCCAAATCTAGACTTAAGGGAAGTCTTTTTATTTAAATACCTTTTTTTTTGTGTGACTGTTGGTTTATTCTAAATGCATAATTTGATGGGAAGAGTTTTTAAAAATCAGTGGCCCTCAGAATGATTGAGAGCTGCTAGTAGGCCAAGTACAGTTCTTAATTTTCAAATAGCTCATATGGACTGTTATGAGAATTTTGCTTTGAAGGAAATTTGGTATTATGGGTATTTCCTATTGTAGTTCATATTTATACTGCACATATATTTTCATCCTTCCAAAAATCTTCCATGAAATAGAAATGGTAGTTTCTAAGTCTGTCATTTGCCAGCAGTAGCTTTGACTCTTTCACTTTCCCCAGTATTACAATTGAATTTTTTTTTTGCAGGTGTTTCTTTTATCAGCATAGAAATTATTTCTGTTGCTTGTTCTAAGTTCTTTGTTGTTTACAGTTTCTTGATGTGCTTTTCCACAGGTAAACCATGGCGGTGATACAGAGAAAAGAATTTGTGTCATAGATGAGATTGGTAAAATGGAACTCTTCAGCCAGGCTTTTATTCAAGCTGTTCGTCAAACTCTCACTGGCTCAGGGACTGTGGTGCTTGGAACTATTCCAATACCTAAGGGAAAGCCCCTGGATCTTGTTGAAGAAATAAGAAGTAGGAAAGATGTTAAAGTGTTCAATGTGAGTAGTATTTAATATCCTTAAAGAGCCTTCTGTTCTAGTTTACTGGTTTGTATTTGGCTCTGTTTAAAAATTGTTACTACCAACTGATAGCTGTAGGTAGTTTGTATGAAATAAGTTTTTTAGTTTCCATTTTATTTTTAATGGGCAGGTGTTCACATTATTAAAAAAACCCAAACATTTGGCACTTGGTATAGCAGGCTTACACAGCTGGCTTTGCTTGTGAGGAGCTGCAGAAGTAATGATATAGTTGTTTTAGAAGGCTTTCTTACTGTAGTATTATTGCTGCATAAGTATTCATTATTCCTAAGAGTTAAATCTTTTAAAGTACAGTCAGATTTTTAAGTATTTTTTTCCCAGCCTGGCTTGCAGAAATATTACCAGTAATCATATTCAAGAAAGAGAAAAAAAAGGCAGCAGTGGAGTTTGCAGAAATGATTTATAGAAGAAAGATGCTTGTAAGTGGAGTATACTTTCTCTGGAGTCAGTGAACCAATTTTGGAATTCATTATGTTATTTTTACAGACATAATTTTCAGAATATTAGGGCCTTGAAGTGCGTTTCTGATCAGTTACGGGGGGGTGGGTCTCAAAAACTTCCCACAATAAAACACAGCCTGTTCATAGGAATACAGGCATGAGTTTTCCTTAATATCTCACAAACCCTTAATATTTTCCTTAATATTCACAAACCCAAGCTAAATGCATTCCCCACTCTGATTTATGTTTCCTCTTCAGAGTTAGGTTGAAAGAACTGCAGTGCTCAGAAACGTTCCTCAGCTTTCTTTTAGTTGAGGATCCCACCATCATCTGCAGTTTCTGTTTTCAGATTAAATGCTGGTTTAATTAAGTGCTAAAGTAGTTGTTGGAGCAAAGATGAGAGACTATTCCTCTCCTTATATAAGGATTCAGTTCCTACTGTTCCTTTCAGAGGTAAAGCCCCAGGTTTTCCACTACCAAGCTAATGTGTGTTTGTTGTTGGGCTTTTGAACAGAGATGCACATGAAGATTAGCTCAGCTGGTTAGAGCACAGTACTAATAATGCCAAGGCTGTGGATTTGATCGCCATAGGGGCCATTCACTTATGAGTTGGACTGGGGAAGAGGGAATGAGGAAGCCTTACTGAAAGTAACACTCAATGCTTAGGCTGCAGTCACAACAGCAGAGTAGTGTGTGCATTTGGTCCTCTCAGGGGAGGAAGCAGGATGCTAGAAAACAGCACTTGGCTTTTCAAGGAGGCTTTTGAGGCTCCTGTTGTCTCTTTTTATCAGGTGTTGTGAGGGCATACTCAACCCCATGTTTTTAGCTGTATCAGTCTGCCAACACATCCTTCTCTCAAGTACTGACAGCAGTCAGCTAAAGCCTTTCTGTGAATTTAAACCAAGCAGTGTTTCCTTTAGCGAAATAATCTTTACTAAAAGAATGGCCTATCCTGTTCATGTTGCTGAGATGAAGACATGCAGGTTTCTTCGATTAAACAGTTCTCTGCAAATCTGTTAGCCAAAAGTGCACATGTGAAATGTGTGAAAGACTGCAATCATTCCCCCGTGACACACACCTGCTTTGCTGAAGTCTTGTGCAGGAGAGCATCTGCCTCTCTTGCTCCAGTGACACACTATATACTCTTTCCCAGCTGGTTAAAACATGTGCATGACCAGGAACAGAACTGGCCTGTGAGGAGTCAGAGGTGTTAGTAGCTGAAGGGAATACTGGATCACCAGCTCACATGTTCTTTGAGGACTGTGGCATGGGGAGAACCTGCCCAAATAGCTCATGGTCAGTAATTCTTTCCTAACTTGTATGGTGTCTGGAAGTATGCAGAAGTAGGTGACTACCTTTCAAAGATGTGCTGGCTGCTTTATCACTTCAGAGATAGGCTGAATTCAAGTGGCTCAGCAAAGTTTTTTCATCCTTCTCTTAGTGTCACAAGGACAGTAGTGATGTTTGATGCCAAGAGCACAGAGACAGCTGTTTGGGGTTTTACAGTCCCTTCTGTCTTGAAAGCATATTTCGTTGATGTAAATGGGCCCAGATGCCCTAAAAGCAGTTGAGCATTTGGTCCCAAATGTTTAATTTATTATGTTTAGGGCTCTTAACGATAGGAGCTCTGATATCTAACACATTTCTTTCCATTGCTGCCCAATTCCATTTTGTGGAGAACTAAACTTTACACTGAAACTACAGAGACTCTTTTTGCACTGTGTCTGTGCAGTTTTGCAGACATGGTGTCATGAATAGGATCAGGTTATCCTTAGCAGCTGGCAGATACTAATTTTTTCCCATTCTCCCATCTATTTTGCTTCCCTGAAACCCATTAGTGAAGTTTGGTTGCATATGCCTATTAAGAAAGAAAATAGCTAAATGGATGAGAAGAAAAGGTTCCATTTGAACAGATTGTAGACAAGCGCTTACCTTGGCAGTACTTTTAACAGGGGAAGAAAGCTTTTGTCCACTGTGGTTGCCTGCTTGTAGTCTAGGTGGTAATTTCCTCCAAATTACCTGAATGCTTAGTATAAGCAGCATTTACAGTTATTTTTAACTCTCTAAAAACTTACCCATCTGTTTGTACATTCAGTACAGATACTAGGAGATTTGTTCTTTCTGGGAAAGCTGCCTGCACGGAATGTCTCCAGATCTAAAGAGGAGACTTACATCTTTCAAGCAGCCTTTGTAAAACAGTTGTGAAAATTTCCCACTGCTTGGCACTTTTTCTCTACTGCTCTCACTGGATTTCTGGCATGTAGGTATGGAAAAGGGATAGATAAAATTTGAATTGTTTCTGTTGGCTGTGAGAGAGTGGGAAGAGCTATTAAATGCGCAAAAGGTCCTTTGAAAGTCAGGATATCAGTACACTTGCTGTGAGATTTAGAGTTTGGCTCCTATGTGCTGTGTATTGTTTACCTTGGGGTCTCTCAGTAGCCTTACTGAAGAGCATTCTTTGTTGTCTTGCTCCATTTGTTATTGTTTTTTGTTTATCTTAGAACAGGCTTGGAATGATTCTCAAAACCAGTGACATTTTCAGGCAGATCTTCCCTTACCTTATTCCCCACCCCCTCTTTTTGTTATTTTCTTTTTATTTTTTTTAATGTTACTTTTTCATTAGTTCCATGTTGATCTGCTGTCTTGAATTCAAGTGGGGTAGGTGAGACCACTGTCTGTAGGTTTTACAGTGTTGTTTTCCAGCATTTGGATAGGATGTCTGTGACTGTAAATAGTGGTAGGCTCCTAAGGCCAAATTCTTCAGGTAGGATTGTCACCTATTGAATAATATTAACAATAATAACAGTACTTTGTTCATTATTGGTTGTAATACTGGAAGGGGTACAAACTCTTGTGCTCAGATCTTAAATGCAGATACAGGGAGTGCAGTGAAACCTTCCTGGTAGAGGGTTTTATGCTGTGCATAGTGTTGTGTCTCTCCTTCCTCACAAACAGCTTTTCTCCAACTTTATATGAACTCTTCCTTTTTTTTTTTTTTTTTGCTCATCTGTCTTTGTCTGATTTCTTCCTGCCCTCTCTGCAGGGGTCTGAACAGTGGGGAAAATTTCTTAGTTTTTAAAATGAGGCTTTTGCTGACGCTTCGCAATTGCTTAACCCTTTACCACCCCAGTCATCTCCCCAGGCTTTGTTTGAGTTAGTGCTGTGCGGCACTGTGGGTCACTGGGCTCTGGATCAGCACCTGGTCTGTCAGGAAGGGGTAATTTGCACACACAGAGCTCCCTCCAGCTCTGTGCCCCTGGGACCTGAGCTGACTAGTAAATGCTAGCATTTGCTTGGCAGTTTACACTAATCTGTATGGGCTGGGATGCAGATGGACCCCTCAAAAGACGGGGCACTAGACTACATGGATTTTCACATATGCTGGTCTTAAAGCCCAGCATTTCATAGAGTGGTTGACCAAATCTGTCCCTCAGTGTGCTACAGAAGACCCCAGCTTTTTCAAGTACTCTATTTTTTTTCAAGGTGTTTCTATCCTGCAGTGCTAAGGTTTCTCAGAGAACAGAGATATGCTGCTAAGCCTGTTTTAATTTCTTTTCTTTGCAGATATTTTTGACTAGGTCTGTCATCTTAATAAATACAACCCTTTTAAGTGATGAAAGCGTAAGAATACTTTATAGTAGGAAAGTTAAATTTGGTGGTTGAAAAGGATTTCTAGTAATGACAAAAGTACATGCTGGTTCTTTGAGTGATTCTCGTTAGTTATTCAAACCCTGAATAATACTGCAAAATGCCATGGGTAATTAAATCAAAAAGATCACTGAATATTCAATTATGTATGTTTGTGGGTTTTAGCGTATTGTGTTCTCAGCAGCAGAAGAAAGCAGATGTTTGACACTCAACATTCCTGCACTGAGAAAGAAATGCATTTGAATTTCTGCTTTGATTGTTTTTGAAGTAAACCCTGGTATAGAGGCTGTTCATCAAATTACATAAGTTTTAATTTCTCTTTCTGTAGGTTAGTAAGGAAAACAGAAACAGCATTTTGCAAGACATCTTGGCAGCTGTGGAATCCTGCAGAAAATGAAGACCTTCTAGTTCCTGTAAACACTGAAGTTTTCATTTCAACAAAACATTACAACATTTTGTGGATGGTTTAGAGTCTGTCCTTCCTGCTTTAGCCCTGGAGGCTTTACTGGAGCCTTCACAGTAAGCAAGGTGAAGCTGGTAATACTCTAAAATGTGAAAATGAGATAGCAGTTCACTTCACCAAATTAAAAGAATTGAATAGCTAACATCCAGTGTCTAATCTGGGTGTTTGGAAGTTAGGTGGTCTAACTGATCAAGTTACCCCATGTAAAAACAATTAACTGTAAAATCTGTTTGAGGTTTTAGTCTTTCTGAGGGTGTTTGTACTGTTCTGCCTAGAGAGCAATTTAGTATCTGGAAGTTAGCCCTGGTGTAACAGAACAGAACCCTGTCCAAAATGTATGCATGTTTTGCCTGGTTTACATAGAAATGCCTTTGCTGTTGGTGACTCAGCATAGGTGTGTCCAAGGGTGTTTCAGCATGGATGCTGAGAAATCATGAAGCAGAAGGAATAAGGAGATGCTCTCTCTCCCTGTACCCCCAGACACCCCTCTCTCCAGTTGCAGAATAAGAAGGATTAACTAGAGTTTCAAGAAAATTTCCTGTAGTCCCAACTGACATTTACAGAATTCCAGTTTGGGAGGGGAAAATAACCAGCTCTACCTTCCCCTACGTGGCCCAGGTAGTAGTTGATAAGAGGGCTGCATTTTGAGTTTATTTTCAGTTTTCTGATGGCAATCCTGTCCCACATCCCCTTAAGAATTACATATATAAATCTTCAAGTCCATGGAGTGCAGTCAAATGCTGACTTGGGTTTTTCATGCAGAGTTTGTTAAGTCAGGATGTACTTAATACTGCAGTTGTCTATATTTGTTTTACAATCTGTTATGTTTATTGATACCTTTTGTTTGTTTGGGTTTTTTCCCTTACTCAATTTTGTACATGCTTAAGGGTGAAATAAGAAGTGTTGTAGAATATTAGACAATGTGTTTCCCTATGAGGTGTACAGATGTATTCAGGAAAAGCGCCACCACTTAATCAGTTCTGCGTGTTGTGAGAGCAGAATTCCCTCCCAGATGCAACTGTTCATTGTACAATTTACAGTCATCTCTGGTTTTAGAAAGTTGTTAAGAATTTAGTAATTTCTTATCATTTTTCTGTTCAGTTCAATGACTGTTAAAACCAGCAAACTATATTAAAGGCATTTTCAAATATAATTTTACTTACTTATTTCTGTAAGACTGACGCTCACAGTTGTGCGGGGCTGGATGGGGACAGGCATTTTTACAGGTGTCCTGCAAACAGCTGGGGGCACGGAGGGAATGTCCTTTTTGTTTCCTGTGTTCGGAACGAGAGGGTCTGGTACAAACATTGCCCCTCCACACACGGTAGGAGGCACGTGCTGCCTTACAGGATGCCATGGCCATCATTCCCTGACTGCCCTTTTAGAACTACCCTTCTGCCCAAATCCCTCTGGATGAGTGTCATCCTCATCATATTTGGGAAAAATTCCTCTTAGTGTCCCACTCCTTTGAGAATGTACAGCTCCTGGCTGCTTTTTTGCAAAATAAGGTTGTGCCCTGGAGATGCCATTAATCCCTTAATTACTTCAGGCATCTTACTCAGACAAAAGACCTTTTGTAGAGGTGAAGGACTTGGGACCAGTGTAACCTTTTTCAGGGCTGTATGCCATAGATTTTTTTTAACAGAAACCTCTCTGCACTTAAGTATTGGATGTCCTCTTTCAATGTCAAGTCTCTTAAACTGTAAAATATGCTGTGAAAGAATAGTTCTTTCAATCATTAAATAATGACCCAAAGTGTAGCAAGGTTTTAGTGGGACTGCTGTGGAGTCTTAAATGAGGACTGACCTTTAAAGCTAAATAAAGGGGAGAGGTTGCACGCTTCTCTGTTAGAGGCTGGGGAGGGGAGTTCCTCTAGGAGTGACAGCAGAGTTGAGTTTTCCAAATTCCAGTTCAGCCAGTAATGTTGGGAGATCACTTAAAGTGGTATTTGATCCTCATGAAAGCAGATATACTTCCTTGCATGTAGTGCCATGGTGCCTAGTGTAGTCTCATCATATAATAGAGTGGGGAAAAAAAAACCCAAACAGCTGGAACAACAGATTTGGGAGGCTTTTGACCAGTGTGCTTATAGTATATAGTACTTTTAAGCCATTGCCTCATGATGCAAGGAAGACCTTTGGTGTTGAGGCTCGATGGTCACTGGAAAATGCAGGTGGATTTTTCTTTCACTGGGATTGTGAGTGAAGTGTCAACCCTTTTAAACCATATTTTTGCTACTGAACATCAATGTCTCTTGTTTTCTGCTACCTACCTCAAGACTGGTGAGAGTCTTCATTTGTTGTTGGGCTTTTTTGTTATTTAAGCCAATTTTCTCTCTGAGCTAGAGTGCTTTTCCAGAGAAATAAAGAGAAATTTTGTAGCCTGTGTTCAGCAGATTGTAGATGACCTTAACAGTCATGTCTGGCCTTTAAATCTTTGGCAGTTTCAAAGATATGATTTGCCAGTTTCAAGCATACTGAGAGTAAGTAAGTAGTATTTCCAACTGAACGTAAGTTTTTATGACAACCTGTGTTTACTTTAAAGATAAAAATTTATTGTCTGGTCTTGCACTAATAAAATATTTGGAAGGCCTTGAGAGCACTGTAACAGCAAACAGCATTCACAATCCCCCTGATGGGCTGATTTTACTAATAGCACACATTTGGTGAAAAGAACCTCTGATATACCAGCTACATTCCAAATGACAACATTAGTGCACCTGCAGGTTTTAATTGGTGCAAAAAAGAGGAGAATGTGAGGTACCAATTACTCTCTTGAAGCCCGAGAATCAAGGATGTTTTTGGCAAGGAGGCTTGTAATTCCAACATAAAATTGCACACAGCATGGAATAAACAGGGCCTGCATTATTTATCATGCATTAGGCAATTTTTGACTTGTAAAACTCTGAGAAGCTGAGAAAGGTGAATCTTTGACACTGGACCTACTGCAAAGTTAATTATAAGTAATATGTCTGTGTTGCAGTTTTAAGGATGTACAGGCACTAGTGAAACATGGTAATTAAGTACCAGCTCCCAATCCAGGGAGTATTCCAAATATGGCAGTAATTGGGTAGTTGAAAAGAATGCATTGATGAGAAGATGATTATTACATGCTGGAGAATCTCACCAGTAATTTTAATCTTTTAAAATGAGCTGCACAAAATTCAGCCAGTCTTTAACTTATATTCTCCAGCAAGAGAAGAGCCTGGTGGGCTGGAGACAAATGCAAATGACATTTCTTGCCTTATTCTAATAGTTTTTATAAAAAGCTGTGAATGATATCACAGAGTCCTAAACTTAATAGTGTCAGAATGTCTGTCATAGATATTGAGAGTATCTGGTCATCATGTCAAGGGAAAAGGACTCACACTGGTAAGTCCTTTTCGTTAAGATTTGTCTTAAATGCAGTGAATGCCACCATTTTCTGCCTATGGCAATGAGGTGAGACTTTGCAATGAGAACTTCAGTTCCTTGCAGAGAAGTTCACATGATGCTGCAAAATGGAGAGAACAGCCAGGATCTCTGGCTTTTATTTTAGTATGAGCAGGAATGGACTTTTTAGACCATGCTCATCACTGATTTCTACTTGCTTCCTATGGTGGGAAATGGCCAGGCTGGGGTCTTGCCAGTGTACCTGGTGGATGTGAGCAGTTCAGGAGCCTGTGGTTGGCTTTGATAAAAAGTTACTTAGTCTTTTTACCAGATCTTCAGGCCATGTTTCATGCTTAGGAGCGTAGCACCTGGCTTTTACTGTAGGATGTAAACAAGAGCCTGTTAGCAAAAGGAAGGTTTGGGAAAACAAAATGGGAGGGAGGTAAGTATCTCATGTTTAGTGCAAGGGCTGAAGTACTGTGTCTGTGCGTTTTTTTACCTTATTATCCTCCATTCAGTAACCTGCTCTGTTGTCGGTGTTCCTCTCTGGCTGGGAGGGCCCTACTGAGCCAGTCTGGATAAAATCACTCTGTGTTTCTTTTCAGCAATGGTGATGTTATGGAGTTTAAGATGGGGGGGAAGCAGATGAAGCCTTCGTCTCTTCATTTCTATGAAAAAACTGCATGTACCAAATGCTGTTGTGGATTATTTGATTTCCTTGCTAATGAGATGGGAATGTCACCGTTTTCACGTTGTAGAAACAAGAATGTTCTGGGCTGGCTGAATGAACTAAGTGGCCTCTGCAGCTCTGGAAAAATCAAGCATAGCACCTGATGCAAAAAACCCTTGTGGACTTCCTTGGAAAAGGTACTTACATGTTGGTGGTGGCCCTCCTTCCTGCATTGCAGCTGTAGTAAGAAATCAGCCGTACAGGCAAACTGTGATGCCTAAGCAACTTCAGGGCCAAATTAACAGTGTTCAGCATGGTGAAACCCATCAGCATTGTCACAGATGACATAAAAGCAGTGAAAGTTACCTTTGCTTTTCATTCAGAGGCCAAAACTGCCCAACAAGTGGGGTCCTGAGGTCGCAGGTACCTCCATCTTGCAACTCTGAGACACCTTGAGTGTGAGGTTGAGTATCAAGCTGCTTAGGTCTTTCAGGAACGTGACAGAAAGCCTTTATGTGTTTGTAGGCACTGGTGCTGAGAACAGTGTTCCTTGGTGCTCTGCAGAGCTGTTCAGAGCAGCTCACTGTTGAAATTAGGTCTTGTGTAAAGGTTAGGTTCCTGTTTCTTAGCTTTGTGTACACCAGAGCCTTAAATGCATCTTCTGCTATGTGATGAGTAACTTGGTGTATCTCTGCCTCATGCAAAAATGGGGGAGGTCAAATGTGTTTAATCAATACCACCTCATACCTAGCTGCAGGTTTTATTTCTAACCATCATGTCTGATTATTCTGTTGGCTTATATTATGGTTGGTTTATATTTAAAACCACTGTATATAGCAGTAGTCTTATTAATATAACAGAAGACTATCAAAAAACATGGAGGAATGTAACATGGGAAAGTTTGCGCTCATTTTGATTTTATTTCCTGTCTTTGTTACGTGTGTTAGTGGTCACTCTTAGTTTTTTTCAACCCACTAAGCTACAATAACAACTTTAAGGCAAAATAAAAGCCGTGTAGGACATGGCTACAAAAGGAACTAATTTTTGGATCTTACCTTGACTCCTGCTTTGCTCTGCTTGCACAGTGTCTCAGCAAAGGAGTTGGCACCTGCCTTTCCTGGCAACCACCCTGTGTGGCAGGATGCTGGACTTCATGGCACACTGCTGTCCCCAAGGAGTTATGCTCTGGGGGCTGCTGGCTTGAACTAGGTCAGGAACTGTGAGGCAGTTGCATTATTTAGGATGCAGTGCCAGAGACCAAGGAGATGGTAGAGTCTTGGAGAAGATGCGGTGCACGGGGCAGGTGGTGTTGCTGGGCCTCAGTCCGTGCCAAGCAGATGTAGTGGCTTGCTGCTGAAAGGATTTGTGCAGCCATTTCTGGTTTAGTGTGCTTGAGTTGGATACACAGAATAATTCAGGTTGATTTGGGCTACTGGCATTACTTATTTTTGATGGAAATTAATTCAAACTTAAAGATGTGAAAATTGGAGGCCTAAGTGAGGCCAAGTGAACATGGGAAAGTTCTTACTGCTTTCCACAGCCACCTGTTTGCCCTGCCTCCATGCAGGGAGACAAAGAGATGATGGTTTATGCTGTGGACTGCCATGCAAAAGCATCCAAGGCAGAAATGGGGCTGGTGGCTGTTAGTAAGAGCCCTCCACCTACCTGTATAACCTCCATCCTTCATTTGTAATGAAGCATTTCACGAACAGGGTGGTGGGAAAGAGACAGGATCTGCCAGCACTGGTCAGAAGGGAGAAGCTGAATTCAATTGCCTCTCCCACATTACACTTGAATGCTAGAGGAGACAGTAGTAGGGCCTGAACTGTGCACAGTGACCACGTGTCTCAGAAGGCTGTACATGAATACTCTGCCCTTGTGAACATGGGCAGAATTTTTCCTAGGTTGTGCTAAGCTTTATAAATAATCAACTCATCAAGATCTGAAGTGAAATAAAAACAATAGATTCTTAATTTGGTGAGGCAGAAAGCAAGTGAAAACAATTCCAAAGAGAAAAGAAGACCCAAAAACTGCTGCCACACAAAACGTACTTGAATCATTTTATTTTCACTCAGTGCTATTTAGTTCTACTACTCAGATCTGAAGTGTGGCACAGTAGGAAGATCAGAATGCAACTGAGTAATGCCTAACAGTAATGAGACTTAGCTACAGCATCTCCTGTTAAATCTTTCTTGTTAATTGGGACAAGACAGCCTGGCTGCACATCATCGTGTTGAGATTTAGAAACAATCTATGGTAGTTACAGTAAAGAGGAACAGCAAGACACTGATAGCTGCAATTTTTTTAATTAAAAATGAGAACACACATGTGTGTGTTTAGACTCTGTAGTAGAAGAAGGATTTGTTAAACCCTTCTGCCTTCCAAAGTAGTCATGCATTCCTGAAAATCAGTGTTTCTCAAACCTTGTGAAACTGTGGCCTCTCTTTTTGCATCATCTGTCTTTATGCAACTATTAAATTGGCAGCAGGTCAGTTTCTCTGGGGGAGGGAAATCGGAAGGTTCTGTAATTACTGGCTGCAAGTGTTTATGGACACTGAGCTGTGTCCAGCAATTAAAGGTATTTAGCTGTTCCCTTCCTAACTCAAATACTTCCAGACAATAATTACAGCCGGCTTTGCACTTTTCTGTCCTCCTCAAGGATTCCCCTGGGCCCTGTAGCAACTCCTAAGGGTACTGTTGCCTGGAATTTGAGGAACACTCCTGTAAATCAAACAGGAACATGGGATAATACCTAATTTATGCAAAGCTGCTTTGCAAATACGGTGCACCATATGCTTTGAAGACTTTCCATGCACTGGATACTTTCTTTTCTCACACTTCTGTTAATCTGTGTAGCATGGCTTATTCACACAGTATTTCAGTATGGCTGCATGCAGTATATAAGTCTGTGATTCTATGTTGCTGTTGAGCATTAGCACCTGCATAACATGTTAAAGAAAAATAAGAGACCTGTTGGAAAAAAAAACCCCAGATTTAGCTCTAATGTTACAGCATGTGGTACTGTCCTTTTATGTATTCATTGTTTCTGTTCATAGTTGCCTTTTGCTGTATGTTATATATCAAATTTCAGCTAGTTTGCATGCAATCAGCTGTTTAGTTATGGCAGGAGAGAGATGTCTTGTGTGCTTTTCACTGAGTTGTATTAATATTTCCTACTGTATTCATTTGTGACTCTAACCGTTCCAGCAGAAGGAACGTTAAACAGGTTGTATTCATTGTTCTAGGATTTACAAGAACCTGAGATGAAGTGGCACTGTGTGTTTTTTAGGATATCTTCCAACCCTACCCATGCGAAGGCCATTAGCTGAAGAACACCTGCCCTGTAGTATTCTTGTGTAGAAGTTAGAAAAATAAACATTTGAAGGTTGCTTATTACATTTGAAAGAACCTAAACCCCTGCGCAGCTTCCCCACCTAACTCTGTCTTTATTTAATTCTCAAAAGCGTGTGGCCCTTGGGCTGGGAGTGCTCCTTACTGCTCCTCAGACAGGCTTTGCTGAGAAGCGGTGTCTTCCAGGGCCATGTCTTCTTGGCTGGCCCTCCTGCACTCCAGGTTCCGACTCATGAATATGGCATGGGCCGGACCTGCCTCTCGCTGTGGTCTGGGTTCTGCAGCATCGCCTGCTTCACAGGTCTCAGCAAGTTGCTGGGAAGAAAGAAAGAAAAAGTCAACTAGTTTATGAAATTTCTAAGTAACACTTCAGCTATTTTTTGAAGTGACAGGTGAAAAAAAGTTAAAAATTGATGTAGGAATGTCACTCTGTGAAACTCCATGGGATTCTTAACATGCATTATTCACAAGGGACTTCTGAAGAGGTACTTGTCACACTTTGTGTAACGCATAAATTTGGAAGGAAAAGCAGACCAGGAGCTAGAGGTTTAGTACCACAGATGTACATGCATAGAGAGCTGTAAAATAATTTGGATTGAAAAGGACTTCTGGAGGTCATCCAGTCTAAACCGCTGCTCCAAGCAGGGCTGACTTCTGAATTGTTAAATTGGGTTGCTCTGCGGCTTGCTTTATACACCAAATTTTAAATCCAACTTACAAAGAAACCTTTTCATCAAAACTGGAATGCAATTATCAGTCCGAAAATGTTAAGCGCAGTGCCACCCCACCATAAGGAGTCCTTTGGTATAAAAGCATTCCAGAACTGTGCTGTTTTCACATTTAAATAAAACACTTCCTCATTACTGCTTTGAGTCAAACAGGCACCTGGACTCTGAGCAGTTACTTTGGCCAGGATTCACCTCATCTAAATTTAACCATGTAGTCTTAGTGTGTCATTTAGGCTGCCAGTGGTTGGCAGAGAGATACCAAGTCTCCCAGGGGAAAATTTCTTCCCAATAGCTTTGAGGATGAAGTGGATTGGCCTCTCCGTTGAATACAGGAGCCTCACTAACAATCTCCTGAGACTTCATGCCCAAATTTTAGATGGCTTAAAGTTAGACAAGGTGAATCCTACCATTAATACTGAGTATCGCAGGCTGGCTGAGTTCTTGCAAATTAGGCTGGAATTATGCCTTGTCATTTGATACATTCAAATGTATGTATATGTAGAAATAGTATTAATACTCATTAGTCACAAAGCAGGATTGGACTCAGATGAGTAACGTTCAGTCAACTCTGTTGAAGTTCATGGCAAAAATCTAGGGAACTGTACTATACATGGTATTTTTGAGTTGAGAACAAAGTACACGCAGCCCGAGGAACTTTGTTCACTTGAGGTTTGGAGAGTTCTTTGGAAACTATGGAAATTGTACACAGGTCAGAATGACAGTAACAGAGAAGTGGTTGGACTTTCCATATCCACAGTCTTCCCTGTTTGCCGAATTGGTTTCCATTTTGATAGGCCAAATGTGAAAGTGTCTAATTATGGTGTCTAGTCACAGTCACCCGTCATTCTCTAGCCCATCTTCTCATGCTTCTCTTCTCTGGTGCTGAGGTCAAATTTTCAAAGTTCAGGATACCAACTGATGGCAACCAAAATTAAATGAATATATTTACATAGACAGTAAAAGGATAACACTACTATGTGCGTTGAATTTTCCAGGGAAGATGGGAATGGAACAGGGAGCCTGCTGGGAAGAAGTCTGGAAGTTCTTTGTGTGTTAGAAAATGCTGAATCACAGGGCATGTGGGTTTCCTTTGGTAAATATTTCCTATAGGATTCCTTTCAGCAACAAGGTTTCAGGTCATGGATCGAATTTCTGGTCAGAGAGGGGGACAGAACAAGTGCTCTGTTCAGGGGAACCGTTCCTCTTCCTACAAATAATTTTAGTTCCTGCATAAGCAGGAAGCAGGGAGCTATTTAGCCTGCTTATGATGGTACTGATCACCTGGGCTGCAGAAAATGGAGACTTAAATCCCTTGAGTGAAAGAAAGGGAGACTTTGCCCCAGTTTACAATTTCAGCTGTGTGAGTAACAGCCAACCTGTCAGTTAGTTATAAATGCTCTCACTCTCATATACAGACTAATATTAAACAGTCTTATTTTCATTGTGATGCAGCAAAATCCAAAGCAAATACCAAAATCCTGGCATTGTTTCAGAAAAAAACCTATTTTCTGAGCAGTGGGAAGGAAGAAACCACATGGTGGTGAGGACAGTTCAAGAACAGGGTGGGAGGGCAATATAGGAGTTCACGCTTAGTGCTGCTGTTTTGGCTTCAGCCTTACCCGAGCTGCCTGACTTGCTGCTCTAGCAGAAGGACCCATGGCAATATTCATACTGCTGGATGACTGGGTGTCACTGGTGTTACCTCCGTCTGCGGCCGAGAGCCCAGAAATCACCAAAGCACTTGAGAAACTTCTCTTGCCGAACAGCAGGCTGAGAGTTGAGCTGGTGGAAGAGGCCAGACTGGACCTGAGCATTGCTGCAGCTCGGTCCTGCACAGTCAGCTGGCCGGCTACAGGAACAGCAGGGGACTGGGAAAACACAGATGTTGCTGAGTTGTGGAATGACAGCTGACTACTAGAAAGCCTTTGGGCAATTTCGTGAGCAGATGTAGATGTTTGGATGAAAGGCTGGCGGCTTTCTACAATTGGTCCAGAGTGACTTGAAGCTGGGGGCCTTTGGTTTAAAGCAGTGTGTGCCTGGACAGACTGACTCCTGGGTTTTCTCCTGCCTGTAAAAGAAAGATTAATATATTTAAGTGGCATTCTGATGAACTCCATGCTATTGACAGTGTCCCATGTGTACATATTACTGTTGGTGTATTACCACTGGTTTTACCAGCATAAGAATCCTGAGAATAACAAGAGTAACACACTGCCACATCCATGAATTTTTGTGTTTTCCACTACAGGGTTCTGAGTTTTGGACAAAATAGCCCTAACGGTTCTGTACTGAGTCAAAAGAGAGGGAAATGAGAAAAGATCCCAGGGAAAGTGCTCTAATGACCTATTCTGCCACATACATTTTAATCAGCCCCATGAATGATTATGCAGAGCGTCGCTGTAACTATTTCCTTTTGACAACCACACTAATGTAGGGGATGTTGAATAGCTACGTTAAATGGTTTGGTGTAATTAAATGCAACAATAAACCAAAAAAACTCGTAAGTTAAAACAGTGGCACATTAAGCAGAATTATTCTTGCATAGGGGGAGAGAGAATTTTAAAATTCAACCAAGTGGAAGAATACAGCATTCGAGCCACAAGAGAGTTTTTAAGACTAGTAGCAAACTCTGAGTTCCAAGAGAGATATTTACAGTATATCACAGATTGAAAGGACATGAATGCTTCCGATTAGGGTAGACTACTGGAGGTCTGAATGAGACTCATGTAAGATTCTTGTCCCATTCTGTGAAGCATCTCAATGCAACCACTACCGGATACAGAGAGTAGATCTGCTATGCTATTCTGACATGCCTAGACAAATTCTTTCTGTACATATACATCTCCATAGTTAACATTTGTATCAACACCTTATGTCATTCATAATTCTGTATTTCTTATGCTTGCATATTTAAATAGCCATAGAATGAAAAAACATAAAATACTGTCCAGTGAATTTACCAGATACCTGCCTGTACCCAGGCATTCTGCAAATGGCAGGCAGTGGGCTGGTATGTGCCACAGGCCCCACAAGAGTTTACTGTTTCTGCAGACGGGCTCTGACCCAGGCTTACACAGCAAATACCCAATCACGCGAGTGCCTGCTTGGCTTTTTTGCTTTCCAGGAAACTCCAAACATTTAACACAAGCTGGCATTTTGGTTTCCTAGCTATAGTTGTGGGGTAGAGAGTTGATGCCAGAAAATCTGTTGAGAGCCATCAACACAGAAACAAGTTTTCCTGGCAGGCATTTCCAGGCTGTTGGTAATACTTTTTTTTTGCTTTGGTTTTCCCCAATACCCGAACTCCTCCAAACACTGAATTTTTGCTGGCATAAAGGAATGTAAATCTGACACTATCTTGCAGAAACATGCCTGCTGAATTCATGGAGGTTCCAGCAATGCAGAATTTCATATTCAAGCTATTTACATTATACAGCTGAAACCACAGACCTGATTTTGAGGGGCTGGTATCGTTACCCCCATTTTTCAGATGCTGAAGCAAAGAGAATTTAGGTAACTTGGCACAGAGTTAGATAAGGAGAGCTGGGCTACATCATAACTGGGGCTCTTTAGCTGGACTAAAACCCAGTTGCTTTGGCAAGTATTGGACACTTTCACACCTCATTTTCAATGTATCTTTAGTCCCATTTTTATACTCCAACCAATAAAAAAAATAATTTTCCTAAGATGGCATGCAAAGCAGCGTTCTCTGTAATAAGAGCCCCAAGATCTCTGCTTGAGAGCGATAGGACAGATGCACGTGGCTCTTGGAAGCACCTGGACAATGCTTTCAGGCACATGACGTGATTCTTGGGGTGGTCTTGTGCACAGCCAGGAGTTGGACTTTGATGGTCCTTGTGGGTCCCTTCCAGCTCAGGATATTCTATGGTCCTGTGGCTCCTGTGTACCACACTGCTAGTGTCCTCTGCCCTTCAGCTGTGATCAACAGGGAGGGCACGTGCTGTGACGGGGGTCCAGGCCTGGCTGCTGTGCTGGCAGCTGTGCACACATCTGGCCTCCGCAGGGATTCAGGTTTCTTCAGACCCTGGGATTTGGTTTAACTGCTTTGGTTTCTACATCTGATGGTTATTTTAATACGTTACCTTTTTTAAATAAAAAGAATGGAGTGGAATTAGGAACAGAGGGGCTGCGGTGTGTTAAGTTTGTGCAGGGGCTAACGTGGCCAAACATCTGTTTGTGATTTAAACTGCCAAGCTGACCCCTGTCCAAAAGTATTCTATATTCATCCCAAATGCAGTGGTTACAGCACTGGACAAGAGACCACCCGGGTCTACACATAAATAACTCTGTCCCTGCAAACACTTATGAAAAACAAAGACTGTTCTGTAAACTACATTATGAAATAAGGACACTTTCAGGGAGAACCCCACATGTTTCCAGTGCTCCTGATTTCGGTCGCGTTTCTATAAAGGGCTTTCATTGCATTTTGCAGACTCAGTGGCACCAGGCTGCAAAACAAAATACGAAATAGGAAAAAACTAAATGCACTTGATTCATAGCTTATAAGTCTAGAAGGAATTCCTATTATCATCTAATCTGCTGTCCTATATAGCATGGACCAGAGAATGTCCTGGAATTAATTCCTGTGTGGTATTATTAATTACTACTGTGATTTTTAAAACTGCATCCAGTATCTTCAGTCATGGAGAATCTACCTTAACCCTTAGTCACTTGTTTTACTGTTTATTTACTCTCTTGGTATTAAAAATGTACTCTTGATTTCAAATCTGAATTTGTTTAGCCTTGTTATATCCAAGTCTGATCAATCAATGGTCTTTGGTCACCTTTCATTGCCCAGGTAAGTACTTACAGACTATGATCAAGGCATCTATTACAATACCAATTGTTTGAAAGCAATGAATCTTTCACTACAGGACTTATTTCCCCAATCTTTGATCATTTCTCAGCTCTTCCTTGAAGTCCTTCCAAACTAAAAATGTCCTTCCTTAAATTAGGGCACTAGAAGTGTGCACAGTAGGCCAACACTGTCCTGAACCAAAGTCAGATTGACAGGCACTATGCAGATCACCCCAGTCATTCTGGTTTCGGACAACAGGCATAGCGTAAGTTCTTTCCCAGTGCTCTGGTATTGCCTTAGTGTCCTGATGCTTACTGAAGGTCAAACAGAACCTGCTTTTTAACTAGCTCTCTTAAAAACCTTCTTGAATTAGTCATTTGGACTTGCTCAATTAAGCTTTGATAGCCACTCTCTCATATTGCTTGTAGATGTTAGGATGGATGGAAAAGTTTCATGAGCAGATCATAGAAATAGATTATCTGCATTTTTCCCAATATAAACCAGACATCTCTCATTTCTACATATTGACAACGCTACCTTTCTTGATCTAGTGACAGATCAAGACCGCTGTTAGGATTTCTTTCGCTTCTTAATACTCCTTAAAAATAAACAGTCACAAACCCACTTTCATCTTTTTGTCCCTAATGGTCCTAGCCAAAACCTTCTTGTTTCATTCTCTATCAGCAGCATCTCAGGAGTGAATATGTACTTGCATTTGCCGTTTTCCACTTCCTTGTGTATATTTTGCGTTTCTTAATTTTACCAAAAAATCAAGTTGCTTTTCTGGACTTCACTTTCTCTCTTGATAGTGGTTTTCTGGGCACCCAGTATGTTCTTTTAAACAACTCACAATTAACTTACTTTATTGTATGGTATGCTCAGGTTAGTTATTTCACAATTAACTGCTGCTCTGATTATTGTAGTGTCAAGTTATGAGTATGCACACAGGAATTCCTCTAACACTAGACTCAGTTAAAAGCAGCAGTTATTTTATTCTTCCAACATAATTTATATTCAGGGCATGATTTTTTCCAGTCTTGTCCATTATCTTTAATGATAGGTCAAAATGATTAACGGGAGACAAACAAGTGTCATACCCCTCTAGTTCTCTGCTTTAATTTATACAGCAATAGCACAAACCTGTTGAAAGGAAATGCTAATTGGCTTTACATTACAAGTTCTGATCCCAGAGTGATAGATTTCACAGTGACTCACTGACAAACTTAGAATCATAGAATACCTTGGGTTGGAAGGGACCTTAAAGATCATCTAGTTCCAACTTCCCTGCCATGGGTGGAGACACCTTTCACTAGACCATGTTGCTTAAAGCCCCATCCAACCTGGCCTTGAACACTTCCCAGGATGGGGCATCCACACCTTCTTTTGGCAACCTGTTCCAGTGCCTTACCACCCTGACAGTAAAGAATTTTGCCTAATATCCAATCTAAAACTACTCTCAGTGTAAAGCCATTCCCCATGTCCTTTCACTACATGCCCTTGTAAAAAGTCTCTCTCCATCTGTCTTGTGGGCTTCCTTCAGATACTGGAAGGCCAGAATTAGGTCATTCCAAAGCCTTCTCTTCTCCAGGCTAAACAAACCCTATTCTCTTCACCTTTTCTCATAGGAGAGGTGTTCCCTCCCTTTGATAATCTTCGTGGCCCTCCTGTGGACCTGCTCCAAGGGGTCAGTGTCCTTCCTATGCTGGGAACTCCAGAGCTGGATGCAGAACTCCAGGTGGGGTCTCACCAGAGCATAGAGGCAGAATCACCTCTCTTGCTGGCCACACTCCTTTTGATGTAGCCCAGAACACAATCGGCCTTCTGGGCTGCAGGTGCACGTTACCAGCTCATGTCCAGCCTCTTGTCCACCAGCATCCCCAAGTCCTTCTTGACAGGGCTGCTCTGGATCTGTCCATCCCCCAGCCTATACTGATACTGGGGGTTGCCCTGACTCAGATGCAGCACCTTGCAGCACATTGGGACCACTTCTCAAGCTTGTCCAGGCCCCTCTGGATGGTGTCCTGTCCTTCAGGTGTTTCAAACACACCACACAGCTTGGTGTCATCGGCAAATTTGCTGAGGGTGCACTTGATCCCTTTTTCTGTGTCATTAATGAACAACACTGGTCCCAATACGGACTCCTGAGGCACACCACTTGTCATTGATGACCATCAGGACTCCAAGCCATTGACCCTCTGAACATGACAGCCCAACCAATTCCTTATCCTTACTTCTACAGTGTGAAGGCCAGTAGTTCTACTCTGCGAATATGTCTGAAGTACTTTTGCATCCATAATTTGAGAAGGGCTCAGCTGTTAGTTGACAGAATGATTGGCAACATTTAATTTTCTCTTGGTAACTGCTGTATAGACAGAAGAAGCTATTTTCCATTTGTTTGTTTTCCACATGCACTGATGAACAGCCAAACCAATTCCTCAAATAAATTGTCATGGTCCTTCCAAGATAATTAAGATTTTTGTGTACTTTCATTCTGCTGTTCCGAGCCAACAATAAGCAGAGGTTCACTGTGATATGGGCTCCCTGCATCTCTCATGCATACTCTCTCCCATCTGCATTTCTCAGTCTGGCATTCTTAGTGGCACCTGCTAGTCCAAAAATTACACTTTATGGACTTATGACAGGGGAAGCTTTGGTGAATCACGTTTGTCTTATACCCTCCCAATAAGGACTTGGAATAGCATCAGGAAGCCATCTCCTACATGTTCTTGGTCATTAGGAAAGACAAAGTGCTCTCTTACTAAAATTGATTTTCCACTGGATTTGAGCACACCCCAAAAGCATCTGCCTATGCAGCCCCTCAGGAGAAAGCTGCAGAGAAAGACAAGTAAGTTTTGCACATACCTGCCCGCTGGTGCACCTCTTGAGAGGAAGCTTGTAACTGAGGGGTTCCATCTCTGGTGGGCTGCGAGCTACTGCTCTGGCTTGAATTGCCTGTGGAATTGTTGCTGGCTGAAGACCCCCCTCCACTATCCACCTCCTCTGTGTTACCTCTCTCGTGGTGAGCTGCTGCGTGGCAGTCCTTCCGCATTCTGTTTGCAGGAACACACGCGTGGTCAGCCACTTGTTGCACATGCAAATTTGAGTCACCAGTGTTAGGTGCCCTCAAAACGTGTAATTGTTCTCTCTCACACCACTGCAGCTCTTCTGACATTTTATGAGATGACAAAGATGATGATGTGGTAAGCTTACTTGGAACAGAACTGCATACAACACAAACCAAATCTTTCCTTGTCTGCGTTAAGTGGCTTTGTAACCCTGCAAGACCTTAGGGTTCTTTATCCAATGTTACAGTGGTCTCTAAAGATCAACTTCTGCATGAGGTAACCAAGTAGCAAAGAGAAATGGGCTGGAGGGAACTCGGGAGGGATGAGCTGCATAGTGGGAAACTAGCATGGTAATGAGATTTAATCGTGATGTTTTAATGTAGGTCTTGGCATGTGAGCTGGCTCCCATAGTCTCTCCATGGTGCCGTGCCTCTCCTCAGCTCCAGTGGTAATAGGGCAGGTGGAAGAAATGAGACAAGGGAGTTACTGCTGTATGAAAAGTGCATGTAGGAACAAAAGATGCAGTATGTCAGATACTGATCATGCAGGCCTAGGGGAAGTCAGGCAGTTCTGGTGAATAGCAAGTATGTTTTCAGATGTGTTTTGGTCAAGAACAATGATTTGGGGATGATTATACTGCCAAAGCTTCGGAGCATAACCCACTGGCACATTTACTCATGTTCTGACATGTCAGAGTTACAGAAAAGATATTTAGAAGGCATAAACAGTAAAATTCCATGGAATAAGTGAAATGTCTGTAGTGCTAAGTGATCTGAATGAATCATGTTGAACATATAGAAAGCATTGCCATGAATGAGTTAATGAATGTCTTTTGCTGCTCTATCTGCAGTGTTATACTCTGAGTTATTTGCAATTAAATTTTTTTATTCATAGATAACAATATAGAATTACTGTCTCTTAACAGAAAATACAGTGAAACCAAGACTTGCAGGGTCTCTATCGGCATAGCCAAAATTTAACACCTACCTTAACCATTTGGATTTGAACCACTTTTTAATGTTGTCCAAACTGACAGGTCCCCCCCAAATGTTCCTCAGTTGGCTGTGTGTCCCGAGGTACGAGGTGGTTAAAGGGGAAACATACATTGGATATCCCAGTGGCTGATCACATGAAGAATTAATTAAGTTCCGCAAGACCTGTTTATTGTTCTGGATGCTTCCTCTCTCCGGGTTACAATTGCGTAAGAAAATCAGTTCCTGCTGCTGCCCAGCCCAAAGCCCTCTGACGCACTCCTTGTTGACCTACAGGAAAGTTAAAAACATGCAGATCATGCGAAAACATTTTCTATTTAAGATGCAGAACTACAGTATCCAGGTAGAATGGCAGTGGTTGTGTGTACAAACACCTCATGGCTTTGCACCAACAGCTTTTATGAACCTTTGCAGCTACTCTCTGCTAAAGCCTGGAATGCTATTTCAGATACACAAACATGTGGGTGCAAAATGGAAGTGAACTGAAGAGAGCTCTTTTAGCCTCTGGTCTCTACTCCAATAAGTACAACTGACTTCTCTTTTTGACAAAGTGACTCAGAAATAGTATCAGTTACCACAGCCCTAAATTACTGAAATATTAGAAAGATGTTACATGTACCTTGATCACCTTGAAGCTCAGGTAGCTTTTGTGTAGCATGATAACTTTATATTCATCTGCTCCTTCATCTACCACGTGTCTCAGGGTGAGCAGCTCCTCTCGGTTGGAGAGCACAGCGCTGCGCCAGGCTGGATCCCCTTCGTGACAAATCACCACCTTTTCCTCAAAGCATTGGATCGCTTCATACAAAACTGCTGGGTCCTCGTACTCATCTGGGCAGGTGAACTGGTCCTGGTAGTACAGGAAAGAGTATCAAAAAGGTCAGGTATATCTGTGAAAACACAAAAACTATTAACAATAAACAAAACCCTGTTTTTCAAACAGTTGTCAACTGCCCCCCGCTCCCTGACTTACCATTGGATGGAGTGTGTCTTTGTGAGGTAGAACAACTAAATTAACAGTAATATAGAAAGGTAGGATTTTTGCTTCATTGTAACCTGTTCTGCTCTCATGTCTCCACTGGACAAAACCACTTGGAGAACGCCAGCTTACCCACTTTTTTCTACGCAGTGTAAAACCATGGGAGGCAGAGCTTTTGGGTAAGCTGGAGGGTGATTGGAATCACTAAGGTATTCCACAGTTCTTGTGGAAATCCTTTTTTTTATTCACAAAAGACCGCCAACGATGGCTGGGACTGGGAATCCATCAGCAGATACCACAATATTGTAACTTCAGCTATCCAGCAGCACCATGGCCAGCGATAATATCATAAAATTATTGTGTCACAGTATAGGATAGGAATTCACAGCAGTTCAGTAACACTCGGAACAATTATAAATACAAGACATTATAAAAGCATATGATACTAAATCATAACATGCCAGAGTAAGAACAAAGTCAACTCCATGCTATGCAGGGCCTGGCCTGAAATCAGCAATTAAATCAGTATAATCAATATATTTCCTTTCAATCTACAAACAACAGTATTTATCCATGCAAGTAAAACATAAGACTGTCAGTTTTGTATTGATGAAAAATGCAGGGTCAAGATCTGCAAAATGAATGGTTTCAAATGGGTAACCAGGGGATACAGAAAAGAAGATCAAGTTAATGCAAACTAAATGCCAAACTTTTCTATCTTGGTGAGGAATGTTTCTCAGAAAATGCAACAAGTACTCCATTTCCCACTTTTTCTTATTTTTTTTCCTCCTCCTTAGGATAGTTGCTAAGGTCTCCTCTGTCTTCCTAAGAATACAGATATGATAGTAGAAGTTATAAATAAGCAAATAAAGACCCTACCTGGTGTAGCTTCAGTGACATTCGGATTGCTGGGGCAACAACCTTATGCAGTAGATCCATGTCTGCGAAGACCCACTCATCTTTTGCTGCTATCCGAAAGTCTCCTTTGAACAGTGCATGGAGCCCATAAAGAAAAGAGTCCAAGCTGTAAGAGAAAGGCAGCAGTCACTCCCAGAAGTCATTCCTGTCTCACCAAGCTGGATCTCTGTCAGCTGCTGGGACATGTGCTGACCTGTGCGGTGGCCCTCTGGCACAGGGTGAGTGCTTGTGGTGGGCATAAGACAGGGGTTGCATCACTTATTTCTTAGGAGAAAACATTCCTTGGGTAGGTGGCTTTCCTTCTGCTTGTGCTGTAAATAACTGGCCATTAAAGGAATGGGACACCTGGAATGAAGGATGGCCTCAGGATGGGTGACTGAATCACAGGGTGCCTCATGGCGCTGCTCGTCTGCATCTGTGCCAAAGACACCAGGTCAGAGAGTGCCAGCTGCACTCCCTATGCAGGCAGCACGAGCTGTTCCCTTATTTGAAAGTTTATTGATCAGTTCTGTTAGCAGTTGTCCTTGTAAGGTGAAAAATAATAGTTAAAAAAAAAAAAAAAAAGCTGTGGAAGATATTTTCAGCAAGACCAAGACCTTTGCAATGAAACTCAAACCTAAACATGAACAATAAAGCACATATACTGAGAATACAGTTTCAGGAACTGTTCAGCAAACCCGATGAGAGCATTAATCAAACAACAGGCATTTCGTATTGAAACGACGAGCCCTGAAGCAAATACACACTAGCTTTCTCTTTTCCAACCGAAGAAATGAGATGTAACCAGTTCTGCCTGACCTTGGACGATGGTTTGCCTGGACCTGAGACTTAAGCACAAGGTAAAAGGTTAAAATCAAGTAGTTATTAGAAAATGGTTGCATGAGGGCTTTGTGAAGGGAAATGACCAGCCTTCAGTTTCAAGCTGCACCCTGAATTATGAGCTTCCCACGCCACCACCACAGCCACTTGTATAATGCCTGTGGCAGGACTGCTGTCCTAATGCTGCTCTGAAGAAGTGATCTCAAAATAGAAGAAAACAGACCCATCTGTTAAAAACAGGCATCTCTTGCAAACCCACAGGACATGGTTTCATCTACCTGCCAAGATTTTACTCAGCCTTACAACAGTTCTTTTTTAGATTGTAAAGGCTCTGAGGAGAAGCTGCATTAAGATGTTAGTGGTTTTCATTACTGCCCAGCCATTCTCTAGAGAACACATAATCTTTCTACATAATTGAGCTTTCTTATTTTAGAAAAAGAAAAGATGTTTTAAATATTTTCTCTGAGAGAGGGAGAAGAGAGATTAGAAGACTGTTTGGCCTCTCTTCAGCTCAAAGGCATTCTTATTTTGCTCTTGGTGGGTAGCATATTTTAAAAATTAAAATGCAAATATATATGTTGTTCCCAGAAAAACAGCTGGATACCGATTTTCTCTGCAAAAGCACAGTGTAATACAAATCAACTAATCAGTAAGACCAAGGCCAGTCAGGAAGGCAGGGCTGCTGTCGCTGCTGGGAACACAAGGTGTACAGGGAAGCTCTTGTGAATTCTTAAGTGATTTGCATTTATTAGTACCAAGTTACATATTAAAACATGCCGATGTGAGACAGGCACTTACACTCAGATCTTCAAAACGTTCAAGCACTGATTTCAGTGGGAGTTATTATGTGTCTTCAAGGAGTGGGTCCTGATCCCCACTGACTTTCAATCAATCATCTCCACAGTTCAGAAGATGATGATATACTCAAACCCTGCTTAATAACTAGGAAAGCCCTAGAATAAACCAACTGCGGAGGGGTGGGGGGCGGAGGGAGGAAGTGGTGGGTGCAGCTAGTCTGGTGAAATACATGACTATCATCTCCTTTGAAAAGGCTAGGCATCAGGAAGGGTCTGTTCACTTACCCACCCACTAGACAACATCAGCATACACAACTGAATTCTTGCCTGGAAAAAACACTTCTGTACCATTCTTGCCAGGATGAAACTGCAAAAAGTACCTTGAACTTTGCACCTAATGATGAATCTATAGTATAGCATTTCCCCACATAACACTCCCTGTATTTGCTCCGAAAAGTTGGCTGGGATGAAGGGAGAAATAAGCAGGAGAGAGAACTGGTTTTTACATCATTAGAGGCTCTCAGTGCCAACTCTGAGCACCAGAGCAGACAAAGAGTTTGCATTCACATGAATGTGTCTTACAGGCATCAGCACATGCTAAACAGGCTACTGTGAACAGCAGTATGTGCTGGAAGCACAGCCAGGACTAGGACAGCTGCGCAAACTGCAGCCGAACATCAGCAGAGGGAAGCATGTACAGCTCTCACTGGGCTTAGTTAGGGAAGGCTGATCCATTTCTCATCCATCTGCATAATAAGTTCTCTAGCCAGAATTTTTAAGAACAAACATGACTGCTATAAGGAGCAAATCAGTGATGGCAGTAGTTGCGAGAGGCTGAGAGTCAATTATTTAATGTATCGTATTTTCCACCAGAGCAGTCTGGAGGAGATTGCTGTATTCACAAAACCATGGGCATCTTTTATTCTCCTGCCAATCGTAATGAGGCTTTTGGGTACATTCTGCCTATAATGTGACACTATCTCAAGCCATTACTTCTGTAACATGCAGCCCTTAATCCATACAAGATACAGTTCTCATTATTCTTCCCATTGTTACACTCTCTCCTGAAGACACTAATGAGATTACAACAAAGCTGTAAAGTCAACTGCTTTGATCTCAGGCCTAACTCAAGGTTGTTGCTGCTTTCTTGGCCCAGTTTTAACATACCCAAATTAATAATCTGCTGCAGTTACAGGCTCATTCAAAATATTTTGAAAACTAGTTAAGGTAAAATCACATGTCAAGGAAACAACATTAATCTGTAAGAGACATAACTACTGTTTCTGGCAGCATTTCTAACCCTTTGAGCTAACAACCTGAAAAGGTGCTGTCACAACTGTGAGCTATTTTAAAACAAGACTAGTAGGTGCATGGGAACCATCAGGCCCTTGAACGTGCAGAAGAGAGGGGATTAAGCAGTGCCATAAATACCAGAGGGAGGAGAACAGTGCTAAAGCAAATACTCCTCCTACTGCACCCCTTATGCTGCTGAAACTGAAAGCATTTAATGCAAACCTGAAAACAGTATGAATGAAGACTAATGAGCTGGTGAATATCATTGTGTGTCTTTTGCACACCAAAACCCATCCTCTGCAGTTTGTAGACCTTCTCCAATGTTAACTGTAAGTCTGTTTAAGGAATAAAGAAACATGTGTGTCTGTGAGCTGGTAATGACCTGAAATATTTTTAGTGGTAGCCCTTCTAATTTCATATTTTAGATGATAGTGGTTGTGACCTGAGGGTCAAACTTTCCTTCCCTGCTGCCCTGCTCACCTGTGGCAGACAGCAAGCTGCCCTGTCTGCTTGAACTCCCACTAGCAGTGCAGCATCACCAGCAACACTGTGGCACCATGTCCCATGCCCTCTACCTCCTTCTCACCCCTCAGATGCTGGGCAGTGCAATGGGATGCCCAAAAGGGAAGGAGCAAGTGGGAGAAGCTGCTTCCATGGGCTTCAGCACAGCAGTTCCTCCAGGCAGAGGCATTCCTTGCAATGAGCCTCTGTCCAGTCTGAGTGATAATGCCCAGATGCAGCTCAGGGAATCTGAGCAGCCAGGCTCAGTAGTGTTGGACGTATCTGATGAGAAATTTATATATTTTTCCAGAAATGTGTACTAAACATTTATCTACTGGTAGATTTAGTGGCTGAATAGAATTATTCTGTATTTTTTTTACAAATACACACCTAAACATATCACTCACATTTGAATAAATGAATGGTAATGTCATGTCATTCTTCAAATTGCATTTTGTGCAGGGTGCCTCCTAATGACAGTTTAAAAGAGCAAATGATTTGCATAGCAATGTTCTGCCTTCTTAATGAATGCATTTATTGTGTAATCTAGTGTTAATGTTAGGTTTCTACTGACATTTACATGAACAGGTACACTGAACAATTATTTACATACATTATATAAGAGCATTTAAAATCTTGGTTTACACAGTGACATTTACTGATTAATAGATTAGACAAAATCATGTGTAAATGAGTGCAAATTGATAGTTTACATACACAATGTAAACCTGACTCTCAATTCTGCAGTGCACAGCCCAGTGTAACATTATCCTTGCTTTACTATTTCTGCACAGCAGTTGGATGACTGTCTCTCCTCCAAGACACAGAAAGAGCCAGACTTAATTCAAAAAATTAGTAGAAAAAGTTTCCTACTGCCTGCATAGTCACACCTGAGAATGAAACATGAACCACAGAGCATAGATTCCTGGTTAGTTTGCTCACACTGAATACCTGAAAAGCTTCATATAAATAAGAGGAGAAGGGTGCATAGCCTATCTAGGCATTACATCTCCAGCTCACCATGAAACCTCTAGGGCGATGTTGTACACAAGATGCTTTGAAGCCTCACTGCTTACCAGAGTAATCGAAATCTATGTTTTTGCAATCCAGCATTCCAGCATGACAAAGTGTGTGTTAGAAGCCCTGATCTCTGACAAAATGAGCCAGCTCCTGACAGCCATAGAATCATAGAATGGCCTGAGTTGAAGGGACCTTAAAGATCATCTAGTTCCATCCCCCATACTTGCAGTACATCCTCCTCACTCATGCACACAGCTGGCTGTGGGTCTGCCTGCTCTGACCATTCCTGAAGAAAACTAAAACCCTCTTCAGCACCAGGAAGCTCCAGAAAAGTCCCCAGAATATCATGACACCTTTTTAAGTAAAAGGACTGCAAAGCATCACCTAAGCAATGGTTCCTCCAGCTTCTGAGGACCTTAAGCACTTCTTCCCCATCTGACTGAATGCAGTCCTCCAAGCAGCCTGAGAGCTGGGGGCGAGGACCAGCAATAATGCTCCAAATTACCCCTGGTGAGAGCTGCTGGATCTCTGTCAAACACAGAGAGAGGGGAGGGAGACCTAACTTCAGTGCCTGAAGCTAATTCTCAGGAGCATCTCCTTCTGGCCTCATCAGTGTTGCATATGTTGGACAAAGTGTCCTTCCCCCTGCATGCTGCATAACTGCATTCCTATGGGAGTCTTGCTGACTTACCGCTTTGTTGTGTTTAAATTACTTGTGAAGATCTGTATGAAGCCATAAACACAGTAAGTAGGGTTAGAACTTCCCTCTGTGCTCAAGTGACTGTGTTTGGGGGATTTCTGTTAAGAAAGGTCTTGATGCTGGGGGTAGCATATCCACCTTGCTCCTTAGTTAATAATTTATATTAAATTGGTTTCGTATAGATATATACATTCTGTAAGACAAGAACAAATGTATTTCACCAAGCTAAAGTCATGCTGCAGCAATTTATAACTTCAATCGTGCTACTCAGATTCCTTTTCTTTTTCTCCAAATCTTTCTTTCAGTTGAAATGTATTAAAGGTAATTTAACCAGGTGGGGAAGTGACACGGTTTTTCCACAGTGAAACTTTTCTAGGGAAAGCTTTTGTGAAGTAGCACTGAAAAAGATACAGACAGAAGGTTTCACTTAATCCCTTTTATGTCACAAAATACATTTTAAAAATACAATGATTCAATACTGCCCCAGAGCACTTATTTAATAAAAGGAAAACCAGGACTTAATTAAAGATAGAGGATTATATAGAATAGATTCAGAAAAACAGGGACAGAGCTGTGCACCTCCTATGACTACCCTATTTTTTGCCTTTCTACAGACCTCTTTTCCTCAAGAAAAATGTTTTTAAGTATAGAGTGTTAATTCACCAAAAGAGAGGAACTAATTTGCTTCATTGGTAATTTGCCAGATTTTCAAAAGACATGTTATAGCTGCCTCCTGCAATTATTATTAAAATCTTTACAGAACACTTTGCAAATAATTATCCCCAACATTGATACTTTCTATGTTAAGCTTTGGAAAATCTCTGATAATGTTATCCCTCTGCATTATCTACTAACTATGTAAGCCAATATAAATAGGTGACATTGTTATTGTATCTGTACTAGTGCCAAAACATTGTAATGAAGATTTTAAGATCCAGTGGAAAGTACATGCAATGTGATGACAGTTTGAGGAAGCCTTTGTGATATTTTTAGATGCATTTCTAATATCCCTGTGACCTACCTATTGCAGAACCGGATCAAAAATTACTTAAATCATTTCTCAAACAAAAATCTTAAATGCACATAAACTTTTCCATCAAGTCCCCAAACTCTAAATTCTGAATCATCCAAAAAAAATAGGACAATTTCAGAAATATCAATGACTTACTAAACACCACACTAATTTGAGTGAATAAAAATGAAGGGAGAGGAAATGCAATCCAGAAGAAAACTACTAGAGGAAGGGAATGTGCAAGAACTAGTAGAAAAGATGTGACAAAAGCCACTTTAGAAAGCAGAAATCAGCTGCACACCAAGCAATGAGCCATGTGGGCCACAAATATTTTGTGTGACTCAATGAAAGAGGAAGACATAAAATGTTACAAATGTCTCAACAGATAACAAAGCTAGAATGAATATTTAAAAGGACTGTTTTATCTTATAATAAAATGCATTCAAAATCACACATGCTGTCTTTGTTTGCTTGTTAGTAAGACAAATCCTCTCTAAGGAGCACGTTGATAGAGGTCTAGGTACTTTTGCTCACAGTTCTGTGCCAACACAGCAAGGTCACTTAGAAACTGTATTTACTCAACTTCTCTATGGTTACTAAACTCCTGTGAACACAGGGAGTTCAAATAAATCTAATAAAAATCTAAAATTAGGTGAGAAATGTTATTAAAATAAAGATTATTTCATTAATAAAATGTCTTATCTGTAGAACAGTGAAAATTGTACTGCATAAAACCCAAACAACTCAGAACTCCTAGTGAAAATGGAAGAATCCCTAACAAAAATAAAAGATGAAGAGGATATTCAGAAACTTAATGAAACATATTTTAATTAACCAGACTTCCTAGGAAGAAGTGTTTTGAATGAATGAACAAACGAGTAAGGTAGACCATGAACAGACAAAACTGTAGTCTCAAAAGATAGAAGGTTCTGCCTTCCTTAGTTGCCAGAATGGAGTGGCAAATGAACAGGAATACTACCCTAAGGAACACAGAACCTATAAGGATTTATTATTATTTAGCTAATTAACAGTTTTTTCCTCTTCTGGAAGTTTCTTCCTTTTACTGGAATGCTGGAGGAAGCCTGCATTCCAATAGCCAGGCATGAGTGAACACAAGCAATAACCATTGGTACCCATTCTTTCAATGTAAAATTATGTTTTGCCATATGAAATAAAAATCTTTATTAGTTATTTGGCGAACTACAAAGTAAAAGATGGCCTAGAATTGCAGAAAACAAAATGTTTTATGGAGGAATGAGACTTTTACCTTGATCTAATAATCTCAAGAGATTCCTCATCATGTTGAAAAAGACAAACAGGTTTTTGTTTTAACATGAGGAGAAAGGATTCCTAAAAGTTACCTGATGGCCATATTGTGAGATGCAGTTCCCAAAGCTCTTCGACCCAGTATACACAAGGCAAAGGAAAGCGTCACTAGAGGAGAATCTTCATCGCTGTCCAGATGCTACAAAGTTTTAAGAACAGCATGTTACTCTAAATGCAAATACCATCTTTAAGAGCACCACAATACTACAAATGGTAATATTCATAAAATCTGCATGTAGCTGGACCTACTCACAAAAACATTTTTTGCAATTAAACAGAACAAGAAGCTTTCTGCAAAATGCAAGCTTATTTTGCCCACTGGCTAGAAACAGAACATTTCATTCTCAGGTGGTGAGATCCCAAGGGAGGGGAGCTTTAGTAGGGGAAGGGGTTATTTTTCTGTGGTGTTTTTTGTTTGGTTCCACTCCTCCCTGACAGGACATTCTAAACCACAGGAGGTTCCTTATTGTTCAGAGACACTGCAACTCAAGAGGGCCAAAACCTATGTCATGGGATGCAGTTTCTATGAAATCTCATCCAGATTCCAGAAGAACAATTTATTTGGTAAAGTTTGGAGGGACACACTTTTAGTGAGTAACAATATCTACCTAAATTGTCTACCACGGATGACACTGGCCTCACATTTTAACAAGCAATCAAAACATTTCATTTACATTTACTAGCTCAGGAGAGTTTCTTTTACTAGAATTTTCACAAAGAAAATTTTGCAATCAAGCAGGAGGAAAAATGGAAACAACTCCTCATGCATGCTCATTTTCAGGAGGATGCAGATTATTATTTCAGTCCATGCAATGAGTGATTTCTTATAGCTTTCTTTGATTCTAAAACTGAAGCCGATTATCACGGAGAATGCAGTTCCTTCTATAAAATACATTGATTTTCAGGGTTATGTGTACAGCGAAGTTGGTTTGTTTTTAATCTCATCTCCTGTATGAACCTCTGTATAGTCAGTGAATTAAAAAACAGGGGTAAAAAATATAGAAAAAAAAAAAGTGCATGTGCACCAGTGCTGGCATTCATTTGCCTTTTTAATTCTAAGTTACATGGTTCAAGTCTATTGGCATCCTGTGTGTTATTGTTATTTGAAAGTCTCAGCCACAAAACAAGTGAAAAGGCATCATTTAACAGTGGCTTTCCCTGCACTGTGCAATTCTTTGTGTGTCAGAACCTGGGACATGAGACAGAGGTGAGAAAAAAAGAGGTGGAATATTCCCAGTAGGAAGAGATGTTGGGGAAGGGCTCAGAAGACAATCCAGTGAAAACAATATCAATATAATGATATGCAGAGAAACTGGTAGAATGGTATTCAGTGTTAGAGACATGAGAAGGAACCAAAGTGGAGAAGAAACATTCAGTGATGTTACAAGAAAGATTCAGCAATGTTACACCAGCTGAGGTCAGTGGCAGCAAACGGGATGCGCAGTCTGTGATCCTGAATCAAAAATGCACCAACACAGTGTGTGGTGGCCAGGAAAGATGCTCTTCTCCATTGTTGTCACTATCAGCAATAATCAGAAAATTAGATGGAGGCAATATGCTTGTTTGAAACTGTATTCTCCCTCTGGACTATTTTGAGTATTCCATGGAAATAGAGTAGTGCATTTCTGACAAATGACTGCTGACCATCAGTAGCCTTGGTGGCTCAAAGCATGCAAATGCACAGCTGTAAACCTGCCCTTGGCCTTTGAGTTCCACACAGTTTTGTGCTGTGGTCCACCTTTGAGTTATGAGCTCTCAGAGGTGACCTACGCTAGCAGTGAGTTTGCTGTGCACTTCCCTACCATTCTGTGACTGTACCCAAATACAGACAAATTTTTGTAAAGGATACACAGGCATCACAAATATTTGGCAAAGGTACTCGATCACTGGCAATACTGAAGAAACAGTAATGCTCTTCATGGCATTCCCTGAATGGAGCCAGCTCTAACAGTGCTTCTGCTCTGATGACATTCCCTGAATGGTGCCAGCTCTAACAGTGCTTCTGCAAGCACTGTATATATCCATGTTTTCTAGAGCTGATGAAATTAACATTGCTTAAT